>OW964553.2:33177976-34377976 GCA_943138885.2 Tholera decimalis
TTTTTTTTCAGATTCATTTAGAGGGGCAATGCTTTAGTCGAAATACTTCTGCAACCCCCCCCCATTACCCCCCCACTTTTTTTTTTTTTCTTTTTTCACAATTACGCGAGGTGCTTGCACCTCGCGCAACACGCAAATACTAAACCCCCCCCCATCACCCCCCTTCTTTTTCTTTCACAAGCACGCGAGGTGCTTGCACCTCGCGCAACCCGCAAATACTTGATTTAGAGGGGCAATGCTTTAGTATTTTTCACAAGCACGCGAGGTGCTTGCACCTCGTGCAACACGCAAATACTAAACCCCCCCCCCATCACCCCCCTTCTTTTTCTTTCACAAGCACGCGAGGTGCTTGCACCTCGCGCAACCCGCAAATACTTGATTTAGAGGGGCAATGCTTTAGTATTTTTCACAAGCACGCGAGGTGCTTGCACCTCGTGCAACACGCAAATACTAAACCCCCCCCCCATCACCCCCCCTTTCTTATTTTTTCACAAGCACGCGAGGTGCTTGCACCTCGCGCAACACGCAAATACTAGTTATTATATTATATAAAGCTAAATTACCACTCACTGACTGACTGACTCACTCACTCACTCATTGACATAATTGTTCTCCCAGATGGTGGATGGGGAGGTGGGTATATTTTGACAGATTCGTAAACAAGTAACTCTCAAACCTACGGGAAAAGTGCCAAACCTCCCCTTTTCCCCCCCCCCCTTCTCCCCCCCCCCCCCCCCTATCGTATCTCGGAAACTACGAGACCCGTATTTTTTTCTTTTTACGGATTCGTATAGAAGAAGCTCGGTAAAGTTAAATTCATTTTTCAAAGTCCCCCCCCCCGCCCCCCTTCTCCCCCCTTAAGCGGATCTCGGAATCTAAGAGACTTGGAACATTTTTTTTTTCAGATTCATTTAGAGGGGCAGTGCTTTAGTCGAAATACTTCTGCAATCCCCCCCCCCATCAACCCCCCTTTTTTTTTTCACAAGCACGCGAGGTGCTTGCACCTCGCGCAACACGCAAAAACTAAACACCCCTAATTCCCCCCATCACGCCCCCCCCACTTCACTTTTTTTTTTTTTTCACAAGCACGCGAGGTGCTTGCACCTCGCGCAACCCGCAAATACTTGATTTAGAGGGGCAATACTTTAGTTTTCTTCACAAGCACGCGAGGTGCTTGCACCTCGCGCAATACGCAAATACTAAACCCCCCACCCCCCCTATTTTTTATTTTCTTCACAAGCACGCGAGGTGCTTGCACCTCGCGCAACACGCAAATACTAAACTGCCACCATCTCCCCCCATCACCCCCCCCTTTTTTTTTTTTTTTCTTTTTCACAAGCACGCGAGGTGCTTGCACCTCGCGCAACACGCAAATACTAGTTATACTATATAAAGCTAAATTACCACTGACTGACTGACTGACTGACTCACTCATTGACATAATTGTTCTCCCAGATGGTGGATGGGGAGGTGGGTATATTTTGACAGATTCGTAAACAAGTAACTCTCAAACCTACGGGAAAAGTGCCAAACCTCCCCTTTTCCCCCCCCTTCTCCCCCCCCCCCCCCCTATCGTATCTCGGAAACTACGAGACCCGTATTTTTTTCTTTTTACGGATTCGTATAGAGGAGGCTCGGTTAAGTAAAAACCATTTTCAAAGTCCCTCCCCGCCTCCCTTCTCCCCCCCTTTATGCGGATCTCGGAATCTAAGAGACTTGTAACATTTTTTTTTTCAGATTCATTTAGAGGGGCAATGCTTTAGTCGAAATACTTCTGCAACCCCCCCCCATTACCCCCCCACTTTTTTTTTTTTCTTTTTTCACAAGCACGCGAGGTGCTTGCACCTCGCGCAACACGCAAATACTAAACCCCCCCCCATCACCCCCCTTCTTTTTCTTTCACAAGCACGCGAGGTGCTTGCACCTCGCGCAACCCGCAAATACTTGATTTAGAGGGGCAATGCTTTAGTATTTTTCACAAGCACGCGAGGTGCTTGCACCTCGCGCAACACGCAAATACTAAACCCCCCCCCCATCACCCTCCGTTCTTAATTTTTCACAAGCACGCGAGGTGCTTGCACCTCGCGCAACCCGCAAATACTTGATTTAGAGGGGCAATGCTTTAGTATTTTTCACAAGCACGCGAGGTGCTTGCACCTCGCGCAACACGCAAATACTAAACGCCCCCATCTCCCCTCATCACCCCCCCCCCCCATTTTTTTTTTCACAAGCACGCGATGTGCTTGCACCTCTCGCAGCACCCAAATACTAAACCCCCCCATTTTCTTTTTTTTTTCACAAGCACGCGAGGTGCTTGCACCTCGCGCAACACACAAATACTAAACCCCCCATCACCCCCCCCATTTTTTTTTTCACAAGCACGCGAGGTGCTTGCACCTCGCGCAGCACCCAAATACTAAAGCCCCCTTTTTACTTTTTTTTTCACAAGCACGCGAGGTGCTTGCACCTCGCGCAACACACAAATACTAAACCCCCCATCACCCCCCCCATTTTTTTTTTCACAAGCACGCGAGGTGCTTGCACCTCGCGCAGCACCCAAATACTAAAGCCCCCTTTTTACTTTTTTTTTCACAAGCACGCGAGGTGCTTGCACCTCGCGCAACACGCAAATACTAACCACCCCCATCTCCCCCCCCATTTTTATTTTATTTTCTTTATTTCACTAGCACGCGAGGTGCTTGCACCTCGCGCAACACGCAAATACTAAACCCCCCCCCATCACCCCCCCCTTTTTTTTTTCACAAGTACGCGAGGTGCTTGCACCTCGCGCAACACGCAAATACTAGTTATACTATCTAAAGCTAGATTACCACTCACTCACTCACTCACTCATTGACATAATTATTCTCCCAGATGGTGGATGGGGAGGTGGGTATATTTTGACAGATTCGTAAACAAGTAACTCTCAAACCTACGGGAAAAGTGCCAAACCTCCCCTTTCCCCCCCCCCCCTTCCCCCCCCCCCCCCTATCGTATCTCGTAAACTACGAGACCCGTATTTTTTTTTTTACGGATTCGTATAGAGCGAGATACGCAAATACTAAACCCCCCCATCACCCTCCCTTTTTGTTTTGGTTTTTTTCACGAGCACGAGAGAGAGATACGCAAATACTAAACCCCCCCATCACACCCCCTTTTTTTTTTGGTTTTTTTCACGAGCACGCGAGGTGCTTGCACCTCGCGCAACACGCAAATACTAAACCCCCCATCACCCCCCCTTTTTTTTTTTTCACAAGCACGCGATGTGCTTGCACCTCGCGCAACACTCCGCCCGCGTCTCATGTAACTGTTTACATTATACTTAATTTATAGTATTTATAATAATATTCCTTTGTGCATTGTATGAGCGATTGGTTATCAAAGTGAAGGGTATGCTACGTATGCTACATACCCTTTGTTTTTGTTACGAGTTGTTGTTTTAAATTTAGTTTTCATCACACTTGCACGTAAACAGTATCTAAAAATACAGGTTAACTTTAGAGGTGGGCGTTGAATCAATAAACTGTTTTTTTTAACGACTTTTCATTCGTCAACGGGTTAACTGTTTTTCATCAATGAAAAAACAGGTTGAAAATATTAGCTGTTAATTTTCATCAACGCACTCAACATCTTAACACATTATTCATTTCCGTAAACAGGTTAAAAATATTAGCTGTTAATTTTCGTTAACGCGCCCAACGTCCTTACAGATTATTCATTTCTGAAAACAAATTAATAATATTAGCTGTTAATTTTCGTTAACGCGCTCAACGTCATTACACATTATTCATTTCCGAAAACATGTTAAAAATATTAGCTGTTAATTTTGTTAACGCGCTCAACGTCTTTACACATTATTCATTTCCGAAAACACGTTAAAAATATTAGCTGTTAATTTTCGTTAACGCACTCAACGTCTTTACACATTATTCATTTCCGAAAAAAATAACCAAGACTCGCCCATGAGGGGTTCCGTAGTAACTACGCCAAATAACTTTGTTTTTCATAGTGTTTGTATGAATTACAAAGTTATATTTGCGGTTTTAGAAAATATGCTGTACCGCAAAAACTGCTGACCCGATCTCATTCAAACTAATTTTGGTTGAAAGTTTACATTAAGATCTACAGAATATATTTTTTTTAATTCTTCAGTCTATTATTATAGAAGTTCGAGGGGGGGAGGGACATACTTTACCACTTTGGAAGCGTATATATTTTAAACGATTAACTTTATGAAAAAGTGCTTTTAGAAACCTCAATATCATTTTTAAAGACCTGTGTATAAATACCACACACGCATAGGTTTCATGAAATAAAAATATTTTCATATTCAGTTCCATGTATGGGGCCTTCATTTTAAATGTTTTTCAAATTTTTTCTTAAAATTAGAAAGCAGTTCACAGAATACATCTAATACATATATTATATAGTTAACTTACTATATTACTAAACTTATGTAAAGACAAGATTAGTTTCAAATCCACAATCTCCAAGTTAAGAAGCCATCTTAAAAGAAAGCACATTTCAGTCTATATTTCATTAAATCAGGAAAGTCAACATTCAAATTCGACACAGCCAGTTCAGATTCAGAACTCAGAACAATTTGTACCTACCGCTAGTACATCGGCGATTCTTCCCTACCGATAGAATTATTACAACTACAAGCGCCCGCACCACCTAAGCGCCAGAAAGTTATGAAAACATATGCCACAAAAACAATCCGCTGAGCAAATAAAACATATAGATGCAGATCTGCTTGATTTGTGTATAGACATTTTTAATCTTTTTTCTATTGTGGAGGAAAGATCCTTTAAAAAATATTCAAGGTGGATACCGGGATATAATTTACCGATAAGAAAAACTCTGTCGGGTTCCTTGCTACAAGAGTGCTACGCCTGGATACTATTTATACCCAGCCAGTCCTAAGCCTGGAAAAAGTACGAAGTGAAGGTCATTATAGTTCAATATAAAAATTAAGTTATCTTAATTCTTATCAAATCAATAATCTTCAATAAGTTGCAACAAATTTGTTATTAGAAAAGTCGAAACCGTTGACATACATTGACGCTAAATGCTAACAATTAAAAATTAAAAACAATTTAAAAATTTAACAGATTTTTCAACCCGTTAAATTTCATTAACCAAAATCCGTCAATGACAAATGCCGACATGTCAACAGTTTCGAGTCGAAACCGTTGACATTCATTGACGCGTAACGCTAACGAATAAATTTCAAAACCTGTTAATAATTTAACAGCTTTTTCAACCTGTTAACCATTGAAGATTAACAGTTAAATTACATTAATCAAAAATCCGTCAATGACACATGCCTAGTTAACTTGGCCGTAGCTTTCTTTTTGTCATGAAACCCAAGGTCGGTATTTTTCCTTGCTTGAACTACTCCTGTGTGCTATTTTCTTAAAATGTTATCTAAGCAGGAATAGCATTGCAATCTCGCTACATGTTACTTAAATACTCAACTAATGTTCTTAATGATCGATTTTAATACTTTTTTGTATCAAACCGTCGAAATTATTTTTATTTTTTCACTCCGTCATGGCAGTATACCTACGTAAGTATTTGCCCTTAACGTTTCTGAACGAAACATTTGTATAATCTGTGGTATGGGCATAAAGCCCGCCCTAGCCCGCCATCCGCTTAAAAAAAGTTCACTTATTTCTGTGCTTATTTCGTAAGTTACGTAATAATAATTGTGTTAACTTGTGTATTAAAGCTATAATTCATACCTAATTATTTACCTTTTGTATTTGAAGACAAGTAAAAAAAGTTATAAAAAATGTGTCGGTGCGGCGTCATCCGATGAGTGTGATTTAATTAAATGCAACAGGCCCAAATATTATCCATGCAGCAAAAACAATTAATGATGTACAGTGACTATAAATTGTAATAAATAAGTTTTTTCTGTCCTATAATTTTATTTTTTCCTCGCAAATGTGATGAAAAACATTGTGTTTCACGGGTGGTACGGGAATTACGAACTTCGACTCAGAAAGCCCTCAGTCCGACTTCGGGCTTCTACTAGAGCCTCGATCGTAATTCCTTACTTACCGCCCTTAATACACAATGTACTATTTTGTTACCTTGATTACAATGCTAGGACCAAATACCGTTTTACGCAGACTATTAAAACGTCAGAATAGTATAGATAAGGAAAGTTGAAATTCCGAACTCGTCACTGTCTAAAGGACACCGGGGAAAAAGAAGAATAAAAGGGGTAGCAGTTTTATTAACTAATTGTGACGACGAGAACATAATTATTATTTTTAATGTTTATTTTAAATACATTTTTTCACTTTTAAATGTATTATATCTATTTTATTTATAATACCGAATTAACGAATGAATTCCTCTTCTTTCTTTAACATTCTTCTGAACAGAGATTAAAAATAAATGATGGCATTAACCATAGAATAATGGTACTCTCCTCTCCTCTCTACCATTTTTCGCCGCTCACCGCAAGACGCGCCTCAAGACACGCCGCGCTTAGCTGTGGCCAGGGGGTAAGAATGGTAGCTGTACTCTTTTTCATCGTCCACTTTTGCCTGTTGACGAGGGTATGACTACCGTCGCCCACCTATTTGGTCGATCTTCTCGAAATCTACTTAGTACTGATATTATTTTTTAAACAGATACTAATAAGTATAGATTATTAACCAAATTTGAACCCAATTTGTAAGAAAGATTGATCAAGAAGCGATTGGTGGCTATAGTCGCGAAATTGTCTGAGGCGCAAGGTTATGAGGTTCAATGAGTAAAACATAATTATCTTAGAAGAACATAATTTTATTAGAGAAAAACTGTTCATGAGCATAAAACAACTAATTACCAATAAATAACAATAATACGACAATTCCAAGACAAATTCGTAATAATCATCGAAGAAGAAAATAAAGAGCTATCAATAAAAAGTCGATGGCAGTTCCTAAACATATGCAAATGTACCAATTTAACTTTTCATATTCAATACATTATTCGAACACTATTAAATTATTGCGTACTGATATTATGAAAATCATAAACTAAGTACACTATAAATAATTACAATTCTTTAATACATTTCTAAAAGTCCCAATAGTGTCCTTCTTAAACATCCATGAAACATCTTTAAAACCTAGACTTCATCTAGCCATTGTGACATGTATACATACATTTTTTAACATTTATCGATAATATGGTATAAATAAGCTAAAATATACAGATATACATTTGTGATTCAAACATAGTGAGCAACACTTGTATTATTAATTATCTATTATAATATCTATGAATATTTAATTGTAACTTAAGAGCATCTGTAAGTCGTCAGGTAAGGCATTGCTATGTGAATAAATTAGGCATTGCTGGAGCAGCGTCGTCAACTATCTAAATATAAATGTTATTTGTTGATAATCAGTTATTTACGTTACAGTTTTAATAAAACCACGTTATTATAACCATTGTACACTACACCCAATACACAATAGAAGGTCCATTGTATATTAATGGGACATTCATACAAGAGATCAGAAGGAGATTATATGGACAATTTGGATTTAGTTTGGATACATATTACAAGGAAGTCTTAAATTAGCAAAAAGCTATTTCTCAATTTGTAAAAGATTCTTATAAAAATATTATAGACAACTATAAATATATTGCATAACTTAGTGTCATATTTAGTGTACACGCCATAATGAAAAACTTAAATATAACAAGTAATGTTCTATAAATACCTACAATAAGAGTCCATCCAATGTTCAATCCACCAACCTTCACATATCAATAAATATCTGTACATACTCTTAATTATAAATAGATTAGATATCAGATGATGCACAAGTATTTCATTACTAAACCAATACTAAGCCTTTACTGACAAACTACATACAAAATAAAGTCACGAAATGGTAAAGTAACACTAAAATTAATGTAACATTAGCATAAAATTAAATTGTGATGATATTCTAATACTAACATATAATGGCAAAAATGAAATCCTTAGCTCAGCGCCTCTCTCGTGTACCATACTCTTAACAACAACGTTACTATATTATTTGTATCAAATAAATGTTAACAAATGCTACCAAGTTATCTGCTATACTTCGATAAGTTTTAAAATATGTATTCGTAAGATCTAAATAAAGTAAGAGCTATAGAATGAATTATATTGTGCTGTGTACAAGTTACCATCTGGATTCTTAAAATATGAAGTTTAATGTTCAACATATGCTGTGTAAATATATATGCTGTTTGACCAATAACAAACATTTTAACAAGAAAATCACTTTCATGCATCACCTCTGTCAGACATCAAATTAAACATTTTATAGTTTTAGGACAGTGTACAATTTGAAATACGAGACCGAAACTATTCTTTCTTGCTTATAACTGTCTTGCTAAGAATTGCATGTTGTTGTGTATGTTGACTAACTTAAATTCAGCGATGATAAATGATTATGTCAATCTCAACTTCAATCCAAAAAACTTAAAGCTTCACCTTAAATTCTGCACAAGCAACCTCCATGTCGTATCATTGTGAAGTACAAAATATTGTCAATATTCGTACACATATTACAAACTAAATATTTTTGTTTATTGATACATTCAAACAGATAGCACCACCATTCCTAACAACCATTTACTTTGTTTTTTTCACACCTCAATTCTGAATTTACTCGAGTCCAATCTATTCGCTACGCTGAACTAAAGATATTAATATGATTAGGGCTGTAGCTAAATTCGATCTATATAAAAGTTCCTTGTGTAATGCTAGCAGGATAGCAATGGGCGCGCATGCTGGGCCGTATTGTCGTGGAGGTAGGGTCAGCGTATGAGGCAGGTGAGGCACAGCTCGGCTGAGCCGATGCAGTCGTCGTGGCAGAAGGCGCCGCACTTCTTGCAGAGGATCATGGCGCGCAGGTTGCACACGCATGCCTCGTCTGCGCCCACGCTGCGGCATCGCGCAACACTCTGAAAATGACAAGGTACTGATTATTTACCCGACTAGGTAACAGAAGAGAGGGTTATTATTTAAACTTTATGTACAACTAGCTTGTGCCAGCGGCTTCGCCCGCGTGGGAAGTTTTTCCCGTGTAAATCCCGATCCCGTGGGTATTTCCCAAAATCCTTTCTTAGCGGATGCCTACGTCATAACATCTACCTGCAAGCCAAATTTCAGCCCGATCCGTCCAGTGGTTTGGGCTGTGCGTTGATAGATCACTATGTCAGTCAGTCAGTCAGTCAGTCAGTCAGTCAATCAGTCAGTCAGTCACCTTTGAGTTATATATATTTAGATAGTGGTACATGGGCGAACTTAATGCAACAAAGCATTCTCTACCAGTCAACCTTTGGGTTAAAATACCACAATATAATAATAATAATATAATATATTCCACAACTTTTTTTTTTCACACAACGCCATCTAGTATACAAGGTATACAAGTAAATAAAATGTTATAAATTATCAATATACAAATTATATATATATATACCGCTTATCCTTCTAACCTAACCTATCGAGTCGGGGTGTTAACCAATAGTTGCTAATTACAATGTATGATATCCATCTGTTAATATTAGCTGCCAAGTAATTATTTATTGTAACCAAGTAGTTAGTCGCCCAATAAGTTCTTAGTTGCCTCAAAAATAATTTGCCATACATTTTTAGCCGTTTCGTTTCGGTTAATATGCACATTAGCCGGCTAAAGATGGAATATCACGACACAAACTAACATGATATCGAACTTTAGCTGCTTCTCGAAGATAAACCTAAGTGTGGCCGGCTAATCTTAACTTTATGTTCACACCCACCTTTAGCCGTAACATATATATAACTAGCAGTTGCACGCGACTTCGTTCGAGTGGGAAGATTTTCCCGTGTAAATCCCGATCCCGTGGAAATTTCGCAAAATCCCGTCTTAGCGAACATCTACGTACTAAAAGGAACCCCCTGCAAAATTTGAGAGCCCTACTACTTGTAGTTTCTGAGATTTCGTGATTAATCAATGAGTGGTATTTCGCTTTTATATTTATAGATAGGATTGGTGGATGTAGCATGTCTTCGAACTTTTGCCCCCACATACCGGTTTCCTCACGATGTTTTCCTTCACCGATTTGAGAGCAGTGATTTTATTATAATATATATATATATATATATATTATAATAAAATAATATATATATATTATAATAAAATAACATATATATATATATATATATATTATAATAATAAACTAATAAATACGGTGCTTTATCACAGGCCTACAAATTTTTAACACAGAGACTAGACCTATCGTACCCGAAGGATTTTGATGCGCTGAATCCGAATTCGTGTTCAGAATTGTTCCTTTACATCTGGTTTTCGAGATATCCTAACCTAAAAGTGCAAAAAAGCGGTTTTTTTTACAGTTTTTGAGGTTATGTGATAAAAGTAAATAAAAGATTATCAAAAAACGTTGTATGGCAATTGAAAGTACCACCCTTCCCCTTTTAAACCTATTTGGATTTTTCAAATATCTTTTTTTTTTCACCAAAATATCGCTATTTAAAATTTTACACTTTAGCGTATTAATGCAACCACAAAAAAAAATCGAAAAAATTCTGCCCGAGACCAGACCATGTTAATTTTGACCATGCGGATTTGGATTCAGCGCATCAAAATCCTTCGGGTATGTTAGGTCTGGTCTTTGGGTCTGGATTTTTGTTAAATTTTGTCGGCCTGTGTAATCTTTCTGATTCAGAGAACTCACAATAATTATAATTATGGCGAATACCAAAATAAAAATTACAGACTTAAGTACCTAGTGGGTTTTCATTTTACGCTATTAGTTATGTTTTTCACTCATCCGAATGGCTGAATGAATTTTAATAAATGAGGAATGAGGTGTATAGATTTGAAAATGATTGACACCTGTGTTTGTATTCGGTCATCGTCATACGGTTAAAGGGTAGAAACAGTAGACGAAAAAGCTATAATTCATTCACTTTAAAGTCACTTTACAAGAAGTCGCAAACAGCCGGTGGCATTTATTAAAGTTCAGTCATAGATTTGAATCACCAACAATTGGCTGCTTTAAAATTATTTGGTTGGGGACGTGTTCAAAATGCACAAAGGTCTTTTTATTCAAACAATGTGGCGTCATAGTGGATACGTACAACATTAGTATTCTGGTTCGCTGGTGGGGCACTAGACGCCCGCGGCGCCATGTTGGGAGTCCTTTGTACTAGGATGTACTGACCCACATTATTGGATCGATTCTCGTTCATCTGAAAAATACATAGTTTTACATTTATTTTGTTGTTTCTTGGACTTGAAAATTTAGATCTATACTAATATTTATAAAGCGGAAAAGTTTGTTTGTTTGTTTGTTTAATTTAAACAGGCTAATCTTCGAAACTACCTACCACTGGATTGATTTGAAAAATTATTTCAGATTATGGCAGGCAGGTTCATGAGGAAGGATATAGGTTATCTATCATAATTATATTAATTATTATACAAAAAACCAATTATTCATCGTTAGTCTCGCTAAAACTCGAGAACGGCTGGACCGATTTGTAATATTTCTTGGAAGTCTAAAAAAATATGGAAATAAATTTGGCAGCACGAAGTTCGTCGGGTCGCCTAGCTTTATTTATTATAATGTTTAGCAATTTCAACACTAGAAGACTCCTACCTCCTCCCACACGGCTTTAAGTTCGCCAAACTTTAGTGAAAACGGATACGATTTTCTTGTATGTGCGCCTGCCGAACTAAGCTTATACGTCACGGTAGGTTAAGCTAAGCAGGGGACCCCGGCGACACGCTTAGCTGACATCACGAAATGCGGACAGCGAAGCCTTTTTAATTAGTTCATTGTTTAAAATTATAGAGACAAAGAACAGATAAAGCAGCTTATATTTTTACTTTATTATTTGGCGTGGCATTTTCGCAAATCAAGGAATGAAAAATAGCCTGTGTTTTTCCAGGTTGTAAACTATATATGTGCCAAGTTTCGTTCAATGCCCTTAAGCCAGGTACATACATAATCACACATGTGTTGAAAATTTTATCAATTTATATTTATATTAATGTAAATTTATATCAATGCGGTTGCTATTCTTGAGCTAATTAATCCTTTTATAATATCAATTTTAATTTGACGAGACGCAAAAAGATACATTTAATCTAGGGTAAACGAATTGCATTTTGTCAAAGGGTGTGCCGTTTTGCATTCATAATAATGATTCCTATGCTATGATACGTATGCGAAGCTCATGGCTAAATAATAACATCAGCACAGTTCCATCTACAAGGTTAAGCAACGCTTACCAAGGTCTGTCAGTGGATGGGTGAGCATCTTAACATATTGAGATTCTCAGTTCCTCGGAAAGCACGATGAGCCATTGATGGCTGTCATTTTTACATCTTTGAGAGTCGTTACGGGTAGTCAGAGACCAGAAAATTGGATAGGTACTAGTCTTGCCAGGGAGTGTCGTATTACCCAGGTACTGGGTTGTGGAGGTCAGATAGGATGTTACTGTATGTAAAACACTAGCACTCATGGCTTTCAGGCTTAGAAAGCCAACCAACATAGTTGGGAAAAGGCTAAGTAGAGAGGTTCCAAAACATATGATGAAACACATGAAGACCTACTTCGTTATGAGGCATCACAGAGACCGGCAGTTGGCGGACGATGACGGGCGGCGGGGGGGGCGGCGCCCGCGGGTTCCTCGTGGGCCGCGTCAGCAGCGCCGGCGGCGGCCGCAGCTGCCCGCGCAACGCATCGCGGTTCGGACTGTTCTGGATCGCCGCCTGACATATCTGATAGCTGCGTTCTAGGTTCACTGTGCCAGGTGGCACTTTGTTTGAACTCCGACTCCTAGAATTAGACACGAAATTCAATAAGAACTTTTTAAAAGGCACTTCCCAGGACTCAGTCTGCCTTTTATTTTGGCCGGAGGCTAGGCATTAGGCATACAACGCAAGGCCACCAGTCTCTTGCGCACATTACCAGCCAGAATTAAAGACGAATTTTAAATGCTTCATTCGTTTTGAAACGACTACTGCGAAGCCCAAATGGAGGGTTATTTGTAGTATATATTTATGTATATATATATTTATATATTTTACAAATATGTATATATACATATGTATATATACAGTATGTATATATTTTACAAATCGTTTTACTCTCCATATGTATCACATTTATAAAATGCAAACTCATTATAGCAAACAATTTTAAGCCAGTTGGGTAAAGATATAAATATAAATAATTATACATATAGCAAGGAACCAAATATTTCATATGAAAAGCAAATAAGTGTCCACACCAATCAATGGTAGTGTATTATTGGTCATTAATCCCAACTATCTTACATAACAATGACTAACAGAATAATTTTCAATCAATTTCATCAACCGATTGGTGTGATAAAGCCTTAAGATCTATATTACATGTAATATACCTTCATCCTAATTACATACCTGTTAGAATCTTTTGCCAACTTCGACTTTTTACCTCGAGCCCACATACCCTGCGCAACAGTAGTAGTATTTAAAGGTGTGTTTGTAACAGCGGTGCTAGATATTAAGCTAGTAGCTGTTTCTATTTCTTGCTTCCCAGACAAGTCCTTTATTGACTGGCAACTTTCCGATGAGTTAGAAGATTCCATGTTAAAATTAGCATCCCTATCTTCTTTGTACATACAGTTTTCATCATTCATATTGATATCTTCCATGCTCGTTTTTGAATCCTCACTAACATATTTGGTGTTTTCTGTGTTTAAGTTTGAAAATGGGTGTAATGACATAACATTCTCATTGTTTGCCCAGTCACTATCAGTTTTCCATGAGACTGCAGATGCTTTGGGTTTAGCTGCATCCTTCATGTTGTCATCAGGGTAAGACACAATCTGCAATAACATACAATTTTAGAGTATAAACGAATTTTTCAAAGAATATGTGTAGTGAAAAAAAATAGAGATAGAAGCTTACAGATGTATTAGTAACTTCCATCATTGGTATTGATGAATTCTGTGTCAGAGGCATGGTAACAACAGCAGTAACATCTGAAACAGTTCACAAAATAAAAATAAAACCACTGCAAGGAAGTCTATGTTTAGCAGACTAGGAAAATATATTGATATGTCATTAGTGTCAAAATGATAAGGTTTTCATTCTACCCTAATTTACAATATTTTGCAAGGTACTCACTTGTTTCACTCATGTATGATGACAGCTCCATCAAGTTAGGATGTGGAGAGTATTTTTGATCTTCACTCTCTGAGAAAGGAAGCAGAAATGTCATAAAAATCAAATAAAAAATGTTTCTCAGTCTTAATAAGTTATTGATAAAAAATTAACAACTCACGAGAAGTAAGTATTGAAAGGCTTGTCTCCAATATAAAAGACTCTGCATCCTTAAAGTGCTCATCATAATAATTCTGAGCCATATTTTGAGGCAAGGCAATTTCTTTCACACATTTCTCAGGACTGTTCAAGACATCTATCTTTAAATGGGGGTGGTGGGCTGGGTGTTGGATAGGCTGGATTACTTGGCAATCGACTTCCTGAATATAACTTGGACAAACATCCTGCTCAACAACAACTTCTTTGTTGGGCTGTGGTGATCTCACATCAGTGTCAGACTTAGCACATTCCTGATATGGTTCTGCAACATATTCTTCCTGAGCTTCCTGTGTTTGAAGCATTACAATTGGAGCAGGGTCTTTATCAAGTTCAGGACTCTCCTCCAGCTCTATCACAGTGTTATTATAAGGAATGGACTCAGTAGCACCTGTAGATTCACATGCAGTAATGTTATTTACAGTCATATCTATCTTCAGACTTGATACAGAGGATTCACTTCTTGCATCATATTCATACACAGATGCAGTTGCTTTACTGTCTTCACTGTTTGTGTCACCCTGATCTTGTCCAGAATACATCAGTTCATCATTAGGACAAACTTGCTCACCAGCATAATTTGTCTCCACATCTGAATAGTTATTACTAGTTTCTGCATTATGTACCATGTAATCAGTATTATGTATTTCAAAATCTTCTTCAAACTTTATTCGCTTTGCCATAGTGTAGTCTGAATTTTCATTACTTGACCTCTTTGAAGATTCAAGTAAATTACTATCAAAATCGGTTGCTTTATCTTCTTCACCATCTTTTGAAGTTTCTTCTATAGTAACAACACTCAGATCTAGTTCATGCTTTATTTCATTGCGATCAGATTCTCCATCAGGCAGCAGGAGTGGATCAACAGGTGTGGTAGACAGTGATTCATCCATCCTCTGTATTGAAGATGAATCAGAGAAGCTAAAGTCAACAGGGTATTCTTCATAGTTGGGATGACTGTGACTTTTTGAATGTTTCAGAGGCAATAAGTCAGGCACTGGAGCAGACTGTTTACTGCTAACTGTGACTGGTTCTTCTACTTCATCAGCTCTGGCAGAAGCCCTTGTGACTGCACCAACTGATCGCATTCTTTTACTAGTACTAGATGATTTACTTTTTTTCATTTTTGGAACAGTACTACTGCTTGTTATTGAAGCTGTTGGTCTTAACTTTATCGTGGTCTTAAGAGAAGGTCTATCTGAATTTAAACTGATTGAAGATTTCTCTTTTCTTGATTTCTCTCCCCAAATGGGTTCAAAATGTTTTAATTTCCATGGATCTATTTTGCTTTTTTCTTTTTCTGCTTCAGTCTTCATTTTTTGTTGATTTTCTGGTGTTAATTCGCCTCCAGAAAGGCTGTCTTGCCATTGCAAGCAGGCACGAGCAAAAAATTCATTGTTCAGACTAGAAGAATTTAAGCGACCTGAAGGACTTAACCTATCCACACTTGGAAGTAGCTGCCCTAGCTTATATTGGTATAAAGGCGGAAGGAGTGAAAATGTATGCTTATTTAGTAATGCCCTAATGTTTGTATTTACTAGTATTGAGTCAGGTGTCTCTAAATCAATGCACCCTTCTCTTGTTTGTTGTAACTGTGCTGCTGTTGATAACTTTTTACCACTGCGTTTTCTAGGTTTCAAACAGAATCCAGGAATACTGGCCAATACCTCTCTCATAGTGGATGGTCTGTTAGTGTTAGAGTTAGTTTCTGTGTAGGATGTAGCTGCTGTCCATTCTCTGTTCTCTGGGGGAGGTGGTGGTGGCAAGGGTTTAACTATTATCCTAGGCAGAGGCCGTGAATGATTGGAATTCTTCTTTCTTCTCTTTGACTGTTTTCTTGAAGAGTGCTTACTTGACTTTTCACCATCTTCGGGAATGCGTATGATCGAATACTGGTCATTTTTACATGGCGTGTATTTACTGTCTGTAGAATTATCAGAATATTCCATATCGTTGTCTATTATATCCGCAGGTGATACGTCTAGTTCCATTGTTGTTACGGCGTGTGTAAATAGGAAATAATGAAATGAGAATGATAAACTGTTGCCGATAGCGATCACTCTTTCAACCCATCGTGCGGTACTTCACGATACGAAAGTGCCTTTATTTAATTATTGATAATACAAAAAAGATCATCACTTATTTGATAGTACAATGTTCAATAGCATGACAACATTCTATACAACTCTTTTTTCTCAAGAATAGTTAGCTGAAGAGCAAAACGCAAAATGTCACAACAACGCAGAAAATGGATTCCGATACAGATACAATATGAATGATTTGAAAACACCGAAAATAAAATCAAATGAGATATTTATGATGCTCAAAAACCGTATTTTTATTTAAACTAGTTCCATTATTTATTTTTCAATCATTATTTTTTGTATTAAGAATTCGGGAACTTAATACTGGTCGATACGGCCTATCCCATTCTATTACCTAGGTCCTATTTGTAATTTGTAATTGTTTTTTTGTAATTTTGTAATTGTTTGTTGCTATATACAGTATTGTATACACGCTCGACGGTAAAAAACCATAAGTACGCGCGAGATCAGCTATACTGTGGTTGTAGACTACCTTCCTACTTTAACAGTTTTAATAGAATAGTCTGCCCTTCACATATGCGATCTATCCGGTGTCTGCTGTGGCCTGTAGGTGAGAAAGTTAGTTTCTTATTTCGCTATACCCTTCCATCCCTATCATTAATATAGGATTTCCAGATTCTCCAAATCTACTCCGTTACCATTTCATACTATATGGAACTCGTGAAAAAATAATAACAACCACACGGATCGATTTTCGAGGTTGAGCAACGCTTGCTCAGAACGGTCTGTGGATGGGTGAACATCTTAATATATCAAGTTTCATGCAGGCCCCGGATAGTACGCCCTTTTTGGGGCAATGATAACATTTTAACCACCATGTCTATTTAAATTAAAAGTACACTAGATATTCCAAAACACCATATTTTTTTACATTGGCAGCATCAGTAGATTAGTGTCACACATTTGACATAAAAATGTGACAGCCAGGGTTGCCAACCATACGAGGTTCCTCGTACAAATACGAGCAAGTATTATAGTACTCTATGAATACGAGATTTGTGATCTTGCGTACGATCAACCTCGTACAATTATGTACGAGATTTTGATAATATGGCCATACGAACATTTTGCACCACCATTTTATAATAATAAAGTCAATTTAATAAAGACAGAGATAAGAAACCGGCTAACTGTGGAAGTAGTGAACGGCACATTTCTAAGCTGCAGGGAGCGCAAAAGGTTCAACAGGTCGTTCAAACTCAGAACATTCATTCGGGTAATTCAGAGCATTTAATGCTATTACGTTAAGAAGCATGACAAAAGCTTTTAGTTTCTTAATTTTGTGTACTTTTTTAATTTTGCCGGTTAATATGTGGATAAATTTATAACCAAAGAGTACAGATGGCAGCTCTGTATCAATTTTGACGTGAACTATTTAAGATTTCAATAGATGGCGCTAAAATTAATTTAAATATATACGTCAGATTTTCTATCATAAAACATTAACATTTGTTGATGGTTTTTAATTTATTTAAATGACTTATCTATTTTGCTGTGTAATATTTATAAACTTTATTAATTTTTGATTAAAATAATCATACATGAAAATATTTTAATTTATTTGATGTTTTTTTTATTGCTACACTGATTTTGTTGTCACCAATGACACATTCTAGACATGGGCGTTATTAGTTATTTTTGATAACCGCTATCTAATCGATATTTAGTGGCAATAACATTATTGATAACGGTTGCTGAATAACGGTATCACAATTGCAGTTAATATAATTCAGTTTATATTCATTAAAATTAAAATTATATTTAAATTAAATAATTATTCAGTTGTTGTATTGCTATAGATATTACGACAACTGGATAGCTAAATAATCACAGTATGGATATAATAAGGAGTGGAGTCAAGGGATTATAACGGTACTGGTAATTTCCCTTCATAGCTTTTACATTTTTACATTTTTTTATATGAAAAATATACAAAAAAATTTTAGCAAAAAATAGAACCGACTTCCTTATTATCAAAACACTACAAAGCCAAAAATAACTAGAAAATTTTTTTTTTCACGCTTTTTAGTGGTTTGGTTTGTAATTTATCTAGTTACAAAAGCCATAATGTCAACAACTTATCACCTTTTACAAAATATTGCTTTTCCCTGTGCATAGCCGTTAATTTTTGAGGAGTTCTCCTGGTATTTGACCATCAGCTCTACATCACTATATGTATTGTGACGAGCATAAAGTGTTTAACATCCGTAACTTCACCCAAGGGACTTTGCATATTTTGACATTATAGGAAAATAACTGTATTAGAAAATGAAAAAGATATATTTTAGACTAGTGTTAGAAAAAACAAATCTTATTTGAACGCTATTGCGTATTGTGTGTTTTTTGTCATTTTCATCTGACATCTTTTGCTGCACCAGTAATTTTATTGTATTTTTTTGGTTTGTGAGCAACTAAGAATATGGTAACATAATTATAGATAATTTATTTATTTATTATATACTTTATTATCCATGAGACCTACTAATAACCGTCTACACGTGCAATTTGTAAATAAAAGAACAGATGTAGTGGAAGTAGAAAGTTCAGTACTTATGATGCTGACAGTCGAGTTTATTACGGACTAGGATAATTAAGTGACAGAACATACACAGCTCCGCAGTTTTTACTAATTTCGGCAACTTAAAAAGTATGTAGTTTTTATTATTTAATTGTTGTCGTTATTGATACTGGGTGAAATGATTATAGAGTGTACCGTTATATGAAAGACAAGCTAAACTTTAGGGAATTGAACTACACTCGATTTAACGAGTATCATTATTATTTATACAATTAATTTTTATAAGTCAGTTTATGTCTACACAAATATACCTAGCACTAAAAACTATTACTAAACTGTGTTTTTTTTGTCTATTTACTATTACTATATATGAATGTACTCTGTGAGGTTCAACTCGTACTGGAAATTGCGTCCATTTTGAACCCACAAAAGGAATGTATAGCCGCATGACAACAGATAAAATATACGGCAGGAAAAACGACGACAGTGAGGCCGCGTGTCCACGGCAAGAAAAATCGCCGGGTCTATGCAAGAATTCGTGTCGTTTCTACACACGACTAGGGTACACTGCGTCGGCGCTGCACAAGACTAAAATCTTGTCTGCGCCAGACACTACGCGATCTGTAGGGGGCGGGGGGCGGTGTGTACAGTGCCCATGAGAACGTTTAAGCGTGTGGACCCAATGACGTATTATAATAGACGCGTCATATTCCCACAAAACACCTCTCAAAAACGGCACGAAACACACACATAGAGAATTACTATCTAATGCGTGTAAAGAAACGGACAAAAAATAAATGCCATCTTTAGGTACACCTGATTTTAGAGAGAGATGAATATACATCTTTAGTTAATAAACTCCCCTAACGTCACGTGACTGACTTCATTCATACGCTAGCCGCCATTAGCCGTGTAGAAAAATTAAAATAAAAAATGTATTTCTGTTGATATTTACCTATGAAATGACACATTTTGACCTCTCACGGAAGCAGTATAATTAGTGCAACGTCTGAAAACACACAAAGGCATGCTTTATTCCTAATTTTCTTTTTACTTTTTTTTTTCTTTAATTTTTTTTTTTTTAGTGACGTGCTCACTATACCTACAACTGTTTGTGATTTCTGTGTATGCTTTAGTGAGTAAGTCGTTGAAGTGCCTAATCAATAAATAAATAAATAAATAAATAAAACACATTTTTTCTTAAGATGTGTAGTGTAGCGATCGCGACACAGGTTCGTACGTAACTAAACAGACACGAGGCACTTACCTTGATTTCAACTTGCCATTTTAGAGCGCGGACAACGTATCTATAGTTTATTATATATCTTTGTGTGGACCTGTGTTGTTTACGTTTTTATAAAAGAAAAACGAAGTGATTTTCATACGAAAATAAAGGACGGACTTTTCCTCATACTGTCGCAGTTCAAAGTAGAAGTTAGCAAACTCATGTTTTTGATTTAACATAGGATGCACCCAGTATTTTCTCTTGGAGTTAGTTTTCTTTTTAATTTTCTATACATATAATAGGCAATCACCATTTTTTTTTGCGTGGTAGTCAACATTATTCCCATATATACCACAGTTCACAACACAACACGACACGATGTACACCCTACAATGTCTAAATCATGACCAGTGATCGGAGTAGGTAGATTGATTTTTGGTACTTGTATCATAAATGCACACAGAAAGAATAACATGGATAAGCCATTTTCCCGGAAAGTAATTCCGGTATTTCCGGATTCAATTAAACATTGTTAATGTTGGTAGTGATATTATTCCTACTCAATTCAAAATTTAAAGGAAGGTATAAAAACTAAATTAATTCATTATTTATCTGTTGAATAATAAAAACAATCTAATTCCGATCGAAGCTTTAATTTTTATTTTTTTAATTCCTAACTTTTTTTTGAGGATGGCAAATCATCAAATGACTCCTTCCACTCTGGCAGAATAAAATTCCTACATAAGTTCCGGTTTTTTTTAATAATCCACCAATTCCGGAGGAATGTCCATATTCATATATACGTTTCGGATCAATGACCCCATTTCAACTAGATTTTTTCTTGTCTGCAACAGACACGACATTCTTTCGTGCACAGACCTGACAAAATTCTTCTCATGTACGGTCGGCCAAGAAAGTGGTGTACCAGTTTTGATTTAGTTTCCCGGTCATCGAAAATTACAACAAGGTTCGTTATAAAAAGATATTACTGAAAGAGACAACATTATCATGACGTAAACCTATGTATTTAGTATTCATACGTCATATGTCACATATAAGTACATGACATTTTAACCTTTAGTATAAATGAAAAGGACATTAGTTTCTACAAAGCAATTGAAATGTTTCCAAACAAAAGTAATAAAAACTATTTAGACAACCGAATTCCATTTGAAAAAGAAAACTGACAATTGACATTTTGTCAAATATATGCAAAAAATCGATATATTTTCCGTGTTATTTTTCAATCAACTGCATATAAAATCATCTCAATGCCTGCCAACTTGACCATTGCCGAAAGAGCACAAATAATTGCCCAATTTAATGAGGGAAGCAGTATCAGTGCGATATCCCGGAATTTGAATATATCGAGGCGTTCTGTCCGCTTTTGGATTCGTCGTGAAGGAGAGGAGGGAAGTTTGTTGGATCACAGAAGAAGTGGTCGCCGGCCTGCACTCTCCAATAACGATAGAGAATTCATGAGACGGGAATATGAAATCAATGGTTTTAAGCCCACAAAACATTTTGCGGAGATGTTCGATGTGAGTGCCCAAACAATAAGGAATCATCTACATTACATGGGGTTGCACCACAGGCATTACGCCAAGAAAATATATTTGACGGATGCTCACAGACTTGCTCGTCTGAACTTCGCCAGAGAGCACTTAGAGTTTGATTGGTTGGAAAAAACGTTTAAATCCAGTCAGCATGGACGTCTTCACCTTTGGCGATATAATTCAACACGGTATAAAGATGATCATGTAATCCCAAATAGAGAATCAGGTCGAATTTCCGTAAATATTTGGGGCTGGATGAGTACGGATGGTGTAGGAGAATTGTGTTCTCTACCTCCTCGAGCGACGGCTGTAAATTATATCGACGTGCTTCAGAATGCAATGCTACCGACAGTCCGTAATGTTTACCCGGAGAACGAAGTGCCACAATTTGATTTTGTTCAAGATAATTGTTCAATTCATAATGCGAGGATCGTAAGAGCCTGGTTTCGTTCACACACTGACGTAAGGGTAATTCAGTGGCCCTCAAGATTGCCGGACCTCAACCCGATAGAAAATCTTTGGGGCCTTATGGTCCAACGATGGTCGCATCAAAATGAAAGAACCAAACAAGCTCTTATTAGTCACTGTAATTATATCTGGGAGGAAATGCGGGGAACCGATATTTGCTCACGGCTTGTTGGTTCAATGAGGTCTCGTCTTTTAGAGGTTATAGAGGCCAACGGCGGTTACACCCGTTTCTAATTTTTAAAAATTTTCAATATCTTCTAAATATTACTATATATGCTATGTTTTTGTTTGTTATAAGTATTTTAAAATTGATTGTAGAAATTTAATAAAAGGATAAATCTATTTTTAGCTTGTTTTTTATTGATATTGTAATTACAAGTTTACAGAAATTGTAGGTTTGTGGACTCGCCTTGTGCCTTTACAATTTTATGTAACTTGTTGATTACAATTCTGAATTTGTAGATACAATTTTGTCATCAAAATCTACAGCCCCCCGCCGTTGATTTTACGACGTCATTGGTTCCATCAAGTTCAAACTAAGAACAGCTGTCACGTTACAAACAGTAATAGTCGTTATCAATAATCAGATAAAGACAGCAATAGAAGTTGTCAGATCGATCTGCAAGCGAAACTAATCTTTATCACCTATGAATCTGCAAGCGATATTCAACCTTAGGGTGGTACACCACTTTCTTGGCCGACTGTACCAAAGAGTATGTAATACACTATGTTTTAAGAGACGGGACTTAGTACTAAAAAAATAAAAACAGGTAGAAGTTCACTTCAATACCAACTGAACGAACATACACGGGGAACAAGACGTCATACAACAGTACTACCAACCTATCAGACTAAATAGTGCTGAGCGATGGCAGCAGCCTCTTCATCGATATCGATAAAGTATACAGGTCGAAATACGGGCTTACTTTTAACTTTTTTTTTTTGTGTTGAAATAAAGCAAGGATTGTAGTTTTTAAGAAAAAAGTAGTATATTGTTAATGATTAAAACTAGTACAGATCATTAGACTTAATAATATATGTCAAGGATTGCGTTAATTTATTCCCAACGTTCTTCTGGACGCAAACCCATAGCAGTCATAAACATTTCATGTTTCATTCGATGGAGTCCCGTCGTCAGAACGTCAGTGACCATGTCTTCTGTATTCTTGTATTTGATAAGTATTTCATTGACTGCAACCTTCTCTGATGTAATGATATCGGACATCTATGTGCTTACTTCAGGCGTGGTAATTTTGAATACCTGAAAGATTAATTTCAGTGTGAATTGGCTTAAACAGGCTTTGTGCACGAAAGCTACTACTTGGGAAAGGTTGTCTAAAGCCACCTAACTTCTTTAATTTCTTGTCATATTATTGAAAAGACTAGATATTATATAACAATTTCATGACTCAATTGCAAACCCATAGCTGTCATAAACATTTCATATTTCATTCGATGGAGCCCCATCGTCAGAACGTCAGTGACCGTGTCTTCTGTATTCTTGTATTTGATAAGTATTTTATTGACTGCAACCTGCTCTGATGTAATGATATCGGACATCTATGTGCTTACTTCGGGCGAACTGTGAACTACTACTGTGAACATATGTGGTTTTTAGTTCCCTGTAAAAAACATGCAAACAAGCATACACCATGCATCCAGCAGTCATGCAAACAAGCACACACCATACATACAGCACATCATTATTTCATGAAATATTGATGTTTATTTTGCAAATAGATTATAAATAACACTTTCACATGATATTTTTCATGCAAGCAAGCATGCAGCATATAATGTAGCAAGCATGGTTTCTGTCACGGATCCAGCGCTGCAGGGCTGACAGCAGATTAACAGCACCATTAACGGAGCCCCACAGGGCCACTGCCTGCCGGGGTTACGGGAATATTCTAACGAGATACCGCGGCCCCGAAACGTAAGGGCAGTGAAGGAACAGGGTGGGTTTTTAGTCAGTAGAAGTCTGACACTCCCTTCTGCTCTACCCACAGCAGGAGGGGTCATTTGATGATTTTCCCAACCAGAAAAAAAGTGGTCTGATTTTTGGTGTAGAGCCTGAAAATTATACATAAAGTAAACGCGGTTTCATTTAATGCCTCTCGCTTTAATCAACTTTGTTTATAAACAATTAAAAACAGACACACCATTTATCGATAATTGATAAGAGCTGTTGCGTTATAGCACATCACTAAACAACAAAATAAAATTGAAAATTAAAAGATCGATTAAGGCTTTTAGTACTATGTTTTAATTAAAATATATAATCAAATATCTAATTTAATACTTACCGAGCCTCATCTAATGGAAATTTTGCCATAAACTTCCTTTTTTCATTACCTATACGACTTGCACGATCTCCACATATTTCACAAGTTATAAATCGGATTTTAGGTGGCATTGTGGTACAATCACTGAACAATAACCGATATTTTTTTACAAATTACGATGTAAAATGAACCGTAAATTAATTTAATTACTGCCAGAAAATAATAAGCACAAACTTAAAATATACAAGAAGACAGGACAAGTCATAGATGATACATATAAATACTGGACAAGTAAACATATATGGCCGACCATAGATTAAAAAGTGGCTGACTGTCATGAAAGAAAGAGAAAGCGCACGGAACAGGTGAGACAGCAAAATGGACCATTATTTCCCCTCAAAGTCCATACAATTTTTTTCGCCTTGAAGTTGCAGTAGCCTGGACTGTACATGAATATTTTCATCTTGTCTGTAGCCGACACGAAAAATTTCTTACCGTGGACACGCGGCCTGAGGATGTTTCTGACATTTTGGAGAGAAACTGTAAACTAAGTTGGAGAGAAGATAAGACCCTGCAAATTTTCGTAATAAAATAGACACATTTAGTTTTTTTTTTGTGATTTTACTTGAGTAATAATAAAGATTTTTTGAAATACAACACAAATTGATGTTTTATTTAATAGGAAACTTGCAATAGTTTATTTCATTGAGTAAAATGTCGTAAATCCAGTAGCCATGCCTTAATTTTGGTTTTAGCACGTTTTCGATGCATAATACCTAAATGTACGAGGTTTGAAAGTCAAATTACGAGATTTTTAGCTGCATATGTACGAGGGATTATCTCAAAGAGTAAAGTAATATACAGGGAATTATCTTTTACGGTTGGCAACCCTGATGACAGCTGACAATTCGAAATTTTTCTGTTCATATTTTAAATAGATATTTTGGATATTGATTGAAATCGAAGAAAATTCCTCGAATCTGCTACTAACAAAAGGTAACTATTTCATTTATTGGTTTTATTTGTGTTCAGTCTACAATATATGGTGGATATTTTGCTGTTTGCACGTCTTGATTTTTCGTAATAAATTTTTTTTATGAAGGGTTGCATATAGGGTTACCAGATGACAGGAATTTTCCTGACATGTCCGGAATTTCAGCTCTCTGTCAGGGAAACAGGGAAAGTTGGAAATTATCAGGAATTAAAAAAAGAGAAAAGTAAGCCTTTTCGTTATAAAATAAATGCTTGACACACAAATACGCACAACACTAGTAAACTTAGCACCGTTTGCAAGAGTACTGAACTACTAATTGACTCGCTCAGTCACGCCGCGCCCCGCATCCCGCCACAAGGCATCTAACACTCATACTCAGACTCCCAGGCGCCGCGCGCGAGTTTGTAAAATAATATAAGTTTCTGCTAAAATGTCAGGAAAATTATTGCCGAAACAAGGGTTTTTTCAGGAAAACTTATTTTTCGGATCTGGTAACCCTAGTTGCATATTCCCTGTGCTCATCGGCCCATCGGGTACTTCGGTGTTTTTAGAATGGATTTTCGGTTTTTGCTTCTGGTTGTGGTTTATTGCTTTTCTTTTACAGATGAGTCGAAAAATATTGAATGTTTTATGAGATAGAAGACGCTTTAGATCAGATATTTAGGTTACCTGATAATCCAGAATTATCAGACGATGATGTTGAGTTAGAGGAAGAAGAACAATTTAGTACAGTTAGACTTGAAAAGTATATTGGCAGGACTAGATGATGATGATGAGACTAATAACCCAGAAGTGCAAGCTGATCGACGACACAATATAAGTAGTAGCCC
Organism: Tholera decimalis; assembly: GCA_943138885.2. Lineage (NCBI taxonomy): Eukaryota > Metazoa > Arthropoda > Insecta > Lepidoptera > Noctuidae > Tholera > Tholera decimalis. The sequence continues at coordinate 33,204,345 of OW964553.2, forward strand.
ATCTCCAAGTTCCTCCAAGACTATTGTAAAGACTGTATAGCCTACTCTCTGACTCTGTCACGGGTTTTACGTGCATGAATAAAACTAAACACATTTAAAACAATTTCATAAATATATTGATAACCTAAGGATGCACTACAATTACTATATCTAGTTCTTAAATCTAACTTAACCTAAACCTATACTAAGTTGGACGCAAGGGCGGATCCAGCTTTGGCGCCAGGGGGGGGTCACATAGTCGTGGTCAAGTCACAAGAAGTTATAATTTAATTTTGATGATAATAGATACAAGTATATAGTAGGTATTTTATTAATAAATGCCAGTACTGTACTTAAAAACACCTACCCATATTTAAATATCACAATCAATTTTTCTGGTACGTCTTCTCCCGAAACGCATTATCACTTAATGTATAATACTTCAATAGGTACGTTTATATGGACGTGGTCAAGCATTCCGTTTGGAAATTGTCAATTGTCTGTCAGCATCTTCAGAAAAGGGAAGCCTATGTATGTTAGCAAGTTGAATGTAGCTCTTTATTCCTTGAATATTGAAAACGATGACCTGGAGACCATTTGGCAGTCCGTAACATCTATTGTCACAGAAACAAGCTCTCCAATCTTGGGCCATAGAAACACTAAATTGGATTAGCGGTCACCGACAGCTACTTAATATGCAGCACAATAATTCTTTGCAATGAAAACTTACACAAACAAATCCAGGAAAATGCTTAGTTTAGTCTTCTCAATCTTGGGAAGACTAACGAGAGATGCGAAAGGTAAGTGGTGGCAAGAGAAGGCGAAATTCTTACAGTGGCTTAAATAGACACACAACAGCTGAGTGCATTTTATAACAAGATTTGTAAAGTTATAGTTACCAAAATGTAAACGTACCGTTAAAGTCACTACATGGAGTATCTCTCGCCAACAAAGACGATATCTTGAAACGCTGGGCTCAACATTTTAATGACCTTCTGAATGTTGATCGCTCTGCTGATATAACTAACATTAATTTCCTCCAGCAAACTAAACCTAGGGAAGAGTTACTTGAACCTATTACTTTGGAGGAAGTCAGAACGACCATCAGGCAACAGCAGAATAAGAAAGCAGTAGGCGTACATAATATTTGCGTTGAATGCTGAAGTATGGAGGAGAGGAGTTACACCAGATCATGTGGAAACTGTTGTTGTATATGTGATCGGAATAAAATCTACCTAAGTGCTTTTAAATCTCTCGCATTTGCTCACTGTACAAAAACAAAGGAGATCGCTCTGACTATAATTTGTACCGAGGCATTTCCCTTCTCTCCATCCCAGGAAAAAATTTCGCACGAGTCCTTCTAAATAGACTTCTGCCTATATCCGAAGAAATACTGCCAGAATCTCAGTTCGGCTTCAGACGGGAGAGAGGAGCCTGCGAGGCCATCATTTCAATCCACCAGCCTATTGAGAAGAGCACGGAGAAAGGTCGACCAATGTTTCTGTGTTTTGTTGACCTTGAAAAGGCCTTTGACAGTGTTCCTCGTGAAGCTCTTTGGTTGGTTCTGTCTACCTGGGTACTACTGGGTTGTCCGAATAAATTTATTAGGCTTTTACGGCTTTTACATGATGACATGTCATGTTGCGTCACAGTCAATGGTGAACAATCAGAATCTTTCTCAGTCACCTGTGGAGTCAAACAGGAATGTGTATTGGCACCAACTTTGTTCGCATTCTAATTTTTTATTTTTTATTACTTATGAGCCCACTCTTGACCTCGATCTCGCGTGATGGTAAGCGATAGATAAGGTCTACGATGGGACTAGCGAGCCCAGAAGATGCCTATTTACTCGTGTTTTAAAGGCTGAAAGGTCCTAAGTGGCAGGGAACACAGAAGCCGGCAGAGAATTCCACAGCTTGGCTATGCGCAGACTAAATGTGGAAGAGAAGCGCTTGGTACGACAAGACGGTATATCAACCAAGTGTGGGTGGTACCCAGCCGTGCATCTGGTAGACTGGTAGTGAAAGGGAGATGGAGGAATCAGATCATGGAGCTCTTGCGCACACTCCCCAAAGTACAATCTGTAGAAAACCGACAGGCAAGCAACGGTTCGCCGATGAGCCAGGCTATGAAGCTTGTCCACTAGCACCTCGTCGCTTATAAGCTTTTTAGCTCTGCGCTCGATCGAGTCCAATGCAGCAAGTTGGTACTTTGCAGAGCCATCCCACAAGTGGCTGCAATACTCCACGCAGGAACGGACCTGTGCTTTATACAGATTTAGAAGCTGTCCAGGCGTGAAGTACCACCTCACCTTGTGTAGGATTACTCAAAATCAGAGTCCAAAAATTCAACCTCTAAGGATTCTTCTGTATCAGTGGAGTCGTCATCACCTACACTTATTATGATTTTTTCCAATACTTTTTGTTATGTGATCTCTTTGTTTGTATTATTTTATTTTCCACATTTATTACATGATTTGTCATTTTTCTTTCAATCTTCTGCAGCTATTCAGCCAAATGAGGGTTTTATCAGTGTTTTATTTTGTTTTAGGGGCACCACTCGTTTTGTTAGATCTTGCCATGACATTTTAGGCTTATAATTTTTGTGTACCTATGTTTCATCTAAATAGATGATTCGTTTTCCTTCCATTCGTTTAGCAGCAATTTCTTGGTAAAGATGCCTCCAAGCAGCAATATCAAAACGTTCGACAAGAACCGTTCGTTCATTTTTATTTTTCTTGAACTCATACCCATTAGCAATTAATATTTCACGCAGAGTTTCTCTACATCCACTAAAGCCAATGCTAGAATGTAATTTTTCTAGCAATGTTCACAATGTTGGAACCTCCTTTCTCACAATATAAAATTCATTGATTTTATTTCTTGTTGAATCAATATCAAAACTGTCTAAATCCAACACTGAGCTTTTGTGTGGGCGTTTTTTTTCCTGGAGTGCTCCACATCCATTCATTCACAGATCCTTCCTTTTTTTTAGTGTTGTGACACCAACTTCTGCAAAACGAAGTATAAAATGCATATTAAAAAATTAAGGTACCCCAAACAATTTGATAATATCAAATAACACAACTCATCAATAAAACATGCTTATCCGTAACATACGTACCAGTTAATGAAGATATTTCTTCTAAGAACTTAGTCTGAGTTTCTATTAAAGATTTTTCTCCAAATTTTTTAACGTTTCAACAAGTCGCAGATTCTTTGAATATCTCCAATATTATCTATAAAGATAAGAAAAAGTATCATAATATCGTAAATAGGTATATCTAATAATCAGCCACCAAAGATCAACATTACAAAGTCGTACTAACCTAAAAAATCCGAGATCGCATGTAAACATTGTTGTTTTTCTTGAAAAACAATTTCTTTCTCTTCTTGTTTTTGTTTAAACTTACTGATCATAGTATGTAGCAGCTTTCGCACGTTACTTTTTATTGTTTTACCCATATTAAAGCGATTATTGTTGAATATTAATTGTGTTTACAAATTACTGACAATTGTAATCACAGATTTTAATAGCTTAATAATGTTGCCATATTAAACTTTTAAGAAAACTCCAGGTCACGCTTTCGTTAGCCAGACTCTATGAACTTATGAACGGACCTGTGGAACGGACAGACAGACAGACAGACTTGATTAATCTATAAGGGTTCTGTTTTTTGCCATTTGGTTAGGAAACCCTAAAAACTTAATCATAAAAAGTACAACTCTAACCGTACTCAATAATCAAAGTAATGAATACCGCGTAGAGCAAAATTATTCTTGATATTCTTTGAAAAGAACATGAGGTTGAGAATCAGAAAATTAAAAAAAAAACTTGTTTCCTTTTGGTGATGCCGCTATCTTCCGTGGACGCCATCTTGTTTTATTCGGGATGAATGGCGTAGTACTTGTGAATCGTAAAGTTTAAAGCACCTAGTTATCGAGTGTCGTGTTATTTAATTAGACTTCTCTATTAACTGTAAAGCTATTGTATTGAATTTTGCGTACAAACTTCTATAATGGGACGGGGAAGGTAAATATCAATTGAATTACACAGCACATTGTTCGACATAAAAAAAAAAAACTCATGCGGATATTTTCCATCCTTAGAGACCGTAGTCGTGATAGACGTCGCAGTCGCACCAGAAGCAGGAGTAGGAGCCGCAGTCGTAGTCCGCGCTATGGTCTTGGATCTGGCGGTGGCGGTGGTGGAGGTGGAGCTTACGGCGGCGGGCGTAGGTGTAACCCCGGTGCAAACCTGCGGAAACCAAAATGGGATTTAAACAGACTGAAGCCATTCAAAAAAGATTTTTATGTACCTCATAACGATGTGGAAAACAGGTCAGAATCGGAAGTGGAAGCTTGGAGGAGTGATAATGAGATTACTCTCAAAGGGCGCAACATTCCCAAACCTACTATGACATTTGACGAAGCCGGATTCCCAGACTATGTTATGGATGAGATAGAAAAGATGGGATTTTCCAAACCAACTCCAATTCAAGCTCAGGGATGGCCTATCGCACTAAGTGGATGTGATATGGTTGGTATTGCTTCTACTGGTTCAGGAAAAACTCTTTCTTATATTTTACCCGCTATTGTGCACATTAACAATCAGCCAAAATCTAGTAGAGGTGATGGGCCCATTGCTCTTGTATTAGCACCTACAAGAGAGTTAGCACAACAAATTCAAGAAGTCTGTGATAAGTTTGCAAATACTTCAAAAATTCACAATACTTGTTTATTTGGTGGAGCTCCTAAGGGCCCTCAGGCTAGAGATCTAGATGCTGGGGTTGAAATTGTAATTGCTACACCTGGACGACTTTTAGATTTTCTTGAAAGTGGAAGAACAAATTTAAAAAGAACTACATACTTAGTACTTGATGAAGCTGATAGGATGTTGGACATGGGATTTGAGCCACAAATTAGAAAAATCATTGACCAAATTAGACCTGATCGTCAAACTCTTATGTGGTCTGCTACTTGGCCTCGAGAAGTTCAAAGCTTAGCTTCTGAATTTTTGAAAGATTACCTTCAAATTAATGTTGGGTCATTACAATTGGCTGCTAATCACAACATCTTGCAAATAATTGATGTCTGCATGGAATATGAAAAAGAAACTAAGCTAAGCACACTCCTGAAAGAAATTATGGCAGAAAAAGAAAATAAGACTATAATTTTTATTGAAACTAAACGTCGGGTTGATGACATAACAAGAAAAATGAAGAGAGATGGGTATGTTCTATTACTTTATTGACTGTGCAGAGATTACGAGATCTGATTCTTACAAATAATTATCTAGACTCAATATCAGAAAGAAATCAGTTCATCTGTAGATTACACACTTAAACTTGGTCATTATTTTTTCTTAGGTGGCCTGCAGTGTGTATTCATGGAGATAAATCTCAAAATGAACGTGATTGGGTCTTACAAGGTAAAGTTGACACATAGAACACTCTGTTGATAACTTATGATGATTTAATATTTAATTTATTATTTTGACAGTAATTTATATTATACAAGCTCCACAATATTTTGTAGCAAAAATGATTTCACATCGAATTGGTGCTTTATAGTAATGAACATAAAAAATAGCACGAGTGGTTCTCGAGAAGCGGTGTCGGACATAAGACGCGAGCGCGTTGGGTGTAGCGCAGCCAGTAAACATGATTGACCCCTGTCTGCATGTGCAGGCTGTGGAGACTGTGGGCTGCGGCCGTGCGGCGCGGCGGCAGCGCTCGGTCGCCGCGAGCCGTCGCGGCGCCGGCGCGCCCGCTCCGCTGTGGTAGTCGGGGCTAAGCCCATGCACAGTCGCTCCCGCGGCTAGTCTGAGCCGCTTCTCGCGCGCGCGGCGCGGCACCCCGCGGCGCTGGGCTCGCGCAGCCCCGCGGGTGTCGCCGCCGGCGCTCGCTGCGCGCCCGACCACGGTGGTCGCCGCTCGGTTCTCGCCCTCGTGCTGATGGCCGACCTCTCTCACTCTCAGTTTTTGTTTTTTGTGCGATATATGACAGACGGAGTCGATATTATTAGTAAGTTTACTAATACAATAGTCAATGGAATAAAATTATATTTACGTCTCTCATTAAACCTCCTAAGGTTGTCCTCAATATTTGCATTTAGTTACACAGTCATGTTTTATCATTTTCTCTTTACTTATCCTGTGATATATATATACTCTTTCAACTATCTTATGTAATTACATTGCATATTTATTTCCCATTTTTATTTAATTTGTTAATCATCTAACAATACACAATCATTAATATATTGCATAAACTTAATTGGTGGCCTAGAAGGACTGAAATGTGAGATGAGTGGTTACTTGACTGAGTAAGATGAACATTCTGAAGCTTGGATGGATTGGAAATATTTGTTTTTTGATTATTTTAAAGCAGACATTATTGTGGGAGCGGCGGTATCTGCCATAGATTGTTTCACATTAATTTAAAAATACTTCTGAAATATTTATGCAACATATCTTCAGATGCTTGTTTTTTAAGGTTTTCGCTTTTGTCTTATAAAGTGCATTAATTAGGTAATAACAAAACTGGTAATAACAAAATTGGTTTAGACATGGGTAAGAAATAAAATAAAAGTAATTAGACACCAATCAGTGTCATTGAATATAATGAAGACAATTCAATGAAAACACAAGCTATGTAATACAATTTTTTTGGTCATATTGTCCTTATTAGTATAAGGACAATATGACCAAAAAAAATGTTTGAAACTGTTGCACAGAAATGTCAGCAATGTGATTTTTACTGTTGAATGAAATAATTGAATTTAATTAGTGTTGAAGGTGCTTATACATGCAATTTCTTACAGATTTTCGTAGTGGGAAAGCTCCCATTCTAGTAGCTACGGATGTCGCTGCTAGAGGTTTAGGTATGTATTTATAAAAACAACTTGTAATATATACATAAAATACTCAGCTTTATGATCATACTCTCACAAGAATAACTTCCTGTTTTAGATGTTGATGATGTAAAATTCGTCATCAATTTCGATTACCCAAGTAATTCAGAAGATTATGTTCATCGTATTGGAAGAACTGGAAGAACAAATAAAACTGGAACTGCATATACATTCTTTACGCCATCTAACGCAGCTAAGGCCGCCGACCTTGTAGCTGTACTGAAAGAAGCCAAACAAGTCGTAAATCCCAAACTGCAGGAATTAGCTGAACGAGGTGGTGGCGGAGGAAGACGTGAGTATAAATGGATGATATTTAGTCATTAAAACAAATCTGTTCCTGAAATTCATTGTATAAATAATTTGTAAGAAGGTAAATAATTTAAGATGTTTGTATGGGGTACAGGTCACCGAGGCCGCGGCGGCAGGTACCGGCGCGGGCGGCGCTCCCGCTCGCGCTCGCGCTCGCGCCGCCGCCGCTCGCGCACGCGCTCCCGCTCCCGCGACCGTCGCCGTCGCCGCCACAGCTCCTCCAGATCGTCGCGAAGCCGCTCCTCGAGGTCGTCCAGAAGTCATTCACGCTCCCGTTCCCGTTCGCGTAGCCGATCTCGCTCAGGCAAGTGCAGCCCCACGAAGAATACTACGGATTCGGGCCAACAACAGGCGCCCCAAGCTCTTCTTCCCACACCGAAGACCCTTCTGCCGACTCCCGTCGGCCCCCAACTCTCCTCACACGTCGGCAAAGGACCCTCCACTCCTCCCATAGAAAAGAAAGTGAATCTGCCTGACAGAAATATCATTCAAAATAATCCACCACCAAATAATGGTAATGCAAATTACTTACAGCCACCCAATCAAATACCGCCTCTGATGGCTCTCAATCCCCAAATGAATATGTGCGCCCCTCCGCCAATGAACGGACAGGGCTTCGCTCTGCCTCCCTACTTCCCCGCTGACCAGTATGGCATGATGTTGCCGAACTTCCCCCCGACCATGCTCCCGCCGAGCGGCTGGGCAGCTCCCCTGCCTCCTCCACCACCTCCCCCGCCATCTGAGTCCCCGGCTAATGGGAGTCACGAGCAAAGGGGCCCTGGGCAAAGTGGCCTCGAGTCAGATTCCAGAAAACGCGGGGCTCGCTCAGGCGGGCTCGGTGGGTCGGGCGGCTATGCGTCCGCCGCGGGCGGGCTGGGCTCCGGCGGCGGCGGCGGGCTCGGCTCGGCAGGCGCCGCGCTCGAGGCCGGCGGCGGCCTGGGCTCCGGCGGCGGCCTGGGCTCGTCCGGCGGACTAGGCTCCGATGGCCCGCCCGGCACCCGCTCGCGAGGCCGCGACCGGCGGCGCCGCGGCAGAGGACGAGATCACGACGACTTAGACTCGGCCGGCTCGGGAGGCCTCGGCTCGGCAGGGCTCGGTGGAGGCCCCGACGCCGGCGGGCTGGGTCAACCGCCCGGTGGCGGCTACAGTTCTGGCGGTCTGGGAGTACCTCACGGAAGCCTCTTGCCGCGCATGCTCCCTCCGGCAGGCGGCGGCGGTGACGGCGTTGCATCTCAGGGCGCTAATTTTACTGCGTTCGGGTCGTACGGATCTAAGAGTATTAAGCAGAATAGTAATATGCAAGGAAACGAGATTAGCGAGGGTTACAACGATCCTGGTAGTAGAATGGAATATTATGGCCCACAAAACATGGGACCTGGCCGGCCTTACGGCCTCGGTATGGATCAGATGGGTTCCAACGGTGCGCTGGCGAATGGCTCCGTGGGGTACAGTAACGACCGCCAGAGGAATCGCCGGCGATGATTACGACTGAGGTTTGTTATATTCAAACCAATGCCAACTCACCTATTTAACCACTCCATTACTCCACTATACATTACACTAAGACAGCTCCCTTGCTGGCCTGTCTATTGACGAGTTTATTATTTATTTTATGAATGACTGTATAATATAATATACACATTGTTGTTATATTATTGTACTCTGTGCTCTATAAAACTTTGTTAAAAGAAAATAATATTTGTGGCTCATTTTAAAAACTATATCCTTTTTTGCAGAAAACGGATACAATGGGGACTCTCGTCGACGCAAGAGACGTTAAACGCCAGCGGAAAATAAGGAGTAAGCAACTTAGTTAAATAAGATTTGACAGTCTATTTGATTTCCATTCCATGTTGTATTAAATGTGTGACCATAATTGCAGTTTCACCCAACACATTTTTAAGTATTCTCTTAATTCTCACTGTATACTCCTTTTAAATAATAAATTATGATGCATTGTAAATAAACATTCAAAAAGTTGATGTTTTAGATTTAGTAATTACGTATTATATCTCATTTGATATTGTAACTGCATAAAAGTGCCAGTAAATGAAAAACTCAACCTATTTTTTTTTTCGATATGAATGCAATATCGACGCCTTAGAGTGAAAACCTCGTAAGTGAAAAAGGAGTAATTTTTCAGGAGGAAGAAAAATCTGCGTGCTATAAAATTTTTGTACGGCTTCTTTTGTTTTCATAGATGCGTTTCGAGTATCGAATGAACATATTAGTGAGCTCAGGATGTGCGTTGCTAGTATGGCTTTTTGGAAACTCAATAAAAAAAAATTGGACAAAAATGTACTCCCGAGGTTTTCACTCTAAGGCGACGATATGTACAGACGCCAGCACACGAAGCTACCCGAAACTGTCAAATTTTCCCAATCAACCTTAAACCCAATTTTTTTAACAATAAAGTTGAAAATTTATTAAAGAAATTTGTCAGATTGTTGTAGCTTGATCTGCTGGCGTCTGTACTACAATACAACTTATGACGCAGTACATCCAAACATTTTGTACATTCAAGTGAATGTCGAATATTGTCACCAGTTTATCTTAGATTAGATACGAATATAGCATCAAATGTTTAAATACCTTCTAAACTTAAATCTTCAGCTATGAAAACTAAACTAAAACTTACGTAGTGCGAAATAATTTTGTATATTATCCCGTTTTCTACCTATGAGCTCTGTGTTTCATTTATTTCAATAATACTAAGCTCCCTTGGGATTTGGTTTTTATATAGGTATTTTGTGTTTTAAGTGCTGTTCTGATCAATTTAGTTAGCAGGATATTTAGATCACTTTAAGTATGTACCGTCGTATGATAACAGGTATTTAGGTATCTATTCGAATGAATCTTTGACTAGTGAATTGTATCTTGTAATACCTGCATTGTATGTGAACGAAATTAAAGTTTTACATTAATTGCGTGCCTTTTTTCTTTTCTATCCATGAACCTTTAGCTCCTTGTTGGAAAGATGGTAGACCGTTTTTAGAGTTCCGTAGTCAACAAGGAACCCTTATAGTTTCGCCATGTCCGTCTGTCCGCGGTTTAGCTCAAAAACTATTGGTACTAGAAATTTGTTATTTGGCATGAGTCTACACGTTAATGACGCCAAAAAAGTGGTAAAATAAAATTTTGAAAAAACTATTATTTAGGGTACCTCCCCTACATGTAAAGTGAGATGTTATTTTTTTTTTATTGTCCTTCCCATAGTGTGGGATATCGTTGGATAGGTCTTTCATAAATATTAGGGGTTTAGGAAGACCGTTTTCTGATTAAGTAAACCGCTCGTGACTTATCAAGCTTTAAAGTACCAATTTTCGTTAGAGTCAAGTGTCCGCCCCCTCTATCAACTAAACGGTTGTAGTTAGAAATTCAAATGTCATGGCAGTAGTACCTATATATAACGAAGTTTAAAGGAAAACTATCACACATGAGTGGGCTTTACAAGTTTACTAGTAATAGTCGACCAATTGTATTTGACTCGAAAATTTCGAACAACTCCATAGAAATGTCGATAGATGGCGCTAAGCGTCCGTTGTATCGCGCTAGTTTCATATTTAAGTTTTATAAAAAAAAAACTTTTTAACAAAAAAATACCGAATTTCAAAAAACCACTAGGTACAATGTGAAAATAACTTTAATTTCAGAAGATGGTGTCTTTGGATCTGTTTATAATTTATCTAAGTTACAATAGCCTAATGTCAACTTGCTCATCACCTTTTACAAAATATTGCTTTTCCTGATGCAGGGGCGTTAATTGTTGAAGAGTTCTCCTGGTATTTCACCATCAGCTCCATTTCACCATTCACATTGTGACGACCATAAATTGCTTAGCGACCATTTTAAAGTAATCGAACCGCAACTCTTGAAATACTTATTATTGAGTAGTTCCGATGGCCATCTGTGATCTTCTTTATTAGTTCCGCTTCACCAAATGGTGCTTTCTGAGAGCAATTGCACAAGTTACTATAAAAAATACCAAAATCGCTATACGATTGCCTTTAAAATTTGAGGATTTCCTTCGATTTCCATGAGATCCCTTCATCAAATTCTAATTTGGTGACAATGGTACTACCTCGAGAGCATACCATTTCAAACGAAAAAATAATTTTCTAAATCGATCCACAATTGACGGAGTAATCGGTGCACATACATAAAAAAATATATATTATATACACGTGACGAATTGATAACCTACTCCTTCTTTAGAAGTCGGTTAAAAAACAGTTTCTGTCCAGTAAAATTATAATTAGTTGTGTTTAAGTAATTAAATTAGTTGAGGATTGTGTCAAACCAGTGTCATTTTTCAGTTTTGTTTTGTGTAACAATTAGTACTTCTTTTCTAACTAGATGGCGTTGTCGTCGAATTATATCTCACAATGGTTTCGTTACCGCCAAAACTATAAGTAGGTAGTTATGAAAATTATTAAGCTTTTGCCCCGACCATAAAGCAAGTGCTGAAACGCCATTCAGTGCGTTACTTCACCTCTGCTGAAAACCACACAAACCCCCTGATCGTATCGGCCGCCCGATACAGACCCTACAATATTTCTCGGGTTCGTCGCCCGCGTAACGTCCTAGACGAGCCCGACGACCCCACCACCATCCGACAAGAGAGCAGTAGGGAAACTAGCACTCTTAGAAAATACAGAAATAAAACGCGTTCCATATTCCGGCCTCGCCGACGAGGCCCATCGCGACGTCCGCGTACTTGTAACGGAAACTCTCCCCGACCTTTGTCAAACGAGCCAGCCCGCGATGCTGAGCCAGTAGCGATAAATAACCCCTTAAATAATATGGACCCAACCTGTCCCTTTGCTGCCCTCCACCAACGATCACGCTATGCCGAGGCCCGTACTCCACAGGGAGTGCCCTTAGCGTACGGTTCTTGGTTGTTTAAAATGTAATTCTAGTTTGTAAGCCCTGGCTGGGGCCTTTAATTTTAGAGGTCACCACAGGATCGCCCGGTTGAGTAGTGACCAGCCTTAGTGTGCTGAAATACTAATGGCCCTATAAAAAAAAAATGAGTTTTGTTGATCGCCCGGTTAAGTAGTAACCAGCCTTAGTGTGCTGAACTACGCGTGGCCCTACCTACAAAAAAATAAGTTTTTGAGATTGTGTGTAGAAAAAAATTAAGTTCTTAAGATTGTGTGTAGAGGCTAGAGATAAAATTGAAATAGTTGAATTTTGCCAAACGAGCCAGCCCGCGATGCTGAGCCAGTAGCGATAAATAACCCCTTAAATAATATGGACCCAGCCTGTACCTTGGCTGACCTCCACCAACGACCACGCTATGCCGAGGGAGTGCCCTTAGCGTACGGTTGTTTAAAATGTAATTCTAGTTTGTAAGCCCTGGCTGGGGGCCTTTAATTTTAGAGGTCACCACAGGATCGCCCGGTTGAGTAGTGACCAGCCTCAGTGTGCTGAAATACGAGTGGCCCTATCAAAAAAAAAAATAGTTTTTGTTGATCGCCCGGTTAAGTAGTGACCAGCCTTAGTGTGCTGAACTACGAGTGGCCCTACCTAAAAATCTTAAGTTTTTGAGATTGTGTGTAGAAAAAAAAATAAGTTCTTGAGATTGTGTGTAGAGGCTAGAGATAAAATTAGAGGAGATTATTAGGAGATTGAAATAGTAATAATAGAATATATTTAAATTCAAAACACCGGCTATGACAAGTTTTATTTATACAAATCTCTAAAAAAAATTAAACCCTTCACTGCGCGTGGCCCGACACGCACTTGACCGGTTTTTTCTTTTTTTCTGGACTACTTACCTAATTAGATTGTTGACTAGCCTGAAAATCGGTCATTACGAGTTATGTATAGCTAAAGATGGGCGAATATAACATGTTATTTAAAATAAGCAGATTTATTTATAAGAGCTTTTAACGTTATCTGCTTATTCTGCTTTTTGTTAAAATTAAAACGTAACCGCAAATATTTCATTCCGTTGTTCACTATTAAAAACGACAATTTAATTAAAACGGGTTTCCGTTCATGCTGATAGCACTTGAATAATACATTCATATTACAAAATTTTGTTAGATAGCGGAATCGAGCAGCTTATAAGCATGTATTTCATCGTATATTTAAAGTAAATCTAATAAAAGGGAAGAATTTTAGTTGATGTCATCCTTAGTTGAATAGAACCAAGAAGTACCTACTATCTCTCAGTAATTCCAATCTGCCAAAACTTTTAATGGTAATGCATAGTGTACTATTTCGATTTACAGATTATTAACGTAAAAATATTAACTATTAATTTATAATAATAACTTAGGTACTATTTTAGCTACTAGAAGTGCCCAATAATGATAACTAATAACAGTAATAACATAGGGCACAGAAACCTAATAAATGCACATAAAACAGTTATTTGTTTTAAGAGCGCGCGAAATCGCGTTCATGCTCGTACACTTTTAGCGAGATAGTAGGTATTAAATCGACACGCCCTATCAATCAACAATGTCAGATCTGAAAATATGCAACTTTCCAGCAGAGCAGTTTAAATTTTAAAACATGATAAAATGTTATTTTATGGATTACGATTATATATATGGACACATATTCTAAAATTTAAAATCGTAATCCATAAAATAACATTGTTATCATGCTTTTAAACTGCTCTGCTGGAAAGTTTCATATTTTCAGATCCGACATTGTTGATAGGGCGTGTCGAAATGCTCGCATTCACTGTGCGTCGACGATAGTACAAGTTGAATGAAGTCGATTCTGGCGCCAAATGTAAATATATCTGAGATGGAATTTCTTGCAAGTTTGCAACGCTCCGGAGTATGAAATAGTATAAAATGGTATTAAAAAGCGAAATCTTACAAAAATTGAGATAGGACCGGTTGCCAGTTTACAGTCGATATACTCCTAGCGGAGGACTCAAACGAGGTACCTCATGAGTGAGGGACACATCTCTACTTTTTAGTTGTGAAGTCCTTATTTGTTTTACTGTTATGGTGTACAATAAAGAATATATCTATCGATATCCCGCTCTGGTTGGAGTGGAATAGAGTGTCAGAATTATACTGACTAAAAACCTACCCTGTTCTTTCAGCTGCCCTTGTGTTCCAGGGCCGCGGTATGTCGTTAGAACATTCCCGCAATCCGAATTCTAGGAATAGTCCTAGGAATTAACCGTTTCCGTGCGGATGATGCCGCATAGGCACCATGTAAATCTATTGTGTATGGCGTATCTTGCCCGAGAGGATACAAAACTAAAACATAAAAAACTCGGCTAAAACGACATTTGTCAAAAGAGTCCCGTAAATAAAAGTGTCTTTATTTGTCACCCATATCATGCCCACAGTGTTCGTTTCAAGTAATTTCGTAAATTAGCAGACTTCAGGGGTTGTAAACCAAGTTGTCGAGTCCCATTTTATTATTGATTATAATTCTAACAGCCAACTTTCTGGAATGTTTCTCAAAAAATCAAATGCTTTTGTCATAAGGTTCATTTTCTCCTCAAAACATTATGGGGTTACAAAGAGTGCGAGGCGGATCGGCGACTTAACAAACAATGGGTTTTACCCATTTTTTGCGCTGTTCGCCGGCCTATAATAATATATTTCATTTTTTTTCTGGTTAATTCTACAACAAAATAAAAAGGTTGTCAATTAAACGCTTTAAAAAAATCCACATTTTTAAGTAGATAGTCATAGATATTTTTTATCAATAAATATACATTTACATTGTTATCCAAATAAAACACTTCATAATCATGTAAGTGTTTGTAGGTATGAGTAGAATATTTTTGATTCATTAGAATCGGACTTCCTATTCAGTTATATGTTCTATATTACATTGTTTTGTAGAGAAACAATTTTACCATCAAAATAGCGGATTTAAAATTGTTTCCCTACATAACACTGTATAATAAATAAATATCACCTCGCTGCAAACTCAAATAATACGTGAACAAATTCTGTATAACACTCTTGAATAAATAAATCCATAAAATAATGCAAAAAGGTTTACAACACCTAATAGAAATTAGTCACTTACCTTCCATTTCCATAAAAACACACAGATCGTCACTTTTAAATGCACTGAACGAATTTACTGACTGCTTACGTTCGATAAACAATGGCAAATGACTCTTTAACAAGTGGAAACACGAGAACAAGCTAAAATTTACAATTCATGGCGGATGATTCCCCAGGGGAATCATCAGTCTCTGGCGCTTGGTGCCCCAGAGGCATCACGAAATTTTCGTTTGACGCCAGGCACTAAAGATTGCTAAAAAGACCTCCGCACGGAATCGGTTAATTTTGGAACCGCTGAGATAAAGTAGGTACCTACTATGTTCGCTAGTAATAATAGCAAAGAGAATGTAATACACTATGATAATAGGTCTGAGTTTGGAACAAACCAATAGGTAATACAAAATTTAGCCAAACTGAAGCATTGTCACTGTCCTGTCAGACTATTGTTATGGTAACCAAGTATTGTAAACGATTTTTAAAAATTATGTCATGTCAAATTGTTTTTGCTTTATAATAACAGAGCTTATAAATTACTTCATTTTTCTTCAAATGAGTTGGTAAACTAGATTGTTTCAAATATACAATTTTGGCATAAAAAAATGAGTTTTTGTGTGGATCTTGTATCTGAAGACTCTTTTTATGAAAATATTACTTTGGGAGTCACAAAACTCTTAGGTAGGTGGTAGATTCTCTGAAGTTATTTTTTTATTCTTCTATGGATGACACTTTAAAATTTTTTATTGTTTTCACTTCATACCTAGATTAAAAGACATTAAAATCAACATCATATATTGAATGATTGATGAATGGTGTATGTAGCTGGAGTTTGAAATTAAGCACAATAATATTTTCCCCATTAATTATTGACAACACAGTATTCATATAATACTTTTATAATAACATTACCAATAAATAATCCTTAATATGAATTAGCTCTATGTTTTGGTAAGAAGTTAAATCCGTCTGGTACTGGACCTAATAACATTTCACTAATTTTGATCCAGTCTGAGCAATTACCTGATGCCATCAATGTTTCCAAGTCATCTCTGCCAAAGTATGAAGGTGGTCTTTCATTTATTCTTTGTGGAGGTCGCTCTAGCAACCCAACAGGTACATATCTATACAGGAATGATAGCCATTCCAGTAAAAATCTGCGTGTGTTCTCCACTCCTTGCATATCAGAGCCCCAGTGCTCTAAACCATAGTTAGTGTATTTCTTTATTATTTCAAACCGTTCGTTACTTCTTATATCCCAAATTCGCTGTTCTTTAATTTCAGTAAATATCCATGGTTTGATAAGCGCTCCCCTTCCAATCATGACCCCCTGCACTGTGGGAGCAATTTCTCTTTTCTCAGCATAGTCCTGATAGCTTAATATATCACCATTACCATAAACTGGACACGGTGCAGCTGCTTTTGCACATGTTTCAATATATTCCCAATCAGAAGACCTGGTGTACCTAGCCTCTCTCGACCTACCATGCACTGTGATGAGTGATGCACCCCATTCAGTCACTTTTGGTACAATTGTATGAGTAATTTTTTTATCTTGATATACACCTGTCCTCATTTTAATTGTGAAAGGTATGCTCAGTATTTTGGAAGCACATCTCACTGATGCCTCCAGTGTATTTAGCCTGTGCATCATACCACAACCCCCACCCTTTTTGTATATTAAATCAATGGGACATCCTAGATTTAAATCAATGAAATCAAGGTCAGTGTTTTCTTGCAACAATTGTGCTACTTTTGTAATAGTATAAATATTAGTTCCGCATATTTGTGCCCCAAATAAGTCTTCTGATTCATGCCTCTTAACCAAAGCCCACTCTTGTTTCATGCCTTTAAGTAAAGATTCGCATAAGGCCATTTCTCCACATGTTATATCTGCCCCATACTGTTTGCAGATTCTCCTAAATGGGAGATTTCCAACTGTAGTCAAAGGACTTAGATACAATTTATCCCTCCAGTCTATAGTTTTTCTTTCCCTTGGCAATAATTTAATCAAGTCCTCATCAGTAATGACACCACTATTTGCTCCTTTTGCTTCATCATTACCTGTGGTTTCCTGTTGTTCCTTATCACCATCCTTTGATTCTTCATTAGTTTCAGTAGACTCCTTATTAATTGGCTTCTTCCTTTTATCCATATGTTTTATGAGTTTCTCAGACAAATTAAAATCATATTTTTTTTTCTGAAGGGATATTTGAAGTGTTGGTTGTAGTGTGTTTTTAATATCATCTTTCCATTGTTTCCACTTATCCAAGTCCACTTTATTATATCCCTCATTGGTTATATGACTAGTTCCAAATCGACAAGCAATTCCCCTAGGACATTTCCCACGGGATTGAAACAAGTGGCATGTATCACCTAAATCCTTGGGTTTTGATTTGATATAATCAAGCGGGTTGTGAATATATTTACAGTTACTATATTGACAAGGATTTACGTATTCAGGTGCTTCTACATTGATAATAGAGGGGCATGGTTTGCTTTCCTTGTTATCTTGATATGTTTTGGGACGAGCCTTATTTTGACCTCTTTTCTTTGACTTTTTGGAATTTTTTTCATCACCGTCATTAGTTTTAACTTTCTTATTATCTACAGAATCGTCTCCTTTATTACTTTCGTCTAATTTACGTTTATTAATGGAATCATCACTGTACTCAGCATTGCTACTTCTGACCGGTCGCTGAATCACAAATTCCTCTTTTATGGCACAAACGCCATCCATTGACTTAGTCATAATTAAAACGGGAATATACCATGCAGAATTGATAGCAATTTTATTTATAATTCAAATAATATAATACACTATTGTGAATATTGAAATACCTAGGTTAGATTTTTAATGGTTACTTTGGCTATGTTTGGTTACCACGAGTTGAAATAAAAATATCTGACAATGACATTGACGTTTGTCTTTCTAGTGGTGTAATAAAAAAAAATCATAATAGGTACACGTACAACTTGTATACAAGCATTCATATTCATATTAGGATACGCGAATATCATATATTAGGCTACCTGGATATTAGTCAAATAATAGGTACCCTGATATTCTCGTCACGTAGCAATATTAGTATATTACCTAATAATGAGTATTAGCAATCACTCACTAATACTCGATATTAGGTAATATAGCCATATTAGTATAATATAGCGTGGAGACGACGATATGACTTTAATTGAAAACACTGGCATTGCTGGCTCCTAGAAACATTTATAAACTATCAAATATATCCTAACATCGAAAATAAAAAGACGATTTTTTCAAACAAACTAAATAGCATAAAACTATACACAAAACAGAACACCATTTAGACATATTGGTTCAATGACCTGTACGGAGAGACGCAGAATGGCAACAAAGCGTGGTATGCGCGCGCGCGGTTTGCGGCGGCCAGGCGATAGGTAACGTAATGTTTTGGCACCATTAATATTATTATTAATGCTCAATTACACTAAATCAAATCACAGATTATTAACGAAATAGTCAGGCACCATTCACTAGCGAGTTACTCAGTAATCAATTTATTAACTGCAATCACTTTTCGATCACTTAGCTAAGTAGTCAGTATTATTATTTTTTATTTTCAACAGTTCCGCCGCACGGTGGGCTGAAAATCGGCTTTCATAGACTTAGGCATTTTATTTTGCAAGTGCGAGTTTTTTTGCCGGATATCACTTCTATTAATTATAACAATATACAAAAATGACACCAGAATTGATTCTGCACAGAAACGAAGGAATTATAATTTTTTTACGAAAATTTTGTATGGAGCTAGTATGAAAAATCGAAATATCTCTAAAACGGCAGCGATAACCGTAATATCCTTATAGGGGGTTATAGTACTAATTATTTATGATTTTTTGACATACGTTACATAATGGTTGTAGATGCCTTTTTTTTTTAAAAATCGTCAAAATATTTTTATTTATTTTTACATATTTAAACGTTCCTTTTAGTGTTTAAGTTGAAGAATTCAGAGCTTTAACAACTCTTATCATAAAATAGCATCACCCCTATAGACCTGAAGGACTAGACAGAGGTGTGTAGTGTCTTGTTGATCTTGTAAGATTTCCAACAATAAATACCAAATAGTTGAATATCAGTGTCAAAGTGCCCATGCTGTCGCTTCTTTTTGAAAGATAGGGGAATGAAATTGTTAATTGATCATACCCTAAAAGTATGATTACAACATAACCGGACACATAATAATAATAATATCCTTATAGGGGATTATAGTACTAACATTATTTATTTTAACATATGAAACTGTTCAAAACGATCCATGAACTGTGTCAAAGTTAAGAACATCGTTAGGAAGCATGCTTTTTCCCCAAATATTAAGAATATGTGAAAAAAAAAGACTGTATATAAACTTTTTATTGATAGGTAATTTAAATAAAACAGAAGTAACAAAAATAATATCTAATAAATTCAATTATACAAAATACATATTTGAAACTATAATTTATGAAATTATTAACTAAACATATTGGTACAATAAACTAACATAAATAACAAAAGAACATAAAGAAAAATAATTAAATTTTACAAATTTTCTTTACAACTTTCGTTGTCGGACTCCAATTCCGAGTCAGAATCCAGATCGGATATACCTACAAACTCGAACTCAGTTTCCGGAAACTGTATTAGGTCGAGAGTTTCAGCAAAAAAGGTTGTCTTCCTTTTGGCATCTAACTTCGGCCTTTGTGCACTTAGAAAAGGATCCGAAGAAACAACAAGCATATTTAGGATATCTTGATTAGAATCTTGCCTGCTTCTTTTCCGCGAATGATGTTCCCGGAACCACCTAAAATCTTTGTTTCGAGACTCTGAGGCTTCTTCCGAGAGAGTCCCAATCGGGACAATATCATTTTTTTCGATTATGTCAGCTCCGTGTATTAATAGTTTATGTACGGTTGATGACATGTAGTACCAGTCGTATAATTCCACGTACTTTTCTGCTGTTTTGCGAGCAAAATCTTTAAATTTGATGACATCGATCTTCTCACCAGATGTTATTGCTTGCAAAATAACAGCAAATCTTTTTATCAGGTTTTGATCCAACCCAGTAATAGCTGCAGTTTTATTGGGAAACTCGAAAAACTTCCTTGCGGTATTCCCGTCATTGGTAGTTCCCGAGCCTTGTTTTACTATATCAATTAACAGATTGAGCTCCTCTTTAAATTTATTTTGAATGTTTTTTTTCTGTTTTGTAACATATCTTTATGCTCATTACTTCTTGCTGCCCACTGTTTGAAGTCAAGTCTGTACGCAATGTGTAACAGACATTCCATGCAATTTATACGGGCATGTAGGGATGATAGGCCAAATTCATATATGTCAGATTACACAGTTTTTGATGTTACAGCATCTAAGTGGTTCATTTCTGTTGGTTTTGCTAAGCACAGGTAGCATGATGCATTTGATCTAGCTTCAGAAAGGTACGTGCAGACTTTTGCGTCGATCATTGTCATCATTAGTTTATGAGTCACCCTGTTACTATTAATGCACTCTGTGGGGTTAAGGGCCTCAATTTCCTCATCCATTTTTCTTTTGTTATCAATGACAACTGCATGGCTTTCTTTTACAAAAGTGAACTGAACCGGACGACAATAAAAAGTTGAGCATGGTTTCGGGTTTGTCCATATAGTATTATCTCCATCTGTCAGTTTCAGTGGCACCAAGGAGGTCATGAAAATGCTTGAATCATCATGCTCGCCGTCCATTTTCTGCTTGTATCGGCTTTGATTGGAAGCACCATCAAATCCCCACTTCGATATCAGCTTTAACTGCTTATTTTCCACATTATCAGAAAGACTTTGAAGAATCCGCTTCACCGTGATGTCAAGTAAAGCTTGAAGTGTAATTCTAGCTGATGAATCCGTAACTGATACTGATTGATTAGGAGGGTAGCGTGCAAGCTTAGTTTGTTGCAGTTTATAGTAGGATGGGTAAATATCCTTAGCACCTTCCCGAATGGCAGTCTCTCGCAACGTAATATATTGCCACTTTGAAAGCTTAAGTGAAAGAAGCAATCCAAGTGCTTTCTCTGGTGTAAATATTACTGTTTTCTTAATGCTTTCCTTGATTTTAACGGCAGCTTCTGGATTTTTGATCATATAATTGATTACAGATGCGATATCTTCATAACCTTCTTCTTTTAAACGTGCTGCAGCTGCATATGCCAATTCACAGGAATCCTCGCCTATGTGCTCACTAGATCTTCTCTTTTTCTGTTTGCTTCCCAGATCTTTGAATGGTTTTCGGGACCTTTTTGTCATTGTTCCAACAGTCGATGATGTCGAAGGTTCTGGAGAGACTGAGCGTGCTCTTGGTATCTCATCAACAATTGGTTCTTGATTTATTAAAGTTTGCACGCAACTCGGCCAATCAATATTTGCTTGCAACCACTCTCCGTACGTATTTCTAAACTTATCAAAGAATCGTTTAGATTTCTGCCACCTGTTTAAAGCAGCTCGCGTGAATCTCCGGCAAAATTCTTTGAGAGTTACTTGATCTTCGGCAGAAAGGCAATCGCCTATGCGGGACACAATTGCACTAAACAATACTTCATGATTAAATGAAGGACACTCACTTTTTAGAAGAACAAACAAATCTAAGTTGGTGATTAAACTTTCCATTCTAAGATTTTGTAGTCGCAAAGCAAATAGTTTTAGTGTTAGCAGTTACACGGTTGTGAACAATCTAAATTATGGAACAAAATTATAGCCCTTTTATTGTATAAAGTCAATAATTAGTTAACTACCCTCATTAAAGTTATAAAAGATATGATAATAAAAATTTATAATCGTCAAAAACATTTCGTAGAACTCATAGTAGAACTAATCAACATTAGCAAATCACATTAGCTCACTAATTATAAAAAGGTGAATGCAGTTCTTAGTTGGTATTGTTGCGAGATATTTCAAATCATTTAATCACTTAATAGGCTCATTAGAATCAGAAGACTACAACCATCATTCTAATTACTTAATTACTTGTCATCAGACTCATTAGATGACTACACAATATGTTATTTTGTATTTTGAACGTATGCAAGGTTTTAAAATTCCTTTTGTGTCGATATTATTATGTGTCCGGTTATGTTGTAATCATACTTTTAGGGTATGATCAATTAACAATTTCATTCCCCTATCTTTCTAAAAGAAGCGACAGCATGGGCACTTTGACACTGATATTCAACTATTTGGTATTGTTGGAAATCTTACAAGATCAACAAGATACTACACACCTCTGTCTAGTCCTTCAGGTCTATAGGGGTGATGCCAGGGGCGTGCACAGGATTATGACAGGGTATGCGGCGGAGTAATCGGTCACAAAAACTTTGCCTCTTATAGATTTTTAGCATAGCCACAGCCACGCATCGTAGCATGGTGGCGATGCGTGGCTGTGGCTATGCTAAAAATCTATAAAAGACAAAGTTTTTGTGACCGATTACTCCGCCGCATACCCTGTCATAATCCTGTGCACGCGCATGGGTGATGCTATTTTATGTTAAGAGTTGTTAAAGCTCTGAATTCTTCAACTTAAACACTAAAAGGAACGTTTAATATGTAAAAATAAATAAAAATATTTTGACGATTTTAAAAAAAAAAGGCATCTACAACCATTATGTAACGTATGTCAAAAAATCATAAATAATTAGTACTAAAACCTCCTATAAGGATATTACGGTTATCGCTGCCGTTTCAGAGATATTTCGATTTTTCATACTAGCTCCATACAAAATTTTCGTAAAAAAATTATAATTCCTTCGTTTTTGTGCAGAATCAATTCTGGTGTCATTTTTGTATATTGTTATAACAAATAGAAGTGATATCCGGCACAAAAACTGGCACTTGCAAAATAAAATGCCTAAGTCTATGAAAGCCGTTTTTCAGCCCACCGTGCGCCGTGTTCTTGAATACAAAGTACACCGACGTATAATGTTATTTCTCACTCTTGATAATAGGTCACCACTGGTGACCTATTATCAAGAGTGACTCACCAGTAGCAGCCCGACTTTCGAAGAGCGCGGGCGCATCGGAAATTCCAAAGCGGTACAGAACGCGTCACAGACACGGAGAACGTCCAGTGATACACTGACCGAGTGACCGTGACCTAGACAGAGAATTTTACTACCCCTCCCATATAACCCCGCGATGACCCGCACTCACCTCACCCGTTCGCGGAACGATATTGGCACGCTTCATGACTAATTAAAAAACTAATTAAAAATATAATTTGCATTGATTTGTATCAGGCAATCAGTTTTAGAAATAAAAGTTGTAGGTTTTTGTAGTAGTGAGCTGGCAACGTGGATAATACCGATGCGTCCGGGGGTCGTTAACCTGTCCCGTTAACAATACATCATGTAAAAAACCGGTCAAGAGCGTGTCGGGCCACGCGCAGTGTAGGGTTCCGTAGTTTTTATAACAGCCAAATGCGTGTTGTATTCGCTGACTGATCGTTTCGTACCATGCTCTAACTAAAAGCCAAACATGACTACCTAACTAATTTGACTTCCTATACAAATCCTCACCTAATCCGACAATTTTGCACGGAAAGGTTCGATTTTTTTAGAGATTTTTATAAAAATTGTCATAGCCGGTGTTTTGAATTTAAATACAGGACACAGAGCTACACTACTCAATCGTCACAAAAAAATAAAATTGAGGAAGTAGTTTGCTGGGGGAGCTTTGTGTTTGATATTATATAGCAAAATAATAAATAAATAGAAACATATTAATCTGTTTTTTTTGTTAATTTTTTTTTTTTTATAAAACTTATTTAAATATGAAACTAGCGCGATACAACTGACGCTTAGCGCCATCTATCGACATTTCTATGGAGTTGTTCGAAATTTTCGAGTCAAATACAATTGGTCGACTATCAGTCGTAAACTTGTAAAGCCCACTTATGTATGATAGTTTTCCTTTAAACTTCGTTATATTATATAGGTACTGCTGCTGTGACATTAGAATTTCTAACTATAACCGTTTAGTTGGTAGAGGGGGAAGGGACACATGACTCTAACGAAAATTGGTACTTTAAAGCTTGATAAGTCACGAACGGTTTACTTAATCAAAAAATGGTCTACTCAAACCCCTAATATTTTTGAAAGACCTATCCAACGATATCCCACACTATGGGAAGGACGAAAAAAAAAATATCATCCCACTTTACATGTAGGGGAGGTACCCTAAATAATTGTTTTTTTTTTTTCAAAATTTAATTTTACCACTTTTTCTGCGTCATTAACTTGTATACTCATGCCAAATTACAACTTTCTAGTACTAATAGTTTTTGAGCTAAACCGCGGACAGACAGACGGACATAGCGAAACTATAAGGGTTCCTTGTTGACTACGGAACCCTAAAAATGCTTAAAATAAAAATAATGTCCTATGGCTAAACTACTGCATATATTCGATTGATTGTTTGTATGCAGGTTGGGAATATAATAACTTAATACGAAGTTTAATTTAAGATCATATCGTCCTCTTCACGCTGTATACTAATATGTCGTTATTAGGTAATATTAGTGTATTATACTAATATGGCTATATCGACTAATATGAAAAATATACAATAACCTTAACCTCTAGAGCCCCAGCGGCACAAAAACGTGCCATTAAAAAAACCAGTATTAGTTGAGCCCCGCTTTCTTACGATAAGAGCCCGCCGGCGGTGCTTGACGGATGGTTGACGTAATAATGGCGGTCTTTCAGAGGTTAAGATGCACGGACGTGGCTTGGTAACGTGGTGCAGATACATGTGTATGAATGAGGTGGCGCGAAAACGGCGGAATTCTTGGCATATTATGATATTATGATGATGTGTGAAATTGCGACTCGTTGCAATAACATGTTATTATGTGTGTTTGACATACGCAGAAAAAGTGAAACAGTTAATGTTTCTTAAAGTGAATTATAAATATAATTTAATTTAAAAAAAATGTTGTAATTAAGTGATTAACTTTTTAAATACGCCAACGTATTCATCGTTATTATTCACTATGTCATTTATATTCACGATAACACGCTTAATATGAATGAATGCTAATATTGGCTATACTAATATTTGACTAATACTCAGTAATAAGTATGGTGCCAATACGTATGTACGAGCGAACGTTTAATATGAATGAATATTGATAAGAATATGAATATTGGCTAAACTAATATTTTGTTTGACTAATATCCAGTAATAGGTATGGTATCCTAATATTAGATTACTAATACAAGTAATATATTCAATTCATATATTCAATATTATGAATTTATCAAGATTTGACCCTAATACATATAACATCTCTAGTCTTTCATTTGTCAATGGGGCGTGCAACTGTCAAAGTGGCGCTAGTAGCACACTTACCAATATCAAAGCAGTTTCTCTATGGAACAGTAATGAATTCCTAAATTAGAGACAGTTATTGAGAATTTTTCGATTAAAGAACATGTATTATGTTCTTTAATCGGAAAATTGTACAGAAATCAATTGAAATCAATGAA
This sequence comes from Tholera decimalis, assembly GCA_943138885.2. Classification (NCBI taxonomy): domain Eukaryota; kingdom Metazoa; phylum Arthropoda; class Insecta; order Lepidoptera; family Noctuidae; genus Tholera; species Tholera decimalis. The sequence continues at coordinate 33,230,073 of OW964553.2, forward strand.
ATGAAAATAAAAAATATTACCACAGATAACCATAGATGATACAGATAACTATATAATATCTCACAATCTAACTAACACTGACAGTGACAAAGGTTCTTACGGTGGTGGCGCCATCTGCGATTAGCTTTCACTTGCACGCCCCATTTTACCTTTTTAACATTTTAGGGTATTCGATATAGAGCCTAGAGATCATTATATAATAGGTACCTAATCAGAGATTTTGGAGTAAAAGGCCAACATTTTCAGATTTAATTATCTGTGGCTTGGCACGCAATTCCAAATTCAAGTAATTTTTATTCTAAAGGCGCGTTAATTTAATTTTAATGCCAGCGTTAATTATTTATTATCGTCCCATTGTCATCAAGTCAGGACCAGATGATGGAATCATGGAGAAATCGAGGGAACTCTTTAAACTATAGATTATCTCATTTTATCATAATTTTCTCATTTATCAGTATTCAGTTCTTGATTGAGTAGGTACATACTTAGAGCCTTTAACCATGCTCTAAGGGTACATATAATACCTACCTATATAACCTCCTGCCGTGTGCAGGTGCAGTACAGCTGTAAAATATTGGCTATATTTGGGAGGTGAATTAATTGCCTTCAAACGGGGTCGTAATTTCTGCAGGCAATAACAATACTAATAAATGCAATCTCTGTGCGAGGCACACACTAACACTTTACCCAATTTGGGGATTGAACCAATGTTCTAATGCATGAGTTTGTAACCACTTGTGACGTTAGAAGTTGCCGACATCGACGACCGCTGACTGCTTCCCACCTTAGGAGTCTCGCAACAAACTTGTTACATTATCAAGTTATGACGTGGTACTTATTTGGGAAGCTCGATTAGTCAATAATTTCGTTATCAGTTAGAATTATCAGCGATTGGCATAGCTATGTTATTATAGGTAGTTTGTGATTGTCTATTTTTGGATTAGTAAAAATCTCGAATACGCTAATCATCGCAAAGCTGATTTAGCGGACTTCATGTTATGTCTTGCGCCGCCGCTGCTAAGGAGAAAGTCCGTCGGTAATTAGGTAGATTTATTTATTTCTGAATAATATTTTTTACATCTTTATAATATTGCAGAATCAGATCCAAGGATTTGCAATGTGAGCGTAGAACGTAGAGCTCCCTGTGACCGTGTTGCTGTCTCTACTTGGGAGCAGAGACATTCGGCATTACTTCCTGAGGATCTGCGCAATTTTTATGCTTCGACTGACGGATTTCAATTAACTTGGCATTACAAGTATTCAGGTAAGTGAGTATAACTTTAATAATTCAGATATCTTAATAGGTACTATATAAAAGTCGCCCGCGGACAGAAACTTCTTTTTCAGTGAAAAAAAAAAGAACATGAACTGACATGGCCGACCTGGAAGTTTTTAAATACACCCCGAACCCTAGGTGGTAGCAAAGAAAATCTATTCAGGTGGAGATTTATTGATGACTCTGTCCAGGAGTGTAAATGTAGTGCTGTGCCACAAACCGCTGAGGCCAGCGCCATGGTTTAAATAGGGTAGGTTTAGCACCTGCGTGCCCTATCAATTGTTCATTACATAAATTGATGGAAGCTTCCGACGGTGCCAAACTTGTTGCCCAATACTTGGCCGACTCCTTTTAGCCAGTTCCTATCAACACGATCGGGAAAAAAGCCTACGACGTCCTTCTCCAAGGTTTCATCTATCTCCGTACCACATTTCATAAAAATTGGTTAAGTGGTTTAAGCGTGAAACAGTTTTCGAATTTAAAATATTAAGGCGATACCAAAATAAATTAGGGGTTTTTTCGTCAACATTTATTTCACTATTCCAGCAAGTATGGATTTTATTTTTGGTAATATGTTTATTGACTATTTCATTAATACTTTGACCGAAGGAAAACGCAATTGGGTTAAATTTGCTCCGTCGAATTTGATTCCGAAAAGACCTCTATTCTTTTTTATTGTTCACTATAATTCTAAAATCCTAAGGAATTTCATTTCAAAATTGCATTCAAAATGTGCATAATAGGTAATTGAAAACTCTGTCTGAAAATATTTTTTGATACATAGCTTAATTTATTTTTAAACAATTTTTATTTGGTTTGGCGCTTACGTTGTTTTATTTTGGTTCCAGCGTATTGTTGCGCTCTCTTTTTTTCGCACGTGGAAGTAATAGACTCTGTCACTTTCTTATGCCCGCCCAGTTCGCCTGCGGCCTTTGTCAGTGATAGACCTGTGTCGATTCCTCCCGCAACCGTGATTATAATTTTTTATCGAAATAGTTATTGTTTAGTCTTGTTTTCTGATTTTATTTATCTATATTTGACAAGTGAACAATGTTTATATATAACATTAGTTTACCGATATGGGGAATAAGTATAAAAGACAACGAAAGGTGAAAAAATTGGCCAAGTGCGAGTTGGACTCGCCCATGAAGGGTTCCGTAGTAACTATAATAAATATAATATAATTAATATATTTATTTGAAAAAAAAAAAAACCAAAAACCTTACAAATTTCTTAAAAGTAGCTTATTTACAATTTTTACAACTACGCCAAATAACTTTGTTTTTCATAGTGTTTGTATGAATTACAAAGTTATATTTGCGGTTTTAGAAAATATACTGTATCTCAAAAAATGTTGACTCGATCTCGTTCAAACTAATTTTGGTTGAAAGTTTACATTAAGATCTACAACATATGGTTTTTTTAGATTTTTCACTTCATTATTATAGAAGTTAGAGGGGGGACACACATTTTACCACTTTGGAAGCGTATATCTTTTAAACGAATAACTTTATGAAAAAGTAATTTTAGAAACCTTAATGTCATTTTTAAAGACCTGTCTATAGATACCACACACGTATAGGTTTCATGAAAAAAAATATTTTCAGTTTCAGTTCCATGTATGAGGAGCCCCCTTTATTTTAAATATTTTTTAAATTTTCTCTTAAAATCGGAAAGCGGTTCACAGAATACATCTATCTATCAAGTTTTACATGTATAGTCTTAATAGTTTCGGAATAAAATGGCTGTGACATACGGACGGACGGACAGACAGACAGACGGACAGACATGTCGAAACTATAAGGGTTCCGTTTTTTGCCATTCGGCTACGGAACCCTAAAAACCGACATTTGGAACGCCTGAGGGATCATGCTCGTAAAATGACGGAAAATAATTGGCCAAGTGCGAGTCAGACTCGCCCATGAAGGGTTTCGTAGTAACTATTATAATATAATATGTATATTTATTTGACGAAAAACAAAACCTTACAAATTTCTTAAAACTAAGTTATTTACATTTTTTACAACTACGCCAAATAACTTTGTTTTTCATAGTGTTTGTATGAATTACAAAGTTATATTTGCGGTTTTAGAAAATATGTTGTATCACAAAAAATGCTGACCCGATCTCGTTCAAACCAATTTTGGTTGAAAGTATACATTAAGATCTACAGACATATATTTTTTTAGATTTTCATTCCATTATTACAGAAGTTAGAGGGGGGGGGGGGGGAGGTACACATTTTACCACTTTGGGAGCGTATATCTTTTAAACGATTGACTTTATAAAAAGTAGTTTCAGAAACCCCTATGTCATTTTTATAGACCTGTCTATAGATACCACACACAGATAGGTTTCATGAAAAAAAAAATTTTTCAGTTTCAGTTCCATGTATGGTGAGCCCCCCTTTATTTTAAATATTTTTTTTTATAAAATCTGAAAGCGGTTTACAGAATACATCTACCTACCAAGTTTCACATGTATAGTCCTAATAGCTTCGGAATAAAATGGCTGTGACATACGAACGGACACACGGACAGACATGACGAACTATGAGGGTTCCCTATTTTTTAATATTTACATACCAGTTTTATTTTACAGAGACAAAATCACAGCGCCGGAGCAGACCTCGGATATTACATGTGATTCGGAAAACAGAAGATTAGAGTCGCCATTATAATTTTTAAATTTGGATGATCAACAGTGTCTAACTACTAACTTCTTGGAAAAAAATTAGTCAGTAAACTGTTTATTTCCTATTAAGATAAAAAGAAATACATTGGCGCGGATTGTCTTGTTCACAAACTAAACTAAAGTTCAGTGCATCTTTTTCTTACTATTTCATTATAAAAGGACAGAAAATATTAGTTTATTTCTGTCAAATTAGTCAGCGTCTGACGTAAATTGACGTATTTTTAGTAACCAATTTTTTAATCGAGTCTAAAATTGTCTATGGAATATCTTAATTTGACAGGACTAAACTAATATTTTTCTTCTGCTTTTTTCTTAATGAAATAGAAAGAAAGTGCGTTGCCAGGGCCAAAATTCGTGGTGGCAAGGCATCTGCCGGAGATTTTTCACTCTTACTTTAAAGGTGGCAGACGGGTCATATGTGGAAAAGAACACAGAAGCCGACAGAGAGTTCCAAACCGATTCGAAGACGGGTCGAAGTCCGACCGAAGTCCGACCGACAAAGTGCGCACAATAAATGTAGAGGAGAATTACATAGTATGACAAAGTGGTATATTGACCAAGTGAGGATGGTGCCCTGTAGTACGTCTGGTATATTAATACTGAAAGCCATTACCAATGATATTGCCGTTATTCATGAAATCAGTCATCGTGTTTTTTTCTATATATTTTATTTCTATTTATCAAAGTAATCACCCATGCAATCGATGCATCTTTTCCAACGCACTGGTAGCTTATTGATACCCTTCTTGAAGAAATCAGTTGGACGGGAGGCAACAAATTCTGCAAAGGCATTTTTACTGCCTCTATGATGTTGATTTTTTTCCGAGAAGTTTAGAATTCAGGAAAAAGTAGAAGTCTGTAGGTGCAAGGTCTAGTGAGTACGACAGATGGCGGAGAACTTCCAACACCAGCTCTTGTAACTTGTAGACCGTCTGCTGTGTAGTATGAGGACGCGCGTTGTCGTGCAAGAGCAGCGGAGCCGAGCGATTGACCAAAGCTGGTTGGAGATGTGCGAGCTTCTCCATAATTGTGTTCAGTTCTGCAGTAATGCTCATCCTGTTTGGTAGATAACTCATTACACCAGGGTTAGACCACCAAACAGGGACCAACACTTTTCTAGGGGTCAGTTTTCGTTTAGGAAAACGTTTAGATGCTAATCCAGGATCTAATCAATTTCGCTTACGATTGTCGAACAGGATCCATTTTTCACCGCAGGCAACAAGATTATTTCGTTTGTGTGCCTGTTAAGCAGTGCAAGGTACGTCTCGATGCGTTCTTCGCGGTGATGATCACTGAATTCGTGGGGCAGACGTCAAGCTTTTTTACCTTGCCAATTTGACGCAAGTAAACCAATATTGTTTTGATACTAGCGTTGAAAGCTGCTTCTAATTCAGCCGCAGATTGGGTGTCATCAGCTCCCACAATCGCCTTTAATTCGTCATCAACAACCAAAGGGTTCATTTTTCAAGTCGAAATTTCCAGATCGGACACGAGCAAACTAATAACGGGTGGTGCATTCATTTTTAGAGTTCGTTTTGTAAACGTCGTTGAGGTTGTGGGCCGTAGGTACAAGGGGCACGGTTATGCCAAACTTTGAAACAAGAATTCCAAATTATAAAATAAAATTAATTTGAAATTATAATTATTAGCCAAAACAATATGATTATCGAACTCAAACTCAACATATTTATTTCAGATAGGCCCACATGGGCACTTACAATACGTCAGAAGTTAGTGCATGGTTTGAAATTGGTCGTTTTCTAGGGAGAAAAACCGGCAAAAAAACTCCACAGTATCCATGATACAGATTAAGAGGACAGTATATGATTTAATATTATAATTTGAAATTGCCAGTACGGCAAAACAGCGAATTCATAGGTAAAGCCCTGTTATTAAATATCAAATATTTATAAATTATTTAAAAATTAAACATAACTGACAACGAGCAGTACTGAAAGTGATGCTCTTTAAACCAAGAGACTTCTCTACTGACCATGGGCCCGCCGGAGCCCTGCAGCACCGGAGCCGTGACAGAAACTAGAGGCATAGTTTCTGTCACGGCTCCGGTGCTGCAGGGCTCCGGCGGTCCCATGCAAGCTTATCCTCGCAGATGTGTTTCACGCTCACCACCGCGGCTGCGGCTTGCTGGCTGGCTTCGCCGACTAGCCTCAGCCGCGGCGGCGAGTGTTAAAACCACCTGCTCCTCACCTCGCGGGCCGCCTCGCCCCTCCGCGCCTACGCGTTTTTAAATAACACTCTAGGGGTAGGACAGACATGGAACAGACGTGGAATCGGTTTCGCAGCAATTCGTTTCTGTCACGCCGCTTCCGCAGCACGCTCAATCAAATTACTCGCAATATTATATATTTTAAACGATAGGCTTAATGATTTTCGATTAAATAAACGTTATATCCAATAACGTTATACGAAATAAGTTTTAGAGTATATAAATGTTATGTCTAAAGAAATTACATCAACAGTTGGTATAACTCACTATCTTGTGAACGTTATTGAAATGAAAATATACCAAATAACTTTTTATGATATGAGACGCACCCCGCTAAATCAGTACGGATTTGTTTCGAACAGACCAGTTAAAAAACCGTGTTCAATTCAATTGCACACTATTTTGTAAAACCTCTTTTAACGTTGCTTGACCGCAAAAACGTACTCATTTGACGCGAGTTGAGCACGGGTTGGTTGAATTGTGTAGTAATACAAAAGCGTGTGTATTTCGCGAGACCGATGTCGCCAGTTGGACACGGAAAGGGAAATACGCGACGATGATTTAGTGCATTCACTAGAGGTCAGTGAAGATGATGAGCCTCTACCATATGAAATAGAGATTGAAAATAATGATATGACTGGTAGATCCTCGGTACATGAGAGATCCGTGATCCAGAATATGTAATTAATAAAAATAGGGGCAAGGATACAAACAAAGAAAATAAAACACGCGGGGGAAATGTCTCTGATGAAATATTAAATGAAGGCGACAGACATGTATTCCAAGAAAATAGTGTAGTTATAGATTTTAGTAATTTTTAATTAAATCTCTGACTTTTATTCGTGAGAAAATATCCATCAAAAAATTTAATTGGATGAATAATCTTTAATTAATTAATAATAAATTAATAGTTTAAAAATCACTAGAAAAACACGCTTTTATAAGTGCACGTAAAAACAAAAAATTTGTTCGCGCTTTTCCTTTTTTTTTTGTAGCCTCCGTTTTCTTTGTGTTGCTGTTTCTGTTTTTATATTATTCCCACGAGTAGTGAACAATTAAACGGTCAATCACCCCAGAGGATTTGAAAGTGACATCACAAAAAGTTGACAAAAAGGTTAAGAAAACCGATAACGGATTTTCTTTAGGTTTGTTATCCTCAAACCTGATCCTGTTTGAAACCTGATCGTGTTCAAAGTCCATTACGTGGCTTTTCTCACAAGTACAAACACGACAATGATACGATATTCCATCATGGAATGCCACTGCCTATCTTCCGGCTTCATCATCAGACCTTGAAACCTAATCGTGGTCAAAGTTCATTACAAGACTTTTCTAAGAAATCCAAAACAGCTATGATACGATTTTCCATCATGAAGTTCCAGTTCATATCTTCCGGCTTCATCATCAGATCAGTTCGACAGTACCATATTATTGTATTGTCATCAGAACTACATACAGTTGCTAATTTTCATTACGCTACGACCCTTGGAAGATGGTTAAAGTAGTTGCCTTAGATTCCATTACATAGTTAGTTACATACAGGTCAACCTAATAAAAGCGTGTTAAAAAGCGTAGTTTCGAAGCAACTTTTTGTTACTACTCATTTTAAGTAAATTAATTAAATAAAATCATAGTAAGAATTTGTTTACTACACTAGTAGTTCTTTTTCTTAGGTCAATATGATCATTTACTGTTACGGTCTGTGCATTTACACACGTTATATTATTTTTTGTCATTCTTAAATAAAGTAAAACACTAAATACCTAACAATATAATGAATAAGTTAGTTTAATTCAGATTAAAAAGAAATGTATTTGATTTTGGCGACTCCGTGCCTTCTCTATTCTAAAACATCAAAACACACAAACTACATCGCAAACTCACCGCGAGCGTGCGCTCGAGTTTGCAATGTATTCTAGCGGGGGTGCTCCCCGCGTCTTCCGTTAAGCTACGCCCCTCGAGCTATGTCTTATTTTTTACGTATCACCTTAAGCAGGAATTGATAAGTACATTGCCCTTCCTCTCTGGGGCAGTCGGGTAAAGTCAAAGAGTATAATATAACCACTAGAGAGCGTATAAGGCCGATTTCTTTGAAGAACACAACTCATTACTGCGGGCCGGGGGACGACAGAGAAATGCAGAGCTGCAATTGGTCAGTTCAAGGTCAAGTTGCGTAGATATACCTGGTTAGAGATTGGTCTACTTGATTAAGGGAAAGTAGTCGATATCGATAAAATTGAAATTATTTACCTAGTTACAAGAGCCTAGATGTCAACTACTTATAATCATTTACAAAATATTGCTTTTCCCAATGTTGGGCCGTTAATTGTTGAGGAGTTCTCCTGGTACTTCACTTCACCATATGCATTGTGACGAGCATATTGTGCTTAATAACCACATTCAAGTAATCGAAGTATATTGAGTAGTTCCAGTGGCCATCTGTGGTCTTCATCATCAGGTCCATTTCACAAATGGTGCTTTTCGAATGCAACAACACAAGTTACTATAAAAAATAATCAAATCACTATAGGTGTGCCTATAATATTTGAAGAGTTCCCTCGACTTCTCCAGGATTCCATCATCAGATCCTGACTTGGTGACAATGGGACCAATTTCGAAGTATACCCTTTCAAACAAAAATGAATTTTCCAAATCGGTTCAGCAGTCTTCGAGTAATCGGTGATCATATATATATAAAAAAAAAGAATATACGCGTCGACTTGATAACCTTCTCCTTTTTTTGTCGTCGGTTGAAAAATATTTTCATTACAATCAGTTGTGTCAACAACTGTAGCTTCAGCAGGCACTCTGTAATAATTATTTTTCAATACACTTCCTCGAAAACTTGCTCTTATCGTACTACGGTTAGGTTCAACATGCAATGTATTTCACACTCGTGGATTGTTTTCATTTTTCACACACGAGGGTTTTTTTCATTCCAGATTTTGCCACAGATAACATTAAACAACTATTCAATTCCCTATATTCGGCGGTGATTGTTTTTTTTTACAGCAAAGAGGCGCATGTTTTTAAGGCCTTATATTTAATGAAAATTAAAATTGTTTTTATGAACAGAACATCAGAAATAAATATTATTATTTATACATTAATTTTGCTTTTATCAACAAATTAACATTTATTTGTGTTCTAAATAAAAAAAAAAGAAATATATTTTTTTAATATCAGGCTGTTTTGTGGCTTCATACCTTTGCTTAGGTAAAGCGCGGGGAAAAGTAAATTAAATATTATTAATTTGTGTTTTTTGCGTGAGTATGTCGGATTTAAGTTTTGATGAGAACAATTTAGATGCTACGCCGCCAGATATTGTGATTGAGACTCAAAATGCTTGCGATAGCCTGTTGCCATCTAAATCGGAGCTAAAATATATGACAACTTTGCATAATTTTCTTCAATTGAAATCAAATAAAAATGCGTCGTCATTTTCGGAGCAAGTATTTATCTTCGAAACATACAACATCTTCGAACGTCGTTTGATACACGTGGACATTTGTTTCTGCAGAACTCGGCTCCATTTTCGGTGGTGAGTCACTAGATGATTTATCTAATAACTCTTCCCTCCTACATACACTTAACCCGTGGACTCGACATCGAAACAAAGTAACCTGTTTTTTTTCCTGGGTGGGAAAATCATCGAATGACTTCTCCCGCTCTGGGTAAAGCGGAAGGGAGTGTCAGACTTCTACTGACTAAAAACCCACGCAGCCCCGGAACTTAAGGGTAGCTGAAGGAATACATTCAGCTACCCTTAAGTTCTGGGGCTGCGGTATCTCGTTAGAACATTACCCCAACCCCGGAACCAAAGTAACTTACGAGGGCGATATTGTAATGCAAAGGCCCAAGTTAATTAGTATTGGAGTCCGTCATACTATTTGAAGTTTAGAAAGATTTAATATATTTATTATAATAGGTATCTTATATTCACGATTTGACTTTCAAGAAACCAATATTCCCTAGTAACCTTATCCATCCACTTTTCTTTTTAATCTGGAATCTTCGGAAATCTAAAATGAAAACATGCATGTCACACAGAAGACAAAGTATTAGAACTTCCTCCTTTTTAGGGTTCCGTAGTCAACAAGGAACCCTTATAGTTTCGCCATGTCCGTCTGTCTGTCCGTCTGTCCGCGGTTTAGCTCAAAAACTATTGGTACTAGAAAGTTGTACTTTGGCATGAGTATACACGTTAATGACGCCGAAAAAGTGGTAAAATAAAATTTTGAAAATAAAATAATTATTTAGGGTACCTCCCATAAATGTAAAGTGGGATGATAATTATTTTTTTTCGTTCTTCCCATAGTGTGGGATATCGTTGGATAGGTCTTTCAAAAATATTAGGGGTTAGGTAAGACCGTTTTTTAACCGACTTCTAAAAAAGGAGGAGGTTCTCAATTCGGATGTTTTTTTTTTTTTTTTTTATGTTTGTCCACGCATAACTCCGTCGCTTGCCAACCGATTTGAAAAATTCTTTTTTTTGTTGGAAAGGGTATACTTCCCAAATGGTCCCATGAAAATTTTATCGAAATCGGACGAGCCGTTTCTGAAAAATCAAAAAAAGTCGAAAAAAATAATTTACCTTGATGATCTTTTCGTTTACTCTGCATTGCGTTTTTTGTTCGCGCATAACTCCGTCATTTACGAATCGATTTGGAAAATTCACTGACCCACTAAAAAGCGCGAAAATAAAAACTTTTTTGCAAAAAATAAAACCGACTTCCATATCAAAACACTACAAAGCCAAAAATAATTTTAATTTCGGAAGGCGGTGTGAAAAAAAAAGAAAATACAAAACCAATAACACCGACTACCGAAATTAAAATTATTTTTGGCTTTGTAGTGTTTTGATATGGAAGTCGGTTTTATTTTTTGCAAAAAAGTTTTTGATTAAGTAAACCGTTCGTGACTTATCAAGCTGTAAAGTACCAATTTTCGTTCGAGTCAAGTGTCCTCCCCCTCTATCAACTAAACGGTTGTAGTTAAAAATTCAAATGTCACGGCAGTAGTACCTATATATAACGAAATTTAAAGGAAAGCTATCACACATAAGTGGGCTTTACAAGTTTACGAGTAATAGTCGACCAATTGTATTTGACCCGAAAATTTCTAACAACTCTACAGAAATGTCGATAGATGGCGCTAAGCGCCAGTTGTATCGTGCTAGCTTCTTGTGACGATTGAGTAGTGTAGCTCTGTGTCCGTATTTAAATTCAAAACACCGGCTCTGACAAGTTTTATACAAAACTCTAAAAAAAATTAAAACTTTTCGTGCAAAATTGTCGGATCAGGTGAGGATTTGTATAGGAAGTCAAATTAGTTAGGTAGTCATGTTTGGCTTTTAGTTAGAGCATGGTACGAAGCGATCAGTCAGCGAATACGACACGCACTTGGCTGTTGTAAAAACTACGGAACCCTACACTGCGCGTGGCCCGACACGCACTTGACCGGTTTTTTAAAGTTGGTTAAACTTACAACTATGTATATGAAATGAATAAAAAAAATTAAGTTTAATTTTATAACTATCGATATCGTATTCAGCCGTTAAAGGTAACAGCACAGATTTTTACGATAAAAATACAAAGGGAAAGAAAGGGATAAAAGAATTAGTATTTCTCCATGAAAGAAAGAGACTTCTCCAAGACATCAACGCGTGACTCAATTGTGTCCTTGATCACCCAAACCACCACTTTAAATAGACCTCTGCGGTGGCTTATAATCTGATTAAATGATAAATAATTTTCGTATTATTTCATTACTGATGATTAGTTATGTTATCCATTTAGTATCTAGATTTCTGGGAATGTTTTCCACACCACTTCAACGCGCATGAAAGCATTATTATGCGTTATAAATTGCATACAAAAATTAAAAAAATTGTAATACTTGGTCACAACTAAAATGGTTTGTGTGTGTGCCGTAAATATAAGAGCAAAAAGACTCGTAGTTTTCGTGCGTCGGGGTACTGTATGCGCCGTCAAGTGGTTTTATAGTCTTTGGGTAAAGTCTTCTTGGTCGAAGTCTAAGACCATCATGATGATGTCTTAGGTACCTACTCATATTATAAATGCGAAAGTTTGAGAGGATGGATGAATGAATATTTGTTACTCTATCACGCAAAAACTACTATGGATCTGAATAAAATTTGGTAAGTAGATAGTTGACATCCTGGAATAACACATAGGCTACTTTTTATCCTGGAATTCCCACGGGATCGGGATTTACACGGGAAAACCTTCCCACGCGAACGAAGTCGCTGACAGAATCTAGTAATGTATTAATTTTTACTTACAGCCGATGAAATTCTACCGGTTGGCTCAATTCGAGTGAACACTCTGAATGAGTTGTGTCTTTCACCGGCTTTGAAAGACTTGTTGGATTTTTCACTAACACGACCAAACAGCGGACCGCGACCCTTGCTTAATACTAAGAGCAAAGTATTTGAATTGGATTCATGTAGGACTATTGGAAAGGTATTCCTTCTGTTATTACCTTTTATCTAGTTTTAACTGAAACTCACCTATTGGACCCACTTCCCGATTTTGCTGATCTTCTTCAAACTATTTTTGAATGTCTAGAATATTGCATAAGTTTAGTAGCATTGGTGCCAAATGTGGACTAATAATATGTATATTCTTTCTTTTAGATATGCCTAGTACACACAGGAGGGATGTGGTCAGTGTGGCTAGTGACACGAGAAGGTGCATGGGGTTGGCTTGCGGATTCCTTTACACATTATTTCAGAATGGCTCTCGTGCATTTAGGGCTCCCTGGATGGCAAGCAGCCTTTGCTAATTTACCACTTATACCTTGGGCTGAAGTAAGTAATTTATATGTAGATTAAGCTTTATATTAAGTTTTGCAAACGAATATTTTCGACACATGTTCTTTTACAGCAATTGTTCCTGTTACTTGCGCCACATTTGTTAGAGAAGACGGAGTCAGAATCCAACAGTTTGGTAACGACAGCAAGTGAAACTGGACTGAATCATATTGACCCTAATATATTCAAGAATTCTGTTCGCCATCACAAAAGCAATACGCGTCAAACTAACCAGTAAAACGCATAAATTAAATAAAAATTAATTCCAATTAATTATTAAATTCAATGAGTAGAAACTGAAGTACTAATAAAATATTCAAATGTCTATGCGCAGAGTTTTTATTGAAATATTTAAGCATTGAAATAAAATGAAGCAATGTAGTTACATAATGTATATTGAATAATTCTTGACACAATAAAATTTACAGCTAAATAACAAAACAAAATGGACGGAATGTGAGATTCTTAATGAAGTACAAGCTAGGTTCACAGTAAAATTTAGCTTAAATAAGTGATACAATATTATGTAAGCAAATATTGAAGCCGCTATGTTTCGGCACCACTATTATATTGTTTTAATACTTCTGTACCAGCTGCCTTGTTTTCTACTTCAGAGATATACATACACTTGATATTAAAAAAATAAATCTTAAAACTATAATATCTAAATCTATCAGTTGTTACAATTCTATAATTAAAATAAATTGTTTTTCGTGTTTCATAATAATAGACAGTATTAAACAATTTTACTAGTGAATAAAATCTGCCTGTAAAAAATTACATGTCAGAAAATTGGTAGAAGTTCTTTTAATAATATAATACTTGAGTTCGAAATGTGATGTTTTCGTGTGATGCAATGATTTTCAGAGTTTAATTAAAGTTGCTTGCTTCTTGACTGGCAGTGTAGTAAGATGCAGAATGAGAATGCATCTATCTTAGGCTAACTAAAAGCGAAGTGCTTACTACAGACGTGCAACAATTCGTACAAAATATACTCAATACTTATAATTTACGCCATGCAGCTGCACAATTACTTTAAACTTATACAAATACCTTAATATGATGCTCGATACCACAGGTGGGAATATAATTGAATATCTTTATTACATAAAATGTACGATACTTCTTTGCATTCATAAGTCTTTAGTCCTTTGACTGATGAGCAGGTTTTACATTTCTTTATATTATCTATAGATTTGAAAAATAAAATAGGCATACATTTCGAACACAGAAAATCATCTGATGAAATTATAATTTGCCACTATATGTAAACCATTGGTAACAAAATAGCGTATTTAAAGTAATTGGAATGCCTTGATTAAAAAATAAATAGCAACCTTGTTTATCAGCTAAGTTCGTAATGTGGCACATTGTTTCAACATATTCCATTTAAATACACCCCCGCACTTACATTTAGGCTAAATTTATTTATTTAACATTTTTAGATCAAACTTATTCAGCTTTCAAATTCAACCGCGTGATGTTTGTTTTTCTTATTATTATAAAGGTTATGCTTAAATAATTAGCAGCAATGTGTATTTGTAGAAAAAGTGATGTAAAAATGATTAAATAAAGCTTTTACTTGCTGAGTTTTGCGTCATATTCATAATACATTGCTGATTCATTTTATTATTGTCTTATTGATTCTCAAATACTAATTTTATTAGGTCCAAGATTTATGACACGCTTATTGGAATTCGACTATTTTGATTCAAAAGCTTAGATATGTTAAAATATGCCAAGGCTTAAGTCAGTGCGGGAAGACGCAAGTACTATGTCGATATCGAAGCCGCAAGCGCTAATCGGAATGCGTACTTCATTATTATAGTACGATTCAAACTTAATGGCGGCTGACAAAACTGCGTCACCATCGTTGTTATATGAATTTACTACGGCGAGCCACCATTAAATTGAAATCGAACTATAGTTATCAACTTTAGCAATGCTAGTAAATCCAACTGACTGGCACCCACTGGTGGTCGGTTGACAGAGAATGCAAGGCGTCCATGATTTTAGAATAAGTTGTATCGGCATTATTATTAGTGATAACGAGATCTATGTACTTTTCGTGCTGTCGTTGGATGCGGGCGCTGTCTTCCAGGGTTTGTTTCATATCTTCTTCCTAAAAACACGGAAAACAACATTGATAATGGAAAACAAGGATAAAGGGCACACGATAGTTATTTTTCATGAGTTTTATGCAAAACTAGTCACATGCGTCTTGACACAACGATTTTCATTTTTAAAACGTCACGCCAGTCGCGATAACAATGTCTAGTTCTAAGATGGTGAGTAACTAGTTTGGCGTCGCATGCATATTATACTACAACACGGACAAAATTTCGATTACACTTAAAAAATGAGGAGCATTCCACTAACACTATATAACATGTACAATCAAGCGCAAAAACATTTTGTTTTCTTATTTTATACAAAAGTGACAAACTCAATGAACACTTTCAACGAAAATTGGTTTGGACGAGATATAGTCAGCAGTTTATGATACAGCAATTTTCAAAAACAGCTAATATAACTTTGTCATTTATACAAACACTATGAAAAACCAAGTTATTTGAGTAGCTACTACGAAGCCCTTCATGGGCGAGTTTGACTCGCACTTGGACAATTTATGTCAACAAATTACTTCTCCGGAATAGTGTCAGACTTCTACTGACTAAAAACCCACCCTGTTGCTTCAGCTGCGGTTGGGTTCCGGTACAACCCCGGTTCGGAAGTCACATACTTTCATGAATTTCACTAACTACAAACATATTTTTGCTCCTGACTAGAAGATGAATGTAGGAAACATTAAAACTTACCTCATAAAGCGACGCAAGAGACTCCAGGGTGCGCGCACGCCGGGAACTGTAGCGGATGGAGCTCTGCCGGTCGAACTACAATCGCATGCGCAACAAACGTCAATGCACATCAATATACCCATACAAAAAAAAAAGCTGGGAAATACATGCTCTAATAAATAAGATTTTTTTTACTTTTAAAGAAAAATCAAGACCTATTTGTAAGCAGGGCCCTCTAAGCTATTTTTAAAGAACAAAATACTTTTTACCTTGCAGGTAGTTAATTTACGCTAAGACCACATTAACTACCTGCCAGGGCACACTAGTTGGGCGTATAAAGACCTATTTGTAAGCAGGGCCCTCTAAGCTATTTTTAAAGAACAAAATACTTTTTACCTTGCAGGTAGTTAATTTACGCTAAGACCACATTAACTACCTGCCAGGGCACACTAGGTGGGCGTATAATCTCTAGTTTCAAAACAGTCACACTACTTTTTGTCCACCATGTTATTCACTATATGTGAGTTGGTTAAGAACGAGACTGTACCAAATAACACAAAATTTAACTTTAATTAAATGCGTAATACTATGAATTTAAATTGAAGTTCGTAATTATATTTATGACTGAAACAATCTGATGAATATATCAGTTCAAAAAAGTTAAAAAAATGTTCCATTAATTTCCATGGAGAATTTGAATTTCGAATATGATTCAAAACTTAAAGAACAATGGCAGCCACCCATACATTAATTTAGCTGAGATTAAATTTTTGCGTCTTCAAATGAAAAATATCTTGTTTAACTCGGCGTCAACTTCTGAATTAGTTTGTGCAAGAATTTTTGTTCGAGAAGTCCGAGAATAATAGAAATTCAGTCATAAACTTTTGTAGGTTATGTCCAGTTCAAGTGAAAATTAAAGAAAACGGAAAACAATCGAGAGCAACACAAGGCACAATATGTAAGCGTCTGTGACATGAACATTTTTTTTAAGTGGAATAGTTCCTGACGGAACAGGCTAAGGTCTTAGACCATGCTGCCTAGTAATCAGTTAGCCATAGATTATACATATAAATATTTTTCTTGAGGGTAATGTGACATGAACAATCAACAGTTGTCAAACCAAGTTATATTTTTTTTGACTTGGGATAATAGTCTTTTTGCCAGTCATTAATTGAAAGTAAATCATTTATTTTTAAACTACAATATTTTTACCTCCCTACAAAGAACACTTCCGCTTATAAATAAACATTATTGTTAATTCATTTACTCCTTTTTGTTACAACAACAAACTAAAACTGATTTTATTACAATAATATTGCACTTACTGTCACTTGGCAGAATAAATACAAAATGGCATCACTAAATGAAAAAATCAAATAACTTTTCATTTAAAATATATTTTTTTTATCCGGACTTAACGAGGTAATGTGATACTTTGAAAAAACGTAGAAAAATAATAGAACTGCCTCCGTATATAAGTCACTTTTAGACAAATTAAAGTCAGCTAAGCTTTCGCCATTGTTCTTTGGCAAATGGCAATGTTTTTATGAATAAGGTCGATAAGGACATGAAAAATAATCAGTACCCAGCCATTAATAATAAGACACATCGAGTTTTGACAATTCGATATTGTAGAGAGATTGTGGTTCCAATGATTTTTTTAACTAGATGTGTATGTAAAACTAGATGTGCCTTAAATTACCTAGTAGCTGTAAGCACGAGCTATACTACATAGATATAGAGTTTAAATTGCAATCACATAGCTGGTTCTGAGGTTCGTTTCTCACCGTTAAGTTCCTATTGGAGGCATAAGTGAGATTCCTCAGTTGTTCGATGCCGGGCGCTCCTATCATCACGACGAACGGGAGAAATTCTCCGCTATTGTGAAGCAGCTTCAGAGATTGTGGAGCGCAGTCTAAGATGCACATTTTTCCTGGAAAATAGTAGAACGAATCTTAATTACTGGCACGAAATCGCAACACCACTCACTTTATAACACTGGACAAACAAGGCTACTTATATTCCCAAAGAATTAACGAATTAGACAGAAGTAAAACCACATACATCTTTTGGAGAGCAGGGCAACGAAGGAAAATGTTTGATGACTTTGTTATATAGAAAAACTAATAAAGCTGCCTTTTTTTAGTTCGATTTCAGCACCTGACGCTTAGGAGTTGTGCATGAGACGAAATTGATACTAATATTATAAAGCGGAAAAGTTTGTTTGTTTGTTTGTTTGCTTAAACACGCTAATCTTCGAAAGTACTAGGTGGATTTGGATGCCATTTGGTATGGAAGTAGCTTGAAGCTTGAGGAAGGTTATAGGCTACTTTTTACGCGACTGAAAAAAAGGAGAGTTATGTTTTTACCATGATAGAATCCACGGGAGCGAAGCCCCGCGTGAGTACTAGTATTTATTATAAAGAGGTAAAGTGTGTATGTATGTAGGAGGTATCTCCGAAACTAATGATGCATTTCTAAAATGTTGTAATTGGTCGTAAGGTGCATTATTGGCTATAAATAATTTCGAAATCCACGTAGACGAAGTGGCGGGCGAAGTGCTAGTCACAAATAAGGAAGTAAATGTGAAGAATCCATGTTGAAAACCTACCTTCTTTCATAACGGCCCTTATAGAGTCGAGATGCGTGCCATACAGATGTCCGTTATGGTCGCCGTACTCGAGAAAGCGGCCGGCGTGTGCGTCGCGTTCCATCTCCTCGCGGGACACGAACCAATAGGACTGGCCGTTCTCTTCCATTGGTCGCGGCGGACGAGACGTATCTGTAAGATGAACAGTGCATAGAGAATAAAGGATTATTGTTACTATTGGTATATTGGCTTTTTTTTGTTCCTGGTGGGAAAATCATCTACTGACTCCTCGTGCTGTGGATTGAGCGGAGGGAGAGTTAGACTTCTACTGAGTAAAAATCCACCCTGCTCTTTCATTTGGCCTTGCGTTCCGGGACTGCGGTATCTCGTTAGAACAGTATATTCTTCCTCGCCAGTATGCCAATTCGAGGTTACTGACGAGGAAGAATATACTGTCAGATAAGATGACAAGGATGTTTTGACTACTTGAAAAACGACGGCCCTAAACTGATTAGTAGTAATTTAAGACCCCAGCCAGGGTTTATAGAGAAGAAACTTAAAAACAAGTGAGGGGTGCCAAACCATAACGTTATAAATGCCAGAAAATGAAATTTTCAGGAGACACAAAAACGTTTTTAACGGAAAAATAAAAAGCAAAGTAATTATTCAAAAATGTATTATCAAACTATCACTCATAATCAACAATTTAACACAAAGTTTTTGATCTGGAAAAATACGGATATTTTTTTTTTGTAATAAATAAAATGAAAAGCTTAAAACGTTTTAAGTGCCATCATTTATGCAAGCCATAACGTTGTAACTGTCATATTACTTGCACATGACTCGACACTTTCAATGTCTTTATTTTGAAAGGTTTTCATAAAACAATTTGCTTTCTCCAGCTAAATATGGCAATAATGTCTTTCTTCTTCTCTGCAGATATGGGTACAGGTGTCTCGAACATGTCAACTTGTATGTCCTCAAAATTTGCCTTAGTAATTCTAGGTTTAAGCACTGGAGTTAATATCCATGGAGCAAATTCACCGTAACTTTTATTTGTATGAATTACACCAAAATCTTCAGATGTCAGGTGAATCATTGTTGCGGAAGATATCTGCAGATTTTTGGTTTTAATCATAGTTTTTGCAAGATTCATCCAATTAAAAAAGTTTTTATTATCTACAACCGAGAATGGTTTTCTTGCCAGCATTTGCAATAAGCTTAATAAGATCTTTTGGAATTAGTGGCTTTGCACACTTTTTCAATGATCGCAAAATCTCGATCGCAGTCAAGAAATGTACGACCCTTCACAGGAAACTTATGAGTAATTTCCAAAAAGAATCGTTTTGCTATTAAAACGAGGAACATAACAAGTACAGCTTGGTTCTTATTTTATCCACCACCGTTATCTGACCATCTGATGTTTTCTCAACGTTGACACACCTTCTTCATTTGATATTTTGAATGAACTGACATTTGCAGCTTATTTGGCTCTTAAAACGTTATGGCATGCTGTTTCACAATATTTAGGCTAGATGGTATTAGTAACCCTTCAACTTTACTGTGCAAGTAAACGCCTGCACATACAACGTTTTACTGCAATAAAACATATTTGAGTTCGTTGGGCACTTAAAACGTTATGGTTGGTACCCTTGTAGGGTACGGATCGGAAAACAACTTTGATCGGACTGGATCAAAAAGTTTATTTTGGAGTAGAAACACTATAGGCTAAGCGGCGCGAAGAATATACAGTCGACTCTCGTTAATACAAACCTGCGATAATTCGAATCTCTCTATAATTCAAAGTTATCACAAGTTCCCTAGAAAATCTCTTTATATTTCGAACTAAATCAATATATTTTTATGCTCTTAGTAATTCGAACGAAAAAAATCATCGCTACATACCAAAACGACGCGTTAATTCAAACTCGTCGGCGTGATACACTCGACAAATCAAAGTTCCAGAGAAAAAGATTGCAGAATTTGCAGAGGTTAGAAAAGCATTTCAGGCACTTTTTCTCTTAATAGAGAACCATGAAAATGCCAACCATTTTCATGGTTTGTAAAATGTTATTGTTAATAATTTAATTGATTTCACTGTTTTGTGTTAGTGAATGTCGCAGAGGACGGAATGTATGAGGTGGAAGGGTGTTCTAATTACTCTTGTGTTAAGAGGCGCCAAATCGTTATTGGCATATGAAGGTTGCGGTTCAAGGTAAAACTTCTCAGGGGCTGGTTTCAAATTGATTGCTTGTGTTATCTTGGCACTAATGTCTGTCTTGTTGTGTATCGAGTCTTCGATATAAGATTCTGCAACTGTGTTAGACCGCCATCCGCCATGACGCTTTGAAGTCAATATGTCGGCTCCAGCATCAGCCAGCAATGCAGCTGAAGTTCTTCTAAAGCTATGTCCGGTGTAAGAATCAACATCTGGTAATTCTAAAAACTTTGCAATTTCCTTTGGCATAGCACCAAAGTTCACACCATTAGGTTGAGCCGTACATTTACCCTTTTGATAATTAAAAAAAAAGTGATCATTTGTTGTTTTTGTGGAACGTAGAGCTTTGTATTTCTTTACAATGTCATAAAATGGACCGTGAATGGTGAATGATCGTGGAATATTGTTTTTAGTATGGGCGATTTTCACTAGAAGCAATTCTCCATGATTTTCGATATATTTTGTTATTATGTTAGTAAGTTCCTGACGTCTACATGCACCATTTATCCCGAATATTAACGCAACCTGGAAAGAGATAAAACACTGCTTAGATTGTTATCGTTTAGCGTACGAGCGCAGGCTAGGCATAATAAATATTACCTCAATTTACTGACCTTTGTTGCCAAATACTGATTATCCGGAGCTTCTTTCAAAAACTTGTCAACGTCATTTGGTGACAATACCTTCGATTTTTGTCCAATATAACCGACTGAGCGTCTTTTTAGAAACGCAGTCAGGTTGGAATATGGTTTTATATCAACACCGTGTTTTTGCAGAACCGTGCTTTTTAACATGGAACGTATACACCATAGCGTAATGGCTAGCTCGTTGAAATATTCCAAAAATACTTGCTCCGAAAATGACGACGCATTTTTATTTGCTTTCCATTGAAGAAAATTATACAGTTGCCATATATTTTAGCTCCGATTTAGATGGCAACAGGCTATCGCAAGCATTTTGAGCCTCAATCACAATATCTGGCGGCGTAGCATCTAAATTGTTCTTATCAAAACTTAAATTCGACATACTCACGCAAAAACCACAAATTAATAATGTTACGAGCTGGGGTTCGCGATAGAATAATTAACGCCAATTAAACCAAAATTAACACTTTAATTAATTAAACAAAATAAAAATTTAACACAAATATTCGCACCACAACACTTGTCACTTAACACTTAAATCGCACTGAAATTCACTAGTAAAGCTTCGATTATATCGCGTATTCGCCTCGTAATAAGACTGACTCTCTGCGCCCCTTTGCGATCTATTTATACCCCGGTCTATGAAGTCTAGAACATTCTTATAAAATCGACTCACTGTGCCCAGAATATTCCAGGAAGCTACTCGAGATACATAGTACCGCTATTCGCCGCTAGATGGCGCTAGTGTCTCGACTAGATATACACCGTACCGCTATTCGCCGCTAGATAGCGTTAGTGTCTCGAATATTCTAGATTTATGTCGAAGCTTCTCGACATACTTCACTAAGCGACTGGCGTAGCAATATTATAGGGAATTGAATAGTTGTTTAATGTTATCTGTGGCAAAATCTGGAATGGTAAACCATTGTGTGTGAAAAATATAAATTAATAGTTTAAAAAACACTAGAAAAACACGCTTTTACAAATGTACGTAAAAACAAAAAGATCGTGTTCAAAGTCCATTACGTGGCTTTTCTCACAAGTGCAAACACGACTATGATACGATATTCCATCATGGAATGTCGGTGCCTATCTTCCGGCTTCATCATCAGACCTTGTAACCTAATCTTGGTCAAAGTTCATTACAAGACTTTTCTAAGAAATCCAAAACAACTACGATACGATTTTCCATCATGAAGTTCCAGTTCATATCTTCCGGCTCCATCATCAGATCAGTTTGACAGTACCATATTATTGTATTGTCATCAGAACTACATACAGCTGCCAATTTTCATTACGCTACGACCCTTGGAAGATGGTTAAATTAGTTACCTTAGATTCCATTACATAGTTACATACAGGTCAACCTAATAAAAGCGTGTTAATGAAAAAAATCCACGAGTGTGTTTGAACATTGCATGTTGAACCTAATCGTAGTGCAATAAGAGCCAGTTTTCGAGGAAGTGTATTGAAAAAGATTGTAGAAGATGTACACGTATGTGCCTCATCATTAATATATTAGTAATTGATTATCAACATTCAATAACTCAAAGTTTTATTTCTTTTCTTTCAAAAATTTCGAACCATTTGATATTTCAAACACTCGATAATTCGTAATATTTTAAGAGTCCCTCGAGTTTCGAATTACCTAACGTGAGTCGACTGTATCTTAGTGTTTAAACTTGGCTTTTGCTGCTTTATGTTATTTATCTAGTTCTTTGAGCGATTTTTTTAACATCGAAAGCCCTTCACCTCAGTCGTTGATAGAATGGTCATGGTTGCAGACGATGTCTTTTCTCTGCATAAAGCATTGTGTTGCTGTGGTCTTCAGCGTCAAACATAGAAAGTAAAAGCAGCTGAAAAATGGTTAACTTACGAGGCACGACTGCACCAAATCTGTCAGGATGTTCCGCAATCATACGGTTCTTGATAGTCCGTCGTCCCACCCCCCTCGTGCCCA
The DNA here is from genome assembly GCA_943138885.2 of Tholera decimalis. Lineage (NCBI taxonomy): Eukaryota > Metazoa > Arthropoda > Insecta > Lepidoptera > Noctuidae > Tholera > Tholera decimalis. Next base: position 33,253,315 of record OW964553.2, read on the forward strand.
CTAAAGCGAGTACTCGACGCAAGAACGGAGGCGTACGCGCAACCTCCTCGTACAACGCGAGCTCAGCGCCCTCTAGCTTCACGCTCGAACGAGACTCGTATACGAACTTCTTTTTCTTCTTTGATATCTGCATTTAAACATGAAAGGGTGAAATTTAGAGCTATTCATCACACCAATAAAATTGGAGTAAGTACCTACTATTCACCAATTACGATTGATCTCTCTTTTTTACGATTCTACAGCATAGCAAAATCTATTTGATTTTTTAAGATTACAGGTAATTCGCGTAGGCAACTCAATGATTAGGGGCTTTAGATATATCATCGTCAAGGCTTGGGCTTTAAGCCTAGAAAGGGGTAGTTTGCGAGTTGAAAAACACCGAGAACAAAAGACGTTTATCTGAAAATCATTCTCAAAGATCTTTGACACCGGGTGTGATGACCCACGGACCGGTATAAAATGCAAGTTAAACTTAAAACCTATGTATACAACAACAACCGTGAGCGGTCGTTTGACATTAAAGTGAAATCGTTAACCCCGAGCGTTACTAATCGATTGCTACGGACGACCGATTCTTGAGAACTGTTAAGATGTTTAGATGACAGCATAAAAAGTGTAGGTATTTAAAATAGTTTCACACTAGACTTGAGCGACGATTTTCTCGATGTATTTCAATGCTTTTTATAGAAAACGAAAGCTGTATTTGATAATAGTAGGCAAATGAAACATCCGCGTAAGGAGTGTATTGTGGGACGCAAATGGCTGCAGAGGCTGGCTAACGGAATATGATGAATTCAACCGTATTAATCGCGACAGTAACTCTGTCTGTATCTTAGGATTTCATGGCTAAATTGAAGAACCCGTTTTAGAATTTTCTAAAGAGGTATTATAGATTGAAACTTGGAGAAGAACATCAGATTCTTTTTACCTCAGGAGTACAGTCCTTTAGGAATATTGTATGTAATATTAAAGAATAATTTGTGCGGTAAAAGTCGCTGGCATATGCTCGTTTATTATACATATTTCGAACAGAAACAAAGAATATTTTTAAATATTAGTCATTTGAATACCTGAATATGTATAATTAACATAACGCAAGTGGGCAGAAAGTGGGCGATGACTCGTTCCTACTAAGAATCTTGAAACTAGTCTAGACAGATATGTAATTAGAAAGCCCTTGGCTAGTGACTCATAATTACCTACAGTATTTCATCAAAATGCCGGAACAATATGTGTTTTGTTAACACGACACGTCTGGATTCAATGACAATGAAACTAAAACCGCTGACACGAAATGTTCGTGAGAATTCCTTGATTCATAAATTGACAATGAAAGTTTATATTATAAACAATGTGTATTATGTTGGTTTAGTCATACAAATGCGCTGATGTTTAACAATTCCGGATACATTGACTGTGGTCCATAGTACACGAAAGTAGATGTAATCGTAATTGCTTGCTTCCTTAATTCGATCACAGTAAATAATATTGTACAAAACCAAAAAGGATTCCTATTACCCTGATTAATTATTTATTACACTTGTCTAAGGGTCTAAGCAAGTGTAGCTGTAGGACGATGCTAAAGGTTGATTTAAAACATACGAACCGGGAGCTATCAATCAAACTGATAATGTATTTTTAAAAGGTGTACCTACTCTTTGTGCATAGTTTGGGATGAGTTTTATAGCATACATAAAAAAAAATTCTCCTGTGGAAGAAGTCACAAGAGCTAAGCCTCACGAGAATTCGTGTAATTTAGAGGAAAACTTACCCTTGCACCGCAAATACTGATTTTATGTACGAAGTCAGCTTCGGGAGCCACGTACGCCTTACGCCTCTCCTCCAATTCTGGCGAGGGTATCAACCCCACTGTTTCAGGGTTCTCTACATGACTTGCTTGCCACCAATTGGGATCTTTTCTGTCTGATACCTGGAGAGAAATAATATTATGAATAAGTGGTCCTGTTTACTACCACAGAGTATTATTGAAAAGTAAATTGTTTGATTGATCAATCAATCAAATCAATGTTCATGATGGAGTTTTTATATTTTTATTATTAGCATGTTCTGTTCTACTCCTTAGCATTTGAGCTTTTGATTGAGTTATTTGATAGTAAATTTTACTAACTAGTAAAATAATTCGGTAGTAAATTATAGACCATCATTATACCCATCTTAGACCTCATCTATCACTTACTATCAGGCGAGATCGAGGTCAAGACTCTTGACCTCGATCTCGCCTGATAGGACTTGACTCAAGAGTGGGCCCATCAGTAATAAAAAAATAAAACTCCTTGAAGGCATGCCTGAATTACAGGTAAGTGTTTACAACATGGAGGTTGACCAGTGGGCTCAGTATGAGTTTGAAATACTTCGTCGTTTTCGAAAACTATCGCTTTGTTTCTTTCACATGCACCAAACTGGTAGATGAGTGTGAAAGAGACAAAGCGATAGTTTTCGAAAACGTTAATAGTATTACAAAACCATACTAAACCCCTCGAACACTTCTGCTGTAGTCCTAAGGTTGATTGCAGGACGCAATAGAAGAAAATGAGCTGACTCACTTTCACAGTCTATTTACAAAACCAATAGGACAGTGAACCTTTGTTTATTTGTGATTTAACCAAAGACCTGAGTAACGCTAATCTTACGATTTAAGAGGAAACAATTTCCTTGTTGTTTAATTACCTCAACTATTAGGCTATTCTAATGACTAAGGTGTCAGCTTTGTGATTGAAAGATCGGTAAAATCCCATCCCATCATGAACCCGCTCAAGACAATCATATTGAGCTTAGTTGGAGAGGTTAACATGATTGCATTCTACCCACATTGCTTGTTCTCTTTTCTCAATAAAGAAAGAAAACAGATATTTTTACTGTTTATTGCTGAAAGTAATGGATACACAAATGAAACTTACTTGTAATATATCACCTCTTTTGAACTCTAGACCGATTTCCTTGCAAGGGATCAGGCTGTCTTCTTTAGGGTCATAGTCAAACAGGGTTCTCACATAGCACTGAAAATAAGAACAGTATAATATTATTGTCATAAATATTTATCTTTTGAGTATGTATTTTGTCATGCTCATATTGCATTATGATGACTCCATACATTAAAGGAACTAAAAACTTTACATGGTATATCGAAATTACTTTAGTAGTGATATAATTTTAGTGCACCATCAAAAGTTCTATACTAACATTATAATGAGGTAAAATTTGTTTGTTAGCTTGTATGTAGGGGTAATCTCTGGAACTAATGATCCAATTCTAAACATTTTCCATTGGTGGTTATAGCACTCATTAATTTATAATGCACCTTGCATTATAAATTAATGAGTGCTATAAATTATTATAAATTATTTCAAAAGACACCCAGGGAAAGTCACGGGCGATTTGCTAGTTCTTAATATCAGGGGCGTGCATAGGATTATGACAGGGCATGCGGCGAAGTAAAAACACACAAAAACTTCTTCTTTTATAGATTTTTAGCATAGCCACAGCCACGCATCGTAGCATGGTGGCGATGCATGGCTGTGGCTATGCTAAAAATCTATAAAAGAAGAAGTTTTTGTGTGTTTTTACTCCGCCGCATGCCCTGTCATAATCCTATGCACGCGCCTGCTTAATATACTTTGTTATATACAACGTTGGCCTATAAATTGGGTCAGGATGCATTTTACTGTAAGATTTGTGTGTGTTTTTAAGATCAATGACATCGGACTAACAATAATAAAGAATTTTTATACTCACACTAAGCTTATTTGATAACTGAGCAGTCTTCTCTTTAAGATTAGGCCCAACTTTGAGTGTGATCCTGTCATTGGGCTTGGCTACAGCTTCTTTGAGCTGGTCTTCTGAGTCTATCTGGACCCCGTCTACTTCTAATAATACGTCTCCTACGGACACTAATGCTTGTTTTGCGGCAGCACTGCCTGCTAATATCCTAGCTACGATCAGCTGTCCATGCTCATCGGTTGTTACCTGTTATAATAAAATTATTATTGAATAAGTGATCTATAGTAAGATAGGTGGTTGAAAGGAGGAGAATCTATCAGATCAGGAGTCCCATCTGTCAGAAATACAACATTATTAAGTTGTTGTATTTATGATTGCAAGGTGTATATTACTGTGAGAAATTAAGTGTAACAAATTTAAAATATTAATATTTCATTGAACATTACAAGGTGAAATTGGTAATTACGTAGTTTTGTAAAGCAAGTAATTAACCCATTTACTGTTACATTGTTCTAGTCTGTATGAAAATTACTTTTTTACAAGGATTTGTAAGTATGACTATTATTGGTCATTGCTTAAATTTACTTTCAAATCAAACAGGTTATTGGTACATAGGACAAGACTTATAGATGTTTTGACAATACCACAATAAACAGGGATGAAATAACATATTCTTACTTACAGTTAAGCCTAGAGGCTGTCCGGGCACTTTCCTGAGCCCCACAACTTTCACAGTTTCTACAGGCATGTCACCGTTTTCGTCTGTGGTTCCGTCAGCACCCTCTGTAGAGTCCTTACTTTCTTCTAATTCTAGCAATGGAGGCTTTTCTTCAATACCAGAACCTCGTTCTACCCAAATTGCACCTATTTGGTCATGAGCATCTATTAAAGCCTGTAATAAACATGAGAGATATGTTGAATGCAGCCTATAATTTATTGAAGATGGTAAATGGTTAATTGAAACAAAAGAAAATGTTAATGTTATTTCTGGGTTTTGTCATCAGTTGTTTACTTGGTATCTATGGATACTGTTTACTTCTAAATATTTTGTATTGATTTTTATTTCCACAACAAATGTAGTGTATCTGCTAAAGAACTCATTAAACTGGCGTCTAGTAAAAACAAACCATGCAGTAAATATTTGTGTTACTTTGTAAACAAGTCGCTGAAGGCTAGCTAATATTGGAAGGCGCGTACCTACCTTAAAGTGTGCCCTGGACACGATAATAGCGAGCTCGGCTTGTTCAATAGTCCGTATATTGTTGCCACGGTACTCGCTTAGTGAACGTATGATGTTTACGTTGCCCAGCGAGACTGGTTTTACAATCAAGTCCTCCTCCGAATCGATAGACTGCAAAAACAACACTCACCAGTAATTAAGAACAGGAACACCAGAACCCAAGAACTGTTTGTACTCCAAAATACGAGCTACTAGCATATATAGGCGTGGCACTTGTCGTTAAATTGTTGAATGAAAACTACAATTTTATTGTGTAGACAAAACGTCGCATTTCCAATTAGACCTAAATATACTATTTACGAGCTAATACTGGGGAGAGTAGCAGAAAACAGCTACATTTATGTACTAAATCTGTTTTTGTTGTAATAAAAGAACACACCCAAACGAACACTGGCACGATTTCGCATAATCTCGTTTTCCAACTGCGTAATTTTGACAGTTATTAGAACAAACTGCATGCAATTTTTGACCTTATGCCATCGACACAGTGTTGATAGTTATATCATAAATTATCGATTATCTGCATCTGTGTCGCTGGAACACTGTGTCTGTCAGTTCAAAGAATGGAACCGTCCTTTGTTCTGAAGTGACAAAATATAGCATAAGAAAAGGATGGCACATTTTACAATAAAAATATTTCTTGAAATCTTGTTTTTTATTTTGTTTGTATTTATTAAGACACGTTCTGAAAATACTTCAGTATTAAAGTGATCATTTAGATATAACTGCCAAGTTATTCTGTTTGCATAACCAATCTAGTACGTAGTTACGTTTCCCGGGGTTTGTATCAGGTATCTATCTAGGTATATAAAAACCAGAAGAGGCTCATAGTAGACTCTATGGGAAATTTTCAATAAAGCTTAGCGAAAAATTTGTAAAATAGTCATTTCGCCTGTTCGCGTCCATCGCCCAATTCGCGTCCATTTTACGGATCTCCCTTTAAAAATCCTCGAAAATAAATAAACTAACACACCAATCAAACGAAAAGTCATTACTGCTAATACCTCAATGTATAAGAGGCACACACATGGACAAACGGTCCGTGCGCCAAACCAATCCCGTTAAAGCCGGCTCTACACGTTGGCCAACACAGTGGCGAATGTAGTGGCCAGCATATTGGCCAAGAGTTCGTGTGAAGCCGGCTCTACACGTTGGCCAACACAGTGGCGAATGTAGTGGCCAATGACTATTCGCCAACGTGTAGAGGGGGTGTTTGTGCACCCAACATGCACAAACACGCCGTCTACACGTTGGCCAATACGCATTGGCCACTACATTCGCCACTGTGTTGGCCAACGTGTAGAGCCGGCTATAGCCGGCTCTACACGTTGGCCAACACAGTGGCGAATGTAGTGGCCAGTGCCTATTCGCCAACGTGTAGAGGGGGTGTTTGTGCATCTTGGGTTGTATTGGAATGATGGCCGACGAGTTGGCGCGAGATCCGTGTGGTGTCGGTTTTTTGCAAAAGATCAAAGGGTTTTGGCCGAGTATTGGCTACCGCGTCCACACGTTGGCCGCACGTTTAGTATGCTACGAACTCCCAGAACGATCGCACGCACCTGATTAAACATTTTAACCGACTTCAAAAAAAGAAGGAGGTTCTCAGTTCGTCTTGAACTATTTTTTTATGTATGTTACCTCATAACTCGAAGTCAGCTGGACCGATTTAGAAAATTCTCTTTTCATTTGAAATGGTATACTTTCTAGTTGGTCCAATTGTTATGAAATCAGGATCTGATGATGGGATCCTGGAGTAATCGAGGGAACTCTTCAAATATTATAGGCACACCGATAGCGTTTTGGATATTTCTTATAGTATCTTGTGCAGTTGCTCTCGAAAAGTACCATTTGGGGAAGTGGAACTGATGATGAAGACCACAGATTACCACCGAAACTACTCAATAATAATTATTCTCCTCGTTCTGGGAGCTCGTAGCATACTAAACGCGCGGCCAACGTGTGGACGCGGTAGCCAATACTCGGCCAAAACCCTTTGATTTTTTGCAAAAAACCGACACCACACGGATCTCGCGCCAACTCGTCGGCCATCATTCCAATACAACCCAAGATGCACAAACACCCCCTCTACACGTTGGCGAATAGGCACTGGCCACTACATTCGCCACTGTGTTGGCCAACGTGTAGAGCCGGCTTTAGAAAAAATAGTTAGTCTCGGTCTCGGCCAAAAATGTACTCTGTGGTCTCGGCTGTTCAACAAGGGAGCGCGTACGCGCAGGATCTTTAGATAAAAAATAGTGTGCAGCGGCGCGTTCGATGGTAAGTTTTTTATTGTTTTATGTGAATTTTAGGATACATAGCTATTTCTAGACTTTTATAATGAAAAAAGAAATAATATTAATTATGAATTTGCTTATGTTTTTTATATTTAACGGTTAAAATAAGGTGGACGCGAATTACTACATTGAATTTACAAAACTTCCACTTTGCGTCCGCAATGGGCGCAAACTATACCTACAGGGGATAATAATAAACCAAATTGCGTCCACTATTTTGGTTAAATACAATTGACTTTCGGTGTCCCTGCTGGCTTATGCAACTGGATTTCCGACTTCTTGAGTGAGCGGTTGATCCGAGTGGTCATCGATGGCTGCTCATCGGATCTTAAGGCAATTAATGCCAGTGTTCCTCAAGGGTCTGTTTTTTCTGCGATTCTTTTTCTACTGCATATCAATGACCTAGTTCAGCTGGGAGCAGTTGGGTACGCGGATGACAGCAAAGTCTCAGAGAGATACTTATCCAGTTCTAGAGCTGACAGGGACGAAATTGCCACTCTCAGAAACGCCATGGTAGAGCGCATGAATTTGACCTAAGTCTCGTTTCCCAATGGGGTGACGACAATCTGGTCAAATTCAACGTTCTGAAAACACAGGCTAGTCTTTTCAGCGCTAAAAGAAGCCCTTTTGAATTGACCCCTACTTTCCGAAGTACATCTGTGCCAGTTACCAATCGCCTGGAGCTTTTGGGCATGGAGTTGACGTCAGACCTCAACTTCGGCTAAACCATCGAATCCAGAGCTTAGACTGCAGCAAAAAAGCTGGGAATCCTACACAAAGCGAGGCGGTACTTCACGCCTGGACATCTTCTAAATCTGTATAAAGCACAGGTCCGTTCCTGCGTGGAGTATTGCAGCCACTTGTGGGATGGCTCTGCAAAGTACCAACTTGCTGCATTGGACTCGATCGAGCGCAAGCTTATAGGCGACGAGGTGCTGGTGGACATCGGCGAACCGTTGCGTTGCTTGCCTGTCAGATTGTACTTCGGGGAATGTGCGCAGGAGTTCCATGACCTGATTCCTCCATCTCCCTTTCACTACCGGTCTACTAGAGGCACGGCTGGGTACCACCCACACTTGGTTGATATACCGTCTTGTCGTACCGAGCGCTTCTCCTCCACATTTATTGTGCGCACAGCCAAGCTGTGGAATTCTCTGCCGGCTTCTGTGTTCCCTGCCACTTATGACCTTTCAGCCCTTAAAGCACGAGTAAATAGGCATCTTCTGGGCTTGCTCGTCCCATGTTAGACCTCATCTATCGCTTACCATCAGGCGAGATCATGATCAAGAGTGGGCTCATCAGTAATAAAAAATAAAATAAAATGTATTGTTTATTATTATTGTACATTTTTTATTAAGACTACGTGTTTATAATTCTATTTTTAAATGAAATGAGTAATTTCTTTCATTCTTGTTTTTTTTTCTATTTCAGATCAGTTCTTCGGAGACAAGAAAGAAGAAGAAAAAGAGAACATACATAAAAGACGATTTAAAGAAAGCGTTAAATGAAATTCGAGAGAAGAATAAATCGATAAGATAAATATGCAAAGAATATGATATTCAAAATATTATTAATCAAGGCTGATCTTTAGCAATAATAATATACCTTGTGATTTTAGGGTAAAATTAACAGAACTGATTACTGTTTATTTTTAAAGGTACAATCATTATTTACCTACTAGGTACTTACCTAATTTTAAGTTCAATCAATGTTGAGAAGAATTATTTTTATTTTTTAAAGTGATTTTTTGAATTATAATAATGTTGATTTTTAATACATATTTATATTCTTAAATAAAGAAATTTTTAACATACAATCTTTCTTTACAAATTCTTAAAAATATCACCCCTATATTCCTTTTCTAAGCTGGTGGACGCAATTTGGATTTTGTGGACGCAAAGTGGGTAAAACGACTAATTCTGAAGTTTATCTATTTAAAAAAAAAAAAACACACACGATGTTTCGAACAAAACTGAAAGTTAATCTTAAAATAGACTAATATAGTGAGTACCTTACATAAAATTTTCATAGAAATGAGTGCTGGGACATTTTTATTATCGCCGTCAAACTTGCCAACTGCACTAAATGGACGCGAACAGGCGAAATTACCTATCATCTTATGATCTTATGTATCTGGACAATATTTACCTCCCACTTTCTTCCGAAATCAGGGCTCTCAACTATACTTCTCAAAAATATTACTTCGTGATTAGCTAAGTCTTGTTCAGGTTTCTGCTCCTCCTTTTCTAAAATCAAATAAATAAATTTAAGGAAAAGTTTTAAAATATTTTCATATTCTATTGACCAATAATAATTTAGCTTTATGCGTTTTTATAAGATTTTAGGTAACTATAATATGTTAGGCACTGGGTTCGACTTCGGTACTGTAGTTATCTGGTTTCTGGGTCATAATATCAATAGGCGACCGCGTACTGGCGGTTAAAATCGGCATAGGTATCAAAATATTTACCTAATAGCTATTTATCCAGGTAAAACTATAAACCGTCTGGGAAGACCTCTAATTATAGTCTCCGCAGGGATACCTCTGTGCAGACGCTGCACAGAGGTTCCGGTATGTTTTTTTAGGGGTAACAGGGTGGCTTTAGTGAGGTAAAAATCAAACAATTCATGGTCTTTTCCCCACAAGTCTAGGTGTCTTTTGAAAATTTTCCCCCCATTACAACGAAAAAGTAAAAAGAACCAATACTTATATTTAATTTTAGAGCAAATACGAATCCAAATAATTGTTTTTTAACGTTGGTCATATTTCATTGGCATTCGAATCCATAGATTCTTCATATAAATACTGAAATCCGAATTTTTGCTCTGTTCCATGAAGTTATAGATTAATAATTATGGAGCCCACACTTCGAATACCTACTTGAAGTAAAACTTTTGTATCGCTATCTCGCTCACTGTGGTCAGACCCTCTCTTTCTAAGTAGTGTAACCTTAATTTTATTTTACTAAGGACATTACTTTTTATTTAATTAATATATCCACATACCTGTTCTCTTCTAGACTTAACTCTTTTAAAAATTGATGAAAGATGCGTATAATAAATTACGAAAGAAGCTGTTTGTTACAGTGTGAAAGTTGGGAAGTTCCTGATTTATTAAACTTGGCTGTTTGTCATTTTCAATCACGGTCGTATACTTATGTACATAATTTTGCATGGAAATGAGTATAGACTATGACCAGTACAAAAGTGTAGTTCCTGTAGCAATACGAAATTAATGATAGATACTAATGACGCGGCCGAGGCCAACCCAGGAAGAGGTGGCGAGACGACCTGGACGCCTACTGCAAGGGCTGGTTTGAGGTGGCTCAGAATATCTGGAAGGGTTTGGGTGAGGCCTTTGCCCAGCAGTGGGACAGGGCTGGCTAATAAAAAAATATATGTGCGGGAGACTGGAAACTAACTTATTGTGTATGTAGCGTAAAAACGAAAAGGGGTTGTTGACCAATCCAACTAGCCTATTTTGTCCCACTACTGGGCAAAAGCCTCGCTCTCCCCTTTCCACACAATTCTGTCTTTTGCTAGAGTAGGCCAGTCCTTTCGGGTTATTGTACTCATAATTTTATTAATATCCACTCTTACTATGGGAGCAATCATAAAATCGCAAAAAATTACTTGTTTCATTTATGTAGATCAAATAAAAAGTCATCTTGTGTATAATTTTCTTTATAGTTCTTTAGTGAAATACAATGAAAATGATACACAAGATGGCTTTTTTATAGATTTCTGAGTAAGTCTGTGTTAAGGTTTTTTACCACTGAGGAATTTTTAATATTATGTATTTTAGTCATCTTGTGTATCATTTTCATTATATTTCTTTAGTGAAATATAATGAAAATGATACACAAGATGAATTTTTTATAGATTTCTGAATAAGTCTGTGTTAAGGTTTTTTACCACTGTGGAATTTTTAATATTATGTATTTTCATCTAAATATGTTATATGGGGCTATAATAAGAACGGTAATATGTATAAAACCTCAAAAAAAAAAAAACTAAAACACGTTCTAAATTTAAATCATTTATTAACTTTTCTATTATACATGACTAAATATCATTGCTCTGTGTAGTTTCTATCTTTTACCTCGTAAATCACTGAGTATATTTTCTGTATGAGTCTATAAGTGAGCACGTATACTCATGTTAAAAATGAATGTGCTATTTTTTTAATAAGTGTCTTTAATCTTGGATTGCTTCTGCAGTATTTTTTCTTTCATTGATTTTATTTTCACCTGCACGCCCCTATCAATCTTCGTAGGGACGTGGGCTTCACTGTTGACCTAAAACAAGAAAAGTGTGAAATCAGAACAAAATTTCATTTTATTAATTCGTTTGACTGTATTATTCAAATGGTTATTATACTAGTTTTGCCCCGTGATTTCACCCATATTCCTCTACTCCTAAGGATCAGAGCGTGATGTAATATAGCTTTCCTAAAGTGGGTTAAGAAAATGCAAAAAAGTATATACTTAATATTAATTTCAGTCAAAGGGAAACTTACAAGTAACTTGTTAAGATTGCTTATATTTTCAAGAATTCTTCGACCTTGGTTTTTACTGGTTTGGTCTTCAACATTGCAACCGGCACGTTTCACTCCCGTTTCCTTAAGAGAAGAATAACTTTCATAAGTGCCAGAACTAGTACTTGGTACAGCCAGAGCACCTATTTGTACCATAGACTCTTCATGTAATGAACTTGCTCTCTGAAAATTATTATATATTTTACAAAATATTGCCTTCTATCATATATTTGAATAATTTGAAAAAAAAAATATCTAAAAACATAACCTGTAATATAGATAATAAAATGTTTACCTTGCTAGATGATACTACTTCTTGATTTATTATTATAGTAGGAACTGCTGTTTGTTTTAAGCGCCTTGTTGAACCATAATCTGATTCTTGAAAATGCAAATTGGAAATCCTTGTACTTTCATAAAACTTCAATTTCAGTGGTATAATGGATAACCACAATTTCCTCTGAGCACTATTTTTAGTAAATCTAAAAACAAATATTATAATTATTATACATTAATGTTATAAATAATGAGAAACAAAAACTAAATACCAAAGAAAAAAGTCTGCGAGTATGATAATGGCTGTAAAATTATATATGGTCCCACAGAAAGTCCCAGATATATCCTCAATATGGTCACACTACTAACAAAACAAAATAAACAAAAAACAAAAATAAATAAAGTTGCATTAAGTCCATGAAATTCAATGTAAAACTATAATTTTGGTCTTTACAGTTATCTAAGTTATCATTAACTAATATTTTAAAATCATTGGTCAAGCGTTTTATGAAGTAATTAACTGAAAATACAAAGAAATATGTTTACAATTATTTAGTGTCAAAAATCACGATTTAAACACTTACGCGTGAAATCTTATATCACCTCCTAGACACCACGTACTACCACAACCACGCACTACACAAGTTTGCACCATTACTTCAATTATAACATTGATTATAGACAAATATCTCAAACGAAGCTGTGAACCGCAAAGTAAACAACCGCCATATTGGTTATTGGTAAGATTAATGTTGACATGTGGGGCCAATGTTGCCACATTACTAAATCCTTAGGAAATGGGATAATAATTCACTGATTCGCCAACCTTGATAAGCATTCGTGACATAGAATTTTGGAATTTTTAATTTCAGTAATCTTAGTTTAGCTTTTTATTTATTGGCACATTATTTAACAGTATTTAACTTCTGATTGGGTTTGTGTGGTGACTCTTTTTAAAAATGTATTAGGAGATTTTAATAACGAGATAGCAATACCACGGACCACACTAAAAAGAGAGGTCAGACCACAGAGAGTGAGATAGAGATACGTAGGTATTTGACTCAAGCTGTTGTTCGAAGTGTGGGCTCCATATTATAGAGATGGGTTGTACTAGGTAAATTTGGGACTAGGTGCACCTATTCTTAGTATTTAAAAATACGTGATCCAGATACCTATTCCACCTAGTCCATCTAGTCCACCTAGTATCAATTATTACTTATCGAATGTGGTCATGGTGCACGTACCTACTTAGTCCAAGTCAATTTTTTATTATGGCTACTAATTTTGCAGGAAACTGCTAAACAACAAATGAACACGGTATTTTGATTAAATTTTACGATGACGGTCTTTAAGCTTCACGGACTCACCTTGTTGCCACTTCTCCTGTACTTGATATTTCTATTGAACTTAGTGAGTTAGCAACAGCAATCAGTGATAAGACTAGGTAGGTACCTAGTAATTGTACTTTATACTCGAGACAAGTCAGTAATCATTCGATCCGAGAATACTCGATCCGAATGAGTACCAACTAGTCTCGACAAGACTAAGTATTACGAAGTATCTATATACTTAGTCTTGTGGAAGTTGTGGAGACTAGTTGGTACTCATTCGGATCGAGTATTCTCGGATCGAATGATTACTGACTAGTCTCGAGTATTGAAAGATAAAGATGGGAAGACTACGGAATAGCGTAGTTAAAAAAGGACAGAATATATATTCTTGAACAACACGCGTGCGCGTCGCGTTACTGTTATGTACTTTGAATTAGGGTTTAAATTCAAGTGACTGACAAACGAATGATTTTGACAAACATGAAGGAGCGGTAAAGCAGATTTATAACGTGTTGAGTGAATGGAATGCAATTACGCGTTAGTGCTATGAGGCCTAAGAGCAGTTGGATTTCGCAATACTTCATGATACTAGGTATTGTCAAAGTGAGAATAGGTGCCGCCTAGTATCGAAATTTACCTATTCTTCGGATCTGTTCTAGTGAATACGACTCATCTCTATCATATTAATCTATAACTTCATGCTCTGTTCAAGTCTCGATACCCTATAGATTATTATACTCTTTAGATAGGCTGTATGGGCTTAAGCTCTTCGCCTTTTCCGTTGGACGGAAAGAAAAATACCAAAAAAAAAGAAAAACTCTTTGGTCATGACGATGGCACGGCGCGCGGCAGCGGTGGCGTTTCATTTTCATAACATAAACGGTGTCACTAAACAAGTATAGTATGTTTTCCGAGCCTTTGTGACTCATTGATTTTTTATACGAACTTTATTGATATATGGACACAAAAGGTCACTCACGCAGTCACATATTTAGTCAATAACACGCGTAGGTACGATAAAGTCAGGGGATTTCGTATTTCACATTCCCACCCCAATGTGAAAGTTTATTGCCGTAATCAGTGGCAGATTGAATGACGAAAACTTATTGTAAGTAATCGCTTTATCAACGAAATGAAATATATGCAAGTATGAGATTTAATATGAATGAATGATGCATATAGACAAATGTATATATAAGTACCTATATAGGGTAAGGTGGGGCACAGTTAGGGTTGCCACCTTTTTTTGTGCAGTTAAAGTACATTGGTTAAAATAGGTACGAAAAGTACATAGCATCAAAATAAAGTACAATTTATTTTCAAAGTCGCTTTCCGCTGTCTGTCCCTATGTATGCTTAGATCTTTAAAACTACGCAACGGATTTTGATGTGCTTTTTTTTTTAATAGATAGAGTGATTGAAGAGGAAGGTATATATGTATAATACATGCATAATATAGTAGAGAAACAATGATAATTTTAGAGGTTTCTAATGTGATGTCTTAATAAACAATTTTTTGGGCTTACATTGCAAACGCCGGCTGAACCGTACGAGATAGATCAAAATAATGTACTACAGTACTGTACACCTTAAAAAGGTCTACAAAAAAGTTATTACTGTATTAATTAATACTTATAATTTTAAATACGTTAGTTGGCTTGAACATTTCATGAAGATTAATTTTTCCCCTTTACATCATGCAAATTAAATGAATACCTTAGGAGATATAGCGAAATCAAAATAATGCGCAACGAAATTAATTTCGTGTCGCCGTGATTTGACCGGGCGCCTCGCTTCCAAGCCAGGGGAGTCCGAAAGTTTATGTAGTATATCAATGTATGGTGGAATTGTGTATCTTATATATGCTTACAGAAACGTCCGCGATGGCATATGTCTATATGTTAAAGATAACATCCTACCTATGTCTACTTTAATACTTTAAAAAATTGGCAATTATAAAGTGGTAATGTAAAAGGTATTTACACAAATACGGTATTAATCCTTATCATCTAAATTAATATTATATACCTATAACGAGGAAAGATGATTGATTTTTTGTTTGTTACGATTTAACTCAAAAACTACTCAACCAATTTTACCGAAAGCTACATCTTCTCGGAGTAACATAGGCTATTTTATATTTTCTGTAAAGAACCCGTGCGAAGCCAGGGCGGGTTGCTTACTAAAAAATTATTGCCGAATGAAATAATGATGTTTATTTTGCAAATAGGTTATAAATAACAATTTCACACGTCTTTTTTTCGTAAATGTGAACTAGATGTGGCCAGTGTTTCCTAACTGACTACTCTGAGAAGAAACACTGAAACGAACTCAGAGGTCAACGCCTCTTTTAAAGGCCATACAATCTGTAGTGATCAAATCATATGAGAGCCATGTAGGTTTATGTCTGTGGCGCCCTTTAGAGGACAGAATTACACATATTTGAGCAGGCCCGTCCAAATAGTGCAAGCATTTGTCAAATATCGCGTAGCTCAACTTAGAACCTTAAGGAGCTCGAATGATTTGACGAACAATACCAAAGTAAGGACATTTGGGTGGGTCGTATAAAGCACTCAAACTGCCAGATAGTGTGGTAATCTATAGGCCCGTTGGTATAGTGGTCAGTGGCCCTGACTGCTATACGCAAGGTCGTGAGTTCGATTCCCACCTAGGACAAATGTTTGTGTGATGAGCACGATCATTTGTTCTTTGTCTGGGTGTAATTTATCTATAATATGTATGTATTTAGAAATATATATGTATGTTTATCAGTTGTCTAGTACCCATACCACAAGCTCTGCTTAGTTTGGGACTAGATGGCGTTGTCTGAAAAAGTTGTGGAATATTATATTATTATATTATATTATTATATTCATAATATTCGTTGTTATCCCACATTGCTCTCACATTCACAACATAGCTTTTGCTTTTACATATATAAAATATATTACTTGAAAAGAAAATAATATTGTCATCTTGTACAATCAAAATTAAAAATGGTAAAGTAAAAAAAAGTATATTCTATTACTTGAAAAAGTAAATAATATTGTCATGTCAAAATGTATATGAAATAATCATTATAATACAAATAAAGAAATGAGTAAAATATCAAACAAAACAGATATAATTGGAGCAGCTCAATCCCAAGCATTTTTGTCCGCAAGATGGTTTTTAACAGAATAAAAAGCTTTCTGGCAAAGTTTCTGCTTCACAAATGATTTAAATTTATTGAGGCTTAGTTCTTGCACATGACTGGGAAGTTTATTGCGTTAAGTTTATAAGCGTATACACATCTAAATGAGCCCCCAATTTTCTTGAGCCTAGTTGAAGGAACAATGTATATGTACGTAAGCGCATTAGTTCAGAACGGCTGCATTTATTTGACTAATTAGTTTTTGTTGTGTTCGTAATAATTGTCTGGATAGGGTTTGGAAAGAAAACTGTATGATACCTAAAGAAAAATTGCACCCGGTCGAAGTCGGGTGGGCACCTAGTTATGTTTAAAAACATAATTATTTCTTATTACTTTTTGCAGTTTGTATCAAATTAGTATCTCTACTAAACAATTGCACAGCATCTTTACAGTCTATATTTAAATTAAAGTAAATAAGTAAATCATTTTTTATCAAATTCCGAGACGCTTTATTATTATAATACTTTTATAATACTTATTATAATACTTACTTTATAATACTTACTTTTTATAATACTTATTACGACTAAAGTTTTCAAAATCCCAAAGAAATCTAATCATGCGAAATAAAGTATTTTCGTGTACTTTATTGTTCTCATAAAGTATAGAGTACAGTTACCTGAAATAACGTACAATACTTTATAATAAAGTACGGGTGGCAACCCTAGGCACAGTGTTACAAATGGTATAAACTTTAAGTCTGTCCTTACTTATAATTATTTAATTATTATTAGGAACAACCTACTTAAAATGGCACTTTAATGAGATCAGTCGATTGTAACAATGAGTCCCGCATCTGGGGTACTCTGTAAATAGGGTAAGGGGAACAATGTTACAACATTAAAATAATAAAAAATAATGAAAAATAAGAGAAAAATTAACGTTCTTAGGATAGGTACTTATATAAAATTTCTTCGTAATATTTTTTTGGAAAAATATAAACATCTGCCTTTTTACCCGACTGCGGTGAAGCAAGGAGGAGGGTTATGTTTTTACCGCGTATGCATGTATGTATGTCTGTTCCTTTGTTCCCTTGTAACTATTAAACCCATGAACGGATTTTGATAAATGATACGTCGTTGGATTTGTCTTGATGGCGCAAGTGTTATAAGATAGATTAAAATAAAATCAAATCACCACAACGACAACCAGGCGCCATTTTGTCAAAAATAAAAAAAATGAGTGTGGCACTCGGGGACTGCCGCGGTAAAGCTATTGCATAGCATTTTTTATCAACTTATGCAGTTAAAATTATTTATTTATTTTATTTATGCAGTATTTTTTTCTTTGATTTTAATTCAAGTTACACTTATTGAGCGTGGTGAGCAATAAGAAAACATGTTTTTTTCTTTTATTGAATAAACGAGAAGTTAATATTGTTTAAAATATTTTTATTATCTTATAGATGTATGCGTGGACTAGCTGTTTAACTGCTCATAGCAGCTAGTCTTAGGAGTGGGTGATACAAATCGTATATAGATACAATACCTATATATTGGTACAATATCCAATACCTATATATCGGACGGCACTGAATCTATATATCAGGTATCCGCGTATCTAATGCGTTGATGTTGGTATGATGAGTCATAAAACAAAAACACCACACAATATCGGTATCGCACTATGATATTCGGTTCAAACTGATATTGTGTGATACGCGTCTTCGATGCGCGCTGGAGTGTCAACACTACACAAAAAATACATTCACTGATTTCGAGTATACCTACAGTTACAAATAAAATATAATGATGTAAAAATATAAGATGTTAAATATATCGAACAAAACTGAAACCTAAAAATCACAGTATCTTACATAGCAGTTTCGTTTCAGAGTTCCACACAGATTCAGCCAATATATAGATATTGAAATATATAGATGCGATATCCGATATTCAAAACCGATACATAGGTACGATTTGATACAGAGTAAAACCGATATTACCCATGCCTAGCTAGTCTACACGCATACGTCTAGTCGCACGCACACAAACACCGTGCCGAAGTCTGCCGAACCAGTGTGACCGGATTCAGTATTTTAATACTTTTTGAGTATATTTTAGTAAGTTTTCCAAGAGTCAGTATTTTTTAAGGTATATTGGCGGAAGCCAGTATTTTTGGGTATATTTTGGAAAAAAGTTATGGCAATACCATAGCCAAATCATAAAATTATTAAAAAAAAAGCTGTGTACATTGATGTTCAGGGGAATTTCCGGATTTAGTCTATATTTCATTTTGGAGCAAAGATCAGTAAGTTACAGATAGAACATGACAGGTGGGCCCCCTAGAATTACAAATAGTATCGAATCATCTAGTCGCAAAATGATTTTCTGTTCTGCACTTGGCTTAATCTTTGAAGGTTTGGTTTCAAACTTTCGAATTGAAACTTAGGGAAATTCCCAAATTATTGAAAGTTTCAATAATTCGGGATTTTCCCTAAGTTTATATTGTACGTGTTCGTCGTAATATAAATAGAGCGCGCGATGTTTTGTTGTCATTTTACTTCATGCTAATACGCTGTTATCTGATACGCAATTCAGAATCCAGAAAACATTTGTCTAGTTTTCAGCAAAGTTATCTGGCTAAATGGGAACAAATTCCGGAGTTTTCTTCGTGGCTTTCACATTATAAAGATGACGAGTACGTTGCGTTTTGTAAAGCGTGCAGTGCGTAACTCCAAAGTAGATTAGCATCTATAAAACAACATGCAAATACTGAAAAGCATAAATCGAACTTGAACAAATATAAAGGACAGTCAAAGTTAAGCTTAACTTGTTTTTAGTTTTTAGTAAAATTAGAATTACTGTACCTAAAGTCGAGAAGTTCGGAGGTACTTTATTTAGTGGAGGTATTTTTTAGTGTATGATCATAATGTATAATTTATGTTTTTACTTATTTCCATGTTGACACATTTTTCAAAAAGGCACCACTGAAAAATGAAGTCAAGAAAGCGGAGCTGCGTTTATGCGGTTTTCTTTCAAAACACAATATCTCATTTAGAGCTATGGACCATCTTAGTGATGTTCTAGTGAAATGTTTTCCTGACTCCGAAATTGCAAAAGAATTTTCCTGCAAGAGAACCAAAGCAGCAGCTATTACCTATAACGTTTTAGGACCCGAATTTGAAAAAGTTATGATTGAAGATATACTTCGTACTGTATCTCCGTCAGGTAAACCAGTATAATCAATTGTAATCGATGAAAGTACAGATGTCACCACAATCAAAGTGTTGGGGATAGTAATTAAATACTTCTCTGAAACCAAATGTAAAGTACAAACCAAATTCCTTGATTTAGTTGATTTAAGTGGTGAGACTGCAGATCATTTATTTGATGCTTTGTCATCAAAGTTATCCGAGTTAGGTTTAGATATAAAAGACGTGATGGGGTTCGCTGCTGATACTACGAATGTAATGTTTGGTCAACACTCTGCCATTGTTACAAAAATTAAAGAAGTGAACCTAAAGTGCTTATTCATAAAATGTGTTTGTCATTCTGCAGCATTAAGTGTTAGTCATGCTTGCAAAATACTACCTTGCAATTTAGATCAGATAGTAAAAGAAGTATATGGATATTTTTCTCAAAGCAGCAAGCGTCAAAGAGAATTTGTTGAGTTCCAAAATTTCACTGACACTGAAAAACATAGACTACTGCGTCATTATGATATAAGATGGCTATCGCTTCATGCTTGTGTTAATAGAATAATTGAGCAATGGAGGGCACTGCAGTTGTTTTTTCAAGACCAATATTTGAGTGATCGCATTATGTCAACAGAATTTTTGTATCATTCTTTTAATAATGATATAAACAAATTATACTTTTACTTTTTAGACTACATTTTGCCGATTGTAAACAAATTTAATATAATTTTTCAAGGCATTAAATATATATATAATTCACCCGTGCATTGAAAGATTATATGATGATGCTTCAAGTATGTACTTCTCGATTGTGGGTTGCTATATGAAAACTAATTATATAAAAAGCACGGACAACGTATTTACATTAGACCCACTACTACTACATTACAATATTTAATATTTTCACCGCCACGGACTTGTATAGAAGTTCTGGATTTTCGTGCCACCAGCACTGACTTCATTAGTTCTTAATTTTAGCTAAGTTTTCTTTTTTTTTAACTTAAAAATAAATTTACTGTAAATACAGTAAATTTATTTTTTTAGCTTAGCAAGTTCGTGGCGGTGAAAAGGTTAAATAAAAAAATCTGATGCCAGGTTGGCGAATTTAATGTTTTTTGTCTCCAATTCGAAAGAATAAAAGAAAAGAATAAAAATTAATGAAGGCCTGTAAAAAAGATATTCACCAGTAGCAGTACTCAATTTAATACACAATACAGAGAGATGACTCATCATCGTGGATAATGTAAGGTATTTATTGTTATTTTTTGCATTGAGGTGTTCTTGCATGGTTCTTGCCCTTTATTAACAGAGCCCTCTTACGAACACTTGGCAGAACATGTACGTTAAGAGGTTTCTATTCGCATCGAATACATTGAACTATATAACTCTAGCGTAATAGTAATACCTCAATGATCGAATATTAGTAGTTGGTTCGTCGTAAAAATAACAGATCATGAACCACCTACCTCGTAGTTTTGGATCAAACTTGCTAGACTAGATAGCAACAACAGTGAAGATGGCGCTGCGAACAAATGAAACTAGTGTTGGCAACACCGAGTGAAGCTAGCGCGAGTGGTGCTGTGGCGGGAAACGAAGCGGCTACACCGGTCGACATGGCGCGATCATCGGCTCTTTGGGTTGAGCTCTCGACGTGTACGGTTGTGTTGTGCTTAGTTATGCGTTATTAAAGTTGAGATTGTCTGTATTGTCTATATTTGTGAATATACAAGTTATTCCTCACTTTTGTCTTGTTTATAAATCCCTAATCAGCAGTACCAGTAAAAATAGTTATCATCAGAAGTGGGATAAGAAACTGCTTGCCTTTGCTATGGGTACTTAAAAAGAAAAGCAAAACTAAGTGCAAACATAATTCGTGATAGATACGCGTCGAGTAGCAGCAGGGTAAGGTTGGCAGAAACTGTGAGTACAAATCCGAATATCCTGATGAAAGGTACCTGTGTTTGAGCCGTGTGACTTTGTGACTGAATTTAATCGAAATTGATACATCTACGTTTAAGTGGTCAGATAGTATTGTTTGTTATCAAGTTAAACTTAATACTTAGATCAAAGTTTCCGCTAAGAGACGTAACGAGTGTGTGATTACGTATCCATAATATGTGACCGGTTTGCTTGTGGAAAAAAAAGGATTTCTTTGTCTTTTATAGTTAAAAAGAAATATATTTGGCTTCATGTAGGTAGTTGAATTTACAAGAAAGGTGACGTAAAAGTATTATTTAAAGAACCAGATTGAACGAAAACGTGTCGGGAACGGTAATTATTATACTATTATTGTCTGTAGTACAAGTCAGTAGAGGTCAGTTTTTAAAATTCGTGACTTTTAGCGGGTTTTCTGCATAGTTGTCTATAAACCAGGACATGTAACCAATCATAGTAGCTCAAGTATTTGGGATTAAATACTAAAGGGAACAAATAGTTGTAATGTTTCGTTCGTTCGGAAAAGAAAGTAACTATTGCGGTGGTAATCACAAATAAATTCAGTGTAAAGTGTAAGTCTTGTGCAAGAATCCGAAGGCGTCTTGTTACAATAAAAAGATCGAAGCGGTCGAAGGTAGAAAAATATGATACCGTCCTAACTACTTGCCTTTGTAGAAATAGGTACCTAGTAGTCGGATATCATATTTTGTTATGGAATGCAATTTAGAGATAACTGTACTACCTGCTGTTATGAATGATATTTAAAGAATTTTCAAGGAACAGTGTACAGAGGGTAGTTTAATAAAAATAGATTCGGCTTACGTTAATGTCGAAATTTATGTTCTTAATGCTTAATGTGATTGGTGAGGTGTTGATTGGTCGTAACGTAACAGTAGTGTCTTGTTTAATGTACAGACAAATAAGCGATGGACTGACATTTCAGTAACATTGAAAACCTTTTTAAAGTGGTAGATGTATCACGTTCGAATAGTGTGAATAAGTATATTGGTTAACTGTTAAGGAACTAATGTTACTATTAAATAGGCCATGGGGTGTTATTAATGTGAAAGATTTAATAACACGATATTAAAATTAATGTAAAGTATAAGAGCTGAGTCAAGTCAGGATAGTTGTGATGAGTGTATATTTATTATGTAACATTACAACAAGTTTCTATAGTAGTTAAGACAAACCAACAAGGGCCGTTCGTTTTGTAGAGTTCTTGGACTAGGTAATGCGTAATGATAGTGACAGTTATTGTCCTGTGCTTAGAAACGTTGATGTGCATACTATGGACATCAGAGAAATATGAAAATGGTATCGAATAGAGAATATGAGAGGAAGTGAGATATCAAGTAAATGACATGAAGGAGTGGCCGAGGCGGAGAATAAAATCCTTAATAATCAGTAATTTGAGTAAATCACGCGTTGGCAAGTTAAATAGATTATACAGGCATTTAT
Source organism: Tholera decimalis (assembly GCA_943138885.2). Lineage (NCBI taxonomy): Eukaryota > Metazoa > Arthropoda > Insecta > Lepidoptera > Noctuidae > Tholera > Tholera decimalis. The sequence continues at coordinate 33,276,458 of OW964553.2, forward strand.
TTACAACTAGCCCTATTCATATTTGAAGCGTTCATGATTTAGGGTAGGAGTGGTGTGCTGAAGCAGTTACTGCCTAAGACTAAAGGAGTAAACTGGACCAGCGGCCTTAGTATGAGTTTGAAATACTATTGTCGTTTTCGAAAACTATCGCTTTGTCTCTTTCACATTTCATATTAGTGTGAAAGAGACAAAGCGATAGTTTTCGGACACGGTAATAGTATCGCAAACTCATACTAAGGCCGCAGGCACTACTTCGAACCAAAGGAGTGAACTAGGTTTCACAATCATTTATTTACAACTAGTCCTATTCTGCTTATTCAATTTATGCGTGTTATGGTTCAATATAAAAATATAATTTAGGGTAGGAGTGGTGTGCTGAAGCAGTTACTGCCTAAGACTAAAGGAGTAAACTGGACCAGGCACTACTTCGAACCAAAGGAGTGAACTAGGTTTCATAATCATTTATTTACAACTAGCCTATTATGTTTATTCAATTTATGCGTGTTATGGTTTCATACAAAAGAATATAGGTATGTGCTGGTCTGCCAGAACTTTGAAGTGTTCACGATCCAGGGTAGGAGTGGTGTGCTGAAGCAGTTACTGCCTAAGACTAAAGGAGTAAACTGGACCAGGCACTACTTCGGACTAAAGGAGTGAACTAGATTTCAGATTTTGTCTAAGTCTAAAGACAAAATTCTATGAGTTGGGCAGATCAGTACATCAAAAACGATGCGTCTCGCAAGGTTTCCTGGGCCTAAAGGGGACTAGAATAATTTTCTCTAATGTTTCAAGTTTAGGGAAGAAGTAAAAGAGTTCAAAATGATGTTCCTGATGGCGGTGTTCTGATATTTGTTATATTTTCAGATGCATAGTTCTGGCTTGTGTGACGGTGTACGCAGGTGCTGTTGGTGTTGTTTGGAGTGTGCCTGAGGTCATGCACGATGCAGGAGGGCCGTGTTGGCAACACCGAGTGAAGCTAGCGCGAGTGGTGCTGTGGCGGGAAACGAAGCGGCTACACCGGTCGACATGGCGCGATCATCGGCTCTTTGGGTTGAGCTCTCGACGTGTACGGTTGTGTTGTGCTTAGTTATGCGTTATTAAAGTTGAGATTGTCTGTATTGTCTATATTTGTGAATATACAAGTTATTCCTCACTTTTGTCTTGTTTATAAATCCCTAATCAGCAGTACCAGTAAAAATAGTTATCACTAGTCTGTTTTACCCTAAGATTAAATACACCAGTGACGGGGTCCTATAGGGCCATTGCCTGCCGGGGTTGCGAGAATGTTTTAGCGAGATACCGCGGCCCCGGAACTTAAGGGCACCTGAAGGAACAGGGTGGGTTTTTAGTCAGTAGAATTCTGACACTCCCTTTCGCTCCACCCAGAGCGGGAGAAGTCATTCGATGATTTACCCAACCAGAAAAAAAAACACATCAAAGATTGCTTTATATTCCGCCATTTTGCTGATATCAATTATTTGCCTCCTACCTCCGACCCCAAAAACACGTAAATAAAATAAAAAAAACAATAATGTAACTTTTGCAACAAAAGTGTAACATTTCAGGAAACGAAACGTAACTTACGACTCAAAGGCCCTGGCAACATTGCGCCGCACCGCTGTGCCGCATGCCGGTCGGAGTATACCGAAAATAAACCTAACACCCTCCGTGTTAGTTTTATTTTCGCTACGGAATTTCTTGATTCGGTCGCCGCGCTCAAACCCCGCGGTAAAAGCTATGCAATAGCTTAAAAACTAAAATCAACAAACTGCCAAATGGAGTATCAAATAGATCTTTAAAAATGATTTTGATTCTTTAACCATTTTTAGCAACCGTTTAGGAAATATAACGCTTTAAAACGGAATTAAATACTAAAAAACTGAAAATAAAAAACCTTATTAAAAAAATTAAAAAAACCCGCTGCTCAACTGCGGGACCCATCCCATTTTTTTTATTAAAATTATTTTAGGTTCAATTGGGTCCCGCCTGCTTGTCACTTTTTAAAATAAAAATGTGTTTGATTCCTCCATTTCAGTTGAGCAGTCGGGTTTTATTAGATTTTTTAAATAAGTTATTTTTTAATAACCAACCAATTACTGCCTTCTCATGCAAAAACTAAAATCAACAAACTATGCCAAATGGAGTATCAAATAGATCTTTAAAAATGGTTTTGATTCTTTAACCATTTTTAGCAACCGTTTAGGAAATATAACGCTTTAAAATGGAATTAAATACTAAAAAACTGAAAATAAAAAAACCTTATTAAAAAAATTTAAAATACCCGCTGCTCAACTGCGGGACCCATCCCATTTTTTTAATTAAAATTATTTTAGGTTCAATTGGGTCCCGCCTGCTTGTCACTTTTTAAAATAAAAATGTGCTTGATTCTTCCATTTCAGTTGAGCAGTCGGGTTTTTTAGATTTTTTAAATAAGTTATTTTTTAATAACCATCCAATTACTGCCTTCTCATGCAGTGACTGACTCATTCCACTTTCAATCAACATAATTGCTATTTTTATATAATTTTTGTACCTATTGAGTCCGTAATCCGACTTTCTCTTACAATTATTTCGCACCATTTTCTTATAGACCTACAAAAGAAGACGAATTAACTCATTGGGGCTCATAGTAACAGTGTCACATAGTGCCCCGTAACTTAGTGACCCAGGCGAAGCAATCCGATAAAAAAATAATCAAATAAGACTTTTAGGTTTGTTTACAAAAAACTATATGACGATAATATGTCGCAAAATGTACAGTAAACATAGGAAACTACTAACTTACCTACGAGTAAATGCAAAATCTCGGCAAAGAAATAGAAAAAATTGACGTGATTTTTTCCACGTTTTATCACACAAATTCAATTTTTATTTGAAATTTAAAGCAAGTTCCACGCTCGGATTTTTTATTAAAATAGGTAAGAAAAAAATATATTTTCGCACAAATTCAAGCCTATAAACAAAAAAAAAAATCTGTAATCGGGATCGTGGTGGTTAATTTATCAGATATTTTTCATTCTTAATTGCCAAACCAAAGGTTTAATACAATAAAAATTTGAATAATTTTCATCAAAATTTATTATTTTATTTTGTTCTACAAAACAAAGTTCTTGTGGAAAAACCCTTTACTTAGTATTCGTCTGAACCTACCTATGAAATACCCGGACTTATCAACAGATCGCTTTTCACTTACGTGAAAAGCGATCAGTTGATTGAGTTTTGTGGCGCTGTTTGAGTAGGCTGTCGCTAATAGAATCCATACAGAGAACGTTTGTTAGAGTTTTAAGTGCGAAATATGGACTCAGATGTAAACTACCCAATTACAATCAGCGTCTCACTCACTTTCACATAAAGAGTCTAGAGAGAAGGAGATGGGTTAGTGATTTAAGTATACTGCATAAAATTGTTAATGGCTCTTTTGATATTCAATTGCTTGGTCAGATAAACTTTAAAATACCAACTCGATCTGTGCGCACTCCACAATTGTTCAGTATTCCCTCTAGTAACAATAATGTTTCTGAAAACAATCCGTTGTCCAGAATGTGTAGTCAATATAATGTAATATGCTCTAATTTAGATTTGTTTTTGAACAGTTTTAACGAATTTAGAAATTTGCTCTATAAAATGTAATTACAACCATAATTATCATTTACCTAGTATCATTTAGTAACTTTAAGCTTGATATTAACAGAACCCAACCGTCACTAATGAAGTATATTAAACAATGAATGCTGTGTACAGTAATAATTGGACCTCAGATTTATGTAATGTATGTATATTGTTATAACTGTACTAAATGCCTTAGTCTGTAGTCTGTCTCTGTACTTATTAAAATAAAATAAAATACCAGCTTGACGCACTTGAGTCTATCGAGAAACGGCCCAAAAGGCTCATTGGCAACGAGAGAATGTCGTCAAAGCTCCAGAGCTTTGAACATCGGTGACGTGTTACAAGCCTATCGGTTACATTTCTGGGATTGTCCGATGGAATTGCACAATGAAATGTCACCAAGCCCGTTCTATCATTGGACTACAAGACAAACGGCGATCCGCCATCGTAACATGGTGGACATCCCACCCATACGTACAAAACATTTTGGGAATACTTTCATTGTGCGGCGTAGAGCTGGGGAGTGGAATGAACTGCCGGAGTCTATGTTTCTTGATAGCTGTCACATGGGGGCCTTTAAGTTGAATTGAAAAACATTTATTCTGATAAAGACACACACATTAATACATTACAAAATTAAAAGATTATAAAAAACAAAAAAAGGTCGGTGAGCATATCCACACCGAAAGGGTTACTAACTCAGCATTTCTTGGGCGAAAGACACACAGCGCTGGTTTTCAGTTGGCACCCAGCAGTGACGCACGGAAAAGGGTAAGCAAAATAAACTCAATGTTAAAGAGTGTGTAGTGTATTAAATAACATAAATAAAATGAAGTTGGTTAATAATATTGAATGGTGCAATAAAAACATTTTTGATTCTACAAAAGGCGCGTTAATTGCCTAGTATCGAGCTGCCTGCCAAAGAGAAAACGAATAAGTAAAAGTTATTATTATTATAATATAAATTATTATGTTATCTACATTCAACATTAAAATTGATTAATACTTAAATTAAATATAGGTACATAATGGATGATAGAAGTCAAGAGTGAATATTACTTCTAAGTACGAGTAAACGTGCTTCATCTCTGACTTACCATTAGATGAGATGGTGGTCATACCCGAGTCTATAATCAATAATTAAAGAAAAAAGGTATAACATAAACATATATATGCAGTCTGTGGGCTAGATATACTCAGGCATCATACAGCGCACTCCGTATCCAATACAATAAATCGTTCAGGGCGGTGATGGGGCTGCCTCGTATGTTTGCGGCGGCGGCGCGCGTAGACTGTTTCTTTACCACCATGCGGAAGCGAGCTGCCTCGCTGATGCGCAGACTGCGGGGCAGCACCAACACCGTCCTGAAGATGATTGCCGACAGGATGGATTGCCCATATTTGAGATTGAGACATTGCGGTGGTTTACGTGTAACCATCAGCATAATAAGATTTTAGCATGTTTTACTTTAATTTTATCTTATTCATTATTTAATCCATGTTTTAATTAATCTTATAATGATCATTTTAATTTTTTTTTATAAATTCGCGGTGTAAGAGTCAGATGAACGTATCTACATTTTGTCAATTTTACAGAAGAGCAAAAATACTGTGAAAATTCGCCACTTCAAACTTTACCAGCTCATTAATAGAGATAATAATATAAAGTTGGTGAAATAAAAATATATATTGATATATTGTCCTACTATTAGAGCTTTGAATAATATAAAAAATATTTGCTTATAATAAATGCTTACAAAGACACAATATATATGTTTTTTAATTCGGTTGACATACGTTAGTGTGGCTCTTTATTTTTTTAGCTTTTGTTGTTATCTTAATTAATTACGTCGTTTGTGAAGCTAAGTTTTATTTTGTGTAAGTAATGGAATGAATAAAAATAAATGAGCAATCTAACAATATAATATTTATTTACTTCTGAAAACACTCAATATTAATAAAAAAAACATACAACCAGTCACTAAACAATATTCTATGATTAAAAATATTGTTTTTGCAAATACGTTCTTATAGCCCTAACGGATAGCATGATAATTAAAACTAATTTAACGGTATGTACTCATTATACGGTTTTCTGGTTCAATCAAAAATTGTTATTTTTATTTCGTTATTTCGTTTTTTTTTGGAATTTGTGAAATGTTGAATATAGCGTTACGTCGTTTTTGGCATTTCATATTGTGAACCGTTTTGTGAAAACAAAAAAACGATTTTTGATTTTTTGTAGATACGCTCATCTGGTTGTTATACCACGAATTTAATTGTAATTTATGGATATCTTAGAATAATAGTTTTGTGTATTTCATTGTGAGCGTGTGAACTGTATGAGTCATAGTCACTCGAAATAAATGCATTTTATTTTCTTTATAACTATAGTGAAAAAATATTTATGCGCAGTGGGAGAATATTGAAAGCACATAGATTGGCAAATGGTTTCATTATTACTATTATTTGTCGTCGGTGGTAAAGTCTGTGGGCATCGTATTTAAAAGGAGCTTGCGAGCCATCTACTATGCCTACGCCTAGTTACACCACTGCACGATAGGTATTACTATCAGTAACGCACTTATTTCTTGAGTGTACACTTGCATAGGCACAGGCGTCTTCGAAATACGAAAGCTAATATTTTTTTTTATTCCGAATGATCCCGCTCTTGACTTTGGTCACGCCAGATGGTAAGCGATTGATGAGGTGTACGATAGAACGAGCGAGCCTAGAAGATGCCTGTTCACTCATGGTTTAAAGGCTGATATGACCAGATATGACCCATATGTGGTAGGGAACACAAAAGCCAGCAGTGAGTTCCATATCCTGGCTGCGCGCACAATAGATGTGGAGGAGAACCGCTTAGTACGAGAAGACAGTATATCAACCAAGTGTGGATGGTACCCTGCAGTGCGTCTGTTTGAACGGTGGTAAAAGGAAGCAGTGGCGTAGCTGAAGGTCCGCAGAAGGGCTCCAGTTTTAGGGGGCCTCAGTGTCTTAACAAATTTAGCGAGCGCACAAGAAATAGAAGAATTGTGAATCCTCACGTAGTCTCGCGTACTAAATAGCGATAAAAATTTATTTAATTTTTTTATTTATATAGTTATGAGTTTTTAATAAGCTTCTCAAGTCGATGTATTTTGAGTACTAGGAAAATGAGCTAGTTTAGTAAGTTCTAGGTTACATAGGGTTGACTCGGTTGGGTCTTAGGATTTTTTGGGTTATCGCTGGGTTATAGAGGGTCTTATTGAGATTTTGGCGGGGGGGCCTCCGAAGTTTCAGCTACGGCACTGAAAGGCAAATGGAAGGAATAGATCCTGAACGAAGTGGGACGTTTAATATGCTTTTGTATGGTAGGCTGGCTGTAATGACGGCCACCATGAGTTACGCACGATGTTCCACTATAAAGATTACGTGCGTGAAGCAAATGGTAAAGTAAGGAGGGCAATTATTTTGTTTAGGGGCCCCAGAAGCAACTCCTATTATCAATGGCTTTTTATTGTTGATAGGCACGCGTTTAACCACCATCTCACCTGATGGTAAGCGATGATGTGGTCGAAGATGAAGCACGCTTGTCTAGAAGCAACCTGTTCATTTTTGGCTTAAAACCCCGAGGTTATAGCTATCAGGAAACACATACTCTGGCATACTTCTAATAGTTCCGTACGGTGGTGAACAGGTACTACATTAATTTTCCATAACTTTTCGTAAGGTTTTTGCCCTTTTGTTATGAAATAATAATAAAAGTAGGTAAAATTTTAGTACAAATAATGTACAAGAAATCGCAGTTGGTGTTTAGATTTGCGGTGCTAATTACGACAATAGTGATACTAAGCTGGCCTGTGGCCTGTTAGCACGCAATGTCACTATTATACAATTTTGTAACATGTAAGTACACAGGTAACTACTAATATTCTTCAACTATACTCGTATTATTCATATGGCGTGAACAAAATAATGTATTAAGTAGGTAAGTATTGCCATAAAAGGAAATCAGGACATCTAGCATTTTTAAAAAAATAATTCAGGTTATACCTGTAGGTAGGTATGGGCTGCATTATTTATTACACCACACTCATATTATAAACTAGCTGTGCCCCCGACATCGTTCGCGTGGGTGGTTTTTCTTGTGTAAATCGCGATCATGTGGGAATTTCGGAATAAAATGCCTATATGTCGCCCTATAACCACTATCTTCCAGTGAGTCTCAGTAAAATCGGTTCAGCCGTTCCAGAGTTTATTCCGGACGAACAGAAAAAAACAATAATAAAACTAAACACAGTTCTTTTAAGTATTGTATAAATAGCTATAGAAACTTGATAAAACTGTTATTTTGAAATCACATGTTTATTTATTTTTAACCGACTTCAAAAAAGGAGGTTCTCAATTCGTCTTGAACTTCTTTTTTTTTTTATGTATATTACCTCATAACTTGGAGACGGCTGGACCGATTTGGAAAATTCTTTTTGCGTTTGAAAGGGTAAACTTTCTAGTTGGTCCCATTGTAATGAAAGCAGGATCTGATGATGGGATTCTGGAGAAATCGAGGGAACTCTTCAAATATTATAGGCGCACCTATAGCGTTTTGGGTATTTCTTATAGTACCTTGAGCAGTTGCTTTCGAAAAGTACCATTTGGGGAAGTTGAACTGATGATGAAGACCACAGATGGCCACTGAAACTACTCAATAAAAAAACTTTTTAGCAAAAAATAGAACCGACTTCCATATCGAAACACTACAAAGCCAAAAATAACTTTAATTTTGGAAGTCGGTGTTATTGGTTTTGGATTTTCTTTTTCCCTTCCTTGTCTTTATATCTATGCGGCTTCAATTTTAATTAAATTGGACATCAGTAGCTATGACACATTAACAAGCAGTAGACTTAACAATATATTACGCAATAAATCATCCCACACTAAAGTGTATAGCAACAGTATATTTTGTATGGCCATAAAGATATGTAATAAGCTACCCATAGAAATTAAGTCAAATTCAATCAGTACTTTTAAAAGGAAGCTAAAAGACTTCCTTATTATAAAAGCATATTATTCCATAAAAGAATTCCTTGAAGAAAAATAATAATTTAATAATATTAAAATGCGATATTAAATATAAAGTGACATAAATACTGTGATATAATAAAAAAAATATTTAATTAGTAATTAATATAATGTAACCTGTAAGAAAACTGTAAGATAGACTATAAGATAAACATAAATTCTAACGCCTTAACAGGCAACTAAGTTCTAAGAACCTTCCTATTGTTAACATCTTCAAAAATATATTGTACACTTAGTTCGCAATAAAGAATTTGAATTTGAATAATGTCAACAACTTATCACCTTTCACAAAATATTGCTTTTCCCGATGCATAGCCGTAAATTTTTGAGGAGTTCTCCTGGTACTTGAGCATCAGCTCTTAGTTATTTTTAAAAGTTATTTTTGGCTTTGTAGTGTTTTGATATGGAAGTCGGTTCTATTTTTTTTTTTTTGTATACTGAATTTTTTTTACGCGCCACTAGTCGATAAATAATTGATTCGTAATACACACTATCCAATATCGGTTATAGGGAAAGTCAATACTATTAGGGATTAGGGATCTTGGGATATTGTATAACTTACAGCAACTTAGTATGTAGAAGCTTAAAGTATAAAGGTACAAAATAGAATGTCGAGATTGATTTGATTCCTGTTAAGTCACTTGTGCACTGTTCCATTGTTTGACATTTTTATAAGACAAGAGGTACCGTCTGCTTATGCAATACTCATATGCATAAGCATATCTGTACATTGCTTGCATAACTGCTAAGTAGGTACTTACTTAATTAAAAAACGTTATGCAAACTCGCTATGAGCGAGCTTTGGGTGGTCAATACATATTCGGTATCAGAACAACGATTAGGTAAGTTCCATAGTGAAAAAAGCATATAAAGCTTTATTCCTTTATTACAATTTACGACGACGTGACAGCAAAGTTTAGCGCAGTGCTTAACTAAAGCCCAACCTATTTTTTGCGCCAAGAGATAAGAATTTGTTCGGGATATCGCTTGTATGGCCTAGCCTAGACTAGACACATTAGGTTCCATTTTGGGGTTTAACTGAGTATGACTTGTCCACAATTTCAAATAAAATGTACTGCGAGAAAGAACTGTAATGTTTTTTCAAAACGGTATACCGTATCTAAATTATATCATCATGTACAGTAGCAGTTTTATTTTATGAAAATGGTATGGTAAATAATTATGTATATAAATGAACCCATAACAATTATGGGTTCATTTATATACATAATTATTATACAATGAAAGCTACGTGGATATCATAACATAAGATTATGTTTTGATATTGGTTGGTTGCTTGTTTTCCTACCCGATCCACGGGCCGGGACATAAAGATATTGATTCCTGAGTCCATAATACAAGAGTTATTTTAAAGATGTTTTTTTAAAAGAAAACTATATAGGTACCCCGCACTTACCTAGGTGCTTGCTTTTGACTCATGCGGATTTTATGCAGAATTCACGTTTCGATGTCAAGTAGGTAGTTAGATATCTGACCTACATAATTATTGAAGAAGTTTGTTACAAACATTTTTATCTTCCTTTTCCCGGAAGAGGAAAAGAGTGATGAAACTAAGTTCCGTATTAATGATACCATCCAACGGAGCGCTGAATATTTATGGCCCGATATTAATATTGTGGTCGATATGCAAGCAGTTTATTACTCAGTACATGCATTTATTATGGGTATTAACTATGCTGAATACAATTAATCGAATACTCAGATAGTATGGGCTGGTGCCAGGTTTATAGAGTTAATACTGACATTTATTGTGTTCTATTGTTGATCGTAGTTCGTAATGTTGAATTTGTGCATGATTTTAGTTCGGCCGGCATTATTATTTGGTAGTAAACTGATGTTCCACGGAATTTCGCGCAATCTTCAGAATATTATCGTAATTTTCCCGTACCGCACATAATTTTACGACTTTATTCCAAGATTCAAATTTTGAAGAATTTGTGACAGTTGCTTTTGTTTGCCGTATTACACACCGAAATACTCGTTTGAGGTTATGCCGACCATTTCAGATTTTCACCGAATCAAACGGAACGCACGCCTACAGACTGAAACTTACCTTCGTCGGGGGGTTTATTTCCGAATGCAAAATCCTTAAATCCTCGCCAGTTGACGGTGTATCGTCCGCTGCGTCTCACCATCATTGGTACTTAGGTAAACACTGCACGGAGCGTGCACTCTCGAGCGGATAACACGTTGCTCACTAGCGAGTAGCGGAGCACGGCGCGTTGCCCGGCACCGGCAGATATTCGCAACAGACGTGCGGGATCGATGCGTGGCAGCGACGCGTCACCGCCGAGCCGCGGCGTCAGCTGAGCGGCACGTCACACCGGCGCCGCCCGCCCCGCCGCCGCCGCGCTTGCGCAAACCCGCCCGCCCGCTCACAGTTGGCATGTCGTCTACAACGCTACGACTCGCTTTTAAACAAGATTAAGCATTCGCCACTTCAGTGATCGCTCACTGAACAAAGATACGAAATGAGAGTAAATGATGACTGATGCTGGACGGATTTAGTTACTGAGGCCGACGTTCTTTCGCAAATAATACGGTGGCGCCGAGTGTTGCGGCGGAATGTTTACACGCTTGCTGAGTGGTAGACTAAAGTTTACTAGCACGCGATGTCTACCGACAATAGCACTCGCTCACAGAATTAGATTTTTATTATGAGACTGAAATAAAGATTACGGAAGTTGGCTTCAGACTTTATTGCATCTGTAGGAAACGTTGCGAATTGCATCCTTGATCATTAAAATTACTCTTAGGTTAGGCATTTATTGCGAATGAAAGTTCTTGATAATGTTATACATATACCTGCGCTATATATAACGATGTCTTATTTAAAGCTATGAAAATGTAGCCATAAAGCTAGGAACATAAAAATATTATGATCGAACTATAAAATTGCGTGGCACTCACATTGGATACTTCACGTACATTTAAACGTTAATGTTACATCCTTCCTATTTTTAGAACAAGCGGGATATGAGAGAGGCACGTATCATAAGTGTCAGCACACAACTCACGCGAGTAATTATTATCTTGTAAATGTACGATGGTACCTACTGCGCATTCATGAAACCTATCCCTAATTCCCTATTTGTTTGCTAACAAGTTTGCGTGCGTAGATTTTTATATAACCTATGATTATGTGGTAGTTACCACTTATTGTTTCATCAGTAAAGTAAATATTCAAGTTAAATACCTATATCGGGAAAAGATTAGATTTGCGATGTCCTATTAACCCCGTTTCATATTTATATTTGGGCGCGAAAAACAGGCTTTGCGTCATTTTAGCAAGTTTGTTGAAGTCGCGTCATTGTTTGTCAGTTTTTATCATTCACAATATTTTTATTGCGAATGATAATATTACTGAGAATTCATTATTCAGCAGATTTTTTTTTTGTACTTTACCCGTATTTGTAGCGTAATACCTATGTGTAGTTTTTTGCTTTTGTGCACCAAAGAGATACATTTGAGCAATTTGCACATTCTTTCCGTAGTGATAACCCCAGTCAGAGTAGTTACCTAGAGTACAAAGAGATAAACACATCTATTTTTATTGTTTTCAAATGTAGATTAGGGGATCATTCACAACTTCCCCGTATGCTGCAAAACGTGTTCATCACGAGTCACGACTGATGTGAAGGAGATAACCAGAAAGGACCTTTTATTATAATATTTAAAAAAGTTATAAAAATTTGCTGAAATCCGCCTGTGGTATAAAACTAATAAAATGTTATCAACTGACTTATAATTAAAAGTTCAAATGGGTACCGCCTGAGTGTCACATAATCTCTTTTTTGGCTCGCAGTCGGTTAAAAATATGATCGGCTATACCTCTCAAACAAGGCCTCATTTCTGCATATTCATCATACTTCACTACCTACTACGGCTCATTTCAGCTTAGCATTAATTTCCAAAGTTTGTAATGCTAGAGTTTAAAACATGCATACATACGGGTTAAAAATATAACCATCCTTTTAGGCTTCGCTGCAGTTGGGTAAAAATACCTAAAAACTTGGAGTTAGGTAGAGCTTTCGCCAATCTGTCTGTGAACACTGCCAAGCGTGGTGATTCACTTGTAGGTATTTACCGCTGACCGTTTATCTTACGGTCATTAGCTGCTAAGCAGACGGTTGGATCTGCCTGATATAACGGTTGCTATTTATCTCCTTTCATTTCATGAGGTTAATAGTATTCAGAGCGATATCGCTGAGGAATACGTTGGAACAGGTTATTGGTAAAACACTAACAACCTCTCAAGACTATGTTAGTAACATCATAAACAACGACTTTTGTTCTATGACTTTTAATAATTCATCATATATTACTTCATCAGATTTTCATAAAAAAATAAAAATATTTCAATTGAACGCTTTAAATGTTACGCAATTTGCGAAGCAAAAGAAAGCGCTAGTAATGTAGTTAAATAGATGGTACAAAAGGCAGCGGAGCGCTAGTAACGTGGGTAAACTCTTAAAGGCAGGGGAGAGAATCTTGAAGGTTAAAGTCGTTGTTTATGATGTTACTAACAAAGTCCAGAGAGGTTGTTATTTTTTTACCAATAACCTTGTATACAGTATAAGTGCTCCTGCGACACCTGGGGCTAGTGTACGAGGGAACAAGAGGTGGATTTAGTCAGCAATAGACTGACAGAGAGGCCTTAGTCGCGCGCCCAAAGGCGATCGTTCGCCTTTGGGCGCGCGACTAAGGCCTCTCTGTCATCCATCCGATTTCTACGAAATAAATAAAAGAAGTCAAGACCTCCCTCGTGCAACAGTTAGATTTAGGTTTTCCACGATAAATAATGGTAGCTCGTTATCTTTTCTGTTGGTAAAGCTACAGCAATTTGTTACGTTAGGCAGTTACTGGCGTGGAGAACGGCGACATTTTTTCTGAACGGAATTAAGTAGTTATCCGATGATGAATCTACGAACCAATTACTTACCTACTTAAACCAAGATACAGTTGAAGAAACTAATGTAAAATATTAAGTATTTTTCATAGTATATAGCTGCATCCATCTTATTAGTAGTTTAAATAAATTCTAAATAATTAAAGATTTTGGTATAATTTACGTTAAAAAACTGCTCATAACACAGTGGTGATGAAAAAATATTTTAAAACAGAGATAACCTTTTATCTAAATATAAAATGATATACGTTTTAGAAGCTATTTGATAATAATTGGTGGGTTATTAGAATATGAGGTGTATGAAGAAAAATAAAACAGACTGTTTTCGTGGTACCTATCATATCCTGCATAAGATTTATACTTACCTACAGCTGTAAAAAGACCCCCGGTATTCTTCTACCTTGTCTACGAGTACTCATAAATTGTGTACAGTTAGAATTTTGCCAGTTTGATACGTGCTTGTAGGTACATCTTTACTTCAACTTTGAAGTCAATCAGCAGGCCAATAAGGTTCCTTTAACAAAATCAGGGATTTACCAGTTCATCAAAGTCAGGTCTAAAGTCCCCAGTGCGTAAAGAAAGCGAGCGAAAGTGTAGCCACGCTTCATGTACAGCACGGTTCCTATAGGTATACAGTATAAACACTTGATAAATAGCGCCAGAGGCGAATTCAGCTCGCACCAGCTGTAGAATTACAGATTCGGATGCAGAGATTATTGGAATCACAGTTTCTAAGAATAATAAATAGTATGTGCGTGAATTCGATCGTAAACTATTAATAGAATTATGTTTAAGTTATATGATCTTTGCTGTTTTCTAAGAAGAGCATACATGTAAGAAGCCCTTCGTATCGCTATTAAATAGTGACGTCAAATCCGGCACTGTGCCACATTAGATAATTAATGAGTGTTACAATATCGCGGCGGCGCGGGCGCGTGCTCGGCGCTGATAGTGCGGGTCACAGGTTACTCTTATAAGTGTAGGCCACATCTCTGCCAGGACAGTTAGTACGTTGGGCTATGCGGCGACGCAGTTTCCTACATTCTCTCAAAATTAAGTGATTAAATCGATTTATTAGCTTGAACCAAAATGCCGTGGGCAAGCATAAACAGGTAATTAAAATTTACTTTGTGGTCGTTAAGTTAATTAATGTGTAATTTTGTTTGTGAACGTGATAGTAAATAACTCTATCCATCAATTTGTTTGTTAACATAAATCAACCCAGAATCGTTATCAGGTTCTCAATCCCAAAATAGACCATCGTGAATTATTAATTAACGTTTAAATTAAACTTGTTTTCAGAATTTACGCGAAACCATCCAACACGAGTTCAATGGAATCTCCTGCGACCAGCAACTTCAACGCTGGTCCAGCTTTGACAGCCTCTGCCGACTCCGGCGGCCGCTTTGAATTGAGCGACCACGGATACGGCAAGTGCGCTGTCAAGCTCCTCCATGTTCAACGTGATGCAGAGTACCACTCCATCCGAGAGTTCGAAGTGTTCACGGAATTAAAATTGCACTCTGAAAGCGCCTACGTGATCGGAGACAATAAAGACGTGGTGGCGACGGACTCCCAGAAGAACACTGTGTACTTGCTGGCGAAGAAACATGGAGTGAAGACTCCCGAAGAGTTCGGTGCAGTCGTAGTGGGCCACTTCTTGTACATGTACAAGCAAGTCGTAGAGGCCAAATGTAGAGTCGTGGAGTATCCCTGGGAGCGACTCCAGGCGGGCGCGCCTCATAACCACGCTTTCGTATTCTCGCCGACTGCGACCAGATGGTGCCAAGTGAGCCAAGCTCGACACGGTTAGTTGTGCATACGAGTATAAGTTTCGTAATTGTTTTAGTTATAATTTCAGGATATTTATTAACGTATTCTTCCTTTGTCAAACAGAGGCAGTGACTGTGAAATCAGGTTTAAGTGGTCTTCGTGTTCTTAAAACAACACAGTCAGCATTCGTGGATTTCGTTCAAGACGAATATACTACACTGTCGGATGCTGCCGAAAGAATATTCAGGTAAAGTTTATTTATCTTCAATTAATTAATATTGTATTGTTATCTCGTTATTGGTCAGAGGTCCTTCATTATAACTTTTGATATCATTGTATTACTTTGTAAATATAAATATATATTAAGTCCCGGAAAAGATTGTGATTTCTTTTCTTATTCAAGTGCTAAAATTTTCTTTTCAATACACTTCCTCGAAAACTGGCTCTTATCGCACTACGATTACGATACTGCAGTACTTGGCTCCATAACCCCCTCGCTTTGCGTAGTGTTGCCCAAACGAGAGTCTCGCAAGAGTCTTGCAATTAGCGATTATCCTATTGCTATTTATTAAACGGTAGTTGAGATCTCAGAACAA
The DNA here is from genome assembly GCA_943138885.2 of Tholera decimalis. Classification (NCBI taxonomy): domain Eukaryota; kingdom Metazoa; phylum Arthropoda; class Insecta; order Lepidoptera; family Noctuidae; genus Tholera; species Tholera decimalis. The sequence continues at coordinate 33,292,430 of OW964553.2, forward strand.
TGTAACAGACTCTGTTACATTGTTCTGATTGTTACACTGTTCGTTTGGGCAACACTAGCTTTGCGGCTCGGGCGTAACTCCACCTCGGCCGCAATAACAAACTTTCTTTCTCCACTTGTGTCAAAATGTACTATTCATCAACAGCACTGTGGTGGAAGCAGAATGGATATACGACAACATGCGAACAGCAGACTTCGATAACGCCTGGTTAACTGTCAAAGATGCCATCTTGGACAAATTCGCCGGCCCTGCAGATACTGGCGTGTATTCGCCATCAGTTCAGCACACACTGTATCAAGCAGAGAAGACTGTGCTGGAAAAAGTTTCAGAGGTAAGAATATTATATTTTTCGTGCCGATATAAGCTATTCGAAGAAAGCCAGTGTAGTACTCAAACATCTTCATCAGTTAGGTTGTGAAGCTGATAAGGGCCAGGCTAAAACATAGCTCAGTATCGTACATTGAAAGCTGCACAAACGAACCTCCTTTCTGATGTTAACAGTAGCTTCAGCAAGGAGGTTGTTCTACTTAAACCAACTAAGTACTTTCCGTTTAAGTCTAGAACATGTTTAATGATCTCCAGCAATCATACTGCGCCTTCCACCTTCGTCATATGACCTCAGTACACAAACACTTATTACACTGCTGAATATTTGCACGCACCCTCCATATATTGAAATTATAGGTATTTGTATGCTAAATTTTGCTATAAATAACAACGATAACATTTGCCATTTCGTTAGCTAGTGTGTTTATCTATACTGAGGAGTAGATAGTGAAACTTACGCTAGTAATATTCTTACTAATGCACCCTATTATAACTAGACAAAACAAGTAATGTTCGTACGAGTCTCGTGTGGCGATAAAATCCTTTTATACTATACCTGCTCGGAAAGTGCCTTATTACTTTTTAAAAAGTTTGACAGAAAGGACGTCATTACTGTAGTACAAATGTGCGGGTCGCGAAAGTGTATGAGAATTCATTACTAACGTGCTGGAGACACTGGAGAGGGAGGGAAAAGTGTATGAAATACCATAAAGTAAAATCCAAAAATCCATCACTAACGTGCTGTTTTTTTTTTAATTTAGACCAATTCAGTAGCTAACTTCAAAGTAGTTATAATACCAAAAGACAAGAGACAGATTATTATTATTATTATCCTCTCTTATTTTCCTCGTAGGCATAGTATAAAGCACTATAAAAAAAATAAAAAAAATTGTTGACATAAGAAGTTGTAATAGTATACTGTTCATCAAGGGGAGAAAGTGACCGATTCCCAACTCATGTGTATTAAGGCCCTCAGCTGCGCTTCAGGCCTCAAACTAGACCCTCGTTGGTAATCGGTCACTTTCTCCCCTCGATGAACAATAATAGTAATAATTTATAATTTTTATAATTGACCACTATCTCACCTGATTGTAAGTGATGATGTGGTCGATGATGGAGCACGCTTACCTAAAAGTAACCTATTCACTCTAATTAGTTTAATAACTGTATTTAATACTAATTTGGTGGTATTAAATGTTGTCAATTTGCACTACAAGTAATGTTTTTAGAAAATAAAACAGATTTAATTCAGGAAATAATAGTACCCTACAAAACACACATTATATTACCTAAAAAAATATTTGAGCTAGCCTCACCCTGCGTACCAGGGATAGTGTTATCTCTAGTCCTTTAATCAATATAAGTGCGGCAAAAATCAGTAAAGTTGTGGTAAAACATTTTCAGTTTAAAAAAGAACGTTCTTGTCGTAACGGTTCACACCCGAAATGTCTTTTGAAGTGGGACAGAAATAAATATTGCAAGTTTCTTAGTTTAGCTTCTGCGGTCAATAGCCCGCAGTGATGCCGCATTCATGGACTTTTTTTTCAGGATATTATGAAGCGGTGGTAGTCTATTCTTAGGAATTTGAAAATAGAATCGGTAACAAATGATGGTTGCATACTACTGATATACGTAGTAATTAACTTCCTGTTTCACGAAGTTTTTACAATGTAACTAAAAACTTATAGAGATTTCGCATTTCATTAGCCTTTTGACTGTTTAAATTTATGAAGTAGCTAGTGATAGACCTTGTTCAAGATTATTTTATTTACATAAAGGAAAATGCCAGCCACTCTATACACTTTTGCCCCACTCAATAATAGTAGATTATTAACCAAGGGGATAAAGCAGTGTCTTCTGTCGCGGGTGACGATTTAAATCGCGAGCGTAATGAAGGACTCGAGGTTTACTCCCGAGCGTAGCGAGGGTGTTAAAAACTTAAATCACGAGCGAAGCGAGGGATTTAAGACGAGTTCTGAGTGTAGCGAGGGATTTAAGTTCACCCAAGACTAAGACAGCTTTATCACCGAGGAAAATACTCTACTTTTCGTACCATTTGCGAAAAAATTAACACAATAATAATATGAGATAAGCATTTAGAACATTAACTTATTAATAAAAATAAATTAAAATAAACTTAATGTTTATGTATTTGAAGAAAACAACAACGCGGCAAATTCCTAGACTAATATTTTTTTGTCGGAAAAGCAAAGGTATCAAGCTCATACGGCCTCGTCGGTTTTCGTAATTTTATTTAATAATCATAACTGCATAATAAATGCGTATTCCTTTTTCAAAAAGATGTATAATGCTTTATACAACGTGTAACGGAAACCCCATATCTATCCAAAAGGGCTGAAGACAACATCTGGTATGGAATCTATGCACAGTTTCAGCACAAAATAACTGACTCAAAGAATTGATACCAAATTATTGGTTTCATATATTTCTTGAATACCAATCATAAAAAACGTGTCACAGCGCTACGAGGGTCAATAACTTTCCACGTCACTTGCCAACAACACGACAATTCTTTCCGTTCTTCTTAATTTGAAAAATTCGGTCTCTGGTATTGTGTATTGGAATTTGTATTAAGTTCTACACACGTAGACTTAGGATTACAAAACCCTTGCCATATCGTTTGTTATCATCCAAAGAAGCCATGCACTTGGTATGTATATACCCTTTAAATTACACGTTGTATACAAACTCAATGGTGTAAACACAGATGTAGTTCAGTATAAATTTCGGTAAGTATTCCAAATTTAAATCACATTCTCCCCCTAGAGGATGAATGAAATTCAGTACAATTTTCTTTCCCTGTTTTCAACAGATTAAAAATGACTATTGTTATGTTCGCTTTTTGTGGCATAGAATGTCACTTTTTTGAGCAAGTGGTACGAAAAAGTCATTAACAAGCATGCGATATGCAGCATCTTATTGTATATTTATTACTGATAACTAAACATTTGTCCTGAAACCTGTAAAACTTACGGTTTTCGTTTAAAAATAAAACCAATAATGACATTGATTTATAGGTTAGGTGGTGTAGCTACATAATTGTTAAAATAAATTATTATTCATATGATTATACATACTTGTTGCAACAACCCACGAAGTAAGAAGAGTTTGTAATGAAGACAATGTGTCTTAATAATCAGGTAACAATTTATACCTCAACACCGTTCACCAAATCACAAACAATAATCGGAATCCGTCAAAACTAGCATAAACACAAAGTTAGTGTCAGATAAATGATATTTTCATAGATATCGGAATTCTATATCTATGGATATTTTATTATTGACACATAGGTTAGGTGGTGTAGCTACATAATTGTTAAAATAAATTATTATACATATGATTATACATACTTGTTGCAACAACCCACGAAGTAAGAAGAGTTTGTAATGAAGACAATGTGTCTTAACAATCAGGTAACAATTTATACCTCAACACCGTTCACCAAATCACAAACAATAATCGGAATCCGTCATAACTAGCATAAACACAAAGTTAGTGTCAGATAAATGATATTTTCATAGATATCGGAATTCTATATCTATGGATATTTTATTATTGACACTGACAGATGACTTGAGTGCTTTTTGAAGCACTCAAGTCATCAGTTACACCAAATTCAGAACTAGGATTGTAACAATTTTTTGATTTTCATAATTATTTGCAATTTCATCTTTAACGATTTAAACAACGAATAAACGTTACGCATAATTATAATCTCGATATAATATTTTATGTAAAATGATATTTGTTTTACAGTTACATACTTATTTTTTTAGTTTTGTACATGCGTTTTATGTAACGCAGATGGTTATCAGAAAAAAGGAAATGGCAAAAAATAATTTCCGGGATTGAATTCCTTTTTTCATAAAATTGTAAACGTCGACTTTTAAAGAAAAACAATTTATTATGAAAAGGTCCTTTATTCGTCACAATTATTTTCATCATTTTACTTTTTCTGTGAATGATAACCATGACTGGGTCATGATCGGACATTGTCATTTGAAATAGTATTTGCGCTTCTAGGAGAGCAAAATCTTAAAAAATACAGTTTTTGTTCCTACATTGCCCGTGACTATAATAATACCAATTGTAATCAACATAGTCACATGACCAGTAAAATAAGTTCAATAACGTTTTGTATCTGTATCCTAATTTACGGGCCTTGTTCCATTTGGCCATACTATAAAACAGTTCCTACGCGGAAGTGAATAGTCTTTAAACTCATATTCTGTTAACAATGAGATATGCATGATATCGGCCATGACGTCACAATCAACTGGACTTGTTTTCGAACGACAGTCACGTGAGGCAAAGGCCACAAGTTATCGAGCTCAATTAAAACCTAGCTGGAGGCCTGTCTGATTTATTTTATTTGTATTTTTAATTTATTTACTGCTATTAAAAAGATAAAAGTAAATTTTCATCATTTTCTTAGCCTTATGATATTTACTCCTTTTTCTTTCATATCATTTCTCACGCAATTCATCCATCTTTTCGCCTTCCTCTACCGTTCTATCTATCAACATTTAAACCCAGCCATTCTTTTAGTTACATGCCTGTCATCGTTCCTCATCACATGCCCAAACTAAGAGTGTAGATACAATTATTGTTATTATATGAGCCACAATATTATAGTTTTTTTTAATTAATAAATTTAACAAATGCCTCAAGCAACTTAGTCGTAACCAAGAAACGCTGGAAATATCGTTTCTTGAAAAGCATAAATACTAACAATATCGACCGACACGACGCATTGTGCATAAATCATTTCCCAGCCACATAGGCTAGCATGCAATTAGTGATATCGATTGTATAGTGTACTTGTCACGTGTCGTATGTCTGATATATAAATGTATGCTTATAATGTAGGCTAAAAATAGCAAAGATTGCGTTCTAACGTAACCGTAATAACAAAACTACACGTAATAACAGAAATAACATATAGGCTACTTTTTATCTCGGAATTCCCACGGGATCGGAATTTACGCGGGAAATCCTCCCACACAAACGAAGTTGCGGGCAGCAGTCTACTTCAGTCTATATTTCGGTAATTTAGCTGTTTTTAGAGATTTTAATAATGTTTTCTTTGTTCACAGATCAATTGGATCAAAATGACGATGCCGAACAAGCACTACCTCAACATCGATATGTCAAAATTCCCCGCGAACGTGACGAAAGGGGACCCTCGCCATGTCATCTACCAACCCATCGACAAGCCGGCCGGCCTCATCTACGCGCAGCTACGCCGTAGACCCAAAAGTCACTTGTGACACCGCGCCGCTACGCCGCGTAGCGCTACGCTTTCTTAGTTTTATATTAATCGTTCCACCATTACCTATCTTAGTTTTAAACAAGGGGATGTTTCTGTTAATCACCCCTATGTCATCTTTATAACTCGCTCAGAATTATAAACAAATATCACCATTGTAAGTTCATTATTTTATAAAAGACGTTAATTAATTATATCTAAATTTAAACTACTCGTTATATGTAATCTAGTCAAGTTCTTTTTATGATAACATGATTAACTGTATGAAATGTATGTTGGCTACAGTTTCAATGCGGTTTCTAACCATATAAGATTGTTAAAAATAATCTAATAAGTATGACTAAGTTAATAAACATTCAAAGTATTAAACAGTTTTTTGATTTGAATTTATTGTTTGAGAGTGAATAAAACAAAATAAGTTTTTATAGGCATTTATTCAATATAAAATACACGTTGCTTACTTTCACTACGTTGAAGTTTACAATGTTTTTAGTTCTTGTAAAGAGATTTAATATTGGTTTGATAATATAATCACGAAAACAGAGTAGCAACATATTATTACGTATATATTGATTTTAGGTACATCACACTATAGAAGTTACTCTTATAAATAAAAATAAATGCTTTTACAGACGTTTGGTTCCGATGATCTTGTCTGCCAAAGCGTAAAGCTCCTCGACCGTCTGAAAAGAAAATGGACAAGTTGATTAGTAACAATTCTGAAAATGCTAATAGGGGAATCAACAGCTAACAATAATTTTGTAATGCACGTTATATTCCACATTGGACACCTGCGTAAATGGTACCCGAGTGAATGGTACCGAAGGAATCTCACATAAAGTGCCATTCAATCAGGTGTCGTTCAATCAGGTGTCGTTTAAGCGATGCCCAATGTGGAATACATTAAATTCAGATGTATATATTGAAAAGATTACGAAAATAACTGATATGGTAAATTAGCGTGGACTATGCGTGTATGGACGGATAGGGTTCTTTGTCCCTGACCTTTATTTAACCTAATAACGGATAATGTGTGTTCAGAGATCAATCGATACCTCGCTATATACAAATGTCAGGTATTCTGACAGTTGATTGATGATATTTAAAGGGTGAAAGCTGGTTCCCGAATTAAGTATTTGCTGTTAAGAACATTTCATAACTATGACCAGTCTATAAAGTTTCTACTGATGGGACATAGACCTCTTCTATATGAGAGGGATGGAATGTAACCTACCATGCGGCACGGGATTGGAGGATGTCATGCCGGTTTTCACACCATGTCTTCCATTACCTTTTTTCAGTGGTGTATGTGGATAATTAAAGTAAGACAAAGTTAGGTGGCTGAATGGATTTCATCTTTCGAACTTTCAAGTCGTGTCTGGACTACCACTGCTAAGGTAAGATCCCTCTCAAGTAAGAGTCAAAACTTATTTTAGATGTTTTAGGTTACTATAGATTAAAAAATACCCGAAAATGGGTAATCATAAATCGGGGTAAGTAGGTTGACGTTGAGTAGGGAATGTACCTACCTACAAACTACATCATGTCCTACTAGAGTATCACGCAATATGATGTGTAGCAGAAAGTCTGAAAACGTAAACAATATCTAGTTACACACGTATCATACGAGTAAGTCGAAAGTCGAAATCAGCAGCTATGATTTTTTTTATCCAACAGAGACTTGGTACACTTCGGAAACATCCTTTAGATGTCTATATATGTCTACACCTATAGAGTGTCAAGAAAGTGCGAGAATGTATCGTCGTTTTTTACTTTTTAAAAACACTCGGCCACAGAAAAGGACAGACGTATAAAATTATAAGCTTTTGAATCATAGACTTGCAGTGCGTTGCGATATTAAGAAAGTGTTTTAATTACACGAAAAAGAATTTATAATTATAGAGTATCAAAAAGAAATTGTCTCTTTATCTTATTTGTTGTGAAAACCGATATTCATTTTGTTTATCCGCGAGAGGGAAATCTTTTTAATTTTCCGCGAGAACCGTTCTATTTGTTTACGAGCCCCCACAAACGGGGTCACTATTGTGATGTTGACGGTATTTCACTATCATTAGAAAGTGTAAACAACAATACTATTACAATAACAAGACTTGTTATGTAAATATGATGACCAAGTGTACTCACGTTATATAATAATTTCTAATTAGTATTTGAACTTCATAATTAAATTTGATCTTTAATTTACTAATTTGACATTTTATAATTAATCCTTAATCGCTGATATATTTTACTTTAGACACTAATCATATGTAATTTTGACATAGCGTTTTATATTTTTTGTGGAACTGACTTCTATTGTAGTAGTGCAAGAAAAGATATAGAGTTAGAATAGAAATGGTTTTTATGCGATGGAAAATTGAGATAGAGATTAAGGTGGGATGTATGAGGAGTTGGATGAGTGGAGCCGGATGAGTGAACGAAAAATGAACACGGTGGTAGCTAGGATTTAAAAGCTTGTAACACAGAAGTCGAGAATTCCTGCGAAGACGGGCTTGCGGGTACGACCACTCCCAAAGATTGACGACCGCGTGCCGAGTTCGCTTTGGTGTAGCCGGGCTGATTAGTATCATCAAAAAACAAGCGGCCCGCCCTGTCAATATACGTCTGCAGCGATAACTATCAACAAAAAAACAAAACAATAAGCTAATTTTCAACCCATCGTGTATCAAGTTCAAAATTAAAACTCATAAGAATATCTTTGCGGCTTGTATCTTTAATGATTTACATTAATGACAACAGCTTAATAAGAACTACGTATTTTGCTGTACAATACTTTACTCCTTAACCCAGCTATCAATTGAATTTGCGCAGCGCATCGCGAAGCATTCCGCACCGCTATTAGGTTCCATTCTACTTGTTAGTACATAAAGCTACCCTTTTCCTGCAGTTTGCTGTCCCACAGAAACGCAACATTCTTTCGAGATAAAATAGCCTTTCTTAGAGCATTAGTTGGTTTAATGCTCTAAGAGAAGCGAAAGCGATAAAAGTGAAAAAAAAAATTGAAATTTTATTTCTTTCATAGATTTTAATTAGAAATATAAAGAAGAAACCAAAATTCTTATAAAGAGAGCCATTTTGTAACAGAGTTTACAAAAACTTTGAATTTCTTCATGGGAAAACTACTTTATACATACTATGAAACTAACTTTTAATGTGTTAGTACTTTGGCAATATTGACAACGACTTTATCCTCAATCCAGCGAATTTTCCACTGAAACAGTTTTGTGAATTTTCATATTGTAGAGACCGGTACTAAGAAAATATCTGACTGTGCCTATGTTTGTGTGTTAAGTTTCCTTTCCGAGTAGACGACGCGTCGTATTCTACGCATGCTACAAAGAGTACTTAGTACTAATGACGGGGTCCGATATGGCCATTGCGTGCCGGGGTTACGGTAATATACTACAGGGCGGTTTTCAGTCAGTATTAGTCTGACACACTGAGGAATCATGTGATGATTTTCTTCCCGGAAAAAACTTTTTATTGTTAGGAAATTCAGCGAACTGTATCATTCTGTCTTGTTTAAATTAGATTTTAATGAAACATAAATAAATATGGGCGAACACTGTAATGTTTCTGGTAAAGTTTGAATTGTAGAGAATTGACTTTCTGAATGACTTAAATGCTAATTAAAATATTGAAAAGCTACTAGAATACAAAAGCACAAAACTCAATACATTAATAAGTCAACGGCTGAAAGAACTTCAAAGCGTACACGATACGCAAAAAAATTAATTTATGGTGAGTCTGTAAAGCCTAAAGTTATAATTTATGTAATTGTTTATGATTCTAGTTAAATGTTGATAATATTGTATGAGTAACAAACGTTTAGTAGCACGAGTGAGTAGCGAAGCTAGGTCATTACTTATCAATCATGTTCTAACGTGATTCATATCCAGTTTGGAACTGGTTTGAGCCGAATTTATTAAAGGCCTGGACACACGGCTCGTAACGTAACACGCGTCAGTATTTTGTATCAGTTAGTGGTTTGGACGTAGTGTATTAGCTGTGGTTTTAACATTTTTAAAGATCAGAATCAGAATTGTTGAAATATGTTTTCCATTGTACCCCTTTTTACGAAAATTTCACAGACGGAGGAATATGAAATTTGCTTTCAAAATAATTTAAATTATGGTCGAATTTTGACCACTGGGAGACCACTATTTTCTAGAAAAACGCATTGTCCGAGCAGGGCGTATTCGATCCTTTTTTTAATTATTTCACTAGCTGTTACCCGCGCCTTCGTTCGCGTGGTACTTTCGAACGTTTCCCCGGTATAAAAACCCTTGCTTTTCCAGGTCATAAACTATATGTGTGCCAAAATTCGTCTAAATCGTTTAAGCTGTTTTTGCGTGATTGGAACACAAACATCCAGTCTTTCACTTTTATGATATTAGTAGTATAACGCACAGCAATGTCTTGATCATGCGAATTAATTGGTGTGCAATAACTTTAAAAGGTTTTCTGTAAATATGTAGGCGTAATAATATTGACTCCGGAAAATATAACGGGGGAAAGTTTGAAGTTCAATGCACAAGGGTCACGCGATTAAGTGTATTTAAAAGTTTACTGGGTAGGTATGTCAAGAATTAAGTGTTTTCTTCGAAACTGCGAAAGGAAGGGGGAAATGTGTGATTTCAGAAAGTTTTTACCACCTTTTTATGGTTTGAAATGTTTATGATTTTTTTATTTGGAAAACGTTTCAACTTAAACAAGAATGTTTAGCCACATACTACTCAAGTCTGTCTGCGTCTGTATTTGTAAAAAACGAAAATCGAAGAAATATTATTTACTAGCTATATCTGATATTTGTTGCAATGTCACGGTTTTCTCAAAATTGCATGACAATCCTCGCTTTCTTACTAGACATTATGGTCCAGAGACAATTCTCGCGTGTCCTCAGAAAACCCTGACAAAATTTCATCACAAGAACAAACAAATAAATTTGATTTTGAATTTATATACATAGTGGATAGATAGATTTTATTAGCAACTTAATTGTGAATCTATTAATAAAAAGGCAACGTGATTACAGATCCTTTGGTTTAAAAAATCGTCTAAACGCAATAACCTTTTAAGATTCGTTAAAAATGTTCTAAATCAAATGTAGGCTATATTGGCTCAATGCTGGGGTTATTTATTTAAATATTTTCCAACAACTAGCAGTGGTGTTATGAAATAGAACATTGTAGAGAGAATAGATTGTATTCCTATATTTATTGGTTATTTCCTAAATATTACCTAGACATTATTCAACTAAAATTATTCATGAGACCAACTTTATGTGTGTATCATTAAATATTGCGAATAAATATTGAACGCAATTTCAATAAATGGGACTTTGCTCTACTTTGAGGTATTGTTTGAGAATATATCATAGAAACAAAATATTCGCTCGCTAGACGACAACCTAGCAAAGAATGTGATAAGAAATAACGCGAATCCCTTCAAAATAATGTGTGTCCAACACGCACTTACCCCAAAATATAAACAATGAGACAACTGATTTAGTTTGTAGAAGCTTACGTACGTTCGATAGATAGTACGTCTTTCGGCTACTACAATTGACCGCTTCCTAATAAGAAACGCCGCCAAGTCTACGTATAATTTAAAAGAATAAAATTCACGTCAGTGATTGGCATAGGCGTAGGAAGGGGGGGAGCCGGGTGGGCCGTGCCCACCCCAGAATGGTCTGGTGCCCAACCGAGAATTTTTACTAACAAATAATTATGGCTGAAAAATTAAAAAAAACTGGACAAGTGCGAGTCGGACTCGCTCATGCAAGGTTCTGTTATGCGATACGTCATGTTAAATTAATTTATGTAAAAATTTTCATTTCGTACGTTAAGAGTTGACGCAACTTTGATAAACGATCATCGCTTCTACTACTGGGGGCCAGGCCCCCCTGGGAAATATCTCTAGATACGCCAATGGTGATTGGCTGATAAAGTTATGACTACAGGCGTGTATGTGTACAGATGCACCGGCTAATTACTGTTACACGAGCTCTAGGTGAGTCCATAGGTCCATTATATCAGAGGGTCAAGCTAAGCTGGAGTTAATCCGCTTTGAACCGGTTTTGCCACGAGCTATCACAAGTGCACTAGACTGTATATAAACAAATGAATTATGTAAATATTCGTGATAGCAACCGTGAGGTCTGGTGGCACTGTGATATTCACGCACCGAGACAGTTCTATAGCCATCGATTAAGATAACATCGAGCGTCGATAAAAGACATTAGTTAATCCCTCCCCAACACCCTTACTGAGACAGTTTATGGAAGGTAACTGCATAGTTACCTTCCAGAAACATATATATGCATAGTAGGACAGCAGGGTGTAGTAACGTTGTGCAAACACAGGCGTCAATATTTCTCTCGGATGATTGCAGTTACTTCAGACCCCGACTGATCGACTGACCCAGGTCATTGTGGTTGGTACTTCCTGGTTGGCACCTAAGGTAAAATGGACGCAGCTTCCTCAGGTTATTTTCAACGGCACTGCTATTCCATTAAGCGAGAAAGTTAAGACCTTGGGATTTGGGTTGACAAATATCTTTTTTGGGGTCCCCAATTACAAGAAGTCAGTCGCAAATTATTTGCTTCTGCATTCCCTAAGACGGTTGCGTAACTTTCTGCCAACTGCTATTAAAATTGCGCTGAAACAGTCTGTTTTACATCCCATCCTGGACTACGCTGATGTCAGTTATCTGAAGATCTTACTGAGGCACGATTTGATAAACTTAAGCGACTTCAAAATTATTGCATTAGATTTATATTTGGCTTGCGCAAATATGATCAAGTATCCGAATTTCATACGAAACTCAAGTGGCTTCCAATACGTCTTCGCCGAAACTTACACTTGTCTCTGATTTACAGTTTTCTGTTTAATCCTAAAACCACCACTTATCTTAAAGAACGATTCAAGTTTCTTCATGACAGTGACACACATCCAAAATCTCTGAGGTCATCAGACAACTTAAGGCTTGCGGTACCGACTCATGCCAGCTATTTCTATGGTAAGTCGTTCGCAGGTCAAGTAGTACGGCTGTGAAATGCTCTACCCGTGTCAGTAAGACAAGCACAAACCCTATCGTCTTTCAAAAACTTGGTAAAAAATCTTTATCTATCCCCTTAAATTGTTGTTATTATGTTGTTGTATTTATAAATAGTATACCGTGGACTATCCGCGTATAAAATTTATTTTCTCCTTCTGTGTCAAATCCATCTAAAGGTTGTCTGTAAAAGATAGCTTTACGGATAAGACCGCCCGTTGTATAACAATTTTAATAGCTAAATCCTTATTTGTTTTACTGTTATAGTGTACAATAAAAAATATATCTACTTATCTATTATATGCATTTCAGCCGAAAGATATCCACTTATGCACATAGACCTCCTCCAAGCGTCCCCACGAAGACAAGAATGGATCCATCCATTCTGATCTTGCATCCAGCTGCTACCCACATCAATGGTATCCGGTAGGCCTATAGTAAACCAAACTCTATAATAATACAGTTGTTCCTACCGTGAGGTTCTTCAGCTGTTTAATCTCGTTGGTCTCGTATTTGAGTTGTGCGAACTGCTCGTTGGTGAAGCGAACACCTTTCTCTAGGTCCAGTTGCTTTTGTTCTTCCAAGTCCGAGCGACATTTCGCTAATAGTTGTTCTGGTGTAAGTTGTTCGCCATCTTCCTTGACGTCTTCTTCCGGCATCTGTTCTTCGGTCATGGACTATAAAATAAAAATAACACTTTAGTAATAATAATCAAAGTTTATTTCAGGACAATAACACAAGACTAAGACGATGATAGCTGCAAAATTGTACATATACTATAGCGCAGCTAACAACGCCCTTCTCCAGAGGCAGAAAGTAATGATGTTCCATGCAAAAAGTGCTGTAGGTTGTTGAGTTAAATAATATTTTGTTATATGATAATAAGGAACAAAAGATAAGATAAAAATAAACAGTACATAATGAACTACGCCCCGTATTTTATGAATAATCTTCCATAAAAATGTAAACATAATATTATACAAAGTGTAAAACCTACCACGTTTATATTGAAAATCCCAAGTACACACACGTCCCCGTTACAATATGATGAGTTAATGTGGTGAGTGCAGGATGAATGGGTGTGTGGGTGAGTGTTACTGAGGTGTGCGAGTAGTGTTGTGGCATGTGTGTTGTGTGTGCTTTTCTTTGGGTTTGGGAGAGAGTGATGACTTTGAGAAAACTGTCTGGTGCCACATAATTATTACTTATATTATTAAAGAATACTGTGGTTACCAGATCGACTTTCTGTGAAGCTTTCAATTTTCTGAAATATGCTTCAGCGCGTTTTTTGGATGCGCGGTTCACTTCGCGGTTGACCATCCGCCAAAACACAAACACTGGGTGATGGAAGAGTTCTGGTGGACACTCCTTCAGCGGCGTCTTCCCGACTAGGATTAGTCGTTTGAGCCGTTCCATCTCATCCATCTGTCGATTGAAAATGACTTACTGTTTAGAAAACGTAAAAGCTATATTGATTATGGAAGTAATTTGGGGGAATTGTTGCTCGTCGCAGGTAGTAAATGAGATCGTAAAGTTCATAAAGCAATCTGCGACTGATGGGTAGGTAATTAGCTCCACGTTGACTGGCGTTTAATAAGCGAAACACGCGAACGGCAACCAAACTGTCTGTAGTATGATTGATAGGCAGTAATTACTTTTCTTTTAGAAAATAGTAGTTCACAATCTAGATTATTATATGAAACTTATTCAGGTTTATGATCCAAAGTTCAATCTGCTGACATTAAATCATATCGCATTCAAGAATGATATGTTACGTCAAGAATCTCGAGTAATTATTAAATAATTTATACATATTTTTGTATACAGAATACATATCTGCATACATATTTAAAAAAAGTTACACCTTATGAACAACAAACGCATACTTAATGCCGTAGGGTTTCTCTACCAGGAAACCAAGAGTGGTGAAGAGATAATGTGCCAGGTGCAATAATTGTATGTTATCATTTACAAATAACATGCAAGACCGGGAAAAACTAGTAACTTAAAATAGAAGAATACATAATAAGTATCTAATATAATCAATTTTCTCAATTCATTACTATCAGCAATTCCATATCACAATAGATTTCATACAGGTTTTGAACTTCGTCATCTACTCACAACACGCGAGGTGATCCTCCTGTTGAGGGTCTCCTCGTTGACAGCGCGGATCCGCTCCTCCAGCTCCGTCATGAAGGTCTTGTCCGTGAGCCGCACCAGGTTGGAGCCCATGTGCTTCTCCAGTCTTGCACGGACATGCGGGTGCGAAAAGCTAGACAAGATAAAAAAGGCTTTTAGAAAACAGGTATCTCTATGACTTAGACACTGACCTTCGAAAGGTTTCGATTTTCCAAATAAAATATTTTCACAAAGAATGTCTCTTAAATCTTGATAAATATTGCCAATAAACGAACAATATGCAAACAACACAAAAAAATAAACAATTTTGGCGCCAATTCACTGCAAATAACCTCACTTTTATAAATCACATACACATAAAATAAAAGGAAATACGGTCAATAAAACCAGGTGCCATCCATATGTTAATGAGTGAAAACAATAAAAAACGGAACACTTGATATAAACAATGCGTACGTGAGCATGAACAATTAAGATTTTTTACGTGCCAAAGTACTAAGCTTTCCGTACCAGAGCCGCGATGAACCGTTGGAGCCTCTTTCAGCACTCGTTTTGGCGAAGGCTCAGGCAGAATGGGTGTGTACACTGGAGCCGGCCAGACGTCTCGACTTCGCCGTAAAGTTTTAGTAGTTTTGACGCTATATGCTCAGTGTCATAGTTGAGACCTTTATCGTTGTGTAGGATGGGCCTGGCACGGTATGGCACGGCCCCCACCGACACCACATGCTGGTAGACAATTCGTGTAAAGAAGTATTCACACCTCTTTTTAGGGCGGTGCAAAAATTGTATTTGTTTTTGGAAATAATATTTATTAATTTGAGAGAAATAGTAGTGTTCTAGACAATTTTTTGGACTGATTACGAAACACACCATTAATTAAAACTTAGTAATTAAAAGTTACAATAAAGGAGGTTAAAATTATGTAAAATATTCTGTGGATCGTTTATACTGCACGTAATGTGTTGAAGTATTGATTGTTCTTGTAATCTATTAACGTGTAGTTAAAATCATGAAGGGATAGTGATGACAAAATATTGATTCAGTTATTTTTAGCATTGAAGCCGTCGAAAGATTATCTCTTATCCCTAAGATGCGGTCAGTAGGACGGATGAAGTAAAGTTCAACGGTGCAAGGTTACTGATTGTTATGTACTTGTATCCATATGAGACGACATAATGTAGGTACGATTGAATACATAAACATTTGAGATAAGATAAGAGGAAAAACTACACATACTACACAATTTGAAAGATATTTGAAGGCAATACTACTTATTTACGAATATATTTGTTCCGTGTGTTGCATACGAAACAATGTATAAAAACTCGTTCTAAAAGGTTCTTTAGTTCACGTGACTGTTGAAAATTCGTCAATTCCATACATGGCACCGTCATGGCAATTCTGACGTACTGTTCCATCGAATGCATAACGTTGCATAAATATTTACTACGTCAATCTGTCCCTAAATCGTAATCATGTATGCAATATACGATGTTAGCACATTTTCGCTGTGAAAACTAGATACAGTTGGTGGAATAAATCACTTTATTTTGCAACCTTGTATCTACTAGGGAGGGTGCGAAGCGAAACACATAAAAGCGCCATTATACATATGTATAAGTGGAGTAAATAATTGCCTGTAGACTTGTAAAACTTCAGACATGCCAATTAACAATAATGGTTTATTATAACCAGAATGGAGTAAGAGGAGAATTTTATATGATAATCACGGTAAAAAATCACTAACACTCTTCTTGATCGTTTTAAGATCTAAGCTTTGTTTTAAACCGACGAAAAAAAAATAACGGAGGAGGTTATCAAGACGACGCGTATATATATTTTTTTATGTATGATCACCAATTACTCGAAGACGGCTGAACCGATTTGGAAAATTGGTCCCATTGTCACCAAGTCAGGATCTGATGATGGGATCCTGGAAAAATCGAGGGAGCTCTTAAAATATTATAGACACACCTATAGTGATTTGAGATTTTTTATAGTAACTTGTGTAGTTGCATTCGAAAAGCACCAAGTGGACCTGATGATGAAGACTACAGATGGCCACTAGAACTACTCAATATATAAGTAGGAATAAAATGATATAATGTAATAATATAATAATGAATACTTAATCCATCAATGTATGACATGTGTCATAAAAACTATCAAAATAAATTAGCAAAATAAATACAAATAAAATAAAATACAATAGAAATTCAATCTTTCAAAAAGAAAATTCGTCAGGTGTGGCAAAGAGGGTCCTCTTCTGAATTATTTTATTGTTCCTCGGAAGTCTTTTCCACCCGCGACCGCTAGCTCTCTGAGAATTTTGCTCACGCCGCTTTCCAGCCTCTTGACCATCTCAACACCAAAACTCACATCGGATTGCTCGGTTTTATCGTGAATAAAGGAAAAACAATCAAGGACGTTTTCGCTGTACAAAATGGATGAGATGACACCGAAGATGTGACCAGCTGCGTGTCTCCCGGCAATGTTCCAGGGCGCCGCCGCCGCCGCCGAAATGTCTTCTTTGGCCTCGCGGCGCCCTATGTCACCATCACCACTGCGACTGCGCTAATTTCTGACGCGAAGTGTCAACGATTGACGTTTTTTTTCTATTCAGTGTTTTTGTTGGTTTTTTTAAATTATTTTAGTAACTAAGAGTTAGTTAATAAGTATAATTTTTATAACGTAATCAGACCAATGTTTAATGGCAGCAGTGATGTGTTGAGTGATAGTGCCGGTCAAACTTCGACATCACAAAATATCCTGGAGAGGTGTCCTCTGTGCACCCAGGCACGGTTTTTTAAAGGTAAGCGGGGTCTGAAAGTACATATTGGGAAGGTACATAAACCACCCAATGTATCTTCTTCAACACCCAATGTATCAACTTCGAAAACAATCTCTAAATTTAAAAATTCTGTTTCGGTTTTAAAGAGAGTTCCCCGCGGTGCCAGACCTGTAGTGGCGCAAAACCTAGCAGGATGCGTTCGCCTTGCCGCTCGGGAGAACTCCCAAAGTGCTTGGGAACATCTTCTCACCTTCCCGTATAGAATTTTACATGTTCAAAAGAATTTGGCAACCAAAAAGACCCTAACTGCACAAATTAAAGATAACTGTAATATTTCGGCCCATAATCTGGATGCAAAATTATCGACACAGAGGATTACTTCCACAAGAAGTGTATCCCACCTAGTCGAAACTAAATTAGGGGAAGGTGACATTAGCGGAGCTGCCAGGATTCTTTTCAGTAGCGATGTGGTGGCCCCGTACTCTCCAGATACTCTCGCAGCTCTGAGCAAACACCCTGCCCCAGCGGATGGTCTTTCCTTTCCCGACCCCCCCGATCAGGAATTAAACACCCTCACCGTTACAGGTCAAGAGGTGGTCACTGCCGTTTGTTCCTTTCGAAGCGGCTCTGCTGGCGGCCTCGATGGTCTGAGTCCACAGCACCTGAAGGACCTACTCTGCTCAGGCGCTGGGGAGGCTGGTGAGTTGCTTTTGAAGGAGCTAACGGCTCTGATTAACCTTATGCTCTTGGGCCAGGTGAACGAAGCCGTCACCGATATTTTGTACGGGGCCAATCTATGTGCCCTACGCAAAAGGGATGGCGGCATTCGCCCCATTGCCGTGGGAACTACCTACCGTCGTATGGCAGCCAAGATTTGCTCTAAATTTTTTGGTGAGGATATTTCGACCAAATTTCAGCCCCTACAACTGGGTTACGGCTCCAAAGGGGGTTGTGAGGCTGCCGTACACGCCTTGTCGACCTATTTAAATTCTGGTAAAGGAGAGGTCATCTTGAAGGTTGACATTAAAAATGCTTTTAATTCAGTCAATAGGGACACTTTGTTAGCAGAAACTAAAAAAGAAGTACCACAAATTTTTAGTTTTCTTTGGCAATGTTACAGACATCCGACTAAATTACTTTATAAGGAAAACCTTTTGGAATCAGCTGTTGGCTGTCAACAAGGTGATCCCCTCGGGCCAGCGATCTTTAGTTTAGCTATTCACCCAATTATTCGACAACTAAATTCAAAATTCAATGTTTGGTATCTCGATGATGGAACCCTGGGAGGCGATGTAGACACAGTTTTAGATGATCTACAGTTTTTAAGAAATCAACTCCATACCATAGGACTGGATCTCAACCTTTCGAAGTGTGAACTATTCATATCCGACAGTACTGACACACAACTGACACTTTCCAAATTCCACGCATTAGCCCCAGAAATCCAAATTGTGGATAAAAGTTCTCTTCGTCTTCTTGGGTCTCCAATTTTTGAGAATTCCTTTCCCGATTTTGTCAAGGAAAAAAAACAAAATTTTAACGACATTTCGGACAGATTACACCAAATTAACATGCATTCGGCTATCACATTAATTCGTTACTGTTGCTTTGGACCTAAATTAACTTACTTTCTTCGTGCTTCGCATCTTTGGCATCATCCTCACCTTTTGGAAAAAATGGACCAAATTATCCGGCATAATCTGACAGCTATTTTAAATGTGGCTATGGACGACCGAACTTGGGCACAAGCTACTCTTCCCATTCGTATGGGAGGTCTCGGCGTCCGCAAAATTTCTAGCATTAGTCTCCCGGCTTTTATATCTTCGGTCCACGGTACTGAGAAATTAATCAGGAATATTCTAGCTCCGTCACTGGTTGATTTCAATGTGCCGTGCTTCACCGAGGCTATGGACACCTGGAGAATCGCTTGCCCGAATCTAAATCCACCCGACAACCCATCATCTCAGAGGCGGTGGGATGAGCCGCTCTGTAAAGCAGTTCAGAGTGACCTTATTGCCAAATCTGCTTCGGCTGCAGAGCGTGCGCGCTTGCTGGCTGTGAGTGAATGGGAGTCGGGTCTCTGGCTTCATGCACTACCGTCGTCGAACATAGGCACCTTGTTCGATGATACTACTTTCCGCCTCGCTGCTTCCCTTCGATTAGGTGCTCCTTGTTGTTCTGCTCATCGCTGCCACTGCGGCGAAGTTGTCAACAGCCTCGGTCACCACGGCCTTTCATGCGGCCGCAGTGCGGGTCGCATAGCACGGCACGCGAATATTAACGACATCATCCGACGAGCTCTTGTCACCGTCGGCGTTCCAGCTGTATTAGAACCCAATGGCCTGGCACGCGACGATGGCAAAAGACCGGACGGCATGTCTTTATTTCCTTGGAAGATGGGTAGGCCTTTAGTGTGGGACGCAACTTGTGTCGATACTCTTGCGCCATCCCATCTTCCTAGCTCGTCTTGCTGTGCTGGCGCTGCCCCTGCGGCTGCTGAAAACCTCAAACGGCGGAAATATAATAACCTTGTTGGTAGTTATATTTTCGAGCCGTTTGGGGTTGAAACCTTGGGGTCGTGGGGTCCTAGTGCTCACAGATTATTTAAAGATCTATCCAAACGCCTAGTTGACACTTCGCGTGACCCAAAGGCTGGCTTTTACCTTGGACAGCGGTTAAGCATTGCCATACAGCGTGGCAATGCCGCCAGTATTTTGGGCACATTACCAGTGGACAGCGATGCGTACGAATTTCTGGACGCCATATTTTAGTTTATTTTTAGATGTATATGATTATGTAGTTTAGGGTTTTTATTTAAGTGTATATTCCATTATTGTTTAAAATAAATACATGTTCAAGTAAAAAAAAAAAAAATTATGAATAATAAGTATTTCACGGGTTCCGATTCGATTACTTGAATGTGTGAAGTGAAGCTGATGGTGAAGTACCAGGAGAACTCCTCAACAATTAACGGCCCAGTATTGGGAAAAGCTTTTTTTTATGTATGATCATCGATTACTCAAAGACGGCTGAACCGACTAGGAATTTTTTTTTTATTGAAATGGTATACTTCGAAATTGGTCGCATTTTCATAAACGTCAGGATCTGATGATGGGATCCTAGAGAAATTGAGGGAACTCTTCAAATATTATAGGTACACCTATGACGTTTTGGGTATTTATTATAGTAACTTGTGCAGTTGCTCTCAAAAAGTACCATTTGAGGAAGTGGAAGTGATGATGAAGACCAGATGGCCGCCGAAACTACTCAATAATAAGTATTGAGTGGATTGCGATTTGATTACTTGAATATGGATGTTAAGCACTTTATGCTCGTCACAATGCATATGGTGAAGTAGAGCTGATGGTGAAGTACCAGGAGAACTCCTCAACAATTAACGGCCCAGCATTGAGAAAAGCAATATTTTGTAAAAGGTTATAAGTAGTTGACATTTAGGTTTTTGCAACTAGGTAAATTATGAATCGACAAACTAAAAAGAGTTTACCAATAAATTAAACCGACTTCTAAAAAACACTGCAAAGTGAAAAATAACTTTAATTCGGAAGTCGGTGCCAAAAAGGAAAATACAAAACTAAAGACACCGACTACCGAAATTAAAGTTATTTTTCACTTTGCAGTGTGTTTTAGAAGTCGGTTTAATTTTTTTGTAAAATGTTTTTTTTTCAACCTTTGTCTTCCTGCAGTACTGTCTCACCTTGGTTTCTTATAAAAAATAAAAAATTAGGTCGTATTTAGTTATAAAGCGTATCATTTCATAGCGAAATATCAATAAAAACATAATATACTGATATGTAACATTATTATTTTGCATTATAGTATTATTATAATAGTTTTCTATTTTTTCTTTAACTACAGGGATTTAGTATTGTCAAAATGTAGTTCACTACTCTATTCGTGCCCACTCGAAAAATTAAAAACATTACCCAGCATAGCATAGCAAGTACTATTAACAAAGTTTGCAACAATTCTAAAAACTCCTTAGCATAAAAGTGATGACTAAGCAGGAAAATGATATATTACTCTGAAGAGGTATAATATAACCCGGATTGCAATAAATATTATTTATATTGCTGACCCCACACAGTAAGCTGATAGCTAGATAAGATCATGGCCCTTAAAAAGTTTACTCATCCGCTGGAGAAAACGAGATAATTGTTTTACCATATCATCATCATTGCACTTCGCTTGTAATTTACAGCAAATTTTTGAACTTTCCTACACTTTTTCCAACTTCTTAAAACCCCTTTTTTCTATTTTCATATTGTTATAAAAACCATTTTTCAAGATAATAGAAACACACCATCCTCTAAAAATTTCACTCATAAAATGGTTTTTGAAAAATTCCAAAATCACGTTTTTTATTTATTCTTGGCAAATTTCATCTTCGGACAAAGGTTTAGTTTTTTCTATACAAATTTAACCTTCTCTTAACTTGACGTAGTTTTGAAAAACGAACTATGATTTTATTTACCAAAATTCAAGTTTCTATAGTTTGAGCTGCAGTCACGTCTTATGGCTGCCACACACGCTACGGTCCACCGGAAAGGTCCACCTGTGCAGGTACGCCTGCGCAGGTAGACCGGAACGTGTGTGGGAATAGACCTGTGCAGTTTTTTGAGCCTGCACAGGTGACCTGCGCAAGATCGAAAATCAATTCTTTCGAGTGACACCGTATGGTGTACCTGTGCGTGTGTGCGTGTACTCCGGTCGCCTGCGCAGGTCGCGTTAGTTGTTTTCTAGTGTTTCTTTCGGACGGTTGTCTCGTCGCTCGCATCGTATTGCTGCCACGAATACCACGTAATTCAGCAATAGAAAATGGCGCCACCAGATTCAACTAAAAAAATCCTTGAAGATTTTATCCAATTTTTTTAAAGATAACTAGCAATGTGGTTAGAATTCACATTACTAGCCATCTTGTTAATGCCCTCCAACTAAGCTAAATATGCTTGTATCTGGAGTGGGTTCAATAGTGTAATGGGTGGGTTTCGAACTCGTGACCTCTCGATCACAAGTCCGACACCTTATCCATTAGGCTATTGACGCTTATCGAATTATCGAAATAATTATAGAAAAGAGATGGCCCATTTTCCTAGGGCACTCTGCCTAGTATCTAAAAATTCATGTACATTAACGAATTTTGCTTTATTTTTAATGTCGTATACTCTAAAATCAACTGTAAAAGTTACATAATCCACAAACTTCAGATTTCTTAGAAATTAACAAAAACGTGCCTAGGTCATGAACCTACTCGGGCTCAGAACTAAGTAGTAGCCAGATTATTCTGCGTGTGTAAGTTGCACTTATCCTGATCAATGGATGGGTGAGAGACCCTACCGTGCCTCGAAGTGCATGTACAATAAAGCCGTCATCACTGTATGTTATATCCCTCAGGTCGTGTCAAATTGCCGTCATAAAACGCCATATGACTAGGAATCACAGTGAGAAATAGAAGTATAGTCTCAAGTTTCAACCTAGGATTACAAAGACTTCAGAAATCATGTTAGTTAATATTTCATTATTATTATTTTTTTGGAAACCATTGTAGGAAATCCAGGTCTATCTTGTCTAATGTGATGTACTTACTATGATAACTCTGTGACAGGTACTGGGACAGTAATGGAATGATTAAATACCTAGGACATGTATACCTATTTGGATAGACTCCAAAAGGTTAGGTAGCGTCATAAAGGATTGCAGTGTTAAAATAAAAGCAAACATTGAATAATCAGTAAATGAAATATTTGATATTCAACAATTCTAACAAAAATATCGTCTAAAAATGATGCTGGTGGGGTAATACTGGTATGATGTCTTGCCCAGCCTAAATACCAGATGACAACAACACCCTACCATCCTATTACCGACCAAGCAGTTGCAATAGTAACCCAAAATAGATTCTAGTGGGCAGTTGCTGCTGGGCTCAACATCAAACAAAATTATATGTATAATATATCCTTTGACTTGTATGCCTAGACTTTATACGCCCCCTTAATAAATAGGGCATATTCCCACCTACATGTAGGGTCATCTCCTGGGAGTGATCCAGTTCTGAACACACTGCCACCTCATAAACTCCATTTTGTCTGATGTGTTCACCGTAATATGATCATGCCTGTTTGACTTGGTATGGCCCTAACGCGAATAACAACAATTGATTATATGAAAATATTGGAAACCTCTCCAGTTGCGGAAGATTACCGTCAATTCTTGCGAACATAGTTCTTCTCCTATTTAAATTAAACTCGTTCACAAACTGCCCTAGATGATTTGGCTCATCCATGAACCGTAACGCCCTTTGAATAATTTGTTTGTTATGTAGCTATCCCGCAGTTCATACACCTTATTGTTTTGTAAACAGTTGACAATGTCCAAAACGTGAGCACAATCAAGTCCGTATGAATAAGCACTAGATAATCGTTTGGCAATGGAATCAGTCCGTGTAGAATAGCAATGGTCGTTAGGGAGAAAAGATAATATCACAGTTCACAAACTAGAAACAAACGCACGCGCACAGTTCAAGTTGCGAGTACAAAATGTCAAACGTAAATAAAAAAATGGCGGATGTTGTGTGTGACGTCGAGCGATTGTTGAATGTCACTGTCATGTCGTTTTGTTTCGTTGTTACAAGAAAAAAGTTATTTTAAACAATAATATTTCACAGCATTCGTTATTAATTACGTAAAATGTTTTTTTTTATTATGATTACGATAATGAATAATAATTGTAAAGTCCGAATAACTTATTAAAACTTCGATGGAATATAATTCTTTTAGCTTTATAGGGAATGGAACGTTTATCCAAAATGGCGTGCTATCTGGATACGCGCCGGAAACGCATAACAACTATTATGTCTAAATATTTATTCTGAAGTTGTACGAAAATATAAATTGTTTTATAATTTTTATTTCTATTTTTATTTATTTATAATCAAGTATCTAATAATGTTCATCGTACTGAGTAACTAGGCAGAAACTGGCCATGTCATTTATAGAAGTCATCCATGTCTTCGGCAAATTAAAAACAAAGATCGAGAAGAATCGAGACAAAACAGAAGCTGCTTATAGATTACTTATAGAAAAATTGAGAGAAATTGAGCCAGATGCGAACAAAGAAGTAGTTGTGAGAAAGATCAATAATTTAAGAAGCAATGTTAGGAAGGAAAAGAAGAAATATGACCAATCTTAAAGTTAAGTCTGGGGCATCTGCTGATGATGCGTACCATATTAAACTGTGGTACTACGATTTGTTAAATTTATTTATTTAATTTATTATTGTTATTTTTTTTATATATTTCTTTTATCTTCAAAATTAAAGCAAGGCCTAGCAATGCCAGCGCGTCATTGTCCTCATTCGATGCCATCGCAAAAAGAACTGAAGACCGCTCCGGTACACCGGAAAGTCCCCATACACGCTACCAATGTTCGATTGACCTGCGCAGGTACACCTGCACAGATAACCTCTCCGGTAGACCGTAGCGTGTATGGCTTACATAATGCAAGCCATACACGCTACGGTCTACCGGAGAGGTTATCTGTGCAGGTGTACCTGCGCAGGTCAATCGAACATTGGTAGCGTGTATGGGGACGTTCCGGTGTACCGGAGCGGTCTTCAGTTCTTCTTGCGATGGCATCGAATGAGGACTATGACGCGCTGGCATTTCCAGGCCTTGCTTTAATTTTGAAGATAAAAGAAATAAATAAATAATAAAAAATTAAATAAATAAATTGAAAAAATCGTAGTTACGGTACACATCATCAGCAGATGCCCCAGAATTTACTTTAAGATTGGTCATATTTCTTCTTTTCCTTCCTAACATTGCTTCTTAAATTATTGATCTTTCTCACAACTACTTCTTTGTTCACATCTGACTCAATTTCTCTCAAGTTTTTTATGAGTAATCTATAAGCAGCTTCTTTTTGTCTCGATTATGATAATCTTTGTTTTTAATTTGCCAAAGACATGGATGACTTCTATAAATTTCGATAATTCGATAAGCGTCAATAGCCGCGGATAAGGTGTCGGACTTGTGACCGAGAGGTCACGAGTTCGAACCCCACCCATTACACAATTGAACCCACTCCAGACACAAGCACATTTAGCTTAGTTGGAGGGGTTAACAAGATGGCTAGTAGTGTGAATTCTAACCACATCGCTAGTAATGTTTTGCAAAAAAAAAATCTTCAAGGATTTTTTTAGTTGAATCTATCTGGTGGCGCCATTTTCTATTGCTGAATTACGTGGCATTCGTGGCAATAAGATGCGAGCGACAAGACAACCGTACGAAAGAAACACTAGAAAACAACTGACGCGACCTGCGCAGGCGACCGGAGTACGCGCACACACGCACAGGTACACCGTACGGTGTCACTCGAAAGAATTGATTTTCGATCTTGTGCCGGTTGCCTGCGCAGGTTCAAAAAACTGCACAGGTCTATTCCCACACACATTCCGGTCTACCTGCGCAGGCTCACCTGCACAGGTGGACCTTTCCGGTGGACCGTAGCGTGTGTGGCAGCCATTACGAACGTAGGATGTCTTTGTCTAATTGGGACTGGGAAAAGTATAAACGTACGTTCGGACCAATATTTAAAATTAGAATAAAATATCATAACGAATTTACAGAAGGTCGAAAATGATCCGGCTTCGAGAAAAGGATGGTACGGCCGTGCCTTTTCTTTTTTGATTGAATTGGCTGGGGCACTGATGCGCCACTTGTCTCCAGATTAATCCATATATTAATACGTGGAGTATAAACTTTTTACACCCTTTTACAAAAATTGCGCAGACTGAGGAATATTAAATTAAGCACAGTTAAGCTAAGCTTTACACAAAGAAGGAGCACATTAGCTTTCAGTAAAGCTGATATGTTTTAGAAATATACTTGATATAATTAAAATTGTGGCCGAATTACGACCGCTAGTAATAATAAGTAGTCCGTGAGTCGTCCATTTGGTTTCTATGTTCTATGGAGTTCGCTATAGTTGCTAGGCTACAGTCCACCCCGTTCCCGAATGTTTCCGCCGAGTTGGTGCATGGTGACACGTCGACACGGCTCCGAGGCAAACAGCGTAAACATGTGGTTACCTATACGAGGGTGGGTTAACCTAGCGTAGGCTATGAATGTCGTTTGAAGAGACTAATAAAAATAATGGCGATATTTTTTTTTAAAGAGGTTACGTAAACTGGTGAAAACTGATAGTTAATCGAATTTCTTGAAACGTTTCTTGCCGGACACAGCCAGTATATAATATGTTCTAGTTGCGCTCGCGGCTTCTTTCATTTAGGAGTCGATATTACCAATGCGGTTTTCGAAAAAATAGCCACAAATAGACACTAGCAGTTGCGCGGTTTTATCAATTATCACGATAAAAACATAAGCCTCCTTTTTTGCAGTCGCGTAAAAAGTCTTAGCCTATAGCTTGCTTCAGGCTTCAAACTACTTCCATACCAAATTTTAATCTAAATCCACCTATTACTTTTGAAGATTCGCTAATCTTCAAAAGTAATAGGTGGATTTGGATTCAAACAAACAAACAAACTTTTCCGCTTTATAATGTTACTATAGAAATAAAAAAAAAATAGCAAAAAATAGAACCGACTTCCATATCAAAACACTACAAAACCAAAAATAAGTTTAATTTCGGAAGTCGGTGTTATTGGTTCAGTCATTCAAAGTCAAGTCGGAAAAATATAAAACTTGTTTGTGTTTTAGTATTGTTGAAATAACTATTGGCACTTGAGAAAACACATTTATTGTGAAATCATAGATTTTATGTATGTCTATAAATATAGATTGACTAATTAAATACATTACCTGATTTCATTAGTATGATATTTTGCACGATCTACGTTTTCTAAATCAAATGAAGTACTCACTTTTTTTAAGACGGCCTTTTTTGGGGTTCCATTCTTTACAAGTAAAACATGAAACCCTTATAGGATCTCTTTGTTGTCCGTCTGTCTGTCTGTTAAAGATCGACTTAAAATTAAAACCATACACTTAGTCTTCTACTAGTGATGCAACGAATACTACTTTTACGAATACGAATACGAATATCAAACCTACTATTCGGCGAATACGAATACGAATATCTCACCATGGTAATAAAGGACTTATTTATTTGATGAAAGTTTACTCTTCTAATAAATAAAATTTACAAGAGGCAAATTTTTATTTAAAAAACATAAAAATTGTAGATTTTCTGGTTTTAGGCGATTTCTTATTTCAGTCTGGGTGTTCCCAGCCGTTGAAAAAAGTCTTTCAAAGTACATGGCTTCAGTGAAAAATATTTTTGGGCGAGTTTATTCAGACTTGGAAATTTTTCAAACCTGCAGTAAATAGAGTGGCGTACAAAAATATTAGTTTTTAAATATTCGTATTCGTATTCGTTGCATCACTATCTTCTACACTACAGTCCCTTCAAGTCATGAAAAAATCAAATTCTAAATTATCGTAAAAAAGATACGACCGATAGAATAAGAAAATATAAGCCTCAAAAATGCATATTCTGACACTCTCAAGGGAATCAAAATTGATAGGGTACTTCTCGCTGATCTAGAACTATGTAAATGATAAATTAATCTTCTTTATTTTGCAAATTGGTTATTAAATAACACTTTTACACGAAATAAGCCAGTTCGATGTTGGTAGGTATTTAACATCGTGTTATATATATATGTCGATTTTTTCTTGGACTTGCACTGTTCAAGAAAAAATCTACAATTTGTAATTAATTCATTAAAAATTTAGTCTTATAGGGGTCGAATTTATTTGGTGCGAAGCATAAATTCATAATGTAAAATAAAAAATACGTCCACGCCTGTACAGAACCCTTGCTGGCGAGTCAGACTCTCACGTGACCAGTTTTTTTTTAATTCCAGTAAATTCGAAATATTTTAAAACACTTATACAAAAAACCACAGAAATCAAAAATATAGGAGAAGTGGTAAGGGGGCGTATCGGTGTCCGCGCGACATGGCCACAGGGCTCATGTCACAGGCAAGTGGCCGTCTCTGCGAACTAGTGCGCTTTCGACGGCGATCGTGATAACATATATGAATGCCGAGTTTTTCTGTGGTATCTTGTAAAAACCGAAGCCAAAATCAAAACTATGTGAATCATGGAATCACTTACCATATGTAAGTACAAGTATTTTACAATATTTGTCTTTAAAATCATGAAAAACAATACATCGTAAAATCTTTCTTGGTTTTACTATATTATTTTTGTTTTCAAATATCAGAACGACTGTACTACTTTTGCTATAAATACATTGCTCCTTAACCACTACCTGAGTTCGTCACTAAGTAACTGGACAAGCAATGTCAAAATAACATACGAAACTGTATTACGCGGATTCATCGCGTAGTGAGGCCGCCACTTCTTGCGACGAATTAGTGATGTGCTTGTGCAGATCCACTAACGTATGCTATCGACAGCAATGTCGATTGACGAATGAAATATTGCTATTATAGTTTAGGGGTTTTTCAACCGACGACAAAAAAGGGGGAGGTTATCAATTCAACGCGTATATTATTATTATTTTTTTATGTATGATCACCGATTACTCGGAGACGGCTGAACCGATTTGGAAATTCTTTTTTTGTTTGAAAGGGTATACTTTGAAATTGGTCCCATTGTCACCAAGTCAGGATCTGATGATGGGATCCTGGAGAAATCGAGGGAACTCTTCAAATATTATAGGCACACCTATAGTGATTTGAGTATTTTTATAGTTACTTGTGTAGTTGCATTCGAAAAGCACCATTTGTGAAGTAGACCTGATGATGAAGACCACCGATGGCCACTGGAACTACTCAATATATAAGTAGGAATAATAAGTAGTTCATGTGTTCCGCTTCGATTACCTGAATGTGGTTATTAAGCACAATATGATCGTCATAATGCATATGGTGAAGTGAAGCTGATGGTGAACCACCAGGAGAACTCCTCAACAAATAACAGCCCAACATTGGGAAAATCAATATTTTGTAAATGAATATAAGTAGTTGACATTTAGGCTCTTGTAACTAGGTAAATTAAAAATTGACCAACTAAAAAGAGTGAAATAAAAAAAAAAATACCAAAAAAATTAAACCGACTCCCAAAAAACACTGCAAAGTGAAAAATAACTTTAATTTCAGAAGTCGGTGCCAAAAACGAAAATACAAAACTAAAGACACCGACTACCGAGTCTGTTTAATTTTTTGGTAAAAGTTTTTTTATAACATACGGAAACCTCTAAGAAAATATGTTTAACTTTTATTTTATATGAGATGACAGAAATAAAAATACGTTGAAATGTCAAGTGTACAAAAAAGTAAAAATAATAAACAATTTATTTTACGCCCGCAGCATGCGTAAGGAGTTCCGACGTCGCTGTCGCTACAATAGTTTATTTTTCAATCTGTCAACCGTTTTAGCCCGGTGTAAATAATGTTATTTTACTTATTTTGTTTTTTTTAGAGAGTAGTAGAGAAATGCGTAACCAATATTCGTAAAGTAAGTTACTTTATTTTAGGTTAATAATCGGTGGTGTTTTTCGGTTTAGAATTATCGTATGTTATGCCTTATCCTATGTTGCTGTTTCTTTATTTTTTTATGGTTTTTGTATTTTACTTCCGTTGAAGCTTCGAATGCGTTATAATAATCGGCATGGTTCAGATAATATATTAGTGAATTTAGCTTAAAATAAGTCAATATATTCATGCTATTTATTTGTTAGGCATGGATGTGTGTTTGTTTTCATATATTTAACAATTTCTCTACTAACTAGGATTTTTCTTATAACAAAAACCTATTATAACCTACTAAACTATTACCTGCGGGGTAATTGCGTAACACACTTACAGTAGGAATCGGTTTCATTATGCTAAATCAACAACACTCACTGTGGTATTTACGTTGTTGAGCAGACCAATATTTTGAACATATGTAGCAATGGATTAGCAATATACGTCAAAATCATTCAGATCTTGATTTATAGTGTGGTACGTAATTATTGCGATGCTTATTATATGGTGACGTTTAGAAGTAGCTTAGGATGTATGTAAATGATAAATAAGTGGTTTTCGTACTTTTCAGCTTCCCAAAAGATGGTAATATAAAAAAGGAATGGATTGATGCCACAGGCATGCCACCTAACTGGTACCCTACATAAAATAGCACCATAAATGCTCGGTTCACTTCAGCGCAGAAATGTTCCAGCCTGAATGGACAATTCCAAAATTAAGAGTACAACTGATTTTTGCAGAAGTGGGTTAAATTTTATTTTATTACTGAAAGCTATTCTCATGTTTTAGGACATTCATAAAATCAGTCATTCAACTTTTCAGGATTCCATACAACCTATATGGCTGGTATGTTCCGATCAAGAGCGTAATGTAAGTTAACATCAACTTCTATTTGACCTATCACTATGATAATTAAATATTAAGATTTAAGTCGAAAGCGCCAGGGTAGCCCTTAATACTTAGTAGGTAGTACTTAATAATAATTATGTAATGTTATGTTCTTAATAATATGTTTATTGTTATTATAATATTTTCTGGACATGCCATTTTTTATTTGGTTCATTTTCAGGTGCCCAAAAAAAATGTACAATAACAAATGGAAGAATCGATAACTTTCCGATTTAGTCAATCACTAGCGTATATGTAAAATAAATTGCTTTTGCACAGCACAACGATAGCGACCGATGTTTTTGTGTGGGTAAATTCTAAGGTGCATGGTAAATACACGCTGTGTTTGACGGAATAAGGTTTATTATTGATTGTATAGTACGTTCTGATTTAGGAAATGCGGGTGTGTGCGCGAGTGCGTATCTATTGATTTTATTAAACTGCATGTGTAGTTGTTGCCCCGCCCAGCGCCTAACTGGAGACACACGGTTCCGATATAATTTCTTCTGTTGACCACATCTAGTTATTTATTTTATCTATGCAAAAAACCTACAAACCTAGGGCAGTAAAATAGAGATATACCTATATCAATTTATATTAATATGGAATGCGCATAAATTACCTTAACTTATCTTCGTATATCTGAAATCTACATTGAGAGCTCATTTGAATTCATATCTAGACTCACATCAAAAGCTAGGGTTCAATAAGAAGTAAGTAGCATCGTAAGTTCATGCCAGTATTACCTAATAAACTTTTATTTAATAATAAAACAGTGTTACTGTGTCTTAAGTCATTGTACTTAATATGAATTGATAACTTCCTCGAAGTATACTCAATCTTTGAGATAGAAGTTAAGCTCCGCGGGTTTTAGAGAAACCTAGTGCAGGGAACAAAGATTATAAATAATATTCTTTGTAAAGTGGTTATAAATAAGACTTTTACACGCCGCGTTTCTCTTTCGTTTAAAGTTTATACTAGATAAGGCAAACAAACTCAGAGGTCAACGTCTGTTTAAAAGTCCATAGAATTCGTACAAGCGATAGCGTCTTGGTGTAAGAACATATTTTAAAAGTTTAAGATTTAAGGCTTTATTCCGTGATCTGCAGAGGCGTTAATTTACATAATATGTTCGGGCGCTGTTGGCGCAAAATAACATAAATAGTAAATCTGACGAATAAATTGGAAGATTTCGCTTAGTAGTCAGTTAGGACAACTTCAGGAGGCCGAGGTATATAAGCCAGATAGATATATACACTATAACAGAAAAACAAATAAGGACTTTAGTCTGCGTTATAGTGTGAATGATAGAAGCATTTCTCATCCACATTTATTTTGCGCACAGCCAAGTTGTGGAACACTTCACCTTTCAGCCTTTAACGCCTTTTAAGAGTGAACAGGCATCTTCTGGGCTCGCTCGTTCTATCGTAGATCTCATCTATCGCTTACTATCAGACGAGACTGAGGTCAAGAGTGGCTCATCCGGAATAAAAAGAAAAGATGATTTTATCAGACGGAATGTTGGAGCCTGTTGGAAAATAATAACTTTATAATAACTTTATTAAACACAAAAAAAAACCTTTGTTACATAGTTACTTATTAATTAGGTTACAATATAGTTTTGAATTTAAAAGGGTGTCTCAATCATTGGAAACCCTGCCTCCTAAACTAGGGTAAACCTGTGACTTAGGAGTCAGTGTTCTGCTGTTGCTTCGTGATCAAATAATTCTCTCTATTTGTGTTGTTTTTATGAAACCTAATAACAAAGTTTGGAATCTATGCAAAATAAAAAATACAATAAAAATAAAAATAGCACGAGGTTATACATATATAGTTATGTGAATGTGTTTGGGTGTGTGTGTGTGTGTTTGTATGTGCATGTGTGCAAGTATGTGTGTATACTTAGTTATAATAATGTGAGAATGAACGTGCGGTTATGTAGTTACCGTGGATAGACGAGTAAGTCTTCAGTACGGCAATAGTCCTGTTCTAACAGCCAGTTTTTTAATTTAGTCTTAACTTCATAACCATTAAGTTTAGCCATTTGGATGAACTTGCTTATTTTTCTGTAGATAAGTGAGCTCAGCACATAATGCTGGCGGCTGGCAAAGGCAGTTTTATGGGATATTGATGGGCATGTGGTTACGGTTGTGCGTTTGGTGTGATCTGGTGCTGGAGTCTGACCATCTTCTCTTCATCATCTCTTGAGTGTGGTTCGGAGCACAAACAGCTGCCGCACAGTAAGTACCCTACAGTCCGCGTATAATTCAGTAGTAGGGAATCTATACGGTCTACCAAGCATCACCTAAAAAAAAACCCCAAAAGCCTAAAATATATCAAACGGATTCGAACGTTTTTGTATAGGCCCTCAACATGGCTCGCTATATTGTTTTTTTTTTAACGTCACCGAGCGATAAAAAATAATGGAAAATATAACCATTATTCGTAACATGCTGTGTCAAAGAAATAAGCCATCCATAAGCGCGCTCAGTCGACGATGTCATCACATTTGCGAGAAATGCCCTTAGATGAGGGATGCCCGGACTCTCAAATCAAATCTGAGTGAAAAGATTACTTCTACGTAAGCGTGCTTCATCTTCAACCACATCACCGATTACAATCAGGTGAGAAAAGAAAAAGAACAACGCGATCCTATCAACAATAAAAAAATATACTATCATGTCTTTTGGGCTGAAACCTTAGTAGGTCTACATAATAATATTTGCACACACTTTTACAGACTATTTGCCCTCTACGAATGTAGTTTAGTAAAGATTCTAGATAGATAAAGGTAAATTATGGCTAGACATAAACTCATGAATAATAAAATCTAGGTTTCGTGACTCGGCTTTAGATTTAACTCCGTAATTAATTGATAGGGAATATATTTAGGTATTGCCACCGTTACAAATTATTATTTTGGTTTTGCGAGACGCAGTCTGGCAGTTTAATTATACCTACCTACCATTTATTGCCAAATCTTATCGCTGTAACCAAAATGGTAGGTATCACTTAAAACAAGTTTATAGCAGTTCATACAAAAATTAAGTAAAATAAGATTACCTATCTTTTTGTTGTCATACTGTTTAGGCTACTACAATAGTGACGCTTATTCACGCTTAGCATCCAAAATTAAGGTAAAAACTTTGGATTTAACTCAAAACTCACATGTATTAATAGAGGTTAAAGATAATAAAGTATGAAATTGCCGTTTTATAGTAATATTATATATACTTTGAAGTGAACATTGTACATTTTCAAGCGAAACTTTTTTCACATGGTACCTATGAGGTTCTTGTTTTAACATGACAACTACAACATTAGATATTTGCCTTGAACGGTTTTTATTTTGCTTAGACAGGAAATATGGATACTACGAATATCCTAGTAATCTTTGAATATAAGTTTCGACGCGACAGAAACAACTCGCAATATCAATGCTGCATTTGGAGAGGAAGAGTGTTAATGAACGAACCGTACGTTTTTGATTTAAACGCTTTCGTAATGGAAACTTCGGCTTGAAGAGAGAACCACGTGGAAGACCGCACTCACAGGTGATTAATGCTAAACTGAAGGAGATGCTGGAAGCTGATCCGAGTCAAACTATACAGGAATTAATGGCATGATTTAATGTTACCTTACCAACAATATTGACTCATTTGCATCAAATAATAGAAAAAAAATAATAAAAATGATTGCCTCATGATTTGACTGATCTGCAGAAAGAAACGCATTTTAAAACTTGCGCTTCCTTGTTGAATAGGTGCAAAAATAAAGGAATATTGGATCTTATTAGGATAAAGGAATATTGAAAAGCGGATTCTTTACGAACAGAAAACGAAAAATGCAATGGCTGACCCTAGGTCAACGCCGCAACAGGTCTGATTTAGGTCTGGTCTGGCAATAACAGTTTATTTACTCTGCCAAACTTCGAATAATGATGGCGAAACTAGCAGTGAAACAATGCCGACTAGTGAATCGATCTTCACCATTATTGCTCACACTGCACGAGAAACTGTTGTAACTCTACAGAAGCTGCAGTTAGGAACCATTCGTCATCCCCGTACTCACTGGAACTTGCTCCAATGAACTACTACTTTTTTTCCGTGATTTGGAGTATTTTATACGAGGAAAAAAAATCTTCCGAAGAGGCAGTACAAAATGCTTTCACACAGTCGAATGTAGATACCGAGAGTTCTATCGCAAAGGCAATAAATAACCTTCCGATTAGATGGCAACAATGTATAGATATACAAAGGCGGTAAATATTTTAATTAAATAAGTACGTAACGTTTTAGAAGAAAACAAGTTTTAATTTTTTTATTATACATCGGCAGTTTAACCCTTAATATTAATATAAATAAGTGTTAATTTGTCCAATATTAAGTGAGGTAATTTTTATGGACGTTGTTAGTTTTAGTCTCGTGAGCAAAATATTACTAACACTCGGTGTCACCTCGTTCGAAATTTGGCCATAATTTTAATGGTTTTGAATGCACTACCTTATAAAAATAGTATCTTGCACTCTTTCCTTCAAACTCAAATCATGCTAAATTTCGTATTCCTTCGTCAGTGTAATTTTCGCTGTATCCAACGAAGTTTTTGCTTCATGTACTATATAGTTGACTCGCGCTCAAGGGCTCAATTTATTTCTGCTGCATCTCAAGGTCTGTATCAAAACGGGCTAAGATAGTAGAATCTGTAATTCATCAACGGAAACCTTCATTTGCCATGTTTAAAATATGAGCCATGCTGTCTGTCTATTAATACGGTCGGTGACGTACCTACAAGCATCTATCTACAAGCATATACAACCAACCAAGCCAGTCACACGTAGTCTGAATTTCAGCACGATTAAGTAAACACACTGCATCTTTGTAAAATAACCAACCATAACAGAAAATGGTTCTCAGTTATGTGTGCTATAACGTGATGCCGTCACGTCAATGTTTACGGAGCCCAAATTACATGTGACGACACATCTACTCGTCACTTCGGTTTTCAGTTTCAGTGTAAACGCTAAAAATTCCGACCAGAGTGTACGTTCGTTTAAAATGTATGTGATTAATGCAGGACCGTGAGTCATGCATGTGACTCAGAATTCCAGTAGCTTTTACAAAAATTCTGTATATTTAAAATTGGAGATTTACGATTAATTCTCTTTATAGTTTGATGTGTCGGGGTTTTACTTGTTCCGATAGGTTGTAGATATTTAATATTTAGCTACGTTTAGTGGGTATAAAATTGGTACTTTTAACCGAAGAATAATATTATCATTTATCGTTATTCAAAGTTTAACCACATTTTACATTTCTAGACAGAAAATTCGTCACCAGCTAGAGAAGTAACAGTGCCCTAAAGTTGTGCTTTTGTGGTTTGGTATACTAGCAAATAAACACTAAAACAACATGGTTGAGCTTACAATAAAAGTTTATTTTCTGTCTTTATTGGTCCTTCCATCGAATTGTAGGGGTGTGACGCGATGCTACTAAGATATGGCATAACAGCTTCCATACATTAACCAAATTATTTCTTTAGAAATCAAAACACCGACCCATATAAATATAAAATTCATATTAATTTGGTCGTTACACAATTTGATACACAATATTTTTAACAGTAAAATAAGGCACACAAAACAAAAAAACAATTTTAATTTTAATTTTTTTTTTGTTCTCAAAAAGTACAACCGTGTATGAAAATTCAAAGATAAGTACTTAGTTTATTTCTACGATTTACAAATGTTCTGTTCTAGTGTGCAAACGGTTTAAAAGTAAACTTTTTAAATAAATGAAGTTTTAATGACTTCAATTGAAAGGCGAAAATTTACCAGCAATCTGCAATCGAATGAATTTATTGTTTAATGCAAGTTTCACACGAACCTCGCCAGTAAAGCCGTAAGCGTGATATTTTTAAAGCAACTAAACGTCACGGACATTGAACGATTTTAGAATTTATATACTTCACGGTTCTACTCTTCACGAGGATTAGATTTTATGCTTTATGTATAAAAATGGATGATGTTATTCCAAGTGTGAATGGGCGAGATTCCAAGGTATCGTCATTAATGTTATTTACGTTAGTGTGATTGGTAGTCAGCAAAGATGTGGGTTTTCCTGTTTACAGATATATACAACCTGTTTCGTAATTAACGCACACCCTCAAACACCGCAATTAGAAAAAAATGTTATTTGCATAAAACATACTCTAAATTTTTTTTAACAGTTTTTTCAAGACTTACTTCCTTTAAATGAGTTTTATTTTTCTGTCATGTGTACTGAATGACGGAGTTTATATAAATCTGCATTTAAAAAGGTACTACTTTAATTTACAGTCCATAGTTAGTTTGTTTTTACTATACAGCGAAAGTGTAATTTGTAATTCACGTAGATTTAATTGCTTTGGAAATAAATATTAAACACTAGCTTCTGCCCGCGACTTCGATCGCGTGGGAGGGTTTTCCTGCGTAAATCCCGATCCCGTGGGAATTCAGGGATAAAAAGTAGCCTATATGTTATTTTAGGATGTCAACTATCTACTTACTAATTCTCATTCAGATCAGTTTAGTAGTTTTTGCTGAAGGAGTAACAAACATCCATGTATTTATACATCCATACTAACAAACTTTCTCAATTATAAAATTAGTGAGAAAGAAGTAAGATGGAATAGAAAATATACCTACTAATACCACAATGGTATTATACTATTGTATCGCCCAAGTCTAAAATTAATGATAATGCTCTATTCGTAGAAAACCCAGATTTAGAAAGTAGTTCACTGACTGACGATTCAAGATGTGGGTATGTAAATTAATGATATGAAATTAATACACCCCAGGTGTATTATATAGCCAGGGTATGTATATCCGATCACTCACCTAAGCGTAATTTATATATATGTAGCACCCGCTACGTTTTCTGTGAACCATTCATCAGGAAAGACGATAAATTAACTGTTAGTCATCAAAAAGAAATAGGAAATTGTAAGAATTTTGGCTTATGGTACAGTTGTTAGTTTTCAAGTGTTCGTGATGCTCGCTGCTTTGTCATTCTAGGCATGTTCTTGTGTAGTGTTCCGGATATTGTTTTATTTTATCTTAAGATTTCCTTTAGCTCACCGACCGGTCTCTTAAAGATTGTACGTACATTGATCATCATGCTTACTTGGCTATTTCGAAATGGTTTTGTGTTCTATAACACGTTTTTTATTTTAAGGGTATCAAATAAAATTTACAAAGATACAGCGGGCACAGAGTTGAAATGAAATGAAGCTTTCCGTACTGACTTAGATAATTATTATTAGATATAGGTATATTATAAAGTTTTCAATGAACATATGGATACCCTTTTTATAGTAAAATAAAACGGTGCATCACCAATTACTTTAATTATCATAGAAATATTAAAAAATAATTAATTATGAACATAAATTAGGTTAATAATTGTGATTGAGACGATGTTGAGTACGTATTCAAACTCAAATCTCTGCTTCACTGCGCCACAAATCTTTATCATATCATTACACGTTTTTTGTTAATTAGGTATTTATTAATAATTTCAACACGAGTTTTTTTTTTTTAATTTAATCTCCTGTTTACAGATCAAAGCATGTGTATTATGACCTCCAATTATAATATTGTGACTATATGTTTCTGAATTAATTGGACACGGGTTGGAGACCGCAGTTCCGAGATCCGTAGGGCTATCACGGTTTTCTGGAGATAACGCAATGGCTAGTTTGATAATGGCCAATAAGAATAAAATCTTATTTAAAAGGCCACAGACCTGAGATCATCGTAGCACGTTTTAACGCAGACGTGTCAATGACACGTGTATACATTTTTCAAGACGTCTGAAGTAAAAAGACCGCCAGTGCAATTCTTAGTTTGAATTTCAGATTTACGGAGTTACAATCAGATCGGTTTGTAATGAGAAATTTAGGGTAAATCTAGCTTTGAGCTACGGAGACGGAGACGAGAAGGTAGAACATAAGGTGTATTACCAGGAGGATATACTCGTAAAGTATCCTGTCTGGGCCATCGTCTACCTGTGTGCCCACTTCCATCAAAATTCAATCAACTGAGTAACGTGTCTAATAAACAAATATACAGAGTATTAAGTAGCAATGTTCTAAATATTTTGGGTTTTTCTTGTGTCTTTGAGATTGTTTACAATCCCACTTGTCAGTGTTTTTTAGATATGAATAATATTGACCTAAACGTCTGAGCGGTTCTAATGAAACGCACGGAACAGATCTGTAATGATTTATAAAATGTAAACAAGGAAAACCAAGTCTTGTTACATGTAAATTTTCGATAAGATATCACAGTTAGTGCGCACAGTGAAGTATCTGGATTTTGATGATGATTTGACGCTAATTATTGTTGTCTGTTATTATTATTTTATTGTTGGCACATGACAATGACGAATTCGCTAATAATGTCAACATCATTATTCTCAATGTCAATCGGGACATGAAAATCGAGATAGCTAAAGATACATTTCCATCTTCTCTTTTAGAAATCAACCTTCAAATAGAGCATAAAAAATTGGATGAAAAATCGTGTGAAAGAAGTCATGCCTAAATAAAACTGGAACGGAATTTGTTATCTACGGAATCATAACAAATTAATTGAAAATTATTAAAGAATTTATTTTCCAATACCACGCTAAACATAGATAATTCATTGGGTATTCCAAGGCGAACTTCACAATTTCTGAATTAAAAAAAAACACCTTCAAAGGCATTCATTTCATTTGTTTTTCTAAAAAATCGATGTCTATATTCTAACTCCGCTATCTCAGAGAAAAACAAATATCCCAAGTGCGTGAAATTATCTACAAATGAGTGTGCAGCAAAAATACAAAGCTTGTAAAACAATAAAGCCTTATAATAATCAGTTTGAAACACGGAATACGATGTTTCATTACTTCCAAAAACAATAACGTGTAATACAAAAAATGCCAGCGTATAAATCATGATGAATCCAATTAAATGTTTACGTTTAACCAATATACGAGGGTGCGAATGACGCAAAATACTTGGCGATACGCATTTATTATCGAGAGAGTACTTTGAACCATAACAATAGCGTGTCTCACCGCCCCATCCTGCCAGATAGCACGCTAAAACTCACTACAATTTGATTTATAACCCCTTTGCAAAATTTGTCATAGTTACGTCAAACCATACTAATCGTATCACTACGGAAAATTCAGTTAATATTCCAAAAAATCTAAAGTATCAAAGAAATACAAAAATTCCGCGATAATTTCACATGTATATCCAATATTTTTCAGGAAAAATTGAGGAAATCATAACGTGTCTCGGCATTACAGACTTACCGGATATACACAAACTCGAAATTCTCTTGTTTTCATTAGCTGTGAGAAGTTCAAATATTTTACGAACGTGATTTATTAACATCGTCATTGTACGACGCCCTTAGTAAAACAACGAAATAAGATAATAAGACCAAGGATCCGTTGATGTGAAATTATATGACTATAAACAGCTTGAGTTTTTGCATCAAAAGTTATTGCGTTTAGGCGTAATTTGATTTATTCCATGAGTGCGATGCATGCTATGTGTATGTCCGGTGTAGTGATAATTGTGACATCCTCAACAGCTGATAGTTATATTAAACTGAGTTTGAGTTTGATAACAGTGTAAATAGAAATTAAATTAAGAGGTGTACCCCATATATAACAGTGTAAATAGAAATTAAATTAAGAGGTGATGTTAAGAGTAGTAACAGTGTTGATTTGAACCTGAGCGTCGACGTTCTTCTAGACGGGACATCAAGGAACGTGGTAGATTCGTCAGCATCTACAGCAGATCGTCTCCGGCCCCGGCCAGCCAGCAGCTCTATGGTCGTCCAGAAGGAGCCTTCGGAGGCACTCGACGGTGTTCGTTGCATCTTGGAGTTGTAATGATCACAGTTGCATGTTACCCGAGCCGCGGCTTAAGGTGCAATGACTGCCGCCACCTTCATAGTTTTCCGACCACCCCTTCCCCCATAGATTCGACACACGATGTGTTCCACACGCGAACATTAATCTCTCGTCTTGACACCTTTCACGGCTAATTTCCCACGTATTCACTGAAGTCTATGGCACTTACAAGACTTGTTAATAGTTCTTTATCAAACTTAATAGTTTTGCCAGTGAATGCACGGTTGTGAATTAGTTAAGAAAGCGTATTTGGTGTGGACAGTCGGCCTAACTGCGGCACAGTTGTAGAGGCGGTTCATCCGGAGGTGACCCGGATAGCACCAACGTCGCCGGTCGCGACCGGGTCAGCGGATGCCTCAGCCGCGGCCTTCGCAGACTCACGACAATAATGGCTTTTTTAGGTTAACATACAATTTTAGAATAGGTACCCATCGTTCAAATCCATAATATGGCATAATAAATGTTAAAGAAAATCTGTCTGTTTGTCTGTCTATGATGCTTTTGCACGTCATTACAGCTGAACTGGTTTGGATGAAAGGTGGCCCAAGAGATGAGTCTCCTGGATTAACATATAAGGACGCTTTACTTTGAGAGCATAATTTTGGACTTCAACATGGGCAAAGCTATTGGCAGAAGCTAGTTGCTAAGAAAATGCTAAAAAACATCTACACGAATAAGTTTTTAAGCTAACATGGTCACTGACAGTATCATTAGAACTTAAAACGGGATATTTAACATGTGTATTTTTTGTTTAAGTTCTAATGATACTATCTATACGAATACTTCAATGACTAACTACTACGATGGCTAGAACTTTTGAAGAGTACATACTTTCGTAGACAGACAAAGGCAGTGACTAAGGAGTCGTCATCGTGTGAGGTACTATTCAATAATAGTCAATACTAGTATTATAAAGCAGTAATGTTTATGAGTGAGTCAGTATGTAGAAGATTATTGTCGAAACATCCCATACGATTTAATAAATTCTTTCAGCAGTAGAATGCTACTTCATCACTATAGGCTACTTGAACTTTACAAAAAAAAAACTATTCTTGCGAGCGAGGCCGCGGGCAGAAACTAGTCCCACATACAGATATTTCAAGCTACAGTTGATTTATGAAAGCAATCGTCATATGTATAGGTGACAGATAATGTCTCTTTGCCGTTTGTTCAGACAGTTTTGAAATAAAGATGTTTCGATATTGTAACTGTAGGAGGTCACGTCAACTTTGGGCACGTGCTTTATCGTGTTTACACTACTGTTGTAAAAAACACGATTAGGCACCGTGGAAACGTCAAATAATTTGGAGGTCTCAGGAACTAGTTGAATTAATGATAAGAAACATGTCATGTGTTAAAAAGTAGAATCATAACCATAATTACATGTTTAATATTGTTATGTCCGGTACAAAATGAGTAACAGCAGTCAGCACTAAATTTATTTAATTTTTATTTATTTATAGTTAATTTAAACGATACAACACCAATTACATTAATTAACATAGAAATAGAAATACGTTTAAGAAAAGAATAGTAATACTTGTGATTGAAAATTGAGTTTACATAAGATAAAATTAAAATTAAAATGGAACAGTAGACACTCTCGCATACTTCCTCTCACAGAACACCAGACATGTTGTAACGATACCTTCTACTTCTCCAATAAAAGAGGGTAAAATAGATGTACCATTAAATTTAATATATTAATAATATACAGTATTTTATAAAAAACCTGCCTATCTACCTAGCTATCCTAAAAAAACGGCCTACCTACCTAATTGACACACTCAGGAGAGAAGAGGAGGAGGTTTAGAGTATATTACTTGCGGGACGGCTTGGCAGACCACTCCAGGATCGCCTTCTACTCCACGATGTCTTCGTCGTACAGCAGCTTGAGCAAGGCGGTCTGGCAGTAGGCTCCCAACAAGGCGTCTGGGCAGCAGGCTCTCAGCAAGGC
This sequence comes from Tholera decimalis, assembly GCA_943138885.2. Taxonomy (NCBI): domain Eukaryota; kingdom Metazoa; phylum Arthropoda; class Insecta; order Lepidoptera; family Noctuidae; genus Tholera; species Tholera decimalis. The sequence goes on from OW964553.2 coordinate 33,335,392, forward strand.
GTCAGGGCAGCAGGCTCCCAGCAAGGCGTCAGGGCAGCAGGCTCCCAACAAGGCGTCAAGGCAGCAGGCTCCCAACAAGGAGTCAGGGCAGCAGGCTCCCAGCAAGGCGTCAGGGCAGTAGGCTCTCAGCAAGGCGTCAGGGCAGCAGGCTCCCAACAAGGAGTCAGGGCAGCGGGTACTGCACTTCCTCTTCCATCACTCTTCGTCAAAACTCGTCGAGAACTAAACTCTTCAAAAACTGGTCAAAGACTGAACTCCCGGAGATGGCACCCAGCGCCTTTTATACCCAGCTCAGCGTTCAAAATCCATTCCATTCTCATTCTGTACCAGAATTCAAATTGTAGAGTCCAAAATAGTCCATCTTGCCAGTTATTTGATCAGCCAGTTATATTCGAGCATAATTTATTAAACCTCTTCGATAAAATCTGAGAGTGTGTTTTAGAAATTTATAATTATAATTTAAAATGCCGTTAATCAGTAGACAACCACAATATAATATACAATATTAAGCTAGTCCTATCGATAAAAGTGAATAACAATTATATAATAAAAGTATGAACAACCTTTTTAGTCTATTAGCCATTCAGTGACTACAAAGAAGAAGAAATTACAGTTTGTCAGCCTTGACGTAAAAATGTCATGACAAGAAAATATTTGTTTTGATGGATGAATTATGGATTATGATTACAAAGAAAACGTAAGTTATTTGGTATTTGTAATAACAAATACTATATTTCCCCATCGACCCCGAGAAAATTTTTGGTCTAGAACAAAAATTTTGTAAGGTTAAAGTTTATCCACATTCATATAACTTACATGCCTCATTCAATCACACCAACATCTCACGAAGTTAGGTCAGGTAGGATTCACATTCAATGATCACTACTCGACCTGATTAGTACATGACAGTAGGCTTGTTTTCGGAGTCTGTCAGTCCGCTCGCGTCGAAAACCCATCAAATAAAAAACAAGATTTAGCAAAGGCTTATTTTTACGAAGTTGCTAGCCGCTTCGATCAACTTTAGAGTCGATAACATAAAAAACAAGGTTTAGCAAAGGCTTATTTTTACGAAGTTGCTAGCCGCTTCGATCAACTTTAGAGTCGATAACATAAAAAACAAGGTTTAGCAAAGGCTTATTTTTACGAAGTTGCTATCCGCTTCGATCAACTTTAGAGTCGATAAATAGTAATAAACTAACTTGGAGAGTTAGAAAGGGAGAAGGTTTGGTAATATGTACCTAAACGCACTTCTAAGTGATATCTGATTAGTTCAGATAGAAGAGAAAAAATAAAAATTAAGAGAAGCCTCTTAAAATTTAAGAACAAAGTTAAAGAAAGAAATAAAATAAACTATTGAGTTTCAATAAGCCGAAAAGAACTCGATAGTTAAAAGAAGAGAAGAAGATAGAGATGAGTCATGAATATAGTACGAAAGATGAATATATTTACATAATTATATACTTAAATCGTTGTTTAGTTTTTGACGATGAGTGGAGTATAATTCTATCCATGACTGAAAATTAATATTATAGATAGCAAAAGAAGGTAAAGAGGGAGAGGGCAGGTAAATGAGAGGGTTAAAGAGTGCTAAAAAAAACTCAAGAGGATAAATTAAATATAAGAAAGAGGTTGAGTAAGAGTAAGATCACAAAAAAATAAAAAAAAGTGTTATAAGAGGTTAAAGAGGGAATAAACTAGTGGTAAAAGAGGTGATAAACTAGTGTTCGTGTGAAGAGGAAGTCTAGTATAGTGTTAGTGTAAAGAGTGAGTCTCCTATCCTAGAACTTAATATTAAAAAAGAGTCTAAGCCAAAAAGTGAGTCCAAAGAAAAAAGTTACTAGTAATAGTTTCTTTTAGAATTTTGAAAAAAAAATTAAACCGACTAGCTATGATTTTACGTTGGGCGCCAAACTGTAACGATACCTTCTACTTCTCCAATAAAAGAGGGTAAAATAGATGTACCATTAAATTTAATATATTAATAATATACAGTATTTTATAAAAAACCTGCCTATCTACCTAGCTATCCTAAAAAAACGGCCTACCTACCTAATTGACACACTCAGGAGAGAAGAGGAGGAGGTTTAGAGTATATTACTTGCGGGACGGCTTGGCAGACTACTCCAGGATCGCCTTCTACTCCACGATGTCTTCGTCGTACAGCAGCTTGAGCAAGGCGGTCTGGCAGTAGGCTCCCAACAAGGCGTCTGGGCAGCAGGCTCTCAGCAAGGCGTCAGGGCAGCAGGCTCCCAGCAAGGCGTCAGGGCAGCAGGCTCCCAACAAGGCGTCAAGGCAGCAGGCTCCCAACAAGGAGTCAGGGCAGCAGGCTCCCAGCAAGGCGTCAGGGCAGTAGGCTCTCAGCAAGGCGTCAGGGCAGCAGGCTCCCAACAAGGAGTCAGGGCAGCGGGTACTGCACTTCCTCTTCCATCACTCTTCGTCAAAACTCGTCGAGAACTAAACTCTTCAAAAACTGGTCAAAGACTGAACTCCCGGAGATGGCCCCCAGCGCCTTTTATACCCAGCTCAGCGTTCAAAATCCATTCCATTCTCATTCTGTACCAGAATTCAAATTGTAGAGTCCAAAATAGTCCATCTTGCCAGTTATTTGATCAGCCAGTTATATTCGAGCATAATTTATTAAACCTCTTCGATAAAATCTGAGAGTGTGTTTTAGAAATTTATAATTATAATTTAAAATGCCGTTAATCAGTAGACAACCACAATATAATATACAATATTAAGCTAGTCCTATCGATAAAAGTGAATAACAATTATATAATAAAAGTATGAACAACCTTTTTAGTCTATTAGCCATTCAGTGACTACAAAGAAGAAGAAATTACAGTTTGTCAGCCTTGACGTAAAAATGTCATGACAAGAAAATATTTGTTTTGATGGATGAATTATGGATTATGATTACAAAGAAAACGTAAGTTATTTGGTATTTGTAATAACAAATACTATAATGTGCACGCATATTTTTTCTCCATTCTCAGCAAACAAATCACATTCAGAGTTGTCACAGTCAGGAGGGCATTGAGCATCCTTAGAGTGCGACATACTGGGGATTCAGCTCTGGAAGTCGGTGGAGCAAACAAATTGTGCAAGCGGTTCTGAAGGTGTCCGGTGTATCTGTACTTGAAAAAACAGCCTGTTCTGGATGCTCCACTCATAGATGGCGTCAATGTCCTTTTGCAGAAGTTTAGAATCATCGACCGTTATGATTTGTACAACAAGTTTTAAATCATCAGCATAGAGCAGGCATTTCGCAAACTTGACATTGGAAATAAGATCATTGATCATGATTAGGAAGAGAGGCGGCCCCAAAACAGATTCTTGTCTCACACCCGAGCGAGTGTAGTGCGGTTTGGATTTGAAGCAGCCATGTCGGACAAACTATTTGCGATCCCGCAGGTAGCCAGAAAAGAAGTTAAGCCAAGCGGACGAGAAACCGATGGCCACCAGCTTCTTCAAGAGCACATCATTGTCAACTTTATCGAAAGCTTTACGGAAATTGAAATAGAGCGCATCAACTTGCCTAGCTATGTTCATGCCAATAGATATGTAATCAACATGAATCAATAAGTTTGTTTACGGTGAGACCGGGTCGAATACCGTGTTGCGCATCAGATAAAGACATATCTATGCGTGTGTATAAAATTATGCAGTATGTGCTCAAAGACCTTAGCTATGGTTGGAAGGATAGCGATGGGTGTGTGTTCCTCTACAGATGTTTTATCACTAGTTTTAGGTATTGGAGAGACCCGTGGAATTTTTTAAAGATATGACATAGAGGAACTGCCAAGATATCGTTACATGCTTTGAGAATAAATGCTTGAATGTTGTCAGGGCCAACTGAACTACAGAACTTAAGTCTAGCAATTCCCTTAACTACATTCACGGGGTCTAAAAAGGGGAGAGGAATATTAGTTCTTTTACTACAAACGATAACATTTGTTAGGTTCAACTGAGGTGTATCTGTCAAAAATAGCTGGCAAAATATCGAACAAACGCCTCAGCCGCTGCGACACCCGAACTAGTCTCACTTATGTGAACAACTGTTACCTCGAAACATGCTGCCAGAATTGACGCAGGTATTTTGCTATATTGTTTTCAAGGTGACGACAATACACTGTAAGCTCTCGGGTTCTTAATTTGAGATTTGATCGGAGGCTGCTAAACTCCGCATACGGAAAACTACATCGAGAGAGTTTCCATTTATTATGCAGTTTACTTTTACGTTGATTGTCGCGTATAATGTCTCGAGTAAACCAAACTGGATAACGCCGATTGCCAGTGCTCCTTCTCTTTTTCTTTGGAACGGAAGAATCGAACAAACTATACAGATTTTGGTAAAACTTACCAGCAGCGGTGGGAGCGTCATTGCAGCGAAAAACGTCACTCCAAGGAGCAGAACGAATTTGCTCGTATGTGGTGTGTAGTCTCCTTTACGAAAATTCCAATCCCTACTACGATCAATGTTGCTGGGATTTAATTTTTCGTTAACCTTGTCCGTTGCGATGTTAACCGCAAAGTCTAACGGAGGATGATACAAATCAATTGGAGCCAACTCCGTCCCTATGACATGCTCGCAGTTAACTCCAGTGCCCTCCCGAGCCAACACTATATCTAACTTACACCCATGTATATTCATCACTTCATTCATCTCAGCCAGAATACAAAAGCTAAGAAAATAATGATAATAATTGTTTACATTCACAGATGCACTATTTAAATTACGGTCACCTATAATAACAGTTCATATTAGAGATGTTACTATCAACCTTGCAAAACCACGCCATATAGTCATCATCAGTATCAGTGGGCGTGATGTAGACAACACACACAGATAAAAATACGCCATGAATTGTCATCGTTGCTCATAGATCTTCGCCGCCAGCTGTCTCAAAATTATGTCGTCTCATTATGGTAACGCCAGGGCGCGCGGCGAGAAGTACACCACCACCCGGGGACACTGTCTCTGCGTAGAATGAGTTTTGTCTCTGTTACGGCTATTACGTCATGCTGTGCGAGTAGGAGGAAGCTTGACCTCCAAATGGGTAGCTTGGTTTTGAGCTCACGCACGTTCTGATATAGTAAGCGCAGATACACGTTGCGATCAGTGGGTTTCGATGGAGCAGGAACGCTGAAAGTCTCACTGAGTCTCGTCGCTTCGGGCACGAAAATTTCGACGCCATGGTTTGACGCAATATCCTCTGCCCAGTTTTGAGCTGCCATGACCTGGTCAGCCAGTTTTGAGGGCACACCCAACTTAAAAGATGCATATTTTCCGCGGGAGATTAAAGTTTCTACCGTGTAAAACGGGGCCTGACCTTAGCAGGTCATTATCGGCCGGGGTTGCGGGAGTGTTCTAACTAGTTATCGCGGCCCCGAATGCAATGGAAATGGAACAAAGGAACAGGGTGGGTTTTTAGTTAGTAGAAGTATAACACTCCCTTCCGTTCCACCCAAAGCGAGAGGAGTCGTTTGAAAAGTATGAAATGGGTAGGTAGATAGATAGATATATTCTTTATTGTACACCAAAACAAAATTATGGACTTAACAATTAAAAAGGGTGATACAATGGGCACACACTATTCACAGGTACACTATTCCTAGCGTTATATTTTCTTAAAAAATTATGCACCAAAATGGAGATACTCAATTCGATAATATCGAAACGTTAGATTTCAATGTTTAAACAAAGTAATTAACATAATCTTGTTCAACGCATCATTGTTAGTAGGTCATATCTACGCTCATTATGTAACATTTAGAAACGATTTAGTTTTCATTAGGTTATGTTAAAAAGAGGCTAAGTGATCAGGGAGGTCGCGGTCGACGGACGTCAAATAAAAAGAAAACCAGAACACTGGCAATGTAATAAATAAATTTAAATAAATTGGTTTCTTCACTTTTCGCCTATGGAAAAGCTTTTCGACATTGATAGATGTTACTTACGACTTGGAATAGTGAATATAAATCAGTTCTGCTCACGCATATTGAATGATAACGGCTTGCCACCATCGCGGAAGATTTGGCAGTTGGAATCTTTTCATTTGTTTTCGACGCATTTCTCCTTCGCCTGTTTCGTCTTCACCTTCAACCTGGAATTTAATTTACTAGGTTATTTTGAAGTGTTAATCTTACATACCCTACTAATATTATAAATGCGAAAGTTTGTGAGGGTGTATGTATGTTTGTTGCTCTTTTACGCATAAAATTACTGAACGGATCTGAATGAAATTTGGTAAATAGATAGTTGACATCCCTGAATAACACATAGGCTACGTTTTAGTGCGAATATAGTTTACTAGCTTCTGCCCACGACGTCGTTCGCGTGGGAGGGTTTCATTATAATTAGTAGCCTTTGTGTTATTCCAGGATGTCAACTATCTACTTACCAAATTCTATACAGATCCATTCAGTAGTTTTTGCGTAAAAGAGTAACAAACATCCATTCTCACAAACTTACACTTTTTATAATATTAGTTAGAAAGAAGTGAGATTCTAGTGCATGCGAATATTAGTGGAATGGAGCCCTGAGACAGTTACCCAGGGTCATGGCAGACGGATGACAAGATGGCGAGATGCCCTGGATGCATTTCTCATCTGATTTGGCGAGAGGATGCACACCATCGTAAGGGGGAGGCTCTTACTCAAGATTGGGATAGAATGAGTTAAAAATGCAAAATGCATGGCTACCTATGACGCTATACCTTGCGTCATTTTTTTGAATAGCTTTGAGACTATAATGTCCATCGCTCAATCATTATTATACCCACTACACAACCACACCTACTTAATTAAGCACTTATAATTACACATTTTTTACTTATTAGGAATTTCTCCAGTGCTGCAATTTTACTGCTTAAAACTTTCTAGTTTTTTTTTGGTTTCAAACCGGAAGCTTATTGGAGGAAGAAGATAAAAAATAATAACATAAATAAATATCTACCAGCAACTTCGATCAATTATAGTCAATTGTAGTATAGTATAATTGTAGTACAATTGTAGATCGAAGACCAGCAATGAACGATCAAAGTATATAATTATCTAGGCGAAACTTCACAGATATGATTGGGTAACCACCCCTGTGCGGTGTCGATTACATTATATTTTATGAAATTTCACTAGTTAAATTAAGTAGTTAGTAAGGAAACGTGGGGTTAGCAGTTAAGAAACAAAGTCTCCCACCGCATCTGTCTGTATGTTGGCGATAAACTCAAAAACTGCCAAACATATTTTCATGTGGTTTTCTGTTAGGAAAGAGTTTTTATCCTTAACATGTGTGTTAGGATTAGAAAACTTTTTCGAATGTAATTTTTATTCATATTTTTATTGTGACTTATGTCTGTTACTTGTTTGCTTTTAGTCTTCTGTTTTTTTCATGTAGTCCGGTGTAGATCGGAAAAATATAAATTTATCAATTTATATTTTTGAGTTTTTAATCAAACATAAAAACCACGCACTGCTACTTATTCAGTGATGTTCTAATCTAATATCCAGATCATTTTCACCAATGGATGGAGTGATTCATGAGGAAGGCTTACTTTAATGTGTAAATTATTAACGATTAGAATTCATTTGCAGAATTAAACCGTGCAAAGCCAGGCGGGGTCGTTAGTAAATTATAATTTGAATATACATAATTATTCGCAACAGTTTGCCATTTTAAATTATTAATAATAACTGCTGTGATCTAAATATATATAACTCAAAGGTGACTGACTGACTGACATAGTGATCTATCAACGCACAGCCCAAACCACTGGACGGATCGGGCTGAAATTTGGCATGCAGGTAGATGTTATGACGTAGGCATCCCTTAAGAAAGGATTTTGCGAAATTCCCACGGGATAGGGATTTACACGGGAAAACCTTCCCTCGCGGGCGAAGCCGCTGGCACAAGCTAGTCTATTATAAGATGAAGGAACAGAGTGCATCTGTACCTGCGCACATACTTGTGCACCATAATATCCCCGCGTAGATGGCTAATCACCAATCACCGATTTTATTCAAATTGGTCAGGAGGACTATAATTGATCTACTAATTTAAACGCTTTTGTAATTGAAGTAAGTTTGTTATTAAGAATAACACTATAAAATCAACACCATTTACAATATTTTTTAAATTTTGAACTACACTAAATTTATTTACTACACACCGAAATTCTACAGTGTTGCTATTTTGTAATTGACAGAAGTTGATGGAGGTGGTTCCGAACTGCATCCCACAATTACCAAGATCTTCAGAGTACTTCAGACATGACGAGAGAGAGAGGAAAGAGGAGAGGGGGAGAGAAAGAAAGGAAAGAGGAGGAAGGAGGAGAGTGAGACAGAGGGATATAGATAACTATCTTTTGTCCGCGACTTCGTTCGCGTGGGAGGTTTGTCCCACGTAATTCCCGATCCCGTGGGAATTCCGGTATAAAAACTATCCTATGTCCTTCCCAGGTTCTTAAACTATTTCGAGGCCAAGTTTTATCTAAATCGGTTCAGCGGTATAGGCGTGAAAAGGTAACATACAGACAGACAGAGTTACTTTCGCATTTATAATATTAGTATGGATTAATTCGGATTTTCAAGTCTAAAACCGAAAAAATAAAGTACTTACATTAATTTTGACTCTCTTGTCTTTTTCATCGTCTTCATTTTCTGTAGCGTTACCAGTTGGATTAGGGTTAGGTACGTCACCCATTTTCACAATTTTTGGGTAATTTTTCTTATTAATACGAGCACTTGAGAATTTATAAGTTGATAATATAAAATCACGCAATAATTTTAATAAGACACCAACATATTATTGTTACTAAAATTTTGTCTTAAAGCACTGAACTTGTGATTTTGATAAGCCTCGACAAAAGTGACAGTTTTGACATCATGGGCTTTACTTTTCGTTTTTGTAACAAAATATTTATTGAATGCCAGTAACTATGCAGGCCTTATTCAAATGCGGGCATGGTCTTTTAGTAGTTGTTAGAAAAGAGTTTTTATCCATGACGTGTGTGTTAGGATTAGAAAACTTTTTCGAATGTAATTTTTATCCATATTTTTATTGTGACTTATGTCTGTTACTTGTTTTGCTTTCGTCTTCTGTTTTTTCCATGTCATCCGGTGTAGATCGGAAAAATATTTTATCAATTTAAATTTTGTGTTTTTAATCAAACATAAAAACCGCGCTCTGCTACTTATTCAGTGATGTTATACAGGCCCGTTGGTATAGTGGTCAGTGGCCCTGACTGCTGTGCGCAAGGTCGTGGGTTCGATTCCCACCTAGGACAAATGTTTGTGTGATAAGCACGGTCATTTGTTCTTTGTCTGGGTGTAATTTATCTATAATATGTATATATTTAGAAATATATATGTATGTTTATCAGTTGTCTAGTACCCATACCACAAGCTCTGCTTAGTTTGGGACTAGATGGCGTTGTGTGAAAAGTTGTGGAATATTATTATTATTATTTTCTTTATTACATTTTATATACATATTATTTACATTTTTAAACATTCCTATAAAAACAAAAAATATAAAAAACAGTAGCCCACCGGCATCGGGAACAGGGTCCAAGCTGCCGGTGGTCAGGGCTCTTGAGAGAGGAACCTCCTAACAATTCGTGCCGTGTCCAGAAGTACTGCTTTCTGGATCAAGCCCTTGATCCAGCTGCCCAACGAGAGCCTCCTAAGATGTTTGTCGAGGCTCTTGGCTATTATGCCATTGGCTGAGACGATTATCGGCACAATGATTGCTGTATCCACATCCCACATGTCAACAACCTCGCGAGCCAAGTCAAGATACTTAATTTGCTTATCTTTCTCGGCTATCACGAGGTTCTCGTCATGAGGGACCGCTATATCAACAATCACCGTGCGACGCTCTAATCGGTCTATTACCACTATATCAGGCTTATTGGCAACAATAGTCCTGTCAGTGATGATAGACCGATCCCAGTACAGCGTAATATTGCCATTTTCGAGAACTGGGTCGGGCACATACCTATAGTACGGTACTTCTGATTCCACGAGATTGTATTTAAGAGCAAGTTGCTGGTGAACAATCCTAGCTACAAGGTTGTGTCTATGCAAATAGTCTCCGTTAGCTAGACGAGAACAACCGGAGATAATGTGACGAATGGATTCTCCCGGTTTGTGACATGCCCGACATATGTCTACCGTACCATCCTTCACAATATATTTCCGATAGTTATTCGTCATCATAATTTCATCCATAATTGCACAGACAAAACCTTCGGTTTCCCCGAAGAGGTTACCAAAACGTAGCCAGGCTACGGACGCTAATGTATCTACATCAGACCCATGAAGGGCCCGGTAATAGCGTCCGTGAAGCTCCTTGCTCTGCCATACTTCTCTGCGGTCATTAGTATCTAATACTACAGGTTTGCGCCAATTCTCGGTACCTAAGGAGAGCGGAGTGAGGCCTTTGTCCACCGCTACCACATCTCGATGCATACCCACGTCGGCATTATTATTATTATTATGTTTTATATTTATTTTTTCTCGGCAAATCCGGGACGAATTGATGGCACGGGCCTAAGCCAAGTGTTCATCAATGGGGTCAAGAGTGGGTACATTAGGGTGAATGATCACTGGCAGTGTGTCAGTGTGGATGTTTTGATGCAGGTTATCAGGTTCACATTGCAGGAACTTTCTGACTATCCTGCATGTGTTTAATATCACTGCTTTCTGCAACAGTTGGTAAATGCTTGGGGGTAAATTTAGAGAATGAAGGGATTGATGAAGTTGTTTGGGTATTACGCCAGTTGTTGATAATACTATAGGGACTATTGTGACTTTTTGTAAATTCCAAAGACGGGTTATTTCGTCTTTTAGCTCAATATATTTGGAAAGTTTTTCAGCTATAGTAGTCTGTAAGTTATGTGTATTTGGTACAGCTATGTCTATGAGATATCCTGTTTTACTAATTTTATTTATTATGGTGATGTCTGGCCTGTTAAAATGAACGGTTCGGTCGGCGAGTATGGCACGATCAAAATACAGTTTCACGGCCGCATTTTCCATCACTGTTTCGGGATTATATTTGTAATATGTTACTACGGATTCTATTAGTTTAAATTGGTGAGCTAGTTTTTGGTGAATTATGTTGGCTACTTGGTCGTGCCTGTGTTTATAGTCCGTCTGGGCTATTGACTTACATGCGCCTGTAATGTGTTGAATTGTTTCTGGAGAACTATTGCATTTTCTACAGGTGTCAGTAGTTAAATTTTTAATAATATATTTTCTATAATTTTTGGTTTCAATGGTTTGGTCCTGTATTGCAAGCATGAAACCTTCGGTTTCTGGAAAGAGTTCACCTCGATAGACCATGCGTTCGACGCCTCTTTGTCGACATTAATATGGCATAAATCATGGCGGTGTCTTCCGTGCAGAGACTTCTGATTCCACTCTAAAATCTTGGTTTTGTCATCAGTTACCTTTTCATTATTTTTATCATTTTTGTCTTTTAAATTAAGAGGTGTAAAGTGTTGGTCTTTTTGTGCTATTAGTTTGTGTAATATGGAAGTTGTAGACTTGGTAAAGAAATATTGTCTTAGACTTGTGATTTGTCTGTTATGTAAGTTTATAATTTCAATAAGGCCCCTGCCTCCTTCTTTTCTCGGTAGTGTTAGCCTTTGCAGGCATGATCTTGGGTGGTGTTTGCGAAATTTAGTCATTGTTGTATTAATTTTACGTTGTAGGGCCTTAAGGTCTGTTTTGGTCCAGTTGATTATGCCGAAAGAGTAAGTGAGTACAGGTATAGCAAAGGTGTTGATTGCTTTTATTGTGTTTCGCGTGTGAGATTAAGTATTTAAAATAGATGTATATATATAGTATATGTATAAAGAATGTTGTTATTTTTAAAAGTAATTAATTATCAATATCAATGTATTATGTATTTATCGATTAATTATCAATTAATCGATATTACCATGATTGTCAGGTATATTATAGAAATAATTTAACAATTTGTATAGCAATATCAATTTATTCATTTACCACACGGTTCGGAAAGGGTTGTTTTCTGTGGAGAAGAACCGGCAAGAAACTCCACAGTTACTCTTTTCAAAACATAATTCATTTTCACATAAACATCAATTCACTATATGTACTTTACAATATTACCACAATGTGATTACTATCGTTATAACTTATAGCTTTATTTACTTGTGTATCTACTATTTCATTACTCCATTACATATTATATAAGTAATGTTATTTATAGAATTAATACCAAATGTTCATTAAATTATCACACAATTATCAATTAATAACACTGTCACATTAAAGTAACAAATACAAAATAATTAATTCATATTCAAATACAATAGCAATACGATAGGATTTTTATACCAATTTTACACATAAAAATATTAGAAAATATTAATAAAAGTTAGAAACAACACAAGTTCACTTAACTTAGGTCCGTTCGGTGTGACTGCTCCAGAGCGACTGTGAGTGACTGTGTCTAGAACGACTGAGCGGCGGCTTTTATACACAGTGTAAACAAGTGACGTCACATCGTACGATTTTAAAACAGATTTGTTAACCTTTGTATTTTAACATTAAGCTATGATTAAATGATATAAAAATACAGTAGATATGTTGAAATTAATTAGTTCAATTACTTATTAGTTTTACGATGACAGAATTAGTAAACAAGCAACGTTATTTTTTAAATAATGTTTAAATATTCTGTTATACAAGACAACAATGAAAGAACAGTTTAAACTCTTATCTTATAAATAGGTTTCGTAATAGTGTTTACAATGTTTTGATAATAAATAGTTAAATTTTGTGTATCACATGTTAAAAAGGTTATAATTATTATAGTGATATTTTAATTTGTGTTCAATTAAAGAAACAAACTTGAGTTAATGTAATAAACCAACTGAAATTATTTGAATAATCCATCACGGCCAAACTGACCTGTACTTCGCTCTCGAAGTACCAACTAATTATAATCAATACAATAGCCTCTGGCCTTGACATACCAGTCCTATCACCTGCGGCGCATGAGTTTCAGAAAGGTATCAGGGCAGGGCTGCCAAGCAGTCTACATAGGGTCGCCGGCCTTGACATACCAGTCCTACCACCTGCTGCGCATGGATTTCAGAAAGGTATCAGGGCAGGGCCTCAGCAGTCTACAACAGCCTCTGGCCTTGACATACCAGTCCTATCACCTGCTGTGCATGAATTTCAGAAAGGTATCAGGGCAGGGCCTAAGCAGTCTATAATAACCTCTATATTTTTTATAATATTATATTCAATAATTTCAAACAAACATCGTTAATTGAACACAAATTAGAAACAACACTTATTCAACACTTATTTCATTATACGTCATTAACGATTTTGGTCTTGAAGTACAAAGAATTGTCAAATGTGATTTATAATATTTTCTTACCTCAACGTCTTTTCATTTCATTCTTGTTTTCTATGTTTTAACTATGAGTTTGTTTATGTTTTGCCAATTGCATAGATGTGTCATGCCTCCTCCACCCGCTGCTAGTGGGATAGGCAAGCACCGAACAAAAGAGCGACCAGCGGAAACATATCTAACTATCATTTAACTCATTGTGTTCCAATTATGGTTATTAGAAATATATTAATAATCACATTCAACATTACAAACAAACTATAATGACTTATGATTATAATAAAGATTTAAAAACAAAAATCATGGTTACCTCAACAATACAAACTTTGATCCTCTATTTAAATTAATTTTCACGTAACCTCTGGGGAAATTATGAATTTCAAAAAAAATCCTTCCCTATTCCTTGTTTACAATAAAAAGGGAACCTCTGTGCAAAATCTCAGCTGTTAGGTCCAAGGGTTTGGGCTAGGCGTTGATGAGTCAGTCAGGACTTCTCTTTTTGTTTATATAGTATTTTAGTAGTTTATATATTTTTATTTCCTAGGAAACCATAGTAACCATTTATATTTAATTATTTAACTACAATCCAATTTTATGTTATTATATTACTATATATATATATTTTTTTTAATATTATGATAGAATTATAAGAAATAATTTAATTAATATTAACACTAATTTTATTGATTTTATTGTTATTATTGAATTTATTTACTTTAGCTAACTTTACTAATTCGTAAAGCTTATCGTTTCTCCGGTAATAAGTGATAAACAAATAATAATGATAACAAAATAATATGCATTATTAATTAAGTAAGTTTTGTATAATACAGCACACTTTAGTTAGAAAAAAAAGAAACATTTTAAAATTTATGCCACGTCCCTAATATATAATTTATGGATAACGGTGTGGGAGCACATTAACTTACATTTATTTGTTATGATTTTATAGTTTATAAAAATGTGTTACTGTTTGTTATTCCCTAATAAATAAATTAAATTAAATTTATTTAAATTCATTCTAATTCAGCAATATCTAACCAACTTACTCCATACTTTGAGGAATATATTTACTAGTTGATAATCCAGAAAGGCTTTAGAAAAAAAAAATCTATTGATGTAGCCATATACGATTTCTTGCAAACAGCAGCAGAGTCGATAAAATAACTACCAACTCTAGCGCTTTACATGGATATGTCAAAAGCTTTTGATCGCGTAGATCATAAAATACTAGTAAATAAACTTAACGAATACGGAACAAAAGGAAACGTATTAAATTTAATCGAATCTTATTTTAGTAATAGGCAGCAAATATCTGTAGTAGTCAGGATTAGTGAAAAAAAAAAAGATATATTTTTCAAATCTGACCAGAGAACTGTAACGTTTGGAGTGCCACAAGGAAGTGTACTCGGGTCACCCCTATTTATTATTTACATTAATGACTTTCCAACAGCTTCTATTTATCCAATAACTAGTTTGGAGACGATAGTACTTTACTTTTTAATAGTGATGAATTGAGTGCGCTAGAGACGGATATTGATTCTAGCATAAAATCGGATGTGAATTGGCTACAGAATAATAATTTTGGTTATAAATCTAGACGAGACAACAAAGAGTTATAATGAATTTCCAACAAAGGCTTTTCCGGAATCTGAACTTCAATTAGTTACGATGACAAAGCTATTAATGAGACCAAAGTGATGAAATTTCTCGGATTAAATATAGAAAGCACATTAAAATGGCATACACATATTTACAACGCGTGTACTAAATTAAAGAAAAATGAATATGCCTTGCATATGTTAAGTAAAATAACAAATCAAACAACAGTCTTAACAGCATAATCACGGCCTGGTTACCTCAACATTGATATACGAAATTATATTTTGGGGTAATGCAACAGATGAAGATACGGTATTTAAGTTCCAAAAAAGATGCATTAGAGCGATTTGTAATTTAAAGAGTACAGACAGTTGCAAAATACTCTTTAACTAAAATATTAACAGTTCCTTAATTATATATATATACGAAATATCCATGTTTGTCAAAAATAATTTACATACATTTTTTAGAGTAAATAGACAACGTCGTTGTGACCAGTTACAAATAGTTGTATCCAAAACTTCAATATATAGGAACAGTATTTTCGTAATGGCTCCAAAACTATATATTACATTGCCAAAGGGTGAAGAAGAAGAAGAAAAGTGAGGGAAATGTCAACCATTTTAAGCGTAAATTCACTTTTATTTCTAGTTGAGAAGACATACTACTCCATTAGACTTTTTAAATGACATGTATTAATGAATTTTATGACCGACAGTATTTATTTATTTATTTTATATATTTTAATTTATTTTTCGTAATTAATTTATCGTAATTAATTTATTTTAATTTATTTATCGTATTTTAATTAATTTATTTATTGTATTTTAATTAATTGTATTTTAATTAATTAATTAATTGTATTTTAATTAATTAATTAATTGTATTTTAATTAATTAATTGTATTTTAATTAATTAATTGTATTTTAATTAATTAATTTATTGTATTTTAATTAATTAATTAATTGTATTTTGATTAATTATTATTTATTGTACTTATTTTAATTTAATTTATTTAGATTTAATTTAATTCATGTTAATTCAGTTCAATTTCAAATTCAGTTCAATTTCAAATTCAGTTCAATTTCAAATTCAGTTCAATTTCAAATTCAGTTCAATTTCAAATTCAGTTCAATTTCAAATTCAGTTCAATTCCAAATTCAGTTCAATTCCAAATTCAGTTCAATTCCAAATTCAGTTCAATTCCAAATTCAGTTCAATTCCAAATTCAGTTCAATTCCAAATTCAGTTCAATTCCAAATTCAGTTCAATTCCAAATTCAGTTCAATTCCAAATTCAGTTCAATTCCAAATTCAGTTCAATTCCAAATTCTCGAGAGAAAAAAAAAGTGACGCCATTAAGTTTCTTTTTTTTTAACATGTTTTAGAACAGAAACTTGGTAGTAGCAAAATAAAGGTTACTTATTATTTAACATGATTTGGTATACGCAAAGGAGAGAAAACGGTAAATGTTTGTATCATTGTGATAACCAATCCTTGAATTATCCATAGACCGTTCGGCCAATCTGACTATTCAGCAAACATACTACAAAACATACTAAGGCATTTAGTTACAGTGAATACATATCGTTCTACTTGTGATACGTTTCAAAATGACCTAATTTGACTATTGCTAAAATTGGTTCAAACTTATTTAATTGTTTTTTTTTCTTACTTGACTCCCGTTATCATCGGCTCTTGCAACTGTTTTCATGCTGGTCCATCAAGGTTATTCGCAAGGTTCCTCGATGTTATGGCACCATCAGGCTGAATTGCTGTCACTGGCTACTGGATCAAGGTCCGGAAGCACCGCATCATCATCTGAACGGCGGCAATAGCCCGAGACAGCATCACGGATGAAGAGGCCTTCCAATATTGCGGGATCCATTCTGAAACTTTTCACACAATGCATTAGAATTAGGGCAATAGTGACATACATGTACCCTCTACTTGAAATAACATCAAGGCCTAAAACAAATGTACAGTTAACCAAAACTAGAACTGAAAAGAGTAACTGGAAAACAATCGGACAATCGTGACATATATTCAAGTGTTGGCAACACCGAGTGAAGCTAGCGCGAGTGGTGCTGTGGCGGGAAACGAAGCGGTTACACCGGTCGACATGGCGCGATCACCGGAGCTCTTTGGGTTGAGCTCTCGACGTGTACGGTTGTGTTGTGCTTAGTTTTGCGTTATTAAAGTAGAGATTGTCTGTATTGTCTATATTTGTGAATATACAAGTTATTCCTCACTTTTGTCTTGTTTATAAATCCCTAATCAGCAGTACCAGTAAAAATAGTTAACATCAGAAGTGGGATAAGCTAGTGCTTTCCCCAGCCCACGGGTAAAAAGAAAAGCAAAACTAAGTGCAAACATAACTCGTGCTAGATACGCGTCGAGTAGCAGCAAAGTAAGGTTAACAGAAACTGTAAGTACAAATCTAAATATCCTGATGATACCTGAGTTTGAGCCGTGTGACCATGTGAATTTAATCGAAATTGATGCATCTACATTTAAACGGTCTGATAGTATTGTTTGTTATCAAGTTAAACTAAATACTTAGGTCAAAGTTTCCGCTAAGAGACGTAACGAGTGTGTGATTACGTATCCATAACACCGTTGTAACACCACACACCATAACAACATGTGACCGGTTTGCTTGTGGAAAAAAAAAGGATTTCTTTGTCTTTTAAAGTTAAAAAGAAATATATTTGGCTTCATGTAGGTAGTTAAATTTACAAGAAAGGTGACGTAAAAGTATTATTTAAATAACCAGATTGAACGAAAACGTGTCGGAAACGGTAATTATTATACTATTTGTCTGCAGTACAAGTCTGTAGAGGTCAGTTTTTAAAACACGTGAGTTTTAGCGGGTTTTCTGCATAGTTATGTCTATAAACCAGGGCATTTAACTAATCATAGTAGCTCAAGTATTCGGGATTAAATACTAAAGGAACCAAATAGTTGTAATGTTTCGTTAGTTCGGAAAAGAAAAGGAACTATTGCGGTGGTAATCATAAATAAATTCAGTGTAAAGTGTAAGTCTTGTGCAAGAATCCGGAGGCGTCTTGTTACAATAAAAAGATGGAAGCGGTCGAAGGTAGAAAAATATGATACCGTCCTAACTACTTGCCTTTGTAGAAATAGGTACCTAGTAGTCGGAAAGCATATTTTGTTATGGAACGCAATTTAGAGATAACTGTACTACCTGCTATTATTAATGATATTTAAAGAATTTTCAAGGAATAGTGTAAAGAGGGTAGTTTAATAAAAATAGATTCGGTTTACGTTAATGTCGAAATTTATGTTCTTAATTCTTAATGTGATTGGTGAGGTGTTGATTGGTCGTAACGTAACAGTAGTGTCTTGTTTAATGTACAGACAAATAAGCGATGGACTGATATTTCAGTAACATTGAAAACATTTTTAAAGTGGTAGACGTATCACGTTCGAATAGTGTTAATAAGTATATTGGTTAACTGTTAAGGAACTAATGTTACTATTAAATAGGCCATGGGGTGTTTATTAATGTGAAAGATTTAATAACACGATATTAAAATTAATGTAAAGTATAAGAGCTGGGTCAAGTCAGGATAGTTGTGATGAGTGTATAGTGCATTGCCCATCCTGGGCTCAGTATGGACACTTCTTTTGAAAGAAATTACAATTACCATTATTTTTTTAATATCATATCATGAATTTTACATACATTCTAATGAGCGCCATTGTAATGAATAATATTTTGTATAAAAAAGTACTTTTATAAAAATCTAAAACGTTCTTGTAGATAAATGTTGCCACTACTTAAAACACTCTTTATCGATTTTTCCACGGATATTAATTTTATAGTAATAAATAATACAATATAATTCAATGTAATACATCTTGCACTTTGCACAACCAGTAGTTATAAAAAAGGATTGATGAGAATTAAACGAACGTTTTACTTGTATGAATTATAATGTAACGTAGAATAAATCGATTATTCGATAGTGTTTTGTATATTTATATTTCATAATGACAACACTTTCTTCATTTGTCAAAAATAAAAAGATATTCTATTCACGTCATGTCACATTTTGTTTTCGCTTAGTGTTGATGTGTTTTTCTTGATACTCGATTTCTGTTATTATGACCCGGCTTATAAAACATGGACTAATTATTGATTTTTATCGACAACTTTGGCTTTATTATACGGACTTGGTTCTCACCCTCAACGACGACTTTTGCTTTAGAATCAGGATCTCTGCCGCATTCGTTTTGGATTTCGACAAATAATTGAAATTGAAAAACATTTATTCGGACGAAGATACACTGAATAACTTACAATGGTCAACGAACATTGTGTTAACTGTGGCCCTACCCTGACGGGAATTCAAAGTCACACTTTGGAGCCCGAGCAAGTAACTGTGCTACAGCAATGGATTGCGCCACAACTGGTAAATAATAATTGTTTAAAAACATACATACATGTGTTACCTACATTATTGTGTCATAAGTTCATAACATAACTTACAGATTGTAATGTTGTTTTAGGTATCCAACGATCTTGTTTGCCACAACTGCTGGGAGGACCAGTCTTGTTACTCCACAACAAGAAACAAAAGGTGTTAGCCATACAAATAGTTGTATTTATTTATTGTGGCCGCTCAATCAGAAAAATCAGAAGTCATTTGTTACAGACAAATACTGAACGGGAGAATCATATTAGAAATGTTATCATAGAATGGATTCAACCGCGAGAGTGGGTTTTATTTCAAATAATAAACAAATGCAAAGTATGGTATTCTAAGTTATCATGTTGTTAATATGTGTTTTGTAAATGTGTATCTATGCTAAATCTATTGCATCCACCTGATAGGATACTTGTTTTAATTTTTTTAGATATCAATCTCAAGCCACATCTGTCATCCATGCTGGGAGAGAGCTGATCGGGCAGCTGTACATTTTGTACAAGAGTCTGCATCCACTTCTTCAGATGCCACTAATGAAACGGAGATATTTCTACCCAATTATACCCGAGCTGCAAATACAGAACGACGCAAGTGCTCTGGTATCTAGGATGGCCGAGATATGAAACAAATATTTTCCCTCCTGCGCCAATTTTTGGATAATATATTAGTCGTATATGAAAATGATGAAAATATAGATGTGTGCATTACACACTAAATACTTGCTTTATTTTATTTTGTAATTAAGATAAATATAATAAAACATATTAATAGCATCAAGCACACAAACAATAATAAATCTTAGATTTACCGTCGTTAAAACATTTTTTTATATTGAGGAATATCAAAGCAATCCATTTTTTTTAAACATTGGCCACAATTTCGGTACATTTTTTATATTTCCGATACACATAAGATTCTAAAATACACAACTGGTGTTCCATTATTCGCTGTCCATTCTGAGCCCAACGCACTATGAAGGGTGGGCAATCCCCTTTATTATGTAACATTACAACAAGTTTCTATAGTAGTTAAGACAAACCAATAAGGGCCGTCTTTTTGAAGAGTTCTTAGACTAGATAATGCGTAAAGAATGTGACAGTTATTGTCCTGTGCTTGGAGACATTGATGTGCATACTATGGACGTCAGAGAAATATGAAAATGGTATCGAATAGACAATATGAGAGGATGTGAGAGATCAAGTAAATGACATGAAGGAGTGGCCGAGGCGAAGAACAAAATCCTTAATAATCGGTATTTTGAGTAAACCACGCGTTGGCAAGTTAAATATATTATACAGGCATTTATTTACAACTAGCCCTATTCATATTTGTAGCGTTCACGATTTAGGGTAGGAGTGGTGTGCTGAAGCAGTTACTGCCTAAGACTAAAGGAGTAACCTGGACCAGGCACTACTTCGAACCAAAAGAGTGAACTAGGTTTCACAATCATTTATTTACAACTAGCCTTATTATGCTTATTCAATTTATGCATGTTATGGTTTCATACAAAAGAATATAGGTATGTGCTGGTCTGCCAGAACTTTGAAGTGTTCATGATCCAGGGTAGGAGTGGTGTGTTGAAGCAGTTACTACCTAAGACTAAAGGAGTAAACTAGACCAGGCACTACTTCGGACTAAAGGAGTGAACTAGATTTTAGATTTTGTCTAAGTCTAAAGACAAAATTCTATGAGTTGGGCAGATCAGTACATCAAAAACAATGCGTCTCGAAAGGTTTCCTGGGCCTAAAGGGGACTAGAATAATTTTCTCTAATGTTTCAAGTTTAGGGAAGAAGTAAAAGAGATCAAGATGATGTTCATGATGGCAGTGTTCTGATACTTGTTTTATTTTCAGATGCATAGTTTTGGCTTGTGTGACGGTGTACGCAGGTGCTGTTGGTGTTGGTTGGAGTGTGCCTGAGGTCATGCACGATGCAGGAGGGCCGTGTTGGCAACACCGAGTGAAGCTAGCGCGAGTGGTGCTGTGGCGGGAAACGAAGCGGTTACACCGGTCGACATGGCGCGATCACCGGAGCTCTTTGGGTTGAGCTCTCGACGTGTACGGTTGTGTTGTGCTTAGTTTTGCGTTATTAAAGTAGAGATTGTCTGTATTGTCTATATTTGTGAATATACAAGTTATTCCTCACTTTTGTCTTGTTTATAAATCCCTAATCAGCAGTACCAGTAAAAATAGTTAACACAAGTACGAGGGTACTTGAATATTTTATTCTTAAAATAAAATCACATGGACTATGAACCAAGTCTCAATAAACCGAAACAAAATAAGGGGGCTGTGAACAATCCCACTTCTGATGTGAGATTAAGTATATAAAATAGATGTATATATATAGTATATGTATAAATAATGTTGTTATTTTTAAAAGTAATTAATTATCAATATCAATGTATTATGTATTTATCGATTAATTATCAATTAATTGATATTACCATGATTGTCAGGTATATTATAGAAATAATTTAACAATTTGTATAGCAATATCAATTTATTCATTTACCACACGGTTCGGAAAGGGTTGTTTTCTGTGGAGAAGAACCGGCAAGAAACTCCACAGTTACTCTTTTCAAAACATAATTCATTTTCACATAAACATCAATTCACTATATGTACTTTACTATATTACCACAATGTGATTACTATCGTTATAACTTATAGCTTTATTTACTTGTGTATCTACTATTTCATTACTCCATTACATATTATATAAGTAACTAGCTTCCGCCCGCGACTTCGTCCCCGTGGAAAAAAAATCCCCTGATTTTGAAACATTCTTCATTACTGCTCCGCTCCTATTGGTATTAGCGTGATGATATATAGCCTATAGCCTTCCTCGATAAATGGGCTATCTAACACTGAAAGAATTTTTCAAATCAGAACGGTAGTTCCTGAGATTAGCGCGTTCAAGCAAACAAACAAACAAACAAACTCTTCAGCTTTATAATATTAGTATAGATGTTATTTATAGAATTAATACCAAATGTTCATTAAATTATCACACAATTATCAATTAATAACACTGTCACATTAAAGTAACAAATACAAAATAATTAATTCATATTCAAATACAATAGCAATACGATAGGATTGTTATACCAATTTTACACATAAAAATATTAGAAAATATTAATAAAAGTTAGAAACAACACAAGTTCACTTAACTTAGGTCCGTTCGGTGTGACTGCTCCAGAGCGACTGTGAGTGACTGTGTCTAGAACGTTTTTTTTTTTTTTTTTTTTTAGGTAGGGCCACTCGTAGTTTAGCTCTATACGGCTAATGTACTACTTAACCGGTCTGTATGTGTCTAGAACGACTGAGCGGCGGCTTTTATACACAGTGTAAACAAGTGACGTCACATCGTACGATTTTAAAACAGATTTGTTAACCTTTGTATTTTAACATTAAGCTATGATTAAATGATATAAAAATACAGTAGATATGTTGAAATTAATTAGTTCAATTACTTATTAGTTTTACGATGACAGAATTAGTAAACAAGCAACGTTATTTTTTAAATAACGTTTAAATATTCTGTTATACAAGACAACAATGAAAGAACAGTTTAAACTCTTATCTTATAAATAGGTTTCGTAATAGTGTTTACAATGTTTTGATAATAAATAGTTAAATTTTGTGTATCACATGTTAAAAAGGTTATAATTATTATAGTGATATTTTAATTTGTGTTCAATTAAAGAAACAAACTTGAGTTAATGTAATAAACCAACTGAAATTATTTGAATAATCCATCACGCGCATAGAGTTGTGTTTTCAGTTCAGTTTTGCGAATCGACACACACACACGACAAAAAGCGTGTTGTCTCTTTTTAACCTACCAAGAGCTGCAAATGACAAGAGAGGCGTCTAAATGTTTCTCAAGTACAAATTTGTCAAAACTTTTATTCGACGTCAAAATCATGTCTATGCGTGACCGGTCGCCATATTGAGTGCCCAAAGTACTCTGTGGTTTTGTGGTAGTTGTGCTGACAAACAGTTGCTTGCTGAAGATATTTTTGTTGTTTTATAGAAAAATACGTATAGGTAAAACAGTATTTCGGTGTTCTGAGTTTAGACAATAATAGGAAAATCATGCCCTCGTATTGTATAAAACAGTGTGGTGCGAGAAACAACAAAAATCAGCCTAATTTGGCTCTGCACAGGTTAGTAACTAGTTTTTACTAATCCAGTCGAATATTTAGAATTATTATGTGTAATGTATCATTACTAGATGATCTTTTTGAATATTATTTCAACCTGAGTCATTTTGGTATGGCTTAAAACGTTATTATTTTCTTTATTTCGTTGCATTGTTTACATTTGCACTTACAATTGTAAGGCTAGTGATGTGAGATGTTCGCGCGGATAAGTATCGATGACATTGATACAGTGCATGAAATTAATTGTAATGATATTTTAATCCACAGGTTTCCTGGAAACGACAGTTTAAAAAAAAATGGATAGAAGCTATTGGTTCTGAAAATATAAACCCTAGACATAAAATGTGGCATATTAGCTCCATGCACATTGACAAATCTTACCCTCGATGTGATAAGGTTACATGACGGTGCAGTGCCCACATCGACTATGCTGCTATGTTTTTAAACAAAAATTGCATAGAACAGTAATTTCAACATAAATATCTTGTTAAATACTTTCTGTATTGGCGGTAGTTCAAATTTCAAGTTATTTATTTATTTATTTAAATAGGTTCACCAACAATTACTTTCACTTGTTTTATGGCTAACACAACATGTTTAAAAGCAGAATAAAGTGTAACAATCACTTAAAAGTAAACTTTGCATGCATTAGTTATATTTATATCTATACTATAATTATAAATAACATTAATCTATCGATAATTTAAGTACACATAACAAGATCTAATATTGGCTTAATATGCTAATCAATCCTTTAACACTGATATTAATAATAATAATGACTACTCCATGTCGATACATTTATAAATTTTGGCTTTTAGCTTGATCAAGGAATCACATTGCAGATCAATTTGGTCACCGCAATGAATGAAATACTTATGTATAATAACTAAATTGACTATTTTTTTTCAGCATAAGAAAATTTGTTCCTCGCATCAATGTTCCTCACAACAACTTCCTTAAAGTATAATGGTAAGGAAACATTTTATAAATATTACTTCGTTTTTTTTAAGAAAGTCTTGTTTATTTTTAATAATTGAAACCTTTGAATTGTGTTAGATTGAATTGTTCAATTGAATTGTTCAAAAATGAATAAATGTCTTTTTTTTACATAAAACATGGTTATTATTTTACGTCCACTGGTGGACATAGGCTTTCCCCAAGCGTTGCCACACTAATCTACTCTGTACATCTCTCATCCACCGGACTCCCGCATCTTTGACCAGGTAGTCGCTCCACCTATTAGGAGGCCCTCCAGCGCAACGTCTTCCAGTTTGAAGAGAAAGAGAGCCAGTATAAAAAAGGGACGATGAAACATAAAAGACCCACAACTTCAGGATCAGTAGTTTTGAGAAAATTGCGGAAAATCAAACATATATAAGTATACATACATACTGATCGAATACAGAACCTCCTTTTTTGAAGTCGGTTAAAAAGTTAAACAAATTCATGGAGGTTAAATATCGATAACAGCTGCGCATATTGCTCGCAGTTACAACACTACGAACGGCAGCCATCTTATGTGCCCGATGGTATGCACGCTAATTTCGTAGTTAGGGCAAGTCCATAGGTTTCCATGTCAGCGGTGCATAACACTGACTTGGAAATTGGAATACATTTCCTATCTCTATGACGTATCGGGACAAAAAGCATAGATTACATTCTTTTTGCAAATCGTAACATCTATAATGGTTATAAATAGGTAGGCTATAATTACGGTATTACTGAATCTAAATATTTTTTAATCAGCAGGTTAGATTTTAAAGTTACATGCGATCCCATGAAGATATTTAATTGTGGCAAAACTAATCAATAATGCTATAAAATAGTGAGAAGTAAAACGAAAGAATAAGCCCATTTGATTTTTTTATATGAACATAATACCACATTCTAATACACTTGCAGAAAAATACATAGCAGTAACTAAAATTAAAAATAATATTGACAAAAAGCAACTAGTTCTAGGTATTTTCATTGATCTTAAAAAAAGCTTTTGATACAATAAGTCATTACATATTACTAAAAAAGCTAAAAAGCATTGGAATAACTGCCATAGCCTACAAAATATTAGAATCTTATCTTGCAACTTGCAAACAGGTATCAGATAGTAAAAAAAAGTTATTTAAAAAATCTAAAAAACCCGGCTGCTAAACTGAAATGCAAGAAACAAGCACATTTTTATTTTAATAAGTGACAAGCAGGCGGACCCATCCCATTAAAAAATATGTTCAATTGAGTAATGATAAACATGATATCACTTTTCAAATCCTTGTAATAAGCCCTTTAATTTGATACCCATATTGCGGTATCCGAAAAAAAAAATATTTTCACTATGTATAATGGCTTCCCACAGCTGCCATGTTTAATTTTTTCAAATGTCACCTATTTAAGAACACTTGTGCTACTAAGATGAATCTAACGATACCTCAATTATGTGAATGCGTTCAGCGGTTCTGGAGATATGAGGTAATAAAGAATATTACATAGATCCATACATACAAGATACGCCCGAAAAACATAACCCTTCCTTTGCAGTCGGGTAAAAATGGACCATTTTAAAAGTACAGCTGCTGAAATGGTTTGTGGGGTGCCGCATGGATCAGTTTTGGGACCATTGCTTTTCTTAATCAATATAAATAATATAAGTAATGTTGGGTTGGCGGGACATATCTCACTATTAGCAGATGACACATGTTTCTTTTTATTTTGGACACTCCATATTTAACGTTATTACTGAAGCACAACAAGACCTCCATATCTTAAATACGTGGCTTAAGCAGAACTTACTGACTATTAATGTTAATAAAACTTCATCTATACATATAATAAATCTGTAGAAATGTCATTTTTGTACATTGAAGAAATTGAAACAAAAAATAGCCAGCGTGTGAAAAGATAAGTAACAGAACCCATTACCATCATTTTTGAAATTTTTGTCTGTTTGTTTGTGCGCACATCACGTAAAATCTACGAATTCAATGCTGACAATGTTTATATACAAAAATTATACGCAACTTGAGGTTTAACTTAGTTTTTGTTTCATCGAAATCGGTTCACTCTATCAAAAGATATGATTAATTTAGTGAGTTCAAGAAGTAAAATATTACGATAATACGCAATTCAGTATAGTACTTGCAACGACATCTTAAGACTAAAAATATAACTAATGTTGATAGTTGAAATCCAATTCCGATAGATGGCGTTGTGCAAATGACGTCATTTTCTGAATCGCGGTGTTAAGATTTTCCGCGCGAGAATGACGTCCACCGTGTTTACTAGGCAAACTGGGTTCAAAGAGTACAATATATACTGGGTTTCGTTAGGTGTCTTAAAAGTTCTTGCGTGTGTCGTAAAAGTTCTTTGGTAGCTTGGTTTATCGATTTTCTAAATTGGTCGAAAAAAAAGTATTGGCTTAAAAAAGTATTGGTTTCGTTTGGTCAACTTTGGTCATTGGTTTGAAGTACGAAGTAAAGATTGTATTTTATTTACTTCGTAGTTTGAATCCAATAGTGCCAATCGTTATACAGTAAGTTAGTGTTGCCAATTCGTTGAGTCACGACCACGAACAGACGATACGTTGTCACACTAGACTGTTCGACGCACCGTTCTTTTAAGTTTGTAGGCTATTCAGTCATAAGTGTTGTTGGTTTTGTTTATTGCTTTAATTTTCCTTGAAAATGCCTCAAAGAAAAAAAAATAACCTTTCGCTGCGTAGCCGAAATGCGAAAAGGATGAGACTTTGTAGGTCTCAGGAATCGGAAGAAGATCGTGAATCACGGTTATCTGCTAACCGAGAGCACATCGCTCTTTCACGTGAATCGGAAACGTTCACCGAAAGGGAGTCACGTTTAAGTTCACAAAGAACACGGACCGCGACATTGCGGTCTCAAGAGAGTATCCAGGAACGCGAAGTCCGGCTGTCTGCTGATCGGGAGCGCCACTCTCTCTCACGTGAGTCAGAGACATTCACAGAAAGGGAGTCGCGCTTAAGTTCGCAAAGAACTCGGACCGCGACTTTACGTTTTCAAGAGAGTATCGAGGAACGCCAAGCACGTCTGTCATCTGACCGAGAGCGACACGCTCTCTCGCGCGAGTCTGAATCTCTCTCCCAAAGAGAAGAACGATTACAAATAGCTAGACATAACTATGTAGGTGTACAAAGAAACAATGAAAGTTATCTTGCATCTGAAAGGGAAAGAATAGATGAACTAAGACGAGCAGAAACAGCAGAACAACGTCAATCTCGCCTAGAAATAGAACGAGCTCGATACCATATGAATAGAGAAACAAATAGCGGAGCTGATGAGTCCATGTAAAATGACGATACAAATATTTTATTACCTTGGGACAATAGGGAAAAATCAGGGTTCACATATTCGTCTAGAATTAATTATGCTGGCTTTACTTCCGTGGGTGACATGAGAGAAATTTGTAATTTTTGTCATGCTTTGAAATGGAGGAAAGAGACAAACGGAATGTGCTGCTCAAATGGAAAAATTGTTCTTCCAATTTTCCAAGATCCACCACACTTACTTAAAAGTCTCCTGAATGGCGATCACCCCCAGTCGAAACATTTTTTGGATAATATTCGTTTATATAACAGTGCTTTCCAAATGACTTCCTTTGGGGCAAAACAAATAACGGAAGGACCGTTCATGCCAACCTTCAAAGTACAAGGTCAAGTTTATCACCTTATTGGATCTTTGCTGCCAGAAAATGAACCCAAATTTCTCCAAATTTATTTTGTATCCGATTACACGCAACAGCTCAATGTTAGAAATCACAATTTTCCCCAGCTCAATGCTGAGCTTTTGGGTCAACTTCAAGAATTGCTGCATCACGTTAACCAGTACGTTCGTGAATTCAAAGCTGCATTGGAGTCAATTCCACAAGGAAGCAATGATTTCAAAATTGTTATAAGTGCCGATAGATGTCCTGTGGGTGAACACCGTGGAAGACACAATGCACCCGTCGCAGATGAAGTTGCAGTTGTTTTAGTCGACCAGGAGTGTGAGAGACGTGATATCGTGTTGCGTACACGCGACGATCGCCTTCAACGCATTTTGAAAACCCACCGAGCTTACGACGCCCTGCAATATCCACTAATTTATTGTCATGGTGAAGATGGGTACAATTTTGGGCTGTACCAAGTGAACCCTACTACGAGAGTCACTAATTATCAAAAAAAAAATATCTGCTCAACAATACTATTCCTACATTTTACAAATAAGGCAAAACAGTTTCGTATATTTGCAACGATTTCGTGGTTTGTTCAGCCAATTTATTGTGGACATGTACGCAAAAATAGAAACTGAACGTTTAGTGTATATTCGCACTAACCAGCGACGGTTACGCGCTGAAGAATACGTGCACTTGCGGGACGCCATGCAATCAGATAATAACGTCGAAGACTTGGGTCGATTGGTTATTTTGCCATCCAGTTTCACAGGCGGTCCGCGGTATATGCACGAACGAACGCAAGATGATTTTTGTTACGTCCGTAAATACGGCCGGCCGGACCTTTTTATAACATTTACAACAAATCCAAAGTGGACGAAGATTTGCCAGGCACTTCTCACAGGACAGGCGTCATACGACAGACATGACATTATTGCTAGGATTTTTCATTTAAAACTCAAAGTCTTGATTAATCTACTTACAAAGGAGAAAGTTTTCGGTTCAACTCTTTGTTTTATGTATAGCGTCGAGTGGCAAAAGCGTGGTTTACCCCACGCGCACATTCTTCTGTGGCTGGAAGAAAAAATTCGTCCCGATGCTATAGACAGTGTCATAAGTGCAGAATTTCCGGACTATAATGCAGATCCGATTTTGCATGACATAGTAAAAACACATATGGTTCACGGGCCATGTGGCGTCTTAAACAGGGAATCACCGTGCATGAAAGAAGGTCAATGCTCAAAAAAATACCCCAGAGCACTGAAAGAACTAACTATGGCTGGGGAAAATGGGTATCCGCAATACCGGCGAAGATCACCGTCACAAGGTGGTTTCACAGCTACTGTCAGATTCCGTGGACAAGAAATAATTCTAAATAATAGTTGGGTGGTACCGTATTCTTCAGTTTTGTCAAAAGCTTTTCAAGCACACATTAATGTTGAAATTTGTAATAGCGTCGAATCTATAAAATATATATGTAAATATGTTAATAAAGGTAGTGATCAAGCCATGATAGCACTAAGAAATAACAACCAATTTGATGAAGTGACAAGGTATCAATCTGGCCGATACATAAGCTCTTCGGAGGCAATTTGGCGCATTTTGAGTTTCCCTATTCATGAAAGGTATCCGCCAGTCATCCATCTTGACGTGCACCTGGAAGGCGGGCAGCGAGTTTACTTTCAGCCAGAAAATGTGGCAGAAAGAATGAACAACCCAAGACAAACCACCTTGCTCGCATTCTTTCGCCTTTGCGAAAGAGACAATTTCGCTAAGTCTCTGTTGTACAATGAAGTGCCACATTATTATACTTATAACAAGCAGCAAGGTGTTTTTAATCGCAGGAGACGTGGAACTGCTGTAGAAGGCGAGTCCGGCATTTTTAAAGAACACGTGATTGGAAGAGTATACACGGTGCACCCAAATAATGCAGTGTTATTATTTACGCCTTCTTCTTCACACAATGCGAGGACCTACTTCTTTTGCTGAGCTCCGCAAAGTGGACGATATAGAATATCCCACATTTCAAGCTGCTTGCCGCGCACGGCATTTATTAGATGGCAATCAGCATTGGGATGATGCTTTAGCCGAAGCATGCGTCAGTGATAGTCCACATCGTTTGCGCCATTTATTTGCCATTTTGTTGACATTTTGTGGCCTATCGGACGCTGGTCAGTTGTGGCAAAAATATAAAGACGCGTTTGCCGAAGATTTTTTGAGACAGCAAAATATAAATAGTGAAACTTCTGACTGACTTCTGACTTCTGAGTTACAAGTATAGGAGGGAACCCCCTCAGTCAATACGGCTTGCCGACACCGACAGTTGGTGGGGAACGAATTAATAGGGAGTATACATCTGAAATAAATTACAACCCCGAAGAGTTAGCAGAAATATTGCGAAATGGCTGTTCAAATTTGACGTCAGAACAACGTCAAATCTTTGATAGAGTATGCTGTAGTGTAGAACATTCATTAGGAGAAATGCTGTTTTTAGATGCACCTGGTGGAACAGGTAAAACTTTCCGCACTAAAGTTATCTTGGCTCAAATAAGGAGCCAAAACAAAATTGCCCTTGCCGTCGCTTCCTCAGGAATAGCTGCCACTTTATTACCAGGAGGAAAAACTGGACATACAACATTTAAAATACCAATCGACTTGGACCGTACAGAAAACCCTGTTTGCAACGTGTCTCGAAATAGTGATAAAGCAAGGGTTTTACGCGATTGCGCCCTTATCGTTTGGGACGAGTGTACGATGGCAAATCGTAAAGCTGTAGAAGCTGTAGATAGAACGTTGCGAGATATAAGACAAAATGATGGACCGATGGGAGGCTTAACGGTGCTATTCTGTGGAGACTTCAGGCAGACACTCCCTATAATACCCAGAGGAACGAGGGCCGATGAAATAGGTGCCTGTTTAAAGAGCTCTATTTTATGGCGTAGTGTCATATTAACTAATTTGAGCTTTAATATGCGAGCATATTTGGGAGGTGACGCAAACGCGCAGGTTTTCTTAAATTTACTACTTCAAATTGGTAACGGCACATACCCGACTCAAGAAGGAGGTAAAGTAACTTTAGTCGAAAGCCTGTGTTCTTCTGTTGCCTCACAGCAGGAACTCATTTCCTCTGTATACGGAGATCCATCAGAGATCTCGAACCATGACGCTGCTTGACTATGCCAACGAGCTATTTTGGCACCTCGCAACGACCAAGCAGCAGCAATAAATTCTCAAATATTGGTACATGTTTCTGGAGAAAGTAGGGAATACTTATCTATTAACACGGTTTTGGAAGAAGGAGATGCCACCCACTATCCAGTAGAGTTTTTAGACTCTCTAAATACACCAGGTCTTCCAGCACACAAAATTTATTTAAAAGTCGGAGTACCAATCATTCTACTCAGAAATTTAAGCCCACCAAAACTATGCAATGGAACTCGGTTGAGAGTAAAAAATCTCCAACGAAATGTCATCGAAGCCGAAATCTTAACAGGTTGCGGCTCCGGTGATGTTGTTTTCATTCCCAGGATACCCATTATCCCCAATAATTTTCCGTTTACTTTCAAACGTGTGCAATTTCCTGTAAGCCTCTGTTACGCTATGACTATTAATAAAGCCCAAGGCCAGACGTTATCCGTTGCGGGTGTAGACCTTACTTTTGATTATTTTTCACACGGCCAACTTAATGTTTCTCTATCACGTGTCAGCAACCCAAACAACCTTTTTGTATATGCTCCGGATAATTCCACCGCTAACATAGTATATAGAGAAGCATTAACGTAATCAACTATACCAAAGTCAGGACTCTTATCTAAATCATCAAAAAGGTGATATACTCTTATCTAAACGACGTTGTTTTGTTCTCGACAACCACGCGAACGAAGTCGCGGGCACAGCTAGTACATAATATTTGCTTGCGCCTAAGAACAAAAATATTCCTGTTTTCTCTCCTCTGACGATAGATCAGTAGATGGCCAACAATTGTTGAGATAGAACCATGAGAGTACCTGGGCCTGATCCTGGAAAGTAGACTAACATTCAGACCACACATCGATTACGTAAGAAACAGATTGATTCCGTTGACTGGAGCTCTGCGAAATATTGCTAAATGTGTGCCATATTAACTACGCTACACTATACAGCCTGATTTTTTAGTCACCGTCCAAATTTTTTCTAGGCATTAGGTATCATTCACTAACTCCATTTTTGAAAAAAAAAAATCGATACGTTACATTTTCATATTACATAATTTTCTCGAAAGAATTTTCCGCTCTGCGTGGTCACTAAGTTAAACGTTAATAATACTACACTTGCCGCGCAAACACTCAATGAAAAGGGCAGCGCGCACCCCGCTTACCCCCACCCCGCTACACCTGCGCGACACATCTAATAGATGTCATCTATCGTTAGTCGGCCACGCGCACCCTATCGCGACGCAAGCGCTTACTTCCGTGTTCCCGCGCATCCCGCCGGCGCGGCGGCGGCGCGGCGGCGCACTATGGGACCAACCAGTATTTTCCATCTCAAAATTGGTTGGGACAAAAGTCCTGTTACTAAAATTGTTTTGATTGTTTTACATTCTAAGATGATAAAGCTATCCGATATAATAGTAAAAGAAAATACAAAAAATTTTTAGGTACATATACACACACCCAAACTTTATACTTTGATAATTTGATATTAACTAGACTACTCGTTATGGAAGTTCAACTTAAGATATTTTCTATGTTCTTCAACGGAATGTATAAGTAGTAGTAAGTAGTATAGACTATTTTTGGATTACTTAAGATTTCTAGTTTATATGTACGTTATTTTATGATGAGAAATATATTTTCATATTTTTTTTATATAATTTTTAAATGTCATAAGGAAATTTTACGTCTATTTAATTTTCAAGTTGAGGTTTCCTTGTTACCGATGGCTCCCGATGTCGAGTTAATGACAATTTTAGATACCTTACCTATTCACTAAGGCCGTGCGCGCACTGCCTTGCGGTGGCCGCAATTGCGGTAGTTCCACCGCACCGGTAGAATGACCGGGGCCACCGGTGACTCTACCGCACGCGTTTATTCCACCGCAGTGCGCGCACTTCTATGACACTCCAAACTTCACAGATTTTGCGTTTCCAAAACGCAACGCAGTGCGCGCACGGCCTTATAGAAGGAAATAAAAAGAACCTGCGTTATTGCTGTGCCATTTCGAACTAGAAGCAAAAATGTCGACCTAAATATTTTCACACGATATTTTTTTTGCGGTGACCATTTTAACCACTTGTATGATAAAAATTATGTTGCATAGTTCTTATCTGTTGTGGTAATTATAATTAGTATTGGTGTGAGAATTGTCTTTATCAATTTTCTCATTGGTTTTGCACAAGTTACTGAAACTAGGGTCCTATAAATTCTCGGGTTTGCAGCGTGTTCATCAGTGTCCGGATACCTTCCTTCAGTAACTGTGAAAAAGCTGAAACAAGTTTAAAATTAGTGAATTTGTGTGTTTTGACGCGATATATGTGCTACAGATGTGATCAAGGTTATGCAAAGTATTCAAAGAAATTTTATTACGATTTGTAACCAAAAATGGGTGAAAGCTCAAAGAAAACAAGATCGCTTCGAGAGCCAAAACACAAATTGGTTAAATGGCGAGTTTAGAGTACCATTGGATTCGTGCCTCGTAGTATGAGTAGTAGAGTACCTTAATCTACTGGAAATCCTGACGTGACGACATCTGGAGATTCTGGTAGACCAACAAAACCATATGACACGTGTTCGGAGAGTACGAAAAAAAGGTAAAAACATGGAATTACTCCAGGAGTATGGAATGGAGCATGTGATTTACGCTTATGTTCAAGGTTTACGATCTATGGGTGAAAATGATAAGATAAGATAAGATAAGATAACTTTTATTTGTTCAAAACACGAGTATACACACACATGGCATGCAAGATGTTATATAAAATTAAACCACAGTCATGTTTTGCCTCAACGGCGCACAAATACATGTATGCTAAATAACAATAATAAGTCAAGTAGGTAATTATTAAATTAATAGACAATTAACGATAGAAATTAACATTAAATTCAAGATAAAACACAAAAAATAAAAGATTAATTACAAAATGTCAATATTAGTTATTATAATGTCTTACTAATAATTAAATGTTTACATAAAATTCAAGTCCATTTTTCAGTCAAAAATTCTTCAGTCCTGTAATATACCTTCTCTAACAAAAGGTTTTTTAATCTATTTCGCAATTGTGTTATTGTATATTCCCTCCAATGTTTTGGCAACGTATTATACAAAATTGGCGCCATACAGAATACACTTTTGCGCAATAGAGCCGTCCGGGCCCGAGGGATACATAGCTTGCTATTGTCGCGCCTATTTCGTACTATCTTATCAGACACTAAGGGAAATAGGTGTGGGTTGGATTTTACAAACATAATGGTCTCTAAAATGTACATTGAGGGAAGCGTTAATATTTTGTATTTTTTAAAAAACGGTTTGCAGCTTTCAGTAACTTGAAGTCCAAACATAGTTCTAATGCACCTCTTCTGCGTTTTAAAAATTACATCTTTATTTGTTGAATTTCCCCAAAAAATTACGCCATACCTTAAGTTAGAAGACACTAGGCCATGATACGTAGTTAGAAGTGCATCTACATTTAACATCGGGGCTAATTTATATAGTGCATATGTGGATGAGCTAATTTCTTTGCTTAAGGCTTCTGTATGTGCTTTCCAATCTAATTTACTGTCTACTGTTACTCCAAGAAATTTCGTTGTTTCAACTTTGTCTATGTGGTTGTCGCAGTACTGGACATTGACGTTTGGAATGGTTGACCTTTGGGCAAAATGTAAAATATTAGTTTTCTCTAGATTTATCTTTGGGTTATTGTTTTCCAACCACTTTATCATTGATTCTAGTGAATTGTTAATGTCAGTTTCGTATGTATCTCTGTTTTCGCAAGCAATTGTAATAGTACTGTCATCGGCAAATAGTGTCATTGGGTGGTCAATATTTTTGGGCAGGTCATTGATGTACATTATAAAAAACAGTGGGCCTACGACAGTCCCTTGAGGTACGCCAAATTTAACTACACGCTCTTTTGATTTATATCTAATTTCCTGTTTATTGATTTTATTTATAGCCGAAACTTCTGTAAATTGTTTTCTATTGCTTAGGTAAGATTGAATAAGGTTTGACACATTACCTCTGATACCATATGCTTCTAACTTGTCAATAAGTATATCATGACGGACATGATCAAAGGCCTGTGTCATGTCGCAGAATATCGTACATACAGGTATGTTCGCGTCTACTTTTTGCATGACATAGTGTAAAAAGTCATATATAGCCAGGCTTATAGATTTACCACTTCTGAACCCCTTCTGTTCGTTAGTCAAAATTTTTCTTTTTCAAGGTATCTGTACAACTGGTTATACAGATACTTTTCAAATATTTTTGAAATTATGCTAATAAGAGATATTGGCCTATAGAATTTCATTAATTCTTTATTTTCTTTTTTAAATAGTGGTTTAATAATGGATATTTTTAGCGCATCAGGATAAACACCAGTCTCAATGCAAAGATTTATTATATGGCTTAGATGCGTTGATATTTCTTCCGCTACTGATTTTATAACTTTTGTTGAAATGCCATCGTATCGTACACTATTTGTGTTTTTTAAACCTTTTATAATTTTAAACACTTCCATTGGCACACATGGAGCCAGAAAGAAAGATTTGCTTTTTTTTTGTTATTGACGATGTAACTTTTTCCCAGATTCTGCTATAGGAATAATTTTGTCCACAAAGTAATTATTAAAAGCGTCTGCAATATCTATTGGGTCAGTGATAATGTCATTGTTTACGCGAATTTTGTCGATACAGTTTGTGGGAGTGTTAAATTTTGAGTCATTTATTATTTTCCAAGTTGTTTTTGCTTCATTATCTGAGGTATTCATTGTATAGTTATTTTGTGCTTTTCGAGTGAGTTTCACAATTCTTTTAAATAGTTTGGAGTAACAAGATAATTTTCTTTTAGTAGTCTCATTCGGATTAAGTCTATATTGCCACAAAAGTTGTCTTTTCTTTCTACTACATAGTTTAATGCTACGTGAAACCCATTTTGGTCTTTTGATTGTGCTAATTCTAATATTCATTTCGGGAAAGCATAATTTATAAAATAATGAATATAGGTCAAGGAAAGATTTATACGCTACATTAGGATCATTGGTTTTATAAATATCATGGAACGATAAAGCTTTTAAGTGATTTTTAAATTTTGTCATATATTCATTACAATAGTCACGTTTTGTTACTGTCCAATATTTAATGTTACATTTTTGTTTAACTGGGAACGTCATTAGTTGTGCCGTGTGGTCTGATAGAACAAGTTCTAGGACTTCGATCTTACATGGTTTTCGAAAGTTATGAGCAATATTGTCAATACAAGTTTTACTTTTTAAGCGTGTAGGTTGATTCACTGCTAATTTAAAATTGTAGTTAAGGAAAAGCCACCCAAATTCAACTGTCTGAACGTTCCTTTTTAAAATGTCGATATTGAAATCCCCTGCAATTACAACATTATGATTGCACTTCTTAGTTAACTCTTGTATGAGACTTTACAGTTTATACATACATATGTTCAAGTTATTTAACTTGGGAACTCTATACACACATGCAATGATGGTGTTACAGAAAGGTGTTACAGAAAGCTTGATGAAGCTTCGATTGTGAGTATTATGAGAAATACAGAAAAGGAGGAGAAAAAAGTGTTGAGAACAGTGTGGAGGTCTCGAAGGTCGTGATGAGAAATAAGTGGATTGTATGATTTGCTGGTACAAACTGGATATATTAACTAAAATCGACATATAAACAATGCGGTGGCCCGTGGAGAAGTGTCATGTGTGTGTGCGCTGCGCGAGTCCGCGACGCGGCCGTTCCTCGCCGCCCGCGCCCGCGCAGCCCGGTGCCCGCGTCCCTCGTGCCGCACTCCGCACCGCCTGGCCACGCCTGGCTCAGCGGCTCGGAGGCGCTGCCTGCAGCGCGCGAAGGTGTCGAGGTTCGATTCTCGACAAAAGTCATTTCAACGAAACATTTTACGAAGTCCAGATGGTGTACCTTCCTATACCAAAGAAGAAGCATTATGTATATATATTGAAACCGATCTATCCAAAGCTCAATATTCCTACCTGAGGCTGAGACTTGTTGAGAAAAACTTTTATTTTCTGTATTTCCATCATATCAAATTTTGGCTGAAGCAAAGAAGGATTGCTATCCTCTTGCGTCAAGCATATCCGTAACGAATATTAGTGCAAAAGTGAACCTTCAAGATCTCTTAGATCATACTGCCTGTCGTATTTCAAAAATAGACTCGGTTTCGAAAAACTTCACCCATCTCAAACTGTATAGCAAATGGGGTTGCGATGGATCCCCGGGATAAAGTGAGTATAAACAAGTTTTACCTGAAGAAAATGAACAAATATCGGATGCTAATATGTGTATAGGTTCACCTGTGCCATTGAGACTAGTGGATGAAGAAAGTAAAGTAGTTATATGGCAAAATCCAACATATTCTTCAGTCAGATATTGCAGACCCATTTCTCTGGAATTAGCAAAAGAAACTCCTGAAAAAACTACAGCTGTTGTAAGTGAACTTGAAGCAAAAATTAATGAATTAACTCCAATGCGAACGCACGCAGCAAAAGAAAGTAACATTATAGAAGTAAGACATGCTGTTCATGACAATGATCAACGGGGAAGTTGCTCAAATGTTAACGCAGACTCCATCAAGTGCTTCATGTACTGTTTGTGGAGCAACTCCCAGACAGATGAACGATCTAACAAAAGTAACTGCAAGAATTGAGAATGAAGATGCGTTTAAATACGGGCTGTCTACCTTATATGCGTGGATAAGATGTATGGAAATGATTCTGCATATTTCTTATAACCTAGGATTTGAAAAGTGGGCTGCATCGACTCCAGAGAACAAAAAGATTAAAGAAGAGAAAAAGAAGCATGTTCAAACTCGTTTCCGGGAATTCCTTGGTTTACTCGGCGTCAAGGTTCTGGAAACAGCAATGACGGAAATACGGCAAGGAGATTCTTTCAAAACTATCAGTGTTCTGCAGAAATCACGGGTATCGATGAAGAGTTGATCAAGAGATTATACATAATTCTGCAAACCATGTCATCAGGATTTTCTGTTAACACAGTAAAGTTTGGTGAATATACGCTGGGGACTGCACAGTTATATGTGAGTAAATAAAACTGGTACTATATGCCATCTTCAGTCCATACAATTCTTATACATGGTGCCAAAATAATCGAGCATTTTGCAGTTTTGCCAATAGGCCAATTATCTGAAGATGCTCAAGAAGCTCGTAATAAAGACTATAAGAAATATTGGTTAAATCACGCTCGAAAGTGTTCCAGGTCAGCCACAATGGAAGACGTTCTGCACATACTGTTGTATACTTCTGATCCCTATATATCGAGCTTAAATAGATCAAGTACTGTCATACCAAAAGAACTACTTAACGAAGCTAAGGAGCTTTTCGTCGTTGCGCTTGCAAAAGTCGCTATGTGGTAAATAGTCATTTTCGTTCTTTTATGCAGTTTCAATCGTTATTTTAATACACACATGCTGTAAAACAGCTATCTAATAAACGAAATATTTAAAAAGTTATCTTTCAATATTGTGTTTATCAGATAGCTGTTTTTACAGCATGTGTGTATTAAAATAACGATTGAAACTGCATAAAAGAACGAAAATGACTATTTACCACATAGCGACTTTTGCAAGCGCAACGACGTTTTAGTATTGACAAGTGATGAATAGATTAATGTTTATATTTTTTCATGGATAGTTTTTGTTGTTTAAAATTATGTAATTATGTAGTTATTAACTTGTTAATTATTTTAATTTAATTTAATATAAGCAAATAATTCATAATAATAATTTAATTTAGTTTTTGTATGAACAGTTCCGACATTTAAGTTTGTATTTTTTACTAAATAAACATGGTTTTTAAAGTAGCAGTGTTTTAATTATATGTATAAAAGCATAAGTATTCAGGAATATGTACACAAAATTTCAATTAAAAATGACAAGAAACAAAAAAGTTATAAAATTTTGAGATGGATCGCACAGGTTGGTCCCATAGTGCGGCGCCCCGCGCTATTTTGTGGGGCGAAATAAAACGACGAGTGCATATGGAGGAAGTCCAAAGCCTAGACCAATTAAAAGAGCAAATTGTACGTGCATTCGACCAAGTGAAAAGTGGCACTGTAGTGCTTAACAAAATTAAAAATAATGAGCAAAAACTTGCAAGACTCTGTTTAGAGAGAAACGGTATGCATTTTGAACATTTATTAAAGTACTGTTAATGTGATTTTAATAAGATCATTTTGATTAGATTTTTAATTATTTGTTCATAAGTTGATTCAAAATTTTTAATTAGAAAAAAGTTTTGGCACGGTTTTAATAAGGTCTAAAGTTCTAATCTATTTTTACTACCTATTTAGATGTAATTTATTTTTACTTTATTTTGTACCTAGCTTTTGCCCGGGACTTCGTTCGTGTAGGAGAGTTTTCCCGCGTAATTCCCGATCCCGTGGGAATTTTGGGATAAAAACTATCCTATGTCCTTACCAGGGTCCTATGTCCTTCCCAGGATCCTAAACTATTCCCATGCCAAATTTCATCTAAATAGGTTTAGCGGTTTAGGCATGAAAAGGTAACATACAGACAGACAGTCTGTGTTTCCCGATAGCTATAACATAGGAGTCTTTAAGTCAAGAGTGAATAGGTTACTTTTGGGTAAGCGTGCTCCATCTTCGACCACATCATCACTCACCATCAGGTGAGATGGTGGTCAAACGCGAATCTATTTCTAATAAAAAAAAAAGACAGAGTTACTTTCGCATTTATAATATTAACTAGTATTTGCGTGTTGCGCGAGGTGCAAGCACCTCGCGTGCTTGTGAAAAAAACTAAAGCATTGCCCCTCTAAATCAAGTATTTGCGTGTTGCGCGAGGTGCAAGCACATCGCGTGCTTGTGAAAAAAAAAAGGGGGGGGGGTGATGGGGGGGTTTGGTATTTGCGTGTTGCGCGAGGTGCAAGCACCTCGCGAGCTTGTGAAAAAATAACAAATAAAAAGAGGGGGGGTGCGTGATGGGGGGGGGGGGGTCGCACAATTATTTCGACTAAAGCATTGCCCCTCTAAATGAATCTGAAAAAAAAAATGTTCCAAGTCTCTTAGATTCCGAGATCCGCCTAAAGGGGGGGAGAAGGGGGGCGGGGGGGGGACTTTGAAAAATGGTTTTTACTTTACCGAGCCTCCTCTATACGAATCCGTAAAAAACAAAAAATACGGGTCTCGTAGTTTCCGAGATACGATAGGGGGGGGGAGAAGGGGGGGAAAAGGGGAGGTTTGGCACTTTTCCCGTAGGTTTGAGAGTTACTTGTTTACGAATCTGTCAAAATATACCCACCTCCCCATCCACCATCTTGGAGAACAATTATGTCAATGAGTGAGTCAGTCAGTCAGTCAGTGGTAATTTAGCTTTATATAGTATAACTAGTATTTGCGTGTTGCGCGAGGTGCAAGCACCTCGCGTGCTTGTGAAAAAAAAAAAAAAAAAGAGAAGGGGGGGGTGATGGGGGGAGTTGGGGGTGTTTAGTTTTTGCGTGTTGCGCGAGGTGCAAGCACCTCGCGTGCTTATGAAACAAAAAAAAAAGGGGGGGGGGATGGGGGGGGTTGCAGAAGTATTTTGACTAAAGCATTGCCCCTCTAAATGAATCTGAAAAAAAAAATGTTCCAAGTCTCTTAGATTCCGAGATCCGCCTAAAGGGGGGGAGAAGGGGGGCGGGGGGGGGACTTTGAAAAATGGTTTTTACTTTACCGAGCCTCCTCTATACGAATCCGTAAAAAGAAAAAAATACGGGTCTCGTAGTTTCCGAGATACGATAGGGGGGGGGGAGAAGGGGGGGGAAAAGGGGAGGTTTGGCACTTTTCCCGTAGGTTTGAGAGTTACTTGTTTACGAATCTGTCAAAATATACCCACCTCCCCATCCACCATCTGGGAGAACAATTATGTCAATGAGTGAGTGAGTCAGTCAGTGGTAATCTAGCTTTATATAATATAACTAGTATTTGCGTGTTGCGCGAGGTGCAAGCACCTCGCGTGCTTGTGAAAAAAAAAAAAAAAAAAGAGGGGGGGGGTGATGGGGGGGTTTAGTATTTGCGTGTTGCGCGAGGTGCAAGCACCTCGCGAGCTTGTGAAAAAAAAAAAAAAAAAAAAAAGAGGGGGGGGGGTGATGGGGGGGGGGTTGCACAAGTATTTCGACTAAAGCATTGCCCCTCTAAATGAATCTGAAAAAAAAAATGTTCCAAGTCTCTTAGATTCCGAGATCCGCCTAAAGGGGGGGAGAAGGGGGGCGGGGAGGGGGGACTTTGAAAAATGGTTTTTACTTTACCGAGCCTCCTCTATACGAATCCGTAAAAAACAAAAAATACGGGTCTCGTAGTTTCCGAGATACGATAGGGGGGGGGAGAAGGGGGGGAAAAGGGGAGGTTTGGCACTTTTCCCGTAGGTTTGAGAGTTACTTGTTTACGAATCTGTCAAAATATACCCACCTCCCCATCCACCATCTTGGAGAACAATTATGTCAATGAGTGAGTCAGTCAGTCAGTCAGTGGTAATTTAGCTTTATATAGTATAACTAGTATTTGCGTGTTGCGCGAGGTGCAAGCACCTCGCGTGCTTGTGAAAAAAAAAAAAAAAAAGAGAAGGGGGGGGTGATGGGGGGAGTTGGGGGTGTTTAGTTTTTGCGTGTTGCGCGAGGTGCAAGCACCTCGCGTGCTTATGAAACAAAAAAAAAAGGGGGGGGGGATGGGGGGGGTTGCAGAAGTATTTTGACTAAAGCATTGCCCCTCTAAATGAATCTGAAAAAAAAAATGTTCCAAGTCTCTTAGATTCCGAGATCCGCCTAAAGGGGGGGAGAAGGGGGGCGGGGGGGGGACTTTGAAAAATGGTTTTTACTTTACCGAGCCTCCTCTATACGAATCCGTAAAAAGAAAAAAATACGGGTCTCGTAGTTTCCGAGATACGATAGGGGGGGGGGAGAAGGGGGGGGAAAAGGGGAGGTTTGGCACTTTTCCCGTAGGTTTGAGAGTTACTTGTTTACGAATCTGTCAAAATATACCCACCTCCCCATCCACCATCTGGGAGAACAATTATGTCAATGAGTGAGTGAGTCAGTCAGTGGTAATCTAGCTTTATATAATATAACTAGTATTTGCGTGTTGCGCGAGGTGCAAGCACCTCGCGTGCTTGTGAAAAAAAAAAAAAAAAAAGAGGGGGGGGGTGATGGGGGGGTTTAGTATTTGCGTGTTGCGCGAGGTGCAAGCACCTCGCGAGCTTGTGAAAAAAAAAAAAAAAAAAAAAAGAGGGGGGGGGGGTGATGGGGGGGGGGTTGCACAAGTATTTCGACTAAAGCATTGCCCCTCTAAATGAATCTGAAAAAAAAAATGTTCCAAGTCTCTTAGATTCCGAGATCCGCCTAAAGGGGGGGAGAAGGGGGGCGGGGAGGGGGGACTTTGAAAAATGGTTTTTACTTTACCGAGCCTCCTCTATACGAATCCGTAAAAAACAAAAAATACGGGTCTCGTAGTTTCCGAGATACGATAGGGGGGGGGAGAAGGGGGGGAAAAGGGGAGGTTTGGCACTTTTCCCGTAGGTTTGAGAGTTACTTGTTTACGAATCTGTCAAAATATACCCACCTCCCCATCCACCATCTTGGAGAACAATTATGTCAATGAGTGAGTCAGTCAGTCAGTCAGTGGTAATTTAGCTTTATATAGTATAACTAGTATTTGCGTGTTGCGCGAGGTGCAAGCACCTCGCGTGCTTGTGAAAAAAAAAAAAAAAAGAGAAGGGGGGGGTGATGGGGGGAGTTGGGGGTGTTTAGTTTTTGCGTGTTGCGCGAGGTGCAAGCACCTCGCGTGCTTATGAAACAAAAAAAAAAGGGGGGGGGGATGGGGGGGGTTGCAGAAGTATTTTGACTAAAGCATTGCCCCTCTAAATGAATCTGAAAAAAAAAATGTTCCAAGTCTCTTAGATTCCGAGATCCGCCTAAAGGGGGGGAGAAGGGGGGCGGGGGGGGACTTTGAAAAATGGTTTTTACTTTACCGAGCCTCCTCTATACGAATCCGTAAAAAGAAAAAAATACGGGTCTCGTAGTTTCCGAGATACGATAGGGGGGGGGGAGAAGGGGGGGGAAAAGGGGAGGTTTGGCACTTTTCCCGTAGGTTTGAGAGTTACTTGTTTACGAATCTGTCAAAATATACCCACCTCCCCATCCACCATCTGGGAGAACAATTATGTCAATGAGTGAGTGAGTCAGTCAGTGGTAATCTAGCTTTATATAATATAACTAGTATTTGCGTGTTGCGCGAGGTGCAAGCACCTCGCGTGCTTGTGAAAAAAAAAAAAAAAAAAGAGGGGGGGGGTGATGGGGGGGTTTAGTATTTGCGTGTTGCGCGAGGTGCAAGCACCTCGCGAGCTTGTGAAAAAAAAAAAAAAAAAAAAAAGAGGGGGGGGGGGTGATGGGGGGGGGGTTGCACAAGTATTTCGACTAAAGCATTGCCCCTCTAAATGAATCTGAAAAAAAAAATGTTCCAAGTCTCTTAGATTCCGAGATCCGCCTAAAGGGGGGGAGAAGGGGGGCGGGGAGGGGGGACTTTGAAAAATGGTTTTTACTTTACCGAGCCTCCTCTATACGAATCCGTAAAAAAAAAAAATACGGGTCTCGTAGTTTCCGAGATACGATAGGGAGGGGGGAGAAGGGGGGGGAAAAGGGGAGGTTTGGCACTTTTCCCGTAGGTTTCAGAGTTACTTGTTTACGAATCTGTCAAAATATACCCACCTCCCCATCCACCATCTGGGAGAACAATTATGTCAGTGAGTGAGTGAGTCAGTGGTAATTTAGCTTTATATAGTATAATAACTAGTATTTGCGTGTTGCACGAGGTGCAAGCACCTCGCGTGCTTGTGAAAAAAACTAAAGCATTGCCCCTCTAAATCAAGTATTTGCGTGTTGCGCGAGGTGCAAGCACCTCGCGTGCTTGTGAAAAAAAAAAAAAAAAAAAGGGGGGGGGGTGATGGGGGGGGGGGGGGTTGCACAAGTATTTCGACTAAAGCATTGCCCCTCTAAATGAATCTGAAAAAAAAAATGTTCCAAGTCTCTTAGATTCCGAGATCCGCCTAAAGGGGGGGAGAAGGGGGGCGGGGGG
Source organism: Tholera decimalis (assembly GCA_943138885.2). Lineage (NCBI taxonomy): Eukaryota > Metazoa > Arthropoda > Insecta > Lepidoptera > Noctuidae > Tholera > Tholera decimalis. The sequence goes on from OW964553.2 coordinate 33,379,995, forward strand.
GGGACTTTGAAAAATGGTTTTTACTTTACCGAGCCTCCTCTATACGAATCCGTAAAAAACAAAAAATACGGGTCTCGTAGTTTCCGAGATACGATAGGGAGGGGGGAGAAGGGGGGTGAAAAGGGGAGGTTTGGCACTTTTCCCGTAGGTTTGAGAGTTACTTGTTTACGAATCTGTCAAAATATACCCACCTCCCCATCCACCATCTGGGAGAACAATTATGTCAATGAGTGAGTCAGTGAGTGGTAATCTAGCTTTATATAATATAACTAGTATTTGCGTATTGCGCGAGGTGCAAGCACCTCGCGTGCTTGTGAAAAAAACTAAAGCATTGCCCCTCTAAATCAAGTATTTGCGTGTTGCGCGAGGTGCAGGCACCTCGCGTGCTTGTTCAATTAAAAAAAAAAAAGGGGGGGGGTGATGGGGGGAGATGGGGGGGTTAGTATTTGCGCGTTGCGCGAGGTGCAAGCACCTCGCGTGCTTGTGAAAAAAAAAAGTATTTGCGTGTTGCGCGAGGTGCAAGCACCTCGCGTGCTGGTGAAAAAAAAAAAAAAATTGTGGGGGGGGTGGTGATGGGGGGGGGTTGCGCAAGTATTTCGACTAAAGCATTGCCCCTCTAAATGAATCTGAAAAAAAAAATGTTCCAAGTCTCTTAGATTCCGAGATATGCCTAAAGGGGGGGAGAAGGGGGGCGGGGGGGGACTTTGAAAAATGGTTTTTACTTTACCGAGCCTCCTCTACACGAATCCGTAAAAAAAAAAAATACGGGTCTCGTAGTTTCCGAGATACGATAGGGAGGGGGGAGAAGGGGGGGGAAAAGGGGAGGTTTGGCACTTTTCCCGTAGGTTTCAGAGTTACTTGTTTACGAATCTGTCAAAATATACCCACCTCCCCATCCACCATCTGGGAGAACAATTATGTCAGTGAGTCAGTGAGTGGTAATTTAGCTTTATATAGTATAATAACTAGTATTTGCGTGTTGCACGAGGTGCAAGCACCTCGCGTGCTTGTGAAAAAAACTAAAGCATTGCCCCTCTAAATCAAGTATTTGCGTGTTGCGCGAGGTGCAAGCACCTCGCGTGCTTGTGAAAAAAAAAAAAAAAAAAAGGGGGGGGTGATGGGGGGGGGGGTTGCAGAAGTATTTCGACTAAAGCATTGCCCTTCTAAATTAATCTGAAAAAAAAAATTTTCCAAGTCTCTTAATTTCCGAGGTCCGCCTAAAGGGGGGAGAAGGGTGGCGGGGGGGGACTTTGAAAAATGGTTTTTACTTTGCCGAGCCTCCTCTACACGAAAACATAAAAACAAAAAATACGGGTCTCGTAGTTTCCGAGATACGATAGGGGGGGGGGGGAGAAGGGGGGGGAAAAGGGGAGGTTTGGCACTTTTCCCGTAGGTTTGAGAGTTACTTGTTTACGAATCTGTCAAAATATACCCACCTCCCCATCCACCATCTGGGAGAACAATTATGTCAGTGAGTGAGTGAGTCAGTGGTAATTTAGCTTTATATAGTATAATAACTAGTATTTGCGTGTTGCGCGAGGTGCAAGCACCTCGCGTGCTTGTGATAATAAAAAAAAAGGGGGGGGGGGGTGATGGGAGGGTTTAGTAATTGCGTGTTGCGCGAGGTGCAAGCACCTCGGGTGCTTGTGAAAAAAAAAAATGGGGGGGGGTGATGGGGGGGGGTTTAGCATTTGAGTGTTGCAGTCAGTGGTAATTTAGCTTTATATAGTATAATATTTGTAATTGATTAATTAAGGATTACATTCTAATCATAGTGAACATAGCACAAACCTTTTGCTAATTGACGGCCCTAAGCCCGTGAAAGTATGAAGAGAAAATTTGCAACTTGGTTAATTATTGTGTTATCAATGAATTGCGGCGGCACGGCGCGGCGGTGTCCAGAAACTTCAACTTTTTATACATAATTTTGTGATGTGATATCTCAATATTTTTGTATTGAGTGATAGGTACTAAAAGAAAAAACACGTATTCAATGATTTTCGCACCTAGACTATTTAATACAAGTATGGGGACAAGCTGCTATTACACATCTACATGACCTACAAGTAAGACAAAACAAAGTAATTAAAACTCTGTTCAATTACAATTACTTAACACCTACGAAAGAACTTTACGCTAAAACTAAACTATTTAACCTACAAAAACTATACACATATCACACATGCATAATTATTAAAAGAAAATTCAAACCAACAAAATACACTCACAAATCACATTCAAACGCAAAACATACCACTACTACGCTATGAATAGGGATAGTATAGAACTACCTAGGGCTAAAAAGCCAAATAGATGCTTAGACTCTTCTTTGTTAAAAAATGTGTGAGCAGGACCAGTAGAACAGTTATATTAATCCACATGTCGCACACCTAGATCTAAAGGGAGCTAACTCAAAAATCTCAATTTTTCAATTTTTGTGTTATACATACCATCGAATTCTTTATTACGTAGGTAAAGAATTCGATGGTATGTAAAACTTAATAATTGAGATTTTTGAGTTAGCTCTCTTTAGATCTAGGTGTGCGATGTATGTATTTGTAATTCCTCTTGGTAATAACTGCCGTTGTAAATTAACTGCCTCATCGGTCTAATGGCTGTAAGCGCGACTGCTGAGGATGACGTCTCGGGTTCGATTCCTGGGCAGTGCAAAAACTACTATTAGGTTTTTCTATTTGAAATTTCTCAGTAGTAGCCTGGAGTTCGGAAGTTGTTGGTGTAATACCACTGTGCTTCGGAAAGCATTTTAAGTTTTGGTCTCGGCTGTAATTTGTACATCTTTGACAGTCGTTACGGGTAGTCAGAAGCCAGAGAATCTGACACTGGTCTAGTCTAGGGGTATCGTGTTACCCAGCTACTGTGTTGTGGAGGACAGATAAGTAGTCGCTCCATGTAAAACACTTATACTCAGCTGCACCAGGTTAGACTGGAAGCCGATCCCAACTTAGTTGAGAATGGCTAAGCGGATGATGATTTGCAATTTCCAAAAATGCAATAGATGTGCGAAGAGTGGGAACAAAGAAATGTGCGAGTGTTTCACTTTATTACTTTACGTGGCATTGCAACGCATTACAACTAGTTTTTTTTAGGGTTCCGTAGCCGAATGGCAAAAAGCGGAAACCTTATAGTTTCGATATGTCTGTCTGTCTGTCCATCCGTCCGTATGTCACAGCCATTTTATTCCAAAACCATTAAGAATATACATGTAAAACTTGGTAGGTAGATGTATTCTGTGAACCGCTTTCCCATTTAAAGAGAAAATTTAAAAAATATTTAAAATAAAGGGAGCTCCCCATACATGGAACTGAAACTGAAAATATTTTTTTTTCATGAAACCTATGCGTAGGAGGCAGACAGGCAGACAGGCAGTCAGACAGGACAGGCCTTTAAAAATGATATAAGGGTTTCTAAAACCACTTTTTCATAAAGTCAATCGTTTAAGAGATATAAGCTTCCAAAGTGGTAAAATGTGTGTCCCCCCCTTTAACTTCTATATTAATGGAGTGAAAAATCTAAAAAAATATATGTCTGTAGATCTTAATGTAAACTTTCAACCAAAATTAGTTTGAACGAAATCGGGTCAGCAGTTTTTGAGATACAGCATATTTTCTAAAACCGCAAATATAACTTTGTAATTCATACAAACACTATGAAAAAACAAAGTTATTTAGCGTAGTTGTAAAGATGTAAATAAGCTAGTTTTAAGAAATTTTTAAGGTTTATTTTAGTCATCAAATAAATATACATATTATATTATATTATTATAGTTACTATGGAACCCTTCATGGGTGAGTCTGACTCGCACTTGGCCAATTATTTAATTAAAAACAAAAGTACATTTATGATAATATTTTATTGTTTGTTATGTTTTGTCAAGGTTGTTTAGTTTGATCTCCTTCTTCTTTTGCTTGTTGATTGCAGATTTCCATAGGTGACGCATTTCTGGATCTGCCGGGCCCCAGTCGTTGCTTGGACGACAATTGTCACGAACACGCTGCGAAGTAAATTGTAACAGGCATAATTACAAAAAACCTCGATAATATCTGTTCAATAACATTTTGAGACACATAAATCTTACTTATATTGCTTAAAAAATTGTTTTCCTTAAAAATGTATATAAGACAACAAACATTGTATTCGTAACTAATGGACGAAGAGCTTGCGGAGCTGCCCTAATTCATGGGAGCTCACAGTGTGACGAAATACAAATTATTGTATTATTTTTTAAGTAACCTATACATTTTTATAGGATTCCTATTTAGGAATTCGATAATTCCAGTAGGCATTGAGTTCTGCAAAGCCTCACTTTTCTAAAGCAATGTGTCTATAGTTTGTGTTCGTATAACTTAACAAACTTTTCTTCTTCTGGGTCTTTGAATAGGTTACTTCTAGGCAAGCGTGCTTCATCTTATACCACATCATGGCTTACCATCAGGTGAGATGGTGGTCAAATGCGAGCCTATCAACGACAATTAAGTAAATAAATATAACTATGTTAGGTATTATTTAAGGGAAAAAAAAAAAGAATTTTTAATACAGCGTACTAACAATTCAAGGTAGGTAGGTACTTTTCTTGGAGTTAAGATTTCTGTCCGTTTATTATCATCAGCCTATCGATCTCAATAGACCATGGAAGTGTGACGTCACAAGTCTATTAGGGTTATGGGCATGCCCGTCATGCCCACAACGCTGAATTTTCAGAGATATAACTTTAATGTGCTTAGCGTAGTCTTTATTTTGGGGAGGTTTATTTTCTCGAAAAGTTTATCGGCGGTATGTTTTCACAGATAATAAAATGTGAGCTAAACATACCTGTATGAATGTTCCTTTGGAAGTGATGAGCAGTCGGAGAGCGTGTATTGGTATGCAGATAGTTGATACGAGGGCGACACACCAACCAGCTACTCCTGAGGCTTCTCTAAGGCTATATACTGTAATAACCTGGATAGGAAAAGAAACATTGTTAGATATATTTACAGCGCTGAAGCAAGAAGTTTGTCTAACATATAAAAACCTGGTGTCAGTGTGTAAACACTGTAACATCAGATTTTTACTAAGTCCTCCGAAATGGCTTGAACTATTTTTATCAGCAAGCTGTCGAAATCTATAAATATATAAATATTCTATAAATATATTGCCAGCAGTCGTGCAAGTCTCCGCTCCCGCAGACTTTATCACGATAAAAACACGTAACAGTAAGTTGCCTATAACCTTCCTTAAGTTTCAAGCTACTTCGATACCAATTTTCATCCAAATCCACCCAGTACTTTTGAAGATTAGCGCGTTCAAACAAACAAACTTTTCCGCTTTATAATATTAAGTATAGATAAACTATACTATATTATATTAGGATATACTACGATGGGATTGACTCGAACACGATTTCTGTTGTGTCGGCGTGGCATTTCCTTTTTTTTATTTTCACACAGCGCCATCTAGTCCCAAACTAAGCAAAGCTTGTGCTATTAGTACTAGACAACTGATAAACATACATAATTAGGAAATCAGACTAACTTACCTTAAGTGACGTCTGATGGTAATTTTATGAACGGCTCATCCTGAAAACAATTATCTTACATGGTAGTATTCGTCATCAACGAACTCGGCCGCGTAGTTTTTTAGAGGTCTAAAACATAAAAAACAAAAATTGAACGCATCTATATAGTACTTATCTAGCTGTCAGTAGTCACGTTCCTGTCAAATCACTTTCTTTAGAGTAACAAACAAGTGCTGCCATTATTGATGGGTGGGATACCTTGCAGGTATGAGACAGGGTGGGAATCTAATTGTTTTCAGGATGAGCCGTTCATAAAATTACCATCAGACGTCACTTAAGGTAAGTTAGTCTGATTTCCTAATTTTATTACACGGCTCATCCTGAAAACAATTATCTTACATGGTAGATGTTCAGAGATTCATAATGGCAACATCTTTATATGTGTGTGTGTATGTAAAAGGATCATAAATCTTAAATCAGATAATACTTTACTAATACTTTAAATGTTATATTTTAAAAGATACAATCAAAATATTGGCTAAGTTTAAAATATAAATACCAAACAATCTAGTTGTTATAGTTTAACAAAAAGTAACTTACTCACATAACTATATTATGCTTATTTATGTTAATAATTTTGTTACATTAAATATCACAATTTAATGATAATTGCAATCAAGTAACATAGGAGTAAACATTTAATCTATCACTATTGTGTTATATTTATTTAAACTTAATACTTATTAAACTTAATATTTATTAAATACAAGGTACAAAACAGTCTTTGTTAATATTATTTCTTTTATTAAATTTAAAAAAGTTATTCTAAAATAGAATTGGCAAAGGTGAGGTCGGTTCTACCACTAACTAGTATCAAATTATAATGTTTGGCAAAGACAGCTGATTTGTCTGACCAGCCACCAGTCTTTTGATAATTTCAATTGATACCCCTGTTCTTTTTTGCCTTAGATGCATGTCTAGTACTATGGGAAGAAAAGATACTAGTGTCAATGCCACTATCTGTGAGGATTTCCTTAATCCAACAGCATACTGTTGGTGGTGTAGCTTAATAGGTAGGGAATATCACCTCGAGCTTCCTTGGTGATTTTTATATACAATTTTAAGGTCTTAGCTGGGCACACCAACTGGTTTTCAAAATATGGCAAGCGCAAGGTGGTACTGTTTTTAGTCCTAATAGATGTTTTTAGAACATCAGAGGTATTAATAATGACACAATCAGCAGTAAAGTGAATATCTTTCAGTTTAGTTGATGCCAGAGTTTGAACTCTGTGGACAGTAGTATGGGCCAATAAGGTTACTAATTTTTGATAGTTCTTTTATATTAATAATATTTAAATATATATTTATATAAAATCTTATTTTATTAATAATGATTGAATTTTAACGTTGCAATAAAATTGATTACTTGAATAGCTTATCCAGTGGCATATACTGCTTATATTTTCAGTGTTAATATGCGGATAATGCAGTGGGCTGCAATATTGTTTATAAACTGAATGATTTATTGTTATGTACTCATCTTATATTGTAGCTGTTTATTGTCCCTAAATAAATAAATATCTAAAATCACTGGCATCTTATTTATGAAATCTAATACCACTAAAGGATCCCAAGTTTCTGTGTACCTAGGGAGAGGTCTCTGTCTGAAAGCTCCCTTCAATAACCGTTTCACATTCTCATCCCTCCCAACTTCAGAGCTTATTAGTAAGGATAATGCTGAACGGTTTGTATTCAATGTAGAATAGTTACAGCCATTATTAAATGCTTCGGACAGAAAGCCTATTATTTGCGGTACAGTAGCCTTATAAACATCAATATTGTTATTGTGGCAGTATGCCCACCATTTTTTATAACAACAATCATATTGTTTTTGGGTACCTGGAGCTAAGGATCCAAGCATTACATTCAAGGAAGCTTGAGGGAGTAATCTTAACTGAAGTGTCGTCCGGAAAGGTGTCCTGCAGTCAGGGTAAGATGGGAGCTTAGGTGATGTTGTTTGCTAAAAGGAGATAAAAGCAAATCGGTGTTAGAATAAAATATTATTGGTTTAGATATCATCAATAATTTTGCTAAGGGAAACCATGGCTGTGCTGGCCACCAGGGAAAGACAATAATACCTTCAGTCTGGTCATCTCTAATCTTTTCTAAACATTTAGTTATTACTGAAAATGGGCGAAATGCATAAAAGAAAAATTTTACTCTAATTTAATGTGAATGTATCTATATCAAAGGCCATTGGATCTCTTTTCCAAGAAACATACTTTACACACTTGGTGTTTATTAAAGTAGCAAATAAATCTATTTCCGGTGATCCAAAGTGTTGGGTAATTTTTATAAATGCATAGTCTGATAAGGACCATTCTGTATCATGATTTAAATTCCTAGATTCTCTATCAGCTATCTGTGTTTTCTTTGGATTTTATATATGAACCTGTCACCCATATGTTTCTATCCTCACACCATTGCCATAATTCTTGAGTAATAGTATTTAAGTGTACAAATTGGACACTACCCATCTTGTAAATACAAGATATGGCTGTTGTGTTGTCTATTCATAGTAATACATGACAGTTTGACATGTTCTTAGCAAATGATCTTAAGCCAAAATAAGCTGCTCCCAGTTCTAAATAGTTAATATGTTGCTCTTTCTCAATTGATTCGTCTAGGCAATGAGCCCCCCCAACCTGTGAGTGAAGAGTCTGTAAAAATATATAAACAAATTTTTCGTGCAGCAAATGATTTTTTAGCTTTAGGTATGTTACACAACCACCATTTCAGTTCAGGAATGATTACTGAAGGAATACTCATATAACTTTCATAGTTATCATTAGATGACTGTAAGGCTAAAACTTTCCCTTTCTAAAAGTTTGTTATGCCGTCGAGCATAAGTAATTTTGCATCATTTCTGTAATGTAAACTGCTTTATCATATTAATATTTATTTCCTTGTTATACATTGGATGTCATCTAAATAAATAATTGTAACATAACCCAAACTCCTTATGTATGACATCACAGGTTTTAATATTTGTAAACACACAAGGTGCTGTAAATAAACCATAAGGCAGTGCTGTAAATTCATAGAACAGCTGCTTGAATTTAAATCTAAGATATTTCCTATCTTCTACAGCAACTAGAACTAAAAAGTTAAGATTCTTTTATGTCCATGGTTCTCATAAAGCAATCTTTATGTACCAACCTAGTAGAGGTACGTAGATCTTCCATCTTAAAATGAGATGTGGAGATAAAATTATTTAGAGGTTTTAAGTTTAAAAGAAATCTAAATTTGCCATTAAGTTTGGGTACCAAAAATATATTTGAAATGTATTGATCACTATCTGGTTGGCAGGGTGTAATAGCACCCAATTTCAGTAAATCATTAATTGATTTATTAATATTAAATTGCTCAGATTGAGAACTTATTGGATGGAATTCTAGTTTGGACTGGTACAGATGTAAAAGGTATATGGTAACCTTGGACCCAATCTAGTATAAGCACATAATTTGTAATAATCTGCCAGCAACTTAAATACCTATCCAGATTACATGCATGTTGTACCTGTTGTGGGATTAGTATCAAGGGTGAGCATGCTGGTAGTCCCTCTCGGGGCGGTTCACAGGTGCATTTTTCAATGGCTTTTTGGTTGGTTGGTAAGATTTCCTTGTCTGCAACTGCACTGCTGGACGCTTGGGCCCGCCACGTATTGTTTGTGCCTTCTGTTGTGTTAGGCGTGAAGGGCCTCCCCAGTTTCCCGGACTATTGTTGTTTTCTTAACTGAAGTCCTGATTTTCACCAAATAGGTACTTATTTCTTGGTATTGATACAGCCATTTTTGGAAATGATTTGTCCAGGAGAGGTGCTAGTAGCTGCTTTCTTGTATTAGTCTCTCCTTATTGAAGAGATGTAAAGATTTTGTACCATCGCTGAGGAATTTAAGGGCTTTTGATACTTCATGTTTGGCTAAAATTTTGGTCATTGCCTGACCAAGACAAGTCAGGGTGATGCCTAATTGTTATTGTTTGGTTTGTAACACCTGATCTTGATTACGGCTGATTCAGTAATAGCAGCCTTGAACTCTAGGTTTAATTCCAGTGCCTCTAGAAGGGGCAGTTTTTTGGAACTTTGTATTGTTTTAAGATGTCTAATATATCTTCGCTGTTATTTAAGATTGTGTTTTCCCACCTCGAGCCAATAATGTTGTTAATATTTGACCCGTATCTTTCTTATATGGGTTTAACACTACCCAAGGCAGGTAACAAGGCCTCTGGAATAACAGCCTCGTCCCCATTCTCCACATTGATGGTAATAGGATCTGAAATAGATACAGATTGTCTTCTTGTAACCCCAAAGCAATATACTAGTAGTATGTATGCTAGGACCGTACGACTACCGCTTTATGTCACGCATAATACGGCAACGTATACCAGGATTGATATCTCGTATCAAAACCTGATCTTCGTGCGGAAGTATCTCGTACTGGCACGGATGGCGGTCAAAGTCGTCTTATTCACACCTCAATTCGTATGAGCAAATGGTTCATTAGGAATCTCGTTCCATAGATTTTCTCGACGAATGAATCCAATTAGGTAGGTAGGTAGTTGTTTCTCTAACCTAGAAAGAAGACAGGTACTTACCAACATTTTCCTTTCCTAGTTGTTCCATCGAGTGATTATCACGATGTGGTGATTGTGATGGACTCGTCGACCGTGATCTGGTCCTAGATCGTGGTCGAGTCCGAGATGTAGAATGCCAGGAGCATAGGCGAGGAACATGGCGATGCCGATGGCGTCGGCGCCGGCGTCGATGAGTTAATTTCTTCATTCTTGCAATTTCCTCCAATATAACGTCTTGATCCTAGCTAGGCATGATGAATTGACACAGTGAGGTAATCCACAGCACAGGAATGTAATATTTTTACACCACACACAATTTTACGCGGTAGCGCGAGCGCGCGAAGTCGAAAAGTGATTTGACAGGAACGTGACTACTGACAGCTAGATAAGTACTATATAGATGCGTTCAATTTTTGTTTTTTATGTTTTAGACCTCTAAAAAACTACGCGGCCGAGTTCGTTGATGACGAATACTACCATGTAAGATAATTGTTTTCAGGATGAGCCGTGTAATAAAATTATATATTTCTAAATACCAATACCAAAAATATAATATATTATAGATAAATTAAACCCAGACTGTACATACACAAATTTTTTATTGAACGGAGTGAATTCCACTCCTGCCCAGCCAGAGTCTGTGTTTCCTGATAGCTATAACCTATATATATATTCAAGTTAAGACTGAATAGATTACTTCTCGGTAAGCGTGCTGTATATTCGAGCCCATCATCGCTTACCATCAGGTGAGATGGTGGTCAAACGCGAATCCATCTATAAATATGTATAAAAACAAATTGTTGTTCGTCAGTCTCGCTAAAATTCGAGAATGGCTGGACCGATTTCATTTATTGTGTTTCAGGGATGGTTTAAAAGGTCAGAAAGATTACTTCTGTGGGCTTAGTATACTAATAATGATAATAATTCATTTAGTTCAGCCAAGGTGTACTTATATTTTTTACACGACTGCAAAGCAAGGGTTATGTTTTTCACGCGTATCTTGTTTTCATTTATGTAATATATAGTTATAAGTTGTTATTAGGCTAATACTAACACTAGGTTATAAGTTCACATGCCGATTTCCGGCCACCGTAGGCGCGGGCCTGCGGACGGCGTGGAGGGGTCGCTCACCGTCCGGTAAGGACCAGGCCGGGGTCGGCGGTGCGTCGTGTTCCACGCGCGCCTCAAAGAGCTGTCAACACCAGCGATGGGGCCTCATAGGGCCATTACCTACCGGGGTTTTCGGGAAAGTTCTGCCGAGTTACCGTGGCCCCGGAAATTTAGGGCAGCCGAAGGAACAGGGTGGGTTTTTAGTCAGTAGAAATCTGACACACCCTTCCGCTTGACCCAGAGCGGAAGAAGTCATTCGATGATTTTCCCACAACGGAAAAAAAAAAGGTTATAAGTTCACATGTTACTAACAAACAAATATGGAATCATCCGCAATAAATATATTGAATAGATTTACATAATTGAGGTATCATTAGATTCGTCTTAGCAGCCCAAGTGTTCTTAGATAGGTGACGTTCACGATCAAACATGGCGGCTATGCGGCGCCATTGTACTAAGTGTAATTTTTTTTTATCGAATACTACAATATGGGTATCAAATTAAAAAGCTCAACACAAAGATTTCAAAAAGGTATATCATGATTATCATTACCGTAATACAAATAATAATATATATAATATTCCACAACTTTTCACACAACGCCATCTAGTCCCAAACTAAGCAGAGCTTGTGGTATGGGTACTAGACAACTGATAAACATACATATATATTTCTAAATACATACATATTATAGATAAATTACACCCAGACAAAGAACAAATGACCGTGCTCATCACACAAACATTTGTCCTAGGCGGGAATCAAACCCACGACCTTGCGCACAGCAGTCAGGACCACTGACCACTATACCAACGGGCCTGTCAAATAAAAATAATACAATAAGAAAGTTTAAAAATATCGACTTTTGAATCCGGTGGAGTGGCAATGTGACACGACCGGGGTAACTAAAAAAATTTTTAAAGTGACCAGCAGGCGGGACCCATCCCATTTAAAAAAATATATTGTGTTCAAATGGGTCAGGCCTGCTTGTCACATTTTAAAATAAAAATGTGCTTGTTTCTTGCATTTCAGTTGAGCAGTCGGGTTTTTCAGATTTTTAAAATAACTGTTTTTGTCTAGAATAAGTTCAAGGTACCTAATTGTTGTTTTTAGATTATATCTCATTTTATATTTATTCTGATCTAACATTTGTTATTTTTTTCAAATCTCATTTTTGTTATTGTAACTATTGTCTATCACAACTCAGGTAACTAAGATACCCTGCTGGTGTTGCGGGAATGTTCTCACGAGATTCTGCGGCCCCGGAATGTAGGGACAATTGAATGAATAGGGCGAGTTTTGTGTCAGTAGAAGTCTGACACTCCTTTCTGCTTAAAAAATAAAGGTCCCCAAGATACAGGTAAAACTTGGCTAGGGATCACCAAAAATGTGTATAAAATTCTAACATTGGTTCCAATAAAATTCTATCCTAATGAGAATGAGATGACATTTATTTACACCTATTTTAATTAAATTTGTAACAGAAAATGAGAACTGAAGACTAGGCATGATAGCTGACAAAGCCGGGGCCCTAATAAGCAGGGAGTGTCCCAGATCGCTTACCAGATACAATAGACAGTCGATAAGTAAATTGAACGATTACTAAAACGGAAAATGCCTGACTGCCAATCACGTGAAATTGGAACAAGAGGATCTGTACGTAGATAAGAATAGTACCTTTGCTATGCAGAAAATAATCTAAACTATTCATACTAATATTACAAATGAGAAAGTCTGCCTGTCTGTCACGCTTTCACGGCTAAACCATAACACCGATTTGGATGAAATTTGGAATGAAAATAGTTGAAGACTCCGAGACAAACATAGGCTACCTTTTTAAAAAAATCAGCCCTTAAGGGTTCAAATAGGGGATGAAAGTTTGTATGAGAAATCTAAACCGCTCACCGATTTCAATGTATATTGGCACAAATACGAGTATTTGATAACCTTGCGTTAAAGATAGGCTGCTTTTTTTTTTCAAAATCAACTCTGAAATGGTTGAAATAGGGGATGAAAGTTTGTATAAAATCTAAGCCGATTGTAATGAAATTTAAGAAGGAGATTGATAAATATCCGGGTTGAAACATAGGCCACTATAAGATGATAGTGTGAATTCAGAATAATAATATTTATTATTGAGCGTTGAAATATTTAATATAGTTTTAAATATTTAATTTAAACGAAAATAGTCACGAGCAACCGCTAGTATACATAGAAATTATATTGAATATTCTGTCTGTGATTTCAAAATAACTATAAATAACGTTTTTTAAGTGTACCGTAATAAAAAAGGGTCAGGCCGTAGCGCCCTCATTCTGGGACGCCTTCGTCCGGATTGGCCTCACATAAACAAAAATGTTATATTTAATTTAATTTATTTCAAATAATCAGATAAAAGAGATCCGTAGTGTTAGTAAAGTACCCTACACCTAGTGTTAGTATATACATAAATTAGTTATTCCGGCACGCTCTCGGTCGACTTTTATAAATTTTTTTTGACACTTGAATATGTACTGATGAAAACAAAATTACTTAATGTACATTTATGATTATTTATTTGAAATATTTATGTTACGTTAGGTTAATAGTTATGTTTATCTCAACAGATTAAGACTCAAAGAAAGATCTATTACCAAGAAGAGCACGAAAAGTAATAATTTTGATAAAGCTATTGCCGGACTGACGGAAGAAAACGAAAAAAATTGGCCAAGTGCGAGTCAGACTCGCCCATGAAGGGTTCCGTAGTAACTATAATAATATAATATAATATGTATATTTATTTGACGAATAAAAAGAACCTTAAAAATTTCTTAAAACTAGCTTATTTACATTTTTAAAACTACGCTAAATAACTTTGTTTTTCATAGTGTTTGTATGAGTTACAAAGTTATATTTACGGTTTTAGAAAATATGCTGTATCTCAAAAACTGCTGACCCGATTTCGTTCAAAACAATTTTGGATAAAAGTTTACATTAAGATCTACAGATATATATTTTTTTTTAGATTTTTCACTCCATTATTATAGAAGTTAGAGGGGGGACACACATTTTACCACTTTGGAAGCTTATACCTTTTAAACGATTGACTTTATAAAAAGTGGTTTTAGAAACCCTTATATCACTGTTAAAGACCTGACTATAGATGCCACACGCGCATAGATTTCATGAAAAAAAATATTTTCAATTCTAGTTCCATGTATGGGAACCCCCCTTTATATTAAATATTTTATAATTTTTTTCTTAAAATCGGAAAGCGGTTTACAGAATACATCTACCTACTAAGTTTCACATGTATAGTCTTAATAGTTTCGGAATAAAATGGCTGTGACATACGGACGGACGGACATATCGAAACTATAAGGGTTCCGTTTTTTGCCATTCGGCTACGGAACCCTAAAAAGATGTCAATGATTTCGTAATAAGAAAAAATGCCCTATTTATTGTGCTTAAGCAAACAGGAACTGTGATTTATTATCTTAATTATTAGATGATTATGTACGATTCATATTTTTTTAAGGTAAGTAATACCTACTCTTACCTATTATTATCTACAGTCTCTCATCCGTGAATGTAGGTGATTTCATTTAATTTAAAAAAAAATCATATACATTTTTGTTCTCAACATTAGATACTGATATTTTCTAAAAACAAAATAAACACGGGCGCGTACCGGCCGTGGGCATGCCGAAATAACAATTTTTTCAATGTGGCAACTCAGACGATGGCGTCCCGGAATGAGGGCGCTACGGCCTGACCCTAAATAAATCTGTCCGGAAAAAAGGCTGTCCGCACAATAAATGTGGAGGAGAAGCGCTTGGTACGACAAGACGGGATATCAACCAAGTGTGTGTGGTACCCAGCCGTGCGTCTAGTAGACTGGTAGTGAAATGGAGATGGAGGAATCAGGTCATGGAGCTCCTGCGCACACTCCCCGAAGTACAATCTGTAGAAAACCGACAGGTAAGCAACGGTTCGCCGATGAGCCAGGTTATGAAGCTTGTCCACTAGCACCCCGTCACCTATAAACCGTTTAGCTCTGCGCTCGATCGAGTCCAATGCAGCAAGTTGGTACTTTGCAGAGCCATCCCACAAGTGGCTCCAATACTCCTCGCAGGAACGGACCTGTGCTTTATATAGATTTAGAAGCCATCCAGGCGTGAAGTACCGCCTCACCTTGAGTAGGATTCCAAGCTTTTTTGTTGCAGTCTGAGCTCTGGACTCGATGGTTGAGCCGAAGTTGAGGTCTGACGTCAACTCCATGCCCAAAAGCTCCAGGCGATCGATAACTGGCACAGATGTACTTCGGAAAGTAGGGGCCAATTCAAAAGGGCTCCTTTATCGCTGAAAAGACCTTGTGCCTGTGTTTTCAGAGCGTTGAATTTGACCAGATTGTCGTCACCCCATTGCGAAACGAGATTGAAGGTCAAATTCATGCGCTCTACCATGGCCTTGTATGTATGTCGGGCAGATATCCGCAACTCCACGACCATGCGCGTATTTTGCGTAAGGGTAGGATTTATCTTCACTCAATTCATGCCAGTTCCTCCAAGAAGGCGAGCAACGCCCTTGTTATGCTTTTACCATGGCCTTTCTGAGAGTGGTAATTTCATCCCTGTCAGCTCTAGAACTGGATAAGTATCTTTCTGAGACTGTGCTGTCATCCGCGTACCCAACTGCACCCAGCTGAAGTAGGTCATTGACATGCAGCAGAAAAAAAGTCACAGAAAGAACACATCCTTGAGGAACACCGGCATTAATTGCCATAAGATCCGATGAGCAGCCATCGATGACCACTCGGATCAACCGCTTACTCAAGAAGTTGAAAATCCAGTTGCATAAGCCAGCAGGAACACCGAATGCGGGAAGCTTGCTCAGCAGACTAGCGTGCCAGACCCTGTCAAAGGCCTTTGAGTTGTCGAGGGATACCGCAAGGGATTCACCGTCTTTCTCAATGGCTTCGCCCCAACAGTGCGTGACATACACAAGAAGATCTCTGTTGGACCGACCACGGCGAAAGCCATACTGGCGGTCATTGAGGAACTCATTGCAAATTTTGTAATAATCGCTTCACCGGTTTGTACGTAGGAGCGTAACAGACATATAGATAGACTCTTGCATTTAAAATATTTGTATGCAAGTATAGAATAACCCCGCAGATCCACCTCCATGTTGCGTAATTATTTTATGCAACTGAAATGCAAGAAACAAGCACATTTTTATTTTAAAATGTGACAAGCAGGCCTGACCCATTTGAACACAATATATTTTTTTAAATGGGATGGGTCCCGCCTGCTGGTCACTTTAAAAATTTTTTTAGTTACCCCGGTCGTGTCACATTGCCACTCCACCGGATTCAAAAGTCGATATTTTTAAACTTTCTTATTGTATTATTTTTATTTGACAGGCCCGTTGGTATAGTGGTCAGTGGCCCTGACTGCTATGCGCAAGGTCGTGGGTTCGATTCCCACCTAGGACAAATGTTTGTGTGATGAGCACGGTCATTTGTTCTTTGTCTGGGTGAAATATATATGTATGTTTATCAGTTGTCTAGTACCCATACCACAAGCTCTGCTTAGTTTGGGACTAGATGGCGTTGTGTCAAAAGTTGTGGAATATTATTATTATTTTATGTAACTCAAATTCTTTAAAATGCCTCAAGGTTTTACTTCTGTTGTCAGAAATAAACTAAGAACTTGTGCGCTGTCTAACTCGTCAAAAAGTTTGATAGCTTCAATAATATGAAATGTGTAAGTATTTCAGAACTGTCTGAGTTGATGCTTACTGATTATCCAACAACCTCATTTCTTTTAAATAATAATTAGCTGATTATGTATAATACGAAATGAATTATCAGAAAAAATACGTTGGTATTTTCATAAACCATAGTTAATATTATTTATAATTAAAATATTGGAGATAAGGTAAATATTGTAACGATATCATACCTATTTATCGAAATCTGTTTAAATGTTATAATGGAATAAAGAAAAGTACATACACATTTCATCACAGCCGCCATGGATAAAGGTGATCAAGTCGATATCGTTTACATTGACTATAGCAAAGCATTTGACCATAACATCATTCTTCAGAGGCATAACAGTATGGGTATTCATGGTGACCTGCTGAGATGGTTCTCCTCTTACCTGAAGAATCAATCTCAAGCAGTAGCATTACATAATTACATCTCTAGTTGGATTTCTGTCCCTAGCGGTTGTCCTCAAGGATCGCTATTGGGTCCTTTATTATTCACAGTCTATGTAAACAACATCGACTCATATCTGCTGTCATCAAAATTACTATGTTTTGCCGATGATATGAAAATATATGCTGCTTTAGCATCATTAGATGATGTTTCTGCACTTCAGGCGGATCTTCGTCGACTGCAAGTATATTGTCAAACAAGTAGGTTAGATCTTAATCCAGCAAAATGCTTGCTCGTAACGTATTCTCGAAAACGGTCGGTCACGTCGTATACTCTGAATGGTCAAGTTTTACCTCGGTGTAATTATATTCGGGATTTAGGGGTTTATCATGATTCTAATCTTATATTTGACTGTCACGTGGATGCTATAGTAGCTAAAGCGTCCAAATCTTTGGGATTCATCATGAGACTGTCAAAATGTTTTACTAACGCGAAAACCCTTAAAATTCTGTATTGCACTTTCGTGAGGAGTAACCTGGAATATGCTTCTGAAATCTGGAATCCAGGATACAATAAATACATAGACCGAATTTAGGGTATTCAAAGAAGGTTTATTAAATATTTATGCTTTCATCAGAAGATCCTGTATCATTCCGTTAACTACCACTGTCTGTGTAGAAAATTTCATTTACTTCCATCAAGTACTGACTGCATTCTACTGTTAAAAATTTTAAACAATAATATTGATGGCCCCGTTCTCTTATCTAAAGTTAATTTAAACATTCTGACTAAAACCCGGTATAATCCACCTTTACGGGTACCTTTCAGCTCAACCAAGTATAGGCAATATTCATTTATTGCGCGTGCAAGCAGAAGCTTTAATAACCGGTGTAAGCAGCACGATTTTGACCCGTTTTTAACAAGTGTGATTGCAGCCAGAAGACGCCTAACCCTTGATTTTTTCAAGAATAATTGATATCTGTAGTTACTGCGTTGTATGTGTTATTTATATCTGCTATCTATCTAGTCATTTTAAATATTGTATTTATAATAATGGTTATATTAAGACTACGTTTTAAGTGTTCAATTTAAGATTTTCCTGCCTCTAAACGTGAGGAATTTTAATTGACTCACTGTCTACTATAACTATTTAGTTATTTTCTATATTTAATAGCTGTTAGTCCTCAATACTTCTTAAATAAATAAATAAAGAAATACCCGGGCTTTTAATTCCAAGCAGTAAGTTGACATAAGCTAATGTCACTTACTAAAATAATGATAAGTATCATTATTTTAGTAAGTGACATTAGCTTATGTAATATGAATAATGATGATGAATAATGATAAGTATCATTATTTTAGTAAGTGACATTAGCTTATGTCAACTTACTGCTTGGAATTAAAAGTCCGGGTATTTCTTTATTTATTTATTTAAGAAGTATTGAGGACTAATAGCTATTAAATATAGAAAATAACTAAATAGTTTAACCCAATAGTGATGGATTCAAACAGTCGAATAATAAATGAGCAATTTTGAATCGTTAGAAATATAAATAAATTATAAAATGTATATTATTATAATTTATTTTAAAGTAGTAACTAGATTTTATGACAAATAAATATATTTTTATTAAAAATATTCATATCTAACCTGATATGATAAAATCCACTCTTATGCAAATTGTTTCATGTGATGACTAATTTTTAATAAATTGCCCGTGATTACTATTAAAAAGACTGCCCCGGCACCACTGCGACCTAAGCCCCGTTGGAATGGATGCGGGTACAGAGGCCTGTTGCGAAAATAAAAATATTATCATGATCTATTCGTGTTATTTTTCACGCTCCTTTATAATTGCATTTTACTTTTTGTTATTTTCACACAATATTATTAAAAAAAAATGTTTACATCGTTATTTGATTTTATTCCTGAAACGATTAATTTAGTTACATCACAATTTCGTAGTTGTCATTATCTGACAACTCAGAAACTGTCAGTTTACTGCATCGAATTAAAAGCTTGAGTATACATACATGAATCTCACACATAGACCAATAGCTATTATCCTGTTTACTAGTCAGTCAATATTTACGTCTCATTTCCTATTGTGACCGATTTAGGTTTAAAGACATTTATTTCTCATAAGAACATTATGGTTCACTTAAAATGAGATACAAAGTATTGCATATACACTTCTCATCAGAAAAATCGAAACACTTCCGTTTTTATAATTTCTGTCCTAATTTAACACAAAAGAGTTTTCATTCCATGAAAAAAATCACATGATTGTATAGCTGGTACTTTGGCCGTTACAGTGATAGAGTCTGGCAAACGAAAGTAGACACTCGAATTATTTGCAAACTTTTTATATGGCAATGCTATACTAAAGTCAAACTCAATTTTCCAAAACAAGATGGCGTGTTGTTGGTGATTTGTTGTGATCTTATTAATAGCGTTTATTCAGCGAAAAATGAACAAAACTATTAAAAGTGGAGTACGGGAGATGTTGTTTCTCATGATGTCTAAATATTAAGAAAAACAACAGGAGAAAGACGCCAAATTAAAACAAAAACAAGATTGTGTCACCATTGTACCACCCTACCAACAACTCTTAATTAAATACGAATTTTCAACAAGCAAGCAAACCCATCCGAAGAGGGGTGCAAATTAAATTATCTCGCTCTGCTCGCTTTCCATGGTGCCATCTCTTATTTCCTGACCTTATTTGCATCTATGTTTACATTATACATACTTGCACAGACAAAAAGGCTTGGGAGCTGCTCCAATGATATACCTACTTACGTTGGTTTTTTAATATATTTTTCTGAGTAAATGATTGACTTTCTTCTTCATCGTGTGGTGTTCGATTTAATAAGTTAGTATGACGCTACTAAGTTGATACTTTTTCGTAATTCATAATTTATATTTATCTTTTAGCGTGGAAAAATATTTATCTGTTTTAATTAACATTCATTTTATAGTATGTTAAACACCTTCATAATAATGCATTATGGTTATTTAACATACTATTAAATGTTGCATGGTTTTTAACATTTTTTTTTTCTTTTATAGAAAATCTAATAGATGTAGCAAGGGTTGATGAGATGGTGAAAACTATTGAAAAACTTACGGATTTAGAGCAGAAAGATAGGATAAGAACCCAGAACCAGTACTTGCATGAAATAGCTTCAATCACTGGTAAGTTTTTACTAGGAGTACATAACTTTTATAAAGATGTAATTGAATTCATGATTTGCAGAACCTAATAAATTGGTTTTACCATTCTTTACAGAAGTGAGCGTTACTACATTAAAAATAATTAAAAAGGAAGGTGCGCGTAAGGGCCATATTAAACCCACAGTTTCCGACTTAGATAGTTTCGACATAGATGCTATTCGTAACAAAATTAACGAATTTTATATCGTTAGAAAACAAGATTAAAACGAAACACACCAGAGCCAGTATATGAAGCTGATGAAATTCTGAAGCAGAATGGACACGAGGTATTGTGACTTCCCCCCTACCACTGTGATCTAAATGCCATTGAGTTAGTATGGAGTTTGGCTAAACGTAAAGTGGCAAGTAAAAATATTGCTCTGCCTGCAGTGGAGTTAGAGAAAGTTATAAAAGAGTTGTTTGAAAATATAACTCCCGAGTGAAAGAAAACGACTGATCATGTCATCCATGTTGAAAATAAATATAAAGAAAGGGACAGAATTACAGAAAATAATTTTGAAAGTTTTAAAATTAACGTAGGAAACAATGATTCTAGTGACTAATGAAACTTTCCACATGGAAGTCTTACATTCAGATTTTGAATATAGTGAATAAATCAGAACTATTTTAGAATACTGTTGATTTTTTTTAATTCGAATTAAGACACAATATCTAAACTATTACCTACCTAAACTACCTTTTGTATTTTTATTCCGATGAAATAAAATAGATACCAATTCTAAAGTATCAAATAAGCTTATTCCAGGTATTTCATAGTAGTTTTGGGGTTGCTATGCTGAATTTTTTTAAATTTGCCGCTCTTTTTCAGTCTCTTCTTTCGTTTGCCAGACTATAAGCGAAACATATAAATTAAAAATTAGAATTTCATTTGTTTATCCTATAAATGAAATGATTAACTGTTTTGAGACAAATGTGTGTTTAGAGTTGGAGTACATTTCACCTTTGAAAACTAAAAATTAGCACTTATCTTAAAACTTTTTGTTCTTTATTTGTTTACTGTGACTTTGGGACGTCTGAAAAAGTATTTTTTCTAAAACGTATGGATACTTCGCCCGCAGAAGCCGCCCAAGTGGTGGCATTGCTGGATTATGGACTTAGTCAGCGTGTTGTGGCTGAAAGATTGCATCTAAGCCTGTCGTCTGTTCATAGAGTCTACAAACGCTATCGGGAGACTGGTTTGTTCATGCGCCATAGCAGGAATCGAGTCACTTCTGAGCGAGATGATCGATTTATTGTAACAACTTCTTTACGAAATCGACACCTTAATGCTTTTCAACTGCAGCAACAGCTTCATGTTGTATGTAGGGTGGCTGTAAATGACTCTACAATTAGAAGAAGGTTGAAGGAACATGGACTGGTATCGCACAAGGCAGCAAATGGGCCGAAATTAACTGCAAACCATCGAAGAGCGCGCCTCAACTTTGCACGTGAGCACCTAAATTGGTCATACCTCCAGTGGAACAAAGGCCTCTTTTCTGATAAGTGTAAAATTATGCTGTATGGTAACGACGGAAGGAACAAGGTCTACAGAAGAGATGGAGAACGCTTTGCATAATGCTGCATTGAAGAAAAGGTCCGCTATGGTAGCGGTTCGTGGACGGTTTGGGGAAGAATCAGCGCCGATGGTAAGACAGAGCTCGTCTTTGTGTCTGGGTCACGTCTGCTTGCACTAAACAGTCATTGGTACATCAAACAGTGTCTTGAGCCTCACGTCATGCACATTTTTTTATTTTCAAATCCTCTGGCAGACCATTGTACAGCCGTACAAACAACTTTTACCGCAATTAGTCCGTGCACGTGAGGTTATTAGCTATAACTTGTTTATACTCCGTGTGTTGTATGTCACTGTTTTTTTTATGTAGTTTTATGTTTGATTGCAATGAATTGGTGGTCATATTATTAATGAGGACGCAAGTGTTATAGGTGTAAAGTTGTGCGAGGTTAAGTAGGTTAGTTTTTTGTATAATGTTAATGACTTAGTTGGGTGAAGGTAGTGATAGTGGAATAACGATTTTATGATTATTTTTTGTGTTCTTTGTAGAGGGTTAAGATTAGATTTAGAAGCTGATCCCCATATCCCGATTAAGTATGTTGTTGCAGTTTGAAGATTTGTTTAACGCACCTAGCAAAGTTATTAATTTTGTTTTAACATGATCAATGTGTACTTTCCAATTGAGCTAGTCGTCCAGCCAAAGTCCAAGATATTTTTCCTGGCTAGAGCGTTTAATTGTTTCTCCGTTGATTGTGAGAGGTGTAAATTCCGAAACCGGTTTGTTTTTTTGCGCATATAGTCATAAATTATGTCTTTGAGGTGTTATTTGTAAGTAGGTTGGTTTTGAGCGAGGTCTTTTTGAGCGTTAGTTATAATGTCGGTGAAACATTTGTCAAAGTAAAATAGGCATGTGTCGTCTGCGTATAGGGTTAGGTGTCCCGTTAAACCAATTTTATTAATATAAATTAAAAATAATAATGAACTTAAAACTGAACCTTGTGGACAGCCGTATGTTATGTTTTGATTTATCGTCACGACATTTACCAAACAATTCTATATCCTGTTGTAGGCAACAGGATATTATAATGATTTATAATAACAAACCTATAAAAATTGAAAACCCAGTTTATCACAAAATGATCCTTATATCAAACACAATAAAGTCTTACCACTAGTATGACAGGCACGATGTATCTCCACAAGATCAGCCAGATTCTTCCCAAGGGTTTCCCAGTCATGAACAGGATATCAGCTGAGAGTCTCTTTGGTCCGTAGGTGTAGACCGCGGCTATGATCTCGAAGGCGCACACGAGTGGAATACAGGCGATGGCCACGTGAGCGTCAAGCAAACCAATCACGTGCAGACCTCCCTGGAAATATAAATTTATTTAAAACTGGGGAAGGGCGCGTGACAAGGAACGAGAGGCGGTCATAAGGTTGCTTATAGAAAGGGTAAAAGGTATTTAAATTGGTTTTTACGGTACAGTAGTGACTAGTACATCTAAATAAATTAATAAAAATAATTAACACAAAGAAATTTTATTAAATGCATGTGTGAATACGGTTAGGTTACGGAAAGGAGAAGAAGAAGAAATCAAAGGAGCTTTAAAAGCGTCAATAGCCTAATGGCTAAGGTATTGGACTTGTGATCGAGAGGTCGTGGGTTCGAACCCCACCCAATACACGATTGCCGTGGACCCACCCCCAGACACAAGCATATTTGGCTTAGTTTTCGAGGGGTTAACAAGATTGCTAGTAATGTTAATTCTATTAACGTCGAAAGTCCTCTTTAAAAAAAAGTGGACGGATTTCAACAGGACTTTGATGGGCAGTTAGGCTTATCATAAGGAGTAGCTAAAGCTTTTATTTTAAAGAAATAGTTAGAGTCGTTGTTACAAATAAACGCACAGTGAATAGCTAGTTAATTCGTAAATTTGGCAGCCAACCATTAAAAAAGATATAATGCATATAGAAATAAGTGTAGGTCATTGATTCAGATTTGTCTATAGTTACTAGGTATTTTTAAGTCTATGGGGAATTTTTGCTTTGTCTAAGAAGTGAAGTTCACACTTTGATGGCGCCATACAAAATGATTCGAAAATGTGAATGTGATAAAAAAAAATAACTTAACTTTTTTTTCCTAATACCTTACAAATTATTCCTACTAATATTATAAATGCGAAAGTTTGTGAGGATGTATGTATGTTTGTTGCTCTTTCACGCAAAAACGATTGATCGGATCTCAATGAAATGCTAAGTAGATAGTTGACATCCTGGAATAACACATAGGTTACTTTTTATTATGGAATTCGAATTGGATCGGGATTTACGTAGGAAAAACCACCCACGCAAACGAAATTGCGGTCAAAAGCTACTCTAAAATAATTTGAGGAGTTCGACACTATTACTTCTTAATACAGGCTAATCTGTAGCCTAGCTAGGAGAACAGCTGTTCACCCACTTGATCGGGATGGCACGTAGGTACTACAATCTATCTTCTTATAAAATAAATATTATTGTTATTCATACACAGCCTTGTTGGATAATCAAAACCCACATATCGTGAAACCTAATCGTAAAACACAGCTCCAATTAATTAAACCATATTGCGAACAATCCGTTGTTATCAGAGTACCTGCTAAACGAGTTGGCAGTCATGCATGTGAAACTTTCAAGCGCTGAAGTCACGCGAACACGTCATTCAATTGCAACAACTTGTGAAATGTACCAACTATTTGCTGGATAGCAATTTGTATATATTTTTCAGTATATATATATACCGTGTGATATAAAGACATTTGGATACAAACCTCTGTATTGCAGATGATTGAAATGGCGAAAAGCGCGAGACACGTGAGGAAAGTGATGAGTCTCTTTCGTGCGCGGAACGCTGGGAACTCGTCAATTAGACCTGCTATTATTGCTTCTATGGTGACAAACTGTTAACAGTAAAAACACAAATACAAACTTTATAAAAAAAGAGGTTGTAATGAAAATTCATGTAATAATAGCAATGTAAACTTTTGTACCATTGTATCAATTCCCAGGAAAAATAACATGACAAAGAAAGTAACAGCCCAAAAATTTGGTGCTGGCATCATAGTAACAGCTGCAGGGTAGGTTACGAAGGCAAGACCAGGTCCTGCAGTGGCCACGTCTCCCACTGGTACCCCTGATCGTTCTGCTGCAAAGCCCAGCACGGAGAACACTACGAAACCGGCCCAAATACTTGTTCCACTATTGACTAGTGGTATTATTATGGAGGATCTGGAATAAACTATTTATAAAAAAGTTGTCATTTATTGCATAAAACCAGATAATTAAAGGAAAACAAACCTGAGATTTCTGTAGTGGAATTTATTAAAACTTGCCATACTGATTAAACCCCCCCACCCCGGTCCCAAAGAGAAAAAGATCTGGGTAGCTGCGTCAGCCCATACCTGAGAAGATTCATTTATAAAAATAAATAAATACTAAGAAATGTAACCAGTACGCAAAGTGTCACTGAAGTAGAGCTGCTAGATGTATCAACTTGACCTGAATTCCAATTATAAACGCTTACTTTCGGCTTTCTCAATTGCCCCCAATCTGGGAGGATATAGAACAGTATGCCCTTCCAAGCGCCAGGCAACGTGACGCCACGAATAAACAACGCGCAGAGTACCACGTAAGGAAACATGACCGTGAAGTACACGATCTGCGGACAAAAATACATAACAATTTCAAGAACCGAAGGTTTGAGGAAAAAACATTCATTATACATATTTTATTTTGTGATTGACAATACGGCAGCGTGCCAAGAAAGATCAATCGGGAACTATTGGAAAGCTCACCTTTCCAACGGTCTTGACACCGTTACAAATGCAGAGGTATACGATGATCCAACAGATGACATTACACCAGAACACTGGCCACACAATGCCGCCAATCTGACTGATGCTAGAAGACATTCGTAAAAGTCGGATGCTGGAAGCACGAAAAATAACAAATTATCAAGCGTAGTTCAGTATTAAAAGAAAATGTTGTGAATAAAGTTGAATATGCTTACTGAAAAAATTCATCTTCAGGTGTAGTGATAGATCCGTTTGAAGTAAAGAAACTAGAGTTACCGCTTATCTGGAATTTATCCGTTTATACGTAAGATACGGTCACATTTATAAACAAATTGCTTCATCCACAAAGCTAAAATTACCCAACCTCAGTGCACTTGTCCGTATTCCAGGAATTGCCACAACTTTGCCAAGGCAGGGGTGAGCTCATTGAGTGATAAATGTACAGCACTGGATAAGACATGATAGCCGAGAAGTACGTTACACCTATTATGTTGACTATGATGGTCGCATAACCCGCTCCTGTCGAGGAAGAACTAAACATAGACGTTGGAACTTGGAATCATAATCAAACTCAATGCCATGGCAAATGTTACCTTTAAATAACGGGTTAATGTTGAAAACTGAAATGCATCCGGCGCTAGCGAACTGTCCTAATGTGGTCTCTAAATAAACAAGCGGTATGCCGCATATTACTAAAGTCAGGAAGTACGGGATGAGGAATGCTCCTGCAACAAAGCCAAATATGATAAAGACGTGACTGTCCACTTTCATGATTTGTATCTACTCCAGGTATGTAAACTGACCTACATAACATGGTTTATAACTAACTGAGATTAAGTAGCAATGAAATTCTGCATAAAATCATAGGAAACTTCGCATATAAGTATAGAAGTGGCGTTTGCTTATGCTGTAACATTTAAAAACACATTAACTATATTATAATAGAATGATAACCGACACTCACCTCCCCCATTTCGGTAACATAAGTAAGGGAATCTCCATAGGTTCCCAATGCCAACCGCGTACCCAAGACATGACAGCAGATACTCCGTCTGGCTGCCCCAACGCTCGTGAGGCGCCCCAGCCATTAACACAAACAATCGACCGTTAGATCCTTCAACTGATCTCGCACTGGCACTCCGACCTCTCCACAAATTGAGGATATGAATACTTGCTATAAAACACTTTAATTCGATTAACATGGGTCCTTAAAAACAAGGTTTTGATTCGTCACTGGCTAAGCCAGCTGATTTGTTAGGGGTCTCAATAAACGTTTAAGCAATTGAAGCTGTTGACAATAGGATAATGGCTTCCATAAATAGGTAGTGCAGTTCAACGTATTGGATTAAGGATTTGGAAATAAACTGGAGTTAATTCAGCACTGAGGTTATATTTGAGATGATCGTGATCGTTAAAGATGGTGAAAGATGGCATATCGGCACGATATTTTCATGACTTACAACTATTTAAAAAATACATATAATGCCTTTACTTTCTTGATATGATATCAATAGCACGGGTAAGTAAAAATCTTTTGAAAGTTAGAGGCATTTATTAAAAAATATATTTAGTTATAGTTTTAATGTTTCAATCCCGAAACCAAAGTGGCACGTTAAGTTATCCGGTATGACTTGCCGGGAACTAGTTCCCGCATCCTCTGTTCTTCCTTTGGGGATTTTTGTTGTTTTTTCCACTTGACTGTATTGAAGAATCTGTGGAGTAAAAGATAAACTAAATACCTACTTTTTCAAAAACAAATACACTAAGAAGTGCCTTATAATCTCAATTATTGTGATATCTGTAAAGTCTTTACTTGAAACCATATACTACGACGTTAGTAAATTTTCCTTATAATAAGGCGATATTTTTTATTACGGTGACTCATTTATTTTTCATTTCATACGTTGTTTTTTTTAAGAATTGGATCTAAACAAGCGGCAGCGTGTCAGGCAAATTAAAAAACTGGAACTCGTAATATTATTCGAACCATTACCCCTTCACAACTTGTAAACTATTGAATCTACTCACATTAAATTTGGCACTTTTATTTAAGCCCTGTAGTTTGTAAAGAATTTAAAATTGAATTAATTTAGCTCAAATGGTTATTGATATATAGCCTTTAAATCACTCACTTATAGATCAAATCCTATCCCACTTCTAGGTGACCTAGAAACTTGATATTTGGTACCAAGATAGAATGTAACTTTGATAATAATTAGTATCAACAAAGAAATAATAACGACAAGTATAAAACGTAAAAAAATAAAGTGATTTTAATAATAACAATGTAATAATGATTATTCATCAACAATTTCTTCACAGAAACATAAATGTGAAATCAGAGCCAAATTCAATATTGAATAATGCGTCGTTCTCTCTTTTATACCAACAAAACAAATATATATCAACCTAATAGTATAAGTCCAGTACAAACAGGAAGTACACTAATTTGAAAATATAATATAGCCTGTATGTTCGTAAAAAATTGCTGAATCAAATTGTGAGCTTGAAGTATATCTCGAAGAAACACAGGACATGGCACCCATATAGATCTTGATTCTTTTGTTGGCGAAGTCGAGAACGACGCATTATATGAACCTGGCTCCCATTTCACATTTATGTTTTTGGATGGGATTTTATTTTCCAGCTTCACTTAGAATCATCAACCTGATGTGAAACATTTGCCTCGTATTACTATCATATATTTCATTTTGATGGCTACTTTAAAACTTAGATAGGCATTTACGATACCTATATTTATGGGATTTTAGAATATAGTTCTATGATCTTGTTAGAAATTTATTCATGGCTATAAATCATTTGATAATAAATGATGCGAAAATAAGTGAGCAATCTTGGGATATTATGAGCATGGGAAACAGAGATTCTTTGATATTATACAGCTGCTGTAAAAGTTTGCTCATCATTTAAAACTTTTTGAAGTCGTATGTCAGAAAAAAAGGACACAGCTTCATACCTCTACTGTCATTAATCTTACTCCTTGTGATTACTCCTTGGCGCGTTTCACAAAAAGTCGAGTTCTATAGAAGATTGATTCCTCAAAAAACGATATTTTTCCGATTTGCTTTGAGCTTTTATTTAGATGAAAAAAAAACCATTCCTAATAATCGATATTTTGTAGTACTAACCTACATTGAAGGTTTCCTTGTAATTAGATCAATGTGAAGAAACAATGATACAATTTTAACTATTTCAACGAACAAAAGCTTTTGTATTTTTTTATACTTTGATTGGCGTTCAAGTCATATAGCCATCTAGAGTCTGGCTAACGAAAGCGTGACCTGGAGTTTTCTTAAAAGTTTAATATGGCAACATTATTAAGCTGTCAAAGTCTGTGATTACAATTGTCAGTAATTTGTAAAGACAATTAATATTCAACAATAATCGCTATAATATGGGTAAAACAATAAAAAGTAACGTGCGAAAGCTGCTACATACTATGATCAGTAAGTTTAAACAAAAACAAGAAGAGAAAGAAATAGTTTTTCAAGAAAAACAACAATGTTTAGATGCGATCTCGGATTTTTAAGGTTAGTACGACTTTGTAATGTTGATCCTTGGTGGCTGATTATTAGATATACCTATTTACGATATTATTATACTTTTTCTTATCTTTATAGATAATATTGGAGATATTGAAAGAATCTGCGACTTGTTGAAACATTAAAAAATTTGGAGAACAAATCTTTAATAGAAGTTCTTAGAAGAAATATCTTCATTAACTGGTACGTATGTTACGGTTAAGAATGATTTGTTGATGAGTTGTGGTTATTTGACATTATCAAATTTGGGTACCTTAATTTTTTTTTATGCATTTTATACTTCGTTTTGCAGAGGTTGGTATCACAACACTAAAAAAAGGAAGGATCTGTGAATGAATGGATGTGGAGCACTCCAGGAAAAAAAACGCCCACACAAAAGCTCAGTGTTGGATTTAGACACTTTTAATATTGATGCAATAAGAAATAAAATCAATGAATTTTATATTGTAAGAAAGGCGGTCCCAACATTGCGAACATTGCTAGAAAAATTACATTCTAGCATTGGCTTTAGTGGATATAGAGAAACTCTGCGTGAAATATTAATTGCTAATGGGTATGAGTTCAAGAAAAATAAAAATGAACGAACGGTTCTTGTCGAACGTTTTGATATTGCTACTTGGAGACATCTTTATCTACAAGAAATTGCTGCTAAACGAACGGAAGGAAAACGAATCATCTATTTAGATGAACCATATGTACACAAAAATTATAAGCCTAAAATATCATGGCAAGGTCTAACAACGAGTGGTGCCCCTAAAACAAAATAAAACACTGATAAAAACCTCATTTGGCTGAATAGCTGCAGAAGATTGAAAGAAAAATGACAAATCATGTAATAAATGTGGAAAATAAAATAATACAAACAAAGAGATCACATAACAGAAAAAGTAATGGAAAAAATCATAATAAGTGTAGGTGATGACGACTCCACTGATACAGAAGAATCCTTAGAGGTTGAATTTTTGGACTCAGATTTTGAGTACGATGATTAAATAATTATCATACTCAAAACGCCTGTAGTTGATAAAAAAAAAATGTTGAAGGAATTTAATAAAGTAGCTTAATATTATGTATATACTAATAAATAAATTTACACATTCGTTTTTTTAATCAATCCATGACAGGCAAGGCTCCGAGACACCAAACGGAGTCTTTAAAAACATTATGTGGTATTATCCCTAAATTAGAAATTAGTTCGTAAACAACTATTATATAAATTGATTGTCGTAAATACATAAAATTTCCAAGTATCAAAACATTTTTCTCCTACTATAGTCAGTAATACCACATAAAGATTTTTTGAATTTGCCGCGCTTTCTCAGGTCACGCTTTCGTTAGCCAGACTTTATCGATTTAATTATTAATATTGATTGAGTGTATTGTCAAAACTTGTTTTTGTTAGTATATTAGCGTATGTACTGATTGTGAAAATGTGGTTGTCCAATTCTAGAAACATTACTTACAGAAAGATCTCCATCGCCCCAATGGATCGCGTCATTGGTACCGAGGGTTTCATCCCAATGGAAGTGCTGGCCAGGTTGGCTCCAATCTGGGCTTTTCAGGTGACACTTAATCGTTGCCAAGGTTACTCTCATCTCACCTGGTGTGAGTATCGACGGAGAACTCTTCTGTTTGCCCGTTTTTTGCTGAATATGTGTCTGTAAGAGAGTGTTAAGCTGCATTTAAAAAGAAAAACATGTCATTTTGGGTCCAATATGCGTTGAGCAAAATGGACGATACTGGAAAGATCTATCTTAATTTTTTTTTCCTATAAAGTAATCATGAACTGGTTTCTAGATTAGTAGGTAAGCCGATATACGTTTAATATAAACCATTATTATTAATGCGCAACTCTGTCTACATTTCTGTCTATTCTGTTGTCTTTAATGGCTAAACCACTGAATTTAAGACTAAATATTAAGTACAAATTCAGTCAATAGGTTCACAGTTTCAAACAATGCCGCAACCCTGGCAGGCAACGGCCCCCTTGTGGGCCCCGACCATTTTGCTGACACTCTTTGAAGCGCGCGTGGGCACGGTCCTGGTTTCAGTCGGGCGGCGAGCTACCCATTGCTCGCAGCCCGCAGGCCCACGCTTACGGTGGCTGGGAGCCACCCTGCTACTCCCGACGCCCGGAGCGTCTCCTGCGGCGGCTGGAGCGCAAGAGCTGTGAGGGCTTTGAGACCCGCCTCTCCCTGGCGCGTCCCGCCACTGCTTCCCATGGCGGGCATGGCTTTCCCATAGGCGGTGACTGCTTCCCATGCCTCCTCGCTTTGGACCATAGATTGAACCAGGACCGCTTTTGTCGCTAAGTCGGCCGCTGCTTGATGCGACCAGCGTGTCGTCTATATAGCAGACGACACTAACGCCGTCGGGGAGGACGGCGCGCGCAGCACCCAGTCGAACCTATTAACTCTTGACTTAAGAGAAGGCCGGAGTTTGTGTTTCTTGATGGCTAAAGTATTCCCAATACGTTTTGTGCGTTTGGGTAAGATGTCCACCTGTAACGATAGTGCATCGCTGTTTGTTGGTTGGTTTTCACAAACTGCGAGGTTTAGAAACTGGCGTTGTCTTCTTCACAATCAGTAAGTATGTTTACAATAGAACTAACAATGTGTGATTTCACATTACTAGCAATCTTGTTTATTTGTGTTTTTAGTTCCAATATTTTTTTATTTATTGTTAACGCTTCTAACAAAGCTAACTATGCTTGTGTCTGGAGTGGTTTCACGGCAACGGGTGGTGTTCAAACCCATGACCCAGATCACCTTAGGCATTAAGCTATTGACGCTTCAAATTAATAAATATATCAGCCTAGCCTTTTCTCAACTATATTTGGCTTTGCTTCTACGATAACTAGATATATGACCTCCTTAACTGGTTAGCAGCCCTTGGCAAGACTGGTGTTACATTTCGAGGTTTCTTTCTACCCGTGACGTAAAGATGTACAAATGATAACCGGGACCCAAGCGTTATTGCAATATGTGGTAACCCGTCTACACATCGGCCTCTTGCACGCGTTGAATCTCGAAGATCCTTGAGGCACGAATGATACTATCATACAAGTCATCTGTACTAATATTATAAAGTTTGTTTTCTTGTTTGTTTAAACGCGCTCATTTTCGAAAGTACAGGTGGATTTCGATGTAATTTTGTATAGAAATAGCTTTAAGCTTGAGGACCTTCATCAAGCTTAAAGCTATTTAGATTATAGACTACTCGATTGCAAAAGAGGAGGATTATGTTTTTATCATGATAGGCTGGTATAAAATATATGAGTAAAGTTAAAAACTTACAATTGAATAGATCAGTCTGACAGTGATAATTGTCCGAAAGGTGTCCCTCAAGGCAGTCAGGTCGGGACAGAATATCTTCAGCGCCGGCTCCTGGAAGTTCATCATCTTGCTCCACTGCACTTTGTTTGTCTCAAATGTGGTATAATTGCGAATCTCTCGAGGATTCCTTGCCTCTAGTTTAGTGTAGATGTCGGACGCCTGCGATGATGCTTCTTCAATACCTACAAGGATTTTATTCATTACGATTATAATCTTCCCGTCGTCAAAATTAGTATATATTAGCATCTCTAAATATATACAAAATACTAGAATAGTAAACGACTGATTCAAATTCAGTGACTTTGATAGGCGCAGTTTTTTCCAGAAACAAACTCAAGTAACAGAGTCTTTACATTAAAATAATAATGTGAACAAAAAATGGTAACTACGTACAGTTAAAACCAAATTATAACAATGACTGACTTGGAGTAATTTTACTTATGACAGGAACAGAAGGCAATTGTTGCCAGTCTTCTTGCCCATCTTCGGGTGGTGGCAACATTTCTATGAGGGACTCATTTCTTCGGAACATCAGGAATCTCCGTCTTACTGCGTCTAGCAATGGTACTTCCAGCTCCACATGGAAGCTTGTGAATACTCCCTGGTAAAAATAGGTTTAACGATGTTAAAAGTAAGAAAGTATATCGTCTTTTTTTGTTTTTCGAGGAGAAAATAATCAAATCTTCTCTGGCTCTCTGCCTAAAGCGGGAAGATACATTTGATAATTTATCTGCAGGGAGTGTCACACTTCTATCTACAGACTAAATATCTATACTTATAATAAATCTGTAGAGAGGTCAATTCTGTACATGAAATATATTTACAAAATAACTATCAGGGGGTGATTAGGGATCGATACTGATGCCAAAAATGCAATCAGTAAAATTTTTGTCTGTCTGTCTGTCTGTCTGTCTGTCTGTCTGTATAACCGTTATAGAAACAAAAACTACTCGACGGATTTTAACGAAACTTGGTACAATTATTTTTCGTACTCCTGAGCTAGTTATAGTATACTTTTCATCACGCTACAATCAATAGGAGCAGAGCAGTGAAAGGAAATGTTGGGAAAACGGGAGAAGTTACTCCATTTTTTAAGCTTCCGTCGCGTGTGCAACCTTAATGGTTAAAGCTACACAGAAATCATTTATGACGGAAATGTTCTCCTTAAAATTATATAAAAAATATCCCACGACAGCATATATCTATCTTTTATGGTTGACTCACAATAACACGTGTAACTCCCGATAGCTTAGCAGTTCGAAGCTTTCTGATTATTATTCTGCTCCGAAATTTAAAACCACCACAACTTTGCAATGGAACTCGGCTAAAAGTAACCCAGTTGCAACAAAATATAATCGAGGCTCAAATTTTAACAGGTTGCGGTGCAGGAGAAACCGTCTTTATTCCCAAAATTCCCATAATACCAAATAATTTTCCATTCCAATTTAAAAGAACGCGATTCCCAGTATCGGTTTGTTATGCAATGACAATTAATAAGGCTCAAGGGCAGACTTCTCGGTGTCAGTTGTTTCTCGCATGGTCAGTCGTACGTCGCTCTTTCCCGGGTTAGCAGTTCTAGAAATCTTTATGTTCACGTGCCGGACGGGTCAACTTTCAACATAGTTTACCCGGAAGCTTTGCGCTGAAGTATTGTCCTTAAAGTAAAGTCCTTGAACGCCTTGTCCACAATCAGCTAAGTGCTTTTCTTTGCAAGAATAGTCTGTTGAATCCTTTCCAATCCGGATTTCGTCCTGGACACAGTACTACTACCGCGTTAGTTAATGTAACTGATGACATACGGATGGGCATGGATAAAGGAAATATGACGGTTCTCTGCTTGCTTGATTTTAGTAACGCTTTTAATACCGTCGATTTCGATATTCTGCTCAGCATACTTCACTCTATTAACATATCTCCAACAGCGATTGACTGGTTTCGTAGTTACCTGTATGGCCGCCGGCAACGTATTTGCATAGATGAGTTCTGCTCTTCTTGGTGTAGTACTGTAGCCGGTGTTCCTCAGGGTGGCGTGTTATCTCCTTTACTTTTCGCAATTTTCATAAATTCCATTTCCAAAAAACTTCAATCCTCCTACCACCTTTATGCTGATGACTTGCAAATTTACAGACAAGCGCCTCATACTGATTTAGATGCTACAATAAATATGATAAACCAGGACTTGGCTTCAGTTTGCGAATGGAGTGAGGCACATGGTTTGCAGGTTAACCCGTTAAAGACTCAGGTCATTGTAGTCGGCAGCTCTAGGTTAGCATCTAAGGTAAACTGGTCTCAGCTTCCTCAGGTTATTTTCAACGGCACAGCTATTCCACTAAGCGAGAAAGTTAAGAACCTTGGGGTCTGGTTGGACAAATATCTTTCGTGGGGTCCCCAATTACAAGAGGTGAGTCGCAAATTATTTGCTTCTGCCAGTACCCTAAGACGGTTGCGTAACTTTCTGCCAACTGCCACTAAAATTGCGCTAGCACAGTCTCTTTTGCATCCCATCCTAGACTACGCTGATGTCAGTTATCTTGATCTCACAGAGGCACAACTTGATAAACTTGAGCGACTTCAAAATTTTTGCATAAGATTTATATTTGGTTTGCGCAAATATGATCACGTATCTGAATTTCGTACGAAACTCAAGTGGCTTCCTATACGTCTTCGCCGGAACTTACACATATTGTCTCTGCTTTACAGTATTCTGTTCAATCCTAAGACCCCCTTTTATCTTAAAGAACGTTTTAAGTTCCTCCGTGACACACATGCCAAATTTCTGAGGTCATCGGAAAACTTGAGGCTAGAGGTACCGAGTCACTCCACCAATTTCTTTGGTAAGTCGTTCGTAGCTCAAGCAGTACGACTGTGGAATACTCTTCCCGTGTCAGTAAGACAAGCACAAACCCTTCCTTCTTTCAAAAACATGGTAAAAGATCTCTATCTCTCTCTTTAATATGTTACTATTTTTATTTTATTTTGTATATATTTCAGCTTTGTTATTTTTATGTATATATATGTATATGTGTATTGAGTATGTAGGTTATTACTTATTTATTGTATATAAGTAAATAGTACACCATGGACTACCCGCGAATTTATTTTCTCCTGCTGTGTCAAATCCATCTAAAGGTTGTCTGTAAAAGATCGCTTTTAGCGATAAGACCGCCCATTGTAACACCCTTTGTAGTTTTTAAGTCCTTATTTAATTCTGTTATGGTGTACAATAAAGAGTATATCTATCTATCTATCTATCTATAGGTACTTAAGCCTCATGTGAACGTGATCTAAACAATATTACCAATACATTAACTTAATAACACACAAGGAGTTACACGCTGACGGAGTCGCGGGCACAGCTATTAACAATAATATTGTGCGGTTCGGTATTGCGATATTTTTCAACATTATTATAGATTGACATATTATATTTCCCTACTAAATTACGAAAGTTAATCTGTCTGTTACATCAAAATCACTGAACCGTGAGGAAGGACATAGGCTACTTTTTATTACGAAAAACGACGGAAACGTAGACGAAGTCGCGGGCAACAGCTATCTATGCTAATAATATAAGGCTGAAGAGTTTGTTTGTTTGTTTGAACGCGATAATCTCAGGAACTACTGGTTCGAATTGAAAAAATATTTTTAATTAAATAGTCAATTTATAGAGAAAGGCTATATATATCATTACGCTAAGGCCAATAGGAGCGGAGCACCAATGAAGAATGCTTCAAAATCGGGGTTAAATTTAACGTTAGCCCAAAGTAACTATTCCACGCGGACGGAGTCGCGGGCAAAAGCTAGTCTACCATATTCCTTTAGATGCCCTTGCGTATCAGCCGTACCATATCGATATAACATTCCCGCAAAAGTGTCAGTAAGTAAGTATAGAATCGTAGCTCTCACAAGCACCCTCGGTGGTTAAACCAATTTCAGTTTATCAGTAGAGGTAATGTCATTTTATTTTCAAATATTCGATCATCTGCCTAGCCTTTTCTCAACCATATCTCTGAGTGGGGCGACGCCAACTTGGTCAAGTTTAATGCTGCCAAGACCCAGGCGTGTCTTTTCTCCGCAAATAGGAGCCAATTTAAAAACGTATTGCAAGCCTGTCAGTTTTCTATCGGTTACATTTCGGGGAGTGTGCGATGGATTTGCACAGTCTTATTCCACCAAGCCAGTTCCATCATCGGACTACAAGACAAACGACGATGCACCATCGTTAGATGGTGGACATCCCACCCATACGCACGAAACGTTTTGGGAATGCTTTCATTGTGCGTACGGCTAAGGAGTGGAATTCCCTGCCGGAGTCTGTGTTTCCTGATAGTTATAAACTGGGAGTCTTTAAGTCAAGAGTGAAGGTTACTTCTAGGCAAGCGTGCTGCATCTTCGACCACATCATCGCTTAACATCAGGTGAGATTATGGTCAAACGCAACACTATCAACTATAAAAAAAATGTGGGTCGGCTTCCAGTATTAACGGATAACGGGGTAACACGATACCCCTTAGCAAGACCAGTGACAGGTCATTTACGGGCTTCTGACTACCCGTAACGACTGTCAAAAATGTATAAATGGCAGCCGGGACCGACGGCTTAACGTAATTTCTAAGGCACGAAGGAATCAATGTGTTAAGATGGTTACCCATTCCAGACCGATCTCGGCAAGCGTTGTTTAACCTCGAAGTGTGACCAGTACGTCTGTTATTATTTTCTCTTTTTTTCTTCGAACAGTTTTTGCAAATATTCAATGAAATAAATAAAAAAAGTATACTTAGCCGAATTGGGCCAGTCGTTATTGAGAGTTGCACCCATCCATACGCACGAAACGTTTTGGGAATACTTTCATTGTGCGTACGGCTAAGGAGTGGAATTCCCTGCCGGAGTCTGTGTTTCCTGATAGTTATAAACTGGGAGTCTTTAAGTCAAGAGTGAATAGGATACTTCTAGGCAAGCGTGCTGCATCTTCGACCACATCATCGCTTAACATCAGGTGAGATTATGGTCAAACGCAACACTATCAACTATAAAAAATATGTGGGTCGGCTTCCAGTATAAACGGATAACGGGGTAACACGATACCCCTTAGCAAGACCAGTGACAGGTCATTTACGGGCTTCTGACTACCCGTAACGACTGTCAAAAATGTATAAATGGCAGCCGGGACCGACGGCTTAACGTAATTTCTAAGGCACGAAGGAATCAATGTGTTAAGATGGTTACCCATTCCAGACCGATCTCGGCAAGCGTTGTTTAACCTCGAAGTGTGACCAGTACGTCTGTTATTATTTTCTCTTTTTTTCTTCGAGCAGTTTTTGCAAATATTCAATGAAATAAATAAAAAAAAGTATACTTAGCCGAATTGGGCCAGTCGTTATTGAGAGTTGCACCCATCCATACGCACGAAACGTTTTGGGAATACTTTCATTGTGCGTACGGCTAAGGAGTGGAATTCCCTGCCGGAGTCTGTGTTTCCTGATAGTTATAAACTGGGAGTCTTTAAGTCAAGAGTGAATAGGATACTTCTAGGCAAGCGTGCTGCATCTTCGACCACATCATCGCTTAACATCAGGTGAGATTATGGTCAAACGCAACACTATCAACTATAAAAAATATGTGGGTCGGCTTCCAGTATAAACGGATAACGGGGTAACACGATACCCCTTAGCAAGACCAGTGACAGGTCATTTACGGGCTTCTGACTACCCGTAACGACTGTCAAAAATGTATAAATGGCAGCCGGGACCGACGGCTTAACGTAATTTCTAAGGCACGAAGGAATCAATGTGTTAAGATGGTTACCCATTCCAGACCGATCTCGGCAAGCGTTGTTTAACCTCGAAGTGTGACCAGTACGTCTGTTATTATTTTCTCTTTTTTTCTTCGAGCAGTTTTTGCAAATATTCAATGAAATAAATAAAAAAAAGTATACTTAGCCGAATTGGGCCAGTCGTTATTGAGAGTTGCACCCATCCATACGCACGAAACGTTTTGGGAATACTTTCATTGTGCGTACGGCTAAGGAGTGGAATTCCCTGCCGGAGTCTGTGTTTCCTGATAGTTATAAACTGGGAGTCTTTAAGTCAAGAGTGAATAGGATACTTCTAGGCAAGCGTGCTGCATCTTCGACCACATCATCGCTTAACATCAGGTGAGATTATGGTCAAACGCAACACTATCAAATATAAAAAATATGTGGGTCGGCTTCCAGTATAAACGGATAACGGGGTAACACGATACCCCATAGCAAGACCAGTGACAGGTCATTTACGGGCTTCTGACTACCCGTAACGACTGTCAAAAATGTATAAATGGCAGCCGGGACCGACGGCTTAACGTAATTTCTAAGGCACGAAGGAATCAATGTGTTAAGATGGTTACCCATTCCAGACCGATCTCGGCAAGCGTTGTTTAACCTCGAAGTGTGACCAGTACGTCTGTTATTATTTTCTCTTTTTTTCTTCGAGCAGTTTTTGCAAATATTCAATAAACTAAATAAAAAAAGTATACTTAGCCGAATTGGGCCAGTCGTTATTGAGAGTTGCACCCATCCATACGCACGAAACGTTTTGGGAATACTTTCATTGTGCGTACGGCTAAGGAGTGGAATTCCCTGCCGGAGTCTGTGTTTCCTGATAGTTATAAACTGGGAGTCTTTAAGTCAAGAGTAAATAGGTTACTTCTAGGCAAGCGTGCTGCATCTTCGACCACATCATCGCTTAAGATCAGGTGAGATTATGGTCAAACGCAAGCCTATCAACTATAAAAAAGAATAAAAAAGCAATTGATTATGAGAGCAAGAATCTATCAACAACCACATAAAAAGAAACTAAGCTATGACATGAACTTAAATTATATTGCAATATAA
Organism: Tholera decimalis; assembly: GCA_943138885.2. Classification (NCBI taxonomy): domain Eukaryota; kingdom Metazoa; phylum Arthropoda; class Insecta; order Lepidoptera; family Noctuidae; genus Tholera; species Tholera decimalis. Next base: position 33,419,731 of record OW964553.2, read on the forward strand.
CTAGTTATCTCTTCTCTTCACCACCCATGGTTGACTCGTAGAGAATGTCAAAGCATTATGTCTGCCTTTTTAAATGAAATAAATGAATATTTAGAAATAAGCGAAAAAAATATGTGTAAAGAAAAAAAACAACTCTTATTTTCAAGTGTAGGCTTTTCCAATATGTTCAAAAAATAACTACTAAACTAAAGAACAACTCTTTGAATAAGCACATAAAGAGGCCTATTAATGTGTAATGTAGCACTATTGTTACCAAACAAACAAAAGAGCGAAAAGAAGAAAACTCCAATTAGATAGGTACATTCTTCTATAGTAAAGGCAATTTTTGATTTGATTGTAATAAAATTAGGGTGCATGTACGCGACGAATTCTAAAAAAATAATTTGCAAATAAAATCTATTTTACCTATTTTTGTAAGGAACCAAGTTACCTTTTCGTTCTTTGGCGGCTGGGGAACAGACATAACTCGGAATACAGTGAAGTAAAAGCTTCCAGATCGTAAATCATCTGGATGCACTTCAACAGGTAACGCTGTTCTATCAGATTCAAGAATTTCACGGCAATCGAGCCATCTTAGACGAGTTAGTGTCGCTAAAGTAACACGAGCATATCCAGCACACACCTAATTAAAAAAATATTATAAGTATTTCAGATAGCGCCATCTATTTTCATGATCGTATACTATTAAGAAACTGTGAAGTGTACCGAGCACGGGTTTCCCGATAGCTGTAACCCATTAAGGTTTGGAAGACGTGACACAGCGTCGAGTACTTTATCCAAACTATAGATGTCGTTGTCTGACAAATCTAATACGGTCAAGTTGAAAGGCAGCAAACCTATTCCTCCAATGTTTTCTGGAAACCAGCATAAGTTTTAAAACTATATCCGGAATCTTAATTCTATGTTTTTACTTATTTTATTTGTAACTACCTACTACCCTACTGGGCTTGTACAATACTAGTCCAGGAAAGTTAGTCACAGGCAAGAATCCAGCTCTAAACTTGCATAAACCTTTATTTTGACACCTTAAAACTTGTCTCAAATCCTACCTATTAGGATGCCCTAGGTGCCCTTTATCTCGAAAATGGTTCAAGATTTAAAAAAAAGAAACAAACGTTGAAGAGGATTTAATCCTCTACTATATTTGTAATAAATACAAATAGCATAAAACCCACAGGAAACGAGATATTTGGAATAAATATGTAAAAATTCGTTTTTTGACCTTTGGCCTTGAAATATCGGTTGCGGATACCCTAGGATAGGTAGGTTTTGAGACAAGTTTTAGGGTGTCAAAATAAAGGTTTATACAAGTTTATAGCTGACTACTTCTCAATACGAGGTAAAAGTGTAAAACCCATAACATTCCTGGACTATACCTACGCCTATTCATTAAAATAAAGGTAGTTTACTTAATGGCGGCTTGGAACATGTTGTTGTTGTTGAATAATTGGTTATTAGCAGCAAATAGCAATATGCGCAGCCACCAGTAAGTTTGGATTGACGCGGACTTGTACGTGATTACCGGAGGTTAAGAAATTCTTGGCCAGACCCAAGTACAGTAGCTCAACAGGTAGAGATTCAGCAAATCCGGATATATCGCTGAAACGATTTGTTTGAAGCTCAAGGCTCTTGATAGATGGTGGAATTAAATCTGGATTCAGATCCGCTAAGAAGTTTCCACATAAATTGAGAGATATCAATTTTTTATACTGAACTAATGATTCATCGAGTTCTGTAATCTGAAAATAAAGTTTATATTAAATAAGTTTACTTATTCAGTATATAGAAACCGGTAAGACCATAAATAATGTAGTGAATTATGTTTGGTGTACATAGATTGGAGCCTTTTGTCCAGAGAGTAGTGGATTTCTAATCAGTGCTTTTGTCAGACAAATTAAGTAAAATTTTATGTAGACTGTAGGTATCATTAGAACTTAAAACGGGATACTTATCATGTGAGTCATCGTTTCGTGTAAATAGTTCTAATGATATCAATTTGAAAATTTATTTAGACTTCAATAAAGTATAGATATGCGGATAATACACCATAATCATACACTATGCCGCTAAACTGCTTCTAATTTTAAAATACATTAGTTACGTACAGGTTGTTAGAAACTCATTTATGAGTAGATATTGAAGCAGGTAGCACCACAGGCAATTAAATCTTAGCTATTAATTAATCAAAACATTGCGTACAACCGAACGTACCAGTAACTTGCATTTGTGAACTGTTGATGAACTCAGTGTTTTAAAAAAATGATTATCACCGTGGGTAAAGGTAAGTGGAGTCCACTTTATCACCTAACACTGCATATCAGTTTTAAGCATTTGAAGGAACTTGTCAAACTAAACTTTAATGCTAAAAATTAAGTAGTTCTTTTGTTGAACAATGGGTCCTCAATTTGGAATACAGACACAGGATAGGTCAAACGGTTTTAGTGAATAGTTTTGGGTTTTCATCTTCCAAATTACATAAAAGAATTGGCTGCTGCTTGATGAACTACTTTCTGCGTTCGACTGTCTGTTTTTTTTTTGTTTTAGATAACTAGCAATGTGGGAAGAATTCACATTACCTACTAGCAATCTTGTTAACCCCTCCAACTACGCTAAATATGCTTGTGTTTGGAGTGTGTTCACGGCAATAGTGTATTGGGTGGGATTCGAACTCGGGACCTCTCGATCACAAGTCCGACACCTTATCCATTAGGCTATTAACGCTTTTTAGTTTTTTAGTGAACATTGAACGTTTGTGTTACTTGTAAAATGGTGGTGGTTCCTCCAAATAGCCACTTATCATAGTTGACGCTTCGAAAATTCTGACTTGCCCGTCCGGGTACCTACCTACACGTTTGATGATTATGGCCGGCCATGGCCTATAGCCCTAGGCTAAAGATCTTTAGCCTTTGTGTCCTCATGTAGATACTAATCTACATGTATTACATGTAGATTGAAAGTATTTCGCTACCATATACCATAATGGTCCTTATGATAAACGTGCACGAATAGGTATTGCCACTACGTAGTGGACACAAAGGCTAAAGATGCTCCCTCAGCGTGGGTTTTTGCCTGTAGTGTAACGTTACAGAGTCAAGAATTACCTATATTAGTGAGCAAGGAAAACCCAGCATTATGTATAGTGCAGCTGTGATGTTTTTATTAGATAATAATAACAACGTTTTCTGTTTTATGTAAATAACAAAACCGCATTATTATTGGAGGGGAGGACCGACCACCTAAAACTAAGTACAAACAAATTAGAATATCAGCATTATTTACCTCCGAATCGTTTACTCGTAAAACGTGCGCCATTTTAATAGCATCTCTTAGGCTCTGTCGATTACCAGATTTAACAGTTTTATGAATCAACTGAACTAAGTCATCTGTGATACAGTTATCATTGCGGAAACAGATTTTCTCTTCTTCACTTCCGAATTTCTCATTATCCCATAACGTTGCGGGCAACAAGAACTCCCAATGCTGCTCAACAGTCAGTCCAGACTCCTCGTCTAGGAAGCCGTTAATAATGCTTTTGCTTATTTTGTTTTCTACAGCTTCAGAAAATGTGACCTTTGGTATGGTTTCTCGGCTACAAAGGGCCTTGTGAGCGCGTACTGCGCTGGAGAGAAGCGTCCAATCTATTCCAGTTTCTAAGCGCTGCTGAAAACCTAGTCGATGGAAGAGAATCATTGATTTAAATATTAAACCCGTATCTCTTATTGGCGTGAACCTTGAAATCATCAAATGACTTCTCCCGCTCTGGGTGGAGCGGAAAGGTGTGTTAGGTTTGTACTTACTAAAAACCCACCCTGTTCCTTCAGGTATTTTCGCGTTTCGGGGCTGCAGTATCTTGTTACACATTCCCGCAAACCCGACACGATGAACTATGATCCTAAGCTAGCAATGAAGATAACAGAGCGACACGTCCCGCATTGGAATTAGTGTTGCCCAAACGAGAGTCTCGCAAGAGTCTTGCAATTAGCGATTATCCTATTGCTATTTATTAAACGGTAGTTGAGATCTCAGAACAATGTAACAGACTCTGTTACATTGTTCTGAGATCTCAACTACCGTTTAATCAATAGCAGTCTGTTACATTGTTCTGAGATCTCAACTACCGTTTAATAAATAGCAATAGGATAATCGCTAATTGCAAGACTCTTGCGAGACTCTCGTTTGGGCAACACTAATTGGAATGGATACAATTTATATACACAAGCCTTCCTCATTTATTTTGTTTAGAAAAACACCTAGAACAACGTTGTTTCGAAGAACTAAGCCGAGACATAGACAGAAGGAGAGCGACTATGTTTGATACTTGCTACAGGTCATTACAGGTGTGATCCAGCCGGCTACGTATTACAGATGGCTCTCACAGTACCCACCTAAAGTTCCAGCATGCCATATATTTTGTACTGTTCGTAAGATATTCCCAAACATATTGGGGAGCTATCATACGATCATACCCAGATACTTAATTACATCATCGAAACAGCAGCACACCTGCTACTGAGCTGCCCTGTAGTCGCGGATTACAGGACTAAATACTTCGGCAACCCAGGTACCCTCCGAGAAATGGTAAGCAAAACAAGGGCGTTGCTCGCCTTCCTGGAGGAACTGGCATGGATTGAGTGAAGAGAAATCTTACCCTTACGCAAAATACGCGCATGGTCGTGGAGTTGCGGATACCTGCCCGACATACATACATACATACAAGGTACTTACCCTAGGGTTAACGATGAAGGTAGCCGAGGGTTCCTCTGGCGAGGAACGCACGTGATGGTCATGTAGGAGCCGCTCGTGCTGAGGGTGGCCGTGGCCCAGGAGCAGGGGCCTCCACCTGGCAGTGTCAGAGTACAGCTCATGCAGCCCGGTCTCCCAAGGCTTGTCAGTCGCCGTATGCGTGTAGTAGCAAAAAGAGGTGACAGCTAAGGTACTTACCCTAGGGTTAACGATGAAGGTAGCCGAGGGTTCCTGTGGCGAGGAGCACGTGATGGTCATGTAGGAGCCGCCCGTGCTGAGGGTGGCCATGGCCCAGGAGCAGGGGCCTCCACTTGGCAGTGCTCAGCAGCAGTCGACATACATATATACATACATACATACAATTACATCATCAATATTTTCCTGCTTGTTTCAAGTTAGGATTGGCGCAACCTGTTTTCATTCATAATATTGTTCGAAGTTTATCAGCATGACACAATTCATAAAGTTATTAAAGCATTGAGTGTAGGTACGTACCCTCTACAACGTCATCAGGAATATATAGCAGACTAGAGGAACTGATTGGCTGTCGTAGAATAGAGGGAGCGGCTTTTTTAGGTTGTGAGTCTTTAGCCTTTGGAGGCATGCTTTCGCATTCGGTTTCGATTTCACATCGTATGAAGCAAATGGCTATGACTTCTTAAATTATCTTCTCCTACGTGGGAAAAAGCCTGTACTAACAATACGCAGCAAACAGGATAGCTTTTATGGATAGATTTAATGAAATGGGGCGTGCAACTGTCAAAGTGGCGCTAGCAGCACACTTACCAAAATCAAAGCAGTTTCTCTATGGAACAGTAATGAATTCCTAAATTAGAGACATTTATTGAGAATTTTTCGATTAAAGAACATGTATTATGTTCTTTAATCGGAAAATTGTGCAGAAATCAATTGAAATCAATGAAATGAAAATAAAAAATATTACCACAGATAACCATAGATGATACAGACAACTATATAATATCTCACAATCTAACTAACACTGACAGTGACAAAGGTTCTTACGGTGGTGGCGCCATCTGCGATTAGCTTTCACTTGCACGCCCCATTAAAATAATTTTAACTTCACCTTCAACTCTTGTTAATTGTGGAGTAAAATAATTTTATACATTGCTTGCTATGTTGACGTATGGAAGTCGAAATACAGATAATTAATACGATATTAATTTTGATAACAGAGATTAAAATGAATAACAAAGAGGTTTTCATACGAGATTTTCCTTTAATAGACAGATGTCGATAAAACAGTCGGTATACAGAACTACCAATCCTGCTCACTAGATGTCGCTAGCATGAACAACTGGGAACTATTTCAAGTTTGTTTCAAAACCATCCATGTGTTTGCCACGATCATGGGCTCGGCTCGGTACGGTTAGTCGGTTTTGCGATGGACACCTGCTAACGAGCACGTCGTACAAATATTATGTTGTTATTTAACGGAATGAAAACAATATTAGAACGATAAATGTTTTAAGAGGTAGTTTTTGAGGTGTTATATGATAGATAGCTCGTGATTGTTGATAATTACTGAGTAAAATAGCCGCGTGTGATAATGTAAATATTATTTCTTCGTAGTGCAAATTCTTGAATGGTTTGATTTATGAAGTGACATTGACGTGTGATTTCGCGGGAATTTTGAGTTTTGCGGCGACCATAGGTTCCTTCGCCGGTGGACATTCGCGTCAGTGATTTCTTGAAGTTATGTTGAGTGAAAGTAAACTGTGCAATGCGGTTGTGTAGCTTTGGTGACGTTGTTCTTGCCAATATCTGTGCATGCCCTTGCGAGGTTGGCAAGATACCATATATGCGGACTATTCCATTTGTTTACTTCCGCCACTAGTGAATACCTTCGAATATATTCCATTTACGTTAAAAGTCAAGGTAAGTTAATCTATTTTTATTCCATAAATATCATTTTTAAATTAAAATTTTATTTAACATAATATTGTAGTTATAATATATGAAATTAAGTCACAAAATAAAATGAGTAGTATAAAATGCCCTGAAATGCAAGATTTATGTGACCGTGGTTATTAAATAAATATTTTTGTACAAGTTTTTACGATCGTAATCGTATGTAATAAAGAAACTAAGTACAGTCAGCAACGAAATTTAGCAGACACTAATGTTTTTGTAGGGATGGGTAATTTTGCTAAAGTTTTCATACTTTGGAATTTTTTCATTTCATTTTGTGGAAAAATAAAAATATGGAAAAATATTGTTTAATGTATAATTTTACATTGAATAAGGGTGAAAACCACAGAACAGAAAATTAAGTAGAAGTGCCCCTACACTCTCTCAAAACGAGAACCAGTGTCGCCAAACTTTGAAAATCAAATTGTCCATTACACACATAAAAAACAGTGATATAATTGGCTACAAAGTTGAAACGCAACTTTAACAAATCATTTTCTTAATGCTGTCAAAAATTTAGTCTTATTAGTATTACAACGAGCGAAAGTTGTTATTATTTCACATGACATAATCAATAAAGGCGTTTATCGTTTAAAAAACTTAAATCGAACAATTTACAACAAGTTCAGCTACTCAACGCTAGATGGTCCTGTAACCAATTTATTCTATTCGGAACATGTCATATTTGTAAGCACATGTAATGTCTTTTGCCACTCAGATAGAGGTGTAGACAAATATCGATATTTTAATATCGATGTTACGTATTTTATTCGTGTGAGCAATGTAATAATTTATCGACATCATACAAATGCTCAGTAATGGAAAAAGGTTGATCATCTTCAAAAAATAGAATGTATGTTAATATTAAAGACGTAAAATTTGTAAGTTTGTATGTAGGTGTAATCTCTGAAACTACTGAACCGATTCTGAAAATTCTTTCCCTAATATGTAGCTGCATTATTCTTGAGCGCTATAGATAGGTTATAAATTATTTTCATATAATAAAGTATTAATTTGACGCGGGCGAAGCCGCTGGCACAAGCTAGTGTTCAATGAAACGATAATAGTATTAAAAATATTTATTAACCTTGAAATAATACACATTTGTATAATAATTGCCATTTTGATAGTTTAATTTTAATAGGTGATGTATATTAATATATTTTGCCGTGATGGCTTTCATTAAGTCGGTAATACTAATATGATTAGACATAGAAAATTCCCCTGATGACTGAAAACTGATGATAGATTATGTTTTGGAATATTGACTACCCAATAAACATCCATTATCCTTAATAAAAGGATCTTGAGGAAAACTGCAATATTTAAATTACATTTTACTTTTTTTGAGGACAATATCCAGAAATTTATGTTTAACGGTTTACAATTTGTGATATTATCAACTACTAGATGCTGCCAGCGGCTTTGCCCGCGTGAAAGTAGAAAATTATCCCAAGGGAACATAGTCTCGGGAAAATATCATATGTGCTATTTCAGGACATGGTCTACCCGTGTACCAAATTTCATTGAAATCCGTTCTGCCTTGCGATCGTGAAGAAGTAGCAAACACAAACTTATGGCTTATAATATTATTATTATATACTTTATTGTACACCTTAAGGCCTATGCACACCACGTTTTTTAAACGCGTCGTTGACGCGCATTTGTAGCGATACAGACGCGATACGCACGCAAGTCAGACGCAGTCTGTAGACCTTTGCACGTCTGTATAAATTCAAATACGCGTTTGAATCGATACAGACGCGCGTGTGTAGCGATACAGGCGCGATGCAAACGCGCGTGTGTAGTGATACAAACGCGCTGGCATTTTGCGTTTTTAAGCAGAACCTCGTCAACAGTAGCAAGATAGCGTCGGTCGAGACAGCAACACGACGCCGATGTTCAAGGCTCTGGAGCTTTGACTGGACCAGTGCATCGTTGCCAATTAGTCTCTTGGCCCGTTTTTCGATAGACTTAAGCGAGTCCAGTTGATATTTGGCAGATCCGTAACAAAGATGAGAGTACATAGACTCCATACACGATTTAGCTTGAGCTTGATACAGATTGAGAAACTGTTCCGGTGTGAAGTACTGTCTTACCTTTGCTAGGATTTTCAACTTTTTGCTGCTAGTTGAGCCTTTGCTTCTATGAACGAACCAAAATTGAGGGTGGAAGTCAGTGTTACCCCAAGAAGCTCAATACGATCGGTTATCAGCACGGTTACATCACGGAAAGGAGCCAGCTTAACTAGGCATCTTTTTGCGGAAAAGAGACATGCCTGGGTCTTAGCTGCACTAATTGACCAAGTTGGCATCGCCCCATTCGGAGACGGCCTTCAAGTTCAAGCGCCCAATCATGGCCTCACGGTGAGACTGGATCTGTGACCCAACAGCACGCGCGCTGGACATGTATTTCTAAGAAACTGTGCGAACGGAAGGAAGGCGAACTATTCATGTAATCTGCTTCTTTCGGCACAGTTCGCGATGTTTTCGAACTTATTATAATTTTCACGTGTTGTACACATTTATTGCAAACTGTGCGACCGCATACGACTATCTTTAGTAGGTACAACGAAATGTTTTGTTACAATATTTGCAAGATACACTATTATTTTGTTTTTCGTACAGATTCCACACGAGCTTTTTTAGGGTTCCGTAGCCAATTGGCAAAAAACGGAACCCTTATAGTTTCGTCATGTCTGTCTGTCGGTCTGTCTGTCCGTCCGTATGTCACAGCCATTTTAGTTCGAATCTATTTAGGCTACAGTGCTACACACATGAATCTTGGTAGGGTAGATGTATTCTGTTAAACGCTTTCCAAATTTTTATTAAATATTAAAAAAAATTATACAGTATGTTAACTAACAGAGGGCGTTCCCGTTAACCCGCGATAGTATAGCATCCATACATACTAAAAAAATATTACTATTCCAAAACAAAATGTTTTTATATTTTTTTATATTAAAATATTTAACTAAAAATGTTAAATTGATACGTAAAAAAAACACTCTGTACACGCGTACTTGAAGGACGGCAACGTCGCAATTTATTTATGAATGACGGCGTGTGCGGCGATCTGAGACCAAATAAAGCGGCGATCTCATTGATGTGCCTAGAACCGCCCCCTCCCCGAATGCCCACCTAAAAAAGCAGCGAGTGACTGTGCTTGTCTTACTGACACCGGCAATGCATTCCACAACCGAATAGCCTGCACCGTAAAAGAATGGTCGTAAAATTTAGTGGAATGTGTAGGCATCAAAGGTCTCATATTCTCCGGTGATCTCAAATTATCATCTCATCTTACCATGTGTGTCATGAAGGAACTTAAATCATTCTTTGAGATAAAAGGGAGTCGTTGGATTGAAAAGAATACTGATGTGATACTAATGAGAAGAGTAATGATAAAATATGTGTATTCCGGCGAAGGCGGATAGGCAACCACTTGAGTTTAATGCGAAACTAAGAAACATGATCATACTTGCGCAAACCAAATATGAATCTGATACAAAAATTTTGGAGTCGCTCAAGCTTATCTAACTGCACTTCAATGAGATCTGGATAACTTGCATCAGCATAGTCGAGGATAGGGAGAAAAAGAGATTGGGCAAGCGCAGTTTTAGTGGCAGTCGGCAGAAATTGCGCAATCTGCGTAAAGACCCCCCAGAGGCAAACAGTTTGCGGCTCACTTCCTGCAACTGGGGACCCCAAGACAAATCCTTATCAATATAAATACCAAGGTCTCTTACTGAGTCACAGTAAGGTATAACAGCTCCATCAAAAACGATTTGGGGAAGGGTCGTCCAGTCAATTTTGGAACGAAGCCTAGGGCAGCCAACAATAATGACTTGAGTCTTCGCAGGATTAACCCTCAAAATAGGTATATGTATTCTATGAACCGCTTTCTGATTTTAAGCAAAAAAAAAAACATATTTAAAATAAAGGGGGCTCCCCATACATGGAACTAAAACTGATTTTTTTTTCATTAAACGTATTAAAATGGGTTTCTAAAACCACTTTTTCATGAAGTCAATCGTTTAAAAGATATAAGCTTCCAAAGTGGTAGAATGTGCCCCCCCCCCCTCTAACTTCTATAATAATGGAGAGAAAAATCTAAAACAAAATATATGTCTGTAGATCTTAATGTAAACTTTCAACCAAAATTGGTTTGAACGAGATCGGGTCAGCATTTTTTGAGATACAGCATATTTTCTAAAATCGCAAATTTAACTTTGTAATTCATACAAACACTGTGAAAAACAAAGTTAAACGTAGTTGTAAAAAAATGTAAATAAGCTAGTTTTAAGACATTTGTAAGGTTTTTTTTTTTCGTCAAATAAGTATACATATTATATTATATTATTATAGTTGCTACGGAACCCTTCATGGGCGAGTCTGACTCGCACTTGGTCAATTTTTTTATAAATATCTGCACCTACATTGGTTTGTCTATTAACATTGGTTTATTTAAACACATATTTTAAAGAACCTGTTTTTGGACTCTTATAAAATCAACATCAATTAGCCTTGAGCCGTCCAATATAGGTCTTAAAATAGCAAAATAAGTGTGCACTTTAGATATCCAGTTAATTTCGACTAGACTTACACTCTCGCTTTAATCATTCGTCATTTATTTTTGTCATTGAATGTGAGGCAACTTATGCCGTGATTTCAATAACCATATCGTCTTCAACACATATTCTTTACAGTCTTTTAATCTCCCAACTAACTTCATCATTGTTTTGTTTCTTTCGAAGATCACGACTACAAAGCATATATAAGTCACGAAGTTATCTCCAATGTGGATAGATCGGTATTCAATTGCATCTTATCATCCTGTAGAATAGATTTCCAATAGTCAAACGTTCAGGTTGTCTTTTCCGTCAAACTGTGGTCTTTCATTAACTATTGTTTATATTTTCATGGAACTATTAATCTAAGTACGTGAAAGTGACTTTAAAAAACTACCCATTTTTATGAAAATTACGTGGATGGAGAAGTATGAGATTTGGCACAACTAAACTTTATATAGAAGAAAGCTAAAATTTTTATAATAACACAATTTGAAACTTCTATAATTATGGTCGAAGTTGGTCCACTGCGCGACTGCTACTTAATACGAAACTTTAAGGTTGCTAATGTTAAAGTTCATCGTCTTCAAACAAGTCCTCAAGGTCGATACACAAGACTGATTCAAAAATACCAGAATGACAATGTGGCGATAAAACCCAAACAATGACCAATATCGGTCCAGATTTTTTTTATGAAACGGAGCCAATAAATAGTTTACACGTGATTAACGTACATTAAAATGCATCAAATGTGCAAGACCGTAGAAAAATGTAATTACAAATGACGTCAGACTAGTGCGTCAGCCATACCCACTTCAGACTAACGTTCTTGTCAGGTAATTTGAAAAAGGTGACGTTCGGCTGATAGTATTAAAATGCTAATGGAGGTTAATGAGAGACAAAAAGGTGCTATAATGATATAAAAGATATTTAGTAAAGCCATTAGTAAAGCGCTAAAGGACGATGATAACTATACATTCTCTTTTTGGTTTAGGGGTTATAAGTGTGACTCCCCTAAAACTTTCTCCTTCGAGTCCCAAGTTCCCAACACGAGTAACTAGTGTTTTTTTTTTTAAATTGGTCCATTCTTAAAAGCATCGATAAACCTCTGTCAATCTCTTTGATTTACATTTATAGGCGTCATTTTTAGGGTTCCGTAGCCGAATGGCAAAAAAAGGAACCCTTATAGTTTCGACATGTCTGTCCGTCTGTCTGTCTGTCCGTCCGTCCGTATGTCACAGCCATTTTATTCCGAAACTATTAGGACTATACATGTAACACTTGGTAGGTAGATGTATTCTATGAACCGCTTTCCGATTTTAAAAGAAAATTTAAAAAATATTTAAAATAAAGGGGGCTCCCCATACATGGAACTGAAACTGAAAATATATTTTTTCATGAAACCTATACATGTGTGGTATCTATAGACAGGTCTTTAAAAATGACATTATGTTTTCTAAAACCACTTTTTCATAAAGTCAATCATTTAAAAGATATAAGCTTCCAAAGTGGTAAAATGTGTCCCCCCCCCTCTAACTTCTATAATAATGGAGTGAAAAATCTATAAAAAATATATATCTGTAGATCTTAACGTAAACTTTCAACCAAAATTGGTTTGAACGAAATCGGGTCAGCAGTTTTTGAGATACAGCATATTTTCGAAAACCGCAAATATAACTTTGTAATTCATACAAATACTATGAAAAACAAAGTTATTTGTCGTAGTTGTAAAAATTGTAAATAAGCTAGTTTAAAGAAATTTGTAAGGTTTATTGTTTTTTTTTTTCAAATAAATATATTAAGTATGTTAATTAGTATTTATTATAGTTACTACGGAACCCTTCATGGGCGAGTCCGACTCGCACTTGGCCAATTTTTACTATAGTAATTTTTATAAATTTACATTACAGGTCTTACAATCAACATGACGTCTTCATTCACAATGAAGGAAGGTGGTTTCGGAGTCGGCGACTACGCAGTCTTCGGAGTCCTATGCGCAGTGTCATGCGCGGGAGGACTGTGGTACAGTGCCGTTGGCTCTAAAGTTCAAAAAGTTGTGGATGTGAAAGACTACCTCCTTGGTGGAAGAACGCTGTCCACTTTTCCTGTTGCTATGTCACTTATTGCTAGGTAAGATATATAAGATATTAGTGAGTAGATGGTTTCTTGGTGGAAAAGATCAACGAGTGAGCCTAGCAGATGCCTGTTCCTTCTCTTTTAAGACTGTCATATCGAATGTGGTATGGGTGGTTTCCTCCTAGTTAATACTTGAAAGTGAATAAATAGCCTTTTCCATTGATAACGACAACGAGAACTTTCATTCGACAAGCAACTATCATGAATTCATTTCAACCGTGACACAAGTCTTAACTTCAATGAGGTTTTCATGACCTACTTGTGACTGTTTACGAGATACATAAAATAAATATTGCGCCTGTTTATGTAGATTCGGTAAAACACAATGTAAATACAAAGAGCTAAACTGATACCGTTTGGAAATATATTTTAAAATTAGCCTTAGATACTGTTCCACTCACAGGTTCCACTGCTAGGCAAAGGCCTCCCCAATTCCTTCCATGCACTCTTTTCTAGAGAAAAGTTAAAGAATTTTGTACTGACTTTTGCAAATGCATTGGATCTTAAACGACCTGATCATAAATATTTTAAAAATGCCTTTAATATAATAATATATCATCGCTGGATGCGACAAGCATAAGACCGGTCAACATGGCGAACCTTAAGGAGGCTAGTCTAATAGGGACATTCTTTTGGCTTTTTTGCATGGAGTGCTGCTCTCATCTCTGGCGTGGGAAGTTTGTTTGAACGCGCTAATCTTCAAAAGTAGGGGAGAGCGGGGCTGGTACTAACAAATTTTATATTATAGTTAATATTTTCAATTTTAATGAACTTTTTGTTTTATTATTTATGCATAGCATTCTTTGGTTATTCAGCTATGATATTAGTAATAAAAATCATCAGTTAGATAAGTACTTTCAGAAACAGAGTCGTCCAAACCAAAAAAGTCATTTGTTAATACTTACCCCGTATCTGGGGTAAATATTAACAGAGCTGGGGTAAGTATTTATGTAAGGGGCAATTATTAACAGAAACTAAAATTCTATCAAATATTGAAACAAAATATCGTGTACATTAATCAAAATGTTTTATTGTCTTTAAGATCTGAGAAATCAGTACTTTTTATGACAGGAACTGAAAGAATGTATCTACTATATTCTTTTTAATCTACACTAATTAGCCATCACTGAGTGTCAAGGTAGTTTTAGCCTACAAACATTATTACGAATACTTTGAACTTAATACTTAAAAGTAACATAAACTTTTCAGTGTTGTTAACACTGAAAAGTTTCTTAAAAAGTCTCAATAAGGTACAAAAAACAGTTAAACAGTATACTCTATTAAATCTACACTATTTATCAATAATTGTCCTAGTTTAAAAGTTTTTAATGCTACAAATGTTAATACACAGCCTTTAAACTTAATTTAAATTGAAGTATCTTAATAAGTTAAAAAGAGTATAGTGTAATTAGTATTAATCTAATTAGTACTGAATTCATAGAAAAACACCAATAGTTTATTCAGTGTATTTTAGGTGATAATATCCTAAATCAGGCAATAATTATCCGGAATACAATTTCTCATTATCTGAGAAACAATTGAGGCATATATACGTCTTGGTGTCACCTCTAACACAGGTAATATTAGCCCTTTTGGCAAAAGGGCTTTTGCATAAAATGCATTATGTACAGTCAAGTCCAGATGTATCTTCCTTATAAGACTTGGCGCAAACCAAACAGAAGCGAACATCTTCACTATCATCCTGGCACATTTGAAGGTCCTCGCACATTTGATGGCACGCGTGATATTTGATATATAATCTCCAAAATACTTATGTCAACATCAGGCATGTTATTTATAATTTTAATTTAATTTATGGATTCTAAATTTAGTAATTTTTTTCTGGATTAACAGAAGTATCTTCGGGCTGACGTGATCTATATTTTTTTAACGAAACAGTATTTAGATTGGGACAATCAGTAACAAATGATGGTGCAAAGTTGCAGTCTTGAAATACATCTTCATTGCACGGCATAATTCCAGCTTTTTTTAAGAAGTTGATGACATTGTTTTGAGCGAATGCCAGAGGAAATGTTTCTTTCACAATTCAAGAGAGGTTATAGATGGTCATTGTTTCCCCGGGATGATTAATCATCCAGTTTGTTTGCTGTCGGCTAATGTAATGCTTCAACGGTCCATATACACTAACATCTAGCGGTTGAAGATTGTACAAAAGTACTATGGGATTCTTGGAACTTCCTTAACTGCCAGCTCAAATATTTCTTGAGGTAAAGAGTACAAGAGGGTCTACCCTCGTGTACTCTTTCTTATGTAGTTTGTCATTCTGTAAAAAAAACATACTTATTGTAAAAAAAAAAAACACTTTATTACTACCACGCACATACGACGTTATGACAAATTAACAAATTCAATTTGTTAATTTTAGCCCCAATTGCGGCGTAAGACCCCTCTTTGAGGAGTGGCTAGATCGGCGTCACGGCGTCCTGACCTACCGCATGACGCAGGTCCTCACCGGACACGGAAGTTTCGGGAGGTACCTGTGTCTGATGGGAAAGGAGGAAACGCCTGGGTGTCACCACTGCGAGGGTCGCCCTGAGGACATCGTAGAGCACACGGTGCAAGACTGCCCCGCTTGGGCAGAGCACCGACGTGTCCTCACGGCGGCGATAGGCGGAGACCTCTCGCGCCCGGCATTGGTCGAGGCCATGCTGCGGGGCGAGAGGGAGTGGGAAGCGGTCGCCTCCTGCTGCGAAGCAGTCATGCTTCCGAAGGAGGAGGCGGGCCGCGTGAGGGAGAGGATGGCGTCCTCCCTCCAGCCCAGCCGCAGTGGTAGACGCCCACGGCGTCGGACGTCGGCCGACGATCTCCGGCCACCGTAGGCGCGGGCATGCGGACAGCGAGTAAAGGGCAACTCGCTGTCCGACCATGGACCATGCCCGGGTCGACGGCGCGTCGTGTTCCACGCGCGCCTCAAAGAGCGTCAGCAACATGACGAGGCCCCTCTGCAGAGGGCCGAAGCCTGCCGGGGTCGTGGGACTCATCCCGTTACCGTGGCCCCGGTATGTAAAGGGTTATTGAAGGAACACCGTGGATTTTAGTCAGTAAAAGTCTGACAGTCCCTCCCACCCTGCCCGGAGTGGGAGGACTTATTTGATAATTTTACCACGTTAAAAAAAAAGGACACTTTTTTACTTCATTAATTATAGAAAATGAAATAGTCGAAATAATCATAAAGATGTAGATAAAACTTTTTTGCAAAAAATAAAACCGACTTCCACATCAAAAAAGTTTTTATTTTCGCGCTTTTTAGTGGGTCAGTTTGTAATTAATCTAGTTACAAAAGCCGAAATGTCAACTACTTATCACCTTTTACAAAATATTGCTTTTCCCAATGCAGAGCCGTAAATTTTTGAGGAGTTCTGGTATTTTACCATCAGCTCTACTTCACCATATGCATTGTGACGAGCATAAAGTGCTTAATATCCATATTTAAGTAATCGAAACGCAATCCACAAAATATTTATTATTGAGTAGTTTCGGTGGCTATCTGTGGTCTTCATCATCAGTTCCACTTCCCCAAATGGTGCTTTTCGAGAGCAACTGCACAAGTTACTATAAGAAATACCCAAAACGCTATAATTAAAGAGTTCCCTCGATTTTTCCATGATTCCATCATCAGACCCTTTTTTTTTTTTTTTTTTTTTTTTTTTTTTTGGGGTGGGAAAATCATCAAATGACTTCTTCCGCTCTGGGTCAAGCGGAAGGGTGTGTCAGATTTCTACTGACTAAAAACCCACCCTGTTCCTTCGGCTGCCCTAAATTTCCGGGGCTGCGGTAACTCGGTAGAACTTTCCCGCAAACCCCGGCAGGCAA
Source organism: Tholera decimalis (assembly GCA_943138885.2). Classification (NCBI taxonomy): domain Eukaryota; kingdom Metazoa; phylum Arthropoda; class Insecta; order Lepidoptera; family Noctuidae; genus Tholera; species Tholera decimalis. Next base: position 33,436,943 of record OW964553.2, read on the forward strand.
TGGCCCTATGAGGCCCCGTCACTGGTGTTGACAGCTCTTTGAGGCGCGCGTGGAACACGACGCGCCGCCGACCCAGGCCTGGTCCTTACCGGACGGTGAGCGACCCTTGCTCACCGTCCGCAGGCCCGCGCCTACGGTGGCCGTAAATCGGCTCGTGATCCCCGACGCCCGGGGCGTCTCCCGCGGCGGCTGGGGCGCGAGGAAGAGAGTTGCCTCTCCCTCGCGCGTTCGGCCTCCTCCTTCGCTAGCATGACTGCTTCGCAGAAGGAGGCGACCGCATCCCATTCCCTCTCGCTCCGCACCATAGTCTGAACCAGAGCAGGGCGCGAGAGGTCGCCGCCGCCGACCGCCTCTACGAGGACACGGCGGTGCTCCGCCCAAGCAGGGCACACCTCCACCGTATGCTCCACCGTGTCCTCCAGGTGGTCCTCACAATGACGACACCCGGGCGTGTCCTCCCGCTGAATCCGAAACAGGTACCATCAGATCCTAACGTGATGACAATGGGACCAACTAGAGAGTATACCCTTTCAAACTAATAGTCGGTTGAAAATAGAGTTTGATATAGTATAAACTTTATTTTGATTTAGCGAATAAACAAATCTTAAATCAATTTATTGCATAGCACAAAAAGTTCGCTTACCTGTTAATCCGAGGTACAATCGACGGAAGGCAGACAACTGACAAGTCAGGATATGTTCAGTTGTGTATATAGTATTTCTAAACGAAATATCATATTTTTACGTCTTCACGTTTGGGGGGAACAAGCCTGTTAATTCTTACCTCCGTTAACACCAACCCCGCTCTCCCCTACTCGGTGGATTTGGATGAATTTTGGTATGCTAGTAGCTTGAAGCTTGAGAAAGGCTACTTTTTACCCCACTTTAAAAGAAGGAGGTTATGTTTTTAACGTGATAAAGTCTACGGAAGCGAAGCCTCGCGACTATTAGTCTAGAATGAGGAAAAAAATACTGGTGATGTTTGACCTAACGATTTATTTCAGTTACGTCTCCGGTGTGACGATACTGGGGACTCCGGCGGAGATATACAACTACGGTACCCAATACTGGCTGGTTGTGATAGGAGTCACCTTGAGTTGCCTGGCAGTAGTCACGATATATCTACCAGTATTCTGCACCCTTAGGTTATCTTCGTCGTATGAGGTAAGTTGTGTTTATTATGCAGTTTTCATTTTGACGTCTGTATACTTAAAGCTAACCTTACCGGCACCACTAGTGAGTTGTAGGTTGTGTGTTCGAACCCAGCCAGGCACCATTATTTTGTTTATTTGTCATCATCAACACTGCTCTCAAAACGGATAAGAAAAACATCGTGAAGTAACCGGGATGTTCTAGGACCGCAATTACGAAGACATGCTACATCCGCACATGGCCCTCATAGAGAGAAAGACTGTGTCCCAATAGTGGATTGGGATTCCCTATTTAATGTTATTTGGTCTATGATTTGTATACTTATCTCTATGTCGAAGTTCATTGCCTCGATGGTTTTCTGGCCGCCACTGTGGATTTCGACTTACAGGGGAAAGAATAGTGGCTTCACCAGAAATGTATTTATCTACTACTTATTTTGGCTTTGTCAAAGTATATCTTGGGCAGGCTTTCTTATCTATTACGCTCCTATAGTCCAGGTGGGATTATTTTTAAATCTGCTCGAAGGTTATTGTTATATTGGCTCTATCGATAAGGTTTTGATTGGTAGTAAAGTTTAATTTGAAGGAGCAAGGTGGGTTTTGGTCAGTAGAAGTCTGACACTCTCTTCCGTCTCAGCCACAGCGGGAGAAGCCCTTTGATGATTTTCCAAACCCACAAAAAAGAAGGATACAGGTAAAGCCAGTTTTTGGAAGAGAACTACCAATGTGAGAGGAATTTATATTACTAGTAATCTTGTTAACCCCTCCAACTACGCTAAATATGCTTGTGTCTGGAGTGGGTTCACGGCAATATCAATAGTGTATTAGGTGGGGTTCGAAACCGCGACTTCCCGATCACAAGTCCGACACCACAGCAATGGCTATTGACACTTTTGACATTTTAGCTTTTGATTTTGTCAGAGTTGAAAAAGATCATGGCATAGTTACAAGTTTACAACCGAATGAATACATAAATGATCTTTATTTTGCAAATTGGTTATTAAATAACACCTTTACACGTTATTTTTTTCGTAAATATTAACTAGATGAGGCCGGTGTTTCCTAACTGACTACCCTGAGAAGAAACACCGAAACAAACACAGGGGTTCGTCTCTTTTAAAGTCCATACAATCTATACTGGTTTAATTATATGGGAACCTTGTAGGTTTTAGTCTGAGGCGATCTTTTGAAGAAAGATGCTCACAGATTTGAGTGGGCCTGTCCATACAGTGCAAGCATTTGTCAAATGACGTATAGCTCAACTTAGAATAAGGAGCTTAACGATTTGACGAACAATACCAAGGTAAGGACGTTTGGGTAGGCCGCAAAAGCACTCAAACTGCCAGACAATCATGTTTAACTGTTTACCTACATAGTTCACATATTCACAATCGTTTATGAAGATTATGTAGATTAGTCTAAAAAAATTGGCCTTTTGAGGAAAGAACCACACAGATTTGAGTAGACCCGTCCCGTCAGTGCAAGCCTATCAGCCATAGTTAAGACTATCTGTTCCTTAACGATGATATTCAAAACCACATAAATATAAGAACATAAATCGTAAATACTTTGATGTCTGCCATTGTATTCCACAGAAATATTAATAACATCGAACAATCATCTCGTTCAGTGCCCGAATAATTTATCTTACGTCCGTAGAGATCTTATCGCCGTATTAGGTGATCTATCAAGAATACGACAGCCGCTTTGCATTGAGTGGACTTTGCCCCCGCGCAGAAAAAACGCACAGGTTTCGAAGGCTGAGTTAATACCATGCATGGAATTGTTATTCGCATATTAATATCAGAAGATTTAGTTTTGGAACATCCAGTATATAGTATTACAATAACAATACTAAAACTGAATTGTTTAAATATGATTCATTCTTAAAGCAGCATTAGATGACATCTAGGTATAACATGCATTCCGTGACTAATTTCATTACTTTTTTGCGAGTATTTTTCCCAGTGGCGTAGCGTGCCTTGTCGGGGCCCCGTATAAAATTTTTTTTGGAGTAAAGATAATATGGAGGTAAAGATTTTTCACAAAAGAAAAAAAATATTGTGAGAAGTAATATTTATTTATCACATAATTTACCCATTTTACAAATAAAAATCGAATTTTAAATATTCACTCTCCTTGCCTTTTTATCGGCAAACTGATTTATTAAATCATTTATGGCTGATGATGATTTTAGTTTTTCTAAAGTTTCTGCCTCTATGGACAATAGTGAGATGTCTGACAGCCGTTCTTGTCCCATCGAAGTTCTTAAGTAATTTTTTATTAGTTTTAATTTTGAAAAACTTCTTTCTGCCGTTGCGGTTGTAACTGGAAGGGTCAAGAATAAAAAGCATGCTGTGATTACCTCGGGAAAACTGGATGCAAGACTATTGAATTTTACTAGCAATAATTCAATGAGTTCTTTAATGGAATAATTTTTTTTAATTTCAGAATTTAAGCATGTTTTTAGAGCCTTTAATTGGTCACAAAGATTAAGTGAGATGTCTTTACTGTATTTAGCAGACAGTTTTCCGGAAGCGTTTAATATCTCTTCGCTTGAAGAAGATAGGAGTTTCTCCGGTTGTAATATTTCGAATATACTACTCAGGTTGCAAAGGCTCTGAAATCTTTCTTTAGTTTGAGAAATTAATATATCTAAACAGCAATAGTATACATTGACTTTGAAATAGGATTCCGGGTCGGAAATTCTCTCATCTTGTGATAACTCATCAAAAAAACGCTTCGTTATCTTTCGCCTACTGTTTTTAAAAACAGTTGTTACCCCCCACTTTTTTGCTAAATCTTTGGATTCATTTAGCAAACTATTAAATGAATTCTGATTTCTTAATTGGCACAGTCTATTTAAAAGATTACTTAATAAAATACTAGATTTCTGTAAGTCATTATTATCATGCTGTAGAGCTTTAGAAACAGGATTAATAATTTCAAATAGTGAAGAAAAAAATGTAACGAGCACTAAGAAATCAAAACTCTCTAAAATATTAATTATACTTTTACATTCTTCACGTTCATCTTTTTTATTTGAAATTAAATTTAGTTGGTACAAAGTTTTCATTATTAGTAAATAATTTTTCTTTACTGCTAATAAAGCGTCGTTCCTAGAAGACCATCTGGTAGGACATACCTTTTTAAGGGTAATCAAATATTTTTCAGATGAATCGTCACTTAGCATAGCCCAGCGTTTTATACTATTGCCAAAAAAGTATATATTTTTTCTAAATTATCGAAAAAAGTCGATACTTCACGAACATGTCTCGCAGCATCGTTCAAAACCAAGTTTAAAGCGTGCGCAGCACAATGAACATAATCGGCATTTGGAGCATGCTCTTTTATTAGGGTTTGTAATCCTCCATACACACCCGACATAACATTTGCTCCATCGTATCCCTGTCCTCTACATTTAGTCAAATCAATTCCATATTCTTTAGTCAAATTTAAAATGACAGTTTTCAGACCTGCAGCACTGCAATCGGTTACTGCTATGAATCCTAAAAAGGACTCACAGATTTTTATTTCTTTAGACACATTATCATCATTTTCTGTAACCGAGATATATCGAAAAACTACAGATAGTTGGTCAATTTTTGACAAGTCTTGTGTTGTATCCAGAATTATTGTCAGAAATGGAGCTTTTTTAATTTCTGAGATAATACTGTTCCTAACGTTAGTACCAAGCAAACTAATAATTTCGTTTTGAATCGTAGGGCTTAAATAATTTATTTCACCTTTCGGTTTTAGAAAAAGTTCTTTTAAAGTTGCATCATAGTTAGATAGCAGACGTGAAATTGCCAGAATCAGAATCATGCCCCCTCAAAGGTAGATTACAAGATACTAAAGTAATTATAACATTAATTATACGCTGCAGTACATCTCTCCAGAATGTAATTTTACTATCGATTTCACTTTTCAATAGAGTATCGATGGTATTTCCTTGCAACCAATTATTATAAGAGAGTGAGGCACTAATATGCTGCTGTGACTTTTCATGGTCAAGAATAGTTTGTGTGAAATTGCTTCTAACCGAAACACCGTTAACCCAAGCAGAGGAGTACGATTTGTTTTGACGATCTGCTAATAACCAACAGAAGTGACAGTACGGTTTGTTTAAAACGTTAGAATAACATAACCATGGTCTTATAATTTTTATGCCTGCCTGATTGAAATATGAATAATAATAAGCTGAAAAAGGTCGGTTATTTTCTGAAACTTTTGGAAATGGTCCTTGTGGTTTAAATGGACCCAATTTAAAAATTATTTTTCGTTCGCATTCAGTTAAATTGTCACCAAAATTTCCTCTATCTGATGAAATTATATTACAATCTGCATTATCTGCAGATATATCAGAATCGTTGACTTGGGGTTCCTCGATTTCTGGATGGACATCCGATAAAGTATGTGCTTGGCTTTCTTCTATTTCCGGATGGATATGTGACGAAGAACATGCTTCAGAAGAATCTAAAAATAAACGAGTAATTGTTAAAAAATAAATACGAATGCTTTGATACTAAACTAAAAAGAGTTATATATAAATAAATAACGTTACTAAGGGTCACAGTTAGAGAGTGTTCAGTTCAGACGCACACATATTCTACGCGGATTGTGCTCGTACCTATTAGTAGATACAAAATCACCTGCAGCCCGTCCGTGCATTACTATACACCTGCGTGCTATTTAAACGCAGCGCGTAGTGTAGTGGCCATACAAAACGAGAACCCGAAAGCGAGTCTGCACATCTGAAGTTCTCAACACGCAATTAACGATACGATACGGACTGATAAACAAACAACAAAACAAATCGATCCTATAGATAAGTTAGAATTTTGTTTTTTTTAATCAAGGCACGGAACGCTAAAAACAGTATAATTGTGAAAATCGAGGGGGGAGACAACTTTTTGTGACGGACAAATGGTCAGACCGAAATTAAAAGATTTCCTTGTTTATCACTACGGGCCCCTAATAAATGGGTTGGGTAGTAGTGTAGTACTTACCTTTCCAATCTAAATCACTCACAGTATCTTGTCTCTGAAAAAATGAAGAAATTTTGGGCACTTTTTTTATAACCTCGTCCCTTTTCTGTTTAATTTTTCTTTTCTCAGCGCCGCTGGGATAATCTCTTTTCCTTTCACTCATTTCTTTTACAAATCGTTACTAATACTGCTAAACCAGAAGTACAATATTGTTTGTACTGAATTACAATGTAATGCACATTTATATAAAGCGCGTAAATAAACAGTGCACTGCACTCCGTGGTTTAACATCCAATGCAAAGTACAACAACGTACACGTACATCGCGATATCGATGAAGGATTCCCGGGGATTCCCCGCTGAGTTGAAGATGAAGTAAGTAAAACGGGGAAGTCCCGCAGCCCGCCATAACGATGTAGTGTTGCCAACTTTTGAACGCACGCTTAAGGCGGGAAAAAAAGGAATTGCTTTATAGAATTTTGTCATTTGTAAAATAAAATAAATTAGAAAGTTTTTATTCTTTTTCCTTACACACTTTGGGGGACCCCGTGGCCCGGGGGCCCCGTATAATTGATACGGCAAATACGGCGGTAGCTACGCCCCTGATTTTTCCTAATAAAAGTAGTTATGTATTTATAAAAAAAACTAGAGGTAAAACTGTATGTGTTGACATCATAGTTAAAGCTAAAGAATGTCCACTGCTGGACATACATTTCCCATAAATATGTGGCTCCACTTTTGGGATATGTATCCCCAGTGACCCGTCATGTGCATGTCGCATCCAGTGGATTCCCTAAGATATTTATTTATTTATAAACTTAATGCAACAACAAATACCTAGTACAACATAAATATTTATCAGACGCTAGTACATGGTCCTAATCGTTCGATTGTTATAGAAATAAAACATCACTTATACAGTCTTATATAAAAAACAAATTCGCCATTTTATCAACAGGTATTACAATTGAATTTATATGAGACGTGAGGAGCTTTTGGGCAAATAATAATAACCGCAAGGCTCGATCTTCCGGGGTTGCGAGAATGTTTTAGCGAGATACCGCGGCCCCGGAACTTAAGGGCACCTGAAGGAACAGGGTGGGTTTTTAGTCAGTAGAATTCTGACACTCCTTTCCGCTCCACCCAGAGCGGGAGAAGTCATTAAAAAAAAAAAGGAAAAAAAATGGCTCGATCTTTGAGGTTAAGCAACGCTTGCCGAGGTTGGTCTGTGAATGAATGACCATTTCAACATATCGAGATTCGTCCGTGGCTCGAAAAGCACGTTAGGCCGCTGATCCCGGCTGTCATTAGTACATCTTTGACAGTCATCACGGGTAGTCAGAATAAGCCAGTAAATCTGACACTGGTCTTGTCAAGGAGTATCGTGTTACCCAGTTACTGGGTTGTGGAGGTCAGATAGGCAGACGCTCCATGTAAAAAACTAATACTCAGCTGTACCTGGTTAGTCTGGAAGGCGACCCCAACCTAGGTGGGGAAAGGCTAAGCAGTTGATGATTTTATATGAGCGGTCTGTGTAGTGATGGGTGAATTTCCGAAAATTTTCAACACTTTGAATTTTTTCCTTTTTTTTTTCGGAAATATAAAAATACGGAAAATAATGGAAAAATATTGTTTAATGTATTTTCTTTTGAATTAGGGTCAAAATGCTCGACTCATATGACCCGAGTGCGCGTCTCGCGAGCTGATTGATTTCTTGCGTTACTAGAGGGCTGGCTCGTTCTTTGCCCAAAGAATAGGCATTGCCATACAACGTGACAATGCTGCTAGTCTTACTAGTGCTTCTACGTTACAGTAATTAGTTAGATTTATCAACGTATTTTGCAGTGGTAACTCAAAATAAACAAAAAAAAATGACAAAGGGAAGTTAATTAAATTATGAATGAAATGGTTTATTGTATTTTTTTATGAAAAATACAACAAAGATATACATTAAATATTATAATTAATTAAACATTAATAGGAATATTCAGTTGAAGATGAATTCAGGAAAAAGGGAATCATGGTTAACATTTCCTCATGCATCTGTATCTACAAACAATAAATTTCAGTTGGTGGGTTTTCATCTTTCTCCTCAATAATAATTAGGAGCAAATGGTTCTTCATAATTTTTGGTAATTGATACGATCGTGCCAATGCACAAAAACCTTTTTCCCATAGTGGATGCATATCAGGGCTCCGGATACAGCTAAAGCAATCAATTTATGAATATCCTTCTTCTCATTTATCGAACTATCTTGTTTGTATTGATAATAGGCTAGCGTTTAACCACCATCTCATCACCATCAACCATTGACTACCATCTCACCTGATGTTAAGTGATGATGTGGTCGAAGCTGTAGCACACTTACCTAGAAGTAACCTATTCACTCTTGCCTTAAAGACCTCCATATTATAACCATCAGGAAACACAAACTCCGGCAGGGAATCCCACTCCTTAGCCGAACGCACAATGAAAGTATGCCCAAAACGTTTTGTGCGTATGGGTGGGGTAACCACCATGTAACGATGGCGCATTACCATTTGTCTTGTAGTTTGATGATAGAACGGGCTTGATGGAATTAGATTATGCAATTCCATCTCACAATCTACGGAATATAACCGATAGACAACCGATAGGCTTGCAACACGACGTCGATGATCAAGGCTCTGGAGCTTTGACTGGACCAGTGCATCGTTGCCAATTAGTCTCTTAGGCCGTTTCTCGATAGACTCAAGCGCGTCCAGTTAATATTTGGCAGATTTGTAAAAAAGATGAGAGTACACGATTTAGCTTGAGCTTGGTACAGATTGAGAAGCTGCTCCGGTGTGAAGGTACTGTCTTACCTTTGCTAGGATTCTCAACTTTTTGCTGCTAGTTGAGCCTTAGCCTCGATGAACAAATCAAAATTGAGGGTGGAAGTCAGTGTTACCCCAAGAAGCTCAATACGATCGGTTATCAGTACGGTTAGATCACGGAAAGGAGCCAGCTGAAATATGCACCCTTTTGCGGACAAAAGACATGCCTGGGTCTTAGCTGCACTGATTGACCAAGTTGGCATCGCCCCATTCGGAGATGGCCTTCAAGCGCCCAACCATGGCCTCACGGTGAGACTGGATCTGTGACCCAACAGCACGCGCGCTGGACCTGTATCTCTCAGAAACTGTGCTGTCGCTCCTGAATATGACTGATAGAATGAAGTAGAAGGCGAACTATTCATGTAATCTGCTTCTTTTGGCACAGTTCGCGATTTTTTCGAACTTTGTATAATTTTCACGTGTTGTACACATTTATTGCAAACTGTTTGACCGCATACCACTATCTTTAGTAGGTACAACGAAATGTTTTGTTACAATATTTACAAAATACACTATTATTTTATTTTTCGTACAGATTCCACACGAGTTTGTCCTTATTACGACCCATTTCTAACCGATACCTTCAAGAAGTATACTGGTATTCAATTAAAAAGCACCTAGCAGCTGGCATTCAGTAACTCAAACGAGGAATCTCTGCGATGCGAATCACATTAGTGTTGTAATAAAAACTTTTTACCAAAAAATTAAACCGACTCCCAAAAAACACTGCAAAGTGAAAAATAACTTTAATTTCGGTAGTCGGTGTCTTTAGTTTTGTTTTTTCGTTTTTGGCACCGACTTCCGAAATTAAAGTTATTTTTCACTTTGCAGTGTTTTTTGGGAGTCGGTTTAATTTTTTGGTAAAAAGTTTTTATTTCACTCTTTTTAGTTGGATGATTTTTAATTTACCTAGTTACAAGAGCCTAAATGTCAACTACTTATAACCTTTTACAAAATATTGCTTTTCCCAATGCTGGGCCGTTAATTGTTGAGGAGTTCTCCTGGTACTTCACCATCAGCTCTACATCACCATATGCATTGTGACGAGCATAAAGTGCTTAACATCTATATTCAAGTAATCGAATCGCAATCCACTTAATACTTATTATTGAGTAGTTTCGGCGGCCATCTGTGGTCTTCATCATCAGTTCCACTTCCCCAAATGGTACTTTTTGAGAGCAACTGCACAAGTTACTATAAGAAATACCCAAAACGCCATAGGTGTGCCTATAATATTTGAAGAGTTCCCTCGATTTCTCCAAGATCCCATCATCAGATCCTGAATTTGGTGATAATGGTACCAATTTCGAAGTATACCCATTCGAACAAAAAAAGAATTTTCCAAATCGGCTCAGCCGTCTTCGAGTACTCGATGATCATACATAAAAAAAAAAAAAAAAAAATATACGCGTCGAATTGATAACCTCCTCTTTTGGTCGTCGGTTGAAAATAGATAAAAACTTGTTTTTCGATTTGTCCTGCTAATTTAACATTTCATTACTAGCAGTAGTAATATTGATATTGTTTTAGTGTACTAGTGTATTAACTTGTTTATGTATTAGAATGAGCTTTTTTGAAATGGAAAAAATAGGAAAATTGAAAATATTGGAAAAATTTCTTTTTAGGGTTCCGTAGCCGAATGGCAAAAAACGGAACCCTTATAGTTTCGTCATGTCTGTCTGTCTGTCTGTCTGTCCGTCTGTCCGTATGTCACAGCCATTTTATTCCGAAACTATTAGGACTATGCACATGAAACTTGGTACGAGTAGGTAGATGTATTCTGTGAACCGAGTTATTTGGCGTAGTTACTACGGAATCCTTCATAGGCGAGTCTGACTCGCCCTTGGCCAATTTTTTCTTTTCTTTTCCGTCCCAAAATTTTCCACTACCCATCAGAAGATCTGTATAGTTACGAGTCATTAGTAGCATAACAAAAGCGTGTATCGAAATATACAAGAATCTACGAGCCTATGGAATTTACATTGTTTGCATATTGACAGTGTAAAATGTAAATTAAGAACATTACATTACGTTAATGAATCTGAATAATATCATGTTCACTAAAGTCATGTCGTCGCGTCGTCAAAGTCGACAGATTACTTCATTACTAACTCCTTTTAAATGAATGAAAACATGTTTATTTGGCACAAGCAGTTACACACAATTAAAGAACAAAAATAAGGAGACTTAATTTAGAGCAATTACATTGTGTGCCTTGTGTCTGCGCCAAACAGGTCCAGTTTAGTGCAGTGTCACGCAACTATGTAAGAGTTGCTTGACACTGCTTTTCAACTCTACCTTACGTTATGTGTACGGATGTAAATCTGTTTTTGTTATTTTAGTTTTCTATTGGGTTTGTGAGGTTTATATCATCTTTAGCAACGTCTTACTATCGTTTTTTCATATCGTTATCATCATAATATAGAATACATAGGGAATAACATAATTAATCTTTAATACCAGGCATTCTAAAATCATTTTCACGCAAGCTCCGCCCCCATGCATCCCCGGTTAGGCCGTTGTGTGCTAAACGCTAGCGCAGCAGTAATAAAGTTGAATATCGCGTGCGCTCTTTCACCATGTTCGGGTTCGAAACTAAATGTCGTAAGACTCAATTCTTGTTTCATTTATTAAAAAATGAATCAAGCGAACATGTTCCAATTGCGTAACTGGTCTTAGACGTGTAAAAAAAGAAACCAATCATCAGTACATAGTATAAAACAAAGTCGCTTCCCTGTCTGTCTGTCCCTATGTATGCTTAGATCTTAAAAACTCCGCAACGGATTTTGATGTGGGTTTTTTTAATAGGTAGTGATTCCTGAGGAAGGTTTTAGTGTATAATAAGTTAAGGTTTTGTGTAAATTGAATGAAATATGACGATATTACTTCAACATGTCGGAAAGAATTAAGCCTATCGGCTTTAATCGAAAACGCTGGCAAAACATTTTGAGTTATAAAAATACAATGTTTGGCGGTATTGTTTCTCTTTTATAGATCTACAAAAAAGTAATCGATGGCATATGTCTATCTCACAAGAATAACCCACAATATATTTTTTTTTCTTTTACAAATTACATTAAAATGATGGGTCATATACGAATCTTTTTTTAACAGTACAGTATTATTCCTTATCCAATTAAATACGTCAGATATGTTGAGGATTTAATGTAGATCAAAATTGCTTTTTACACTATATCAATAAAATGAATATCTTATGAGTTATCGCCGATATATGAGTGTGGCAAATTACCGGACGAGAAATTGATTAAGCAAAATCATGTATAAGCAAATATAACCTTTATTACCCGAGCGAAGCCGGGCCGGGTCGCTAGTAAATCATGTACTAATTGTATGCGTGATTGTTTCAGAATATAATGCAAAGTTATATACAATTTAGGGAGCCTCCTCTTAATTTCCACTACAGGAAAACAGGCCTTCTCTATATGAGAAGGGGTCATAATCTACCAAGCGGTCCCAGTGCGGTTTTGTGGGCGAAAAATGCGATGAAATGTTCGGATTTTCGGTCCTAGATCACAATGTCTTCCTGCACCGTCTTGAGAATAGTGGTGCTGATGAAAATTACACAATAATGTGCAGTGTGCACAGTTTTCAACGTTATGAAACTACGGTGGCATGTATAACATAACATTATTGGATCTTATTTAAAGATTTTTTTTTTTTTACTTTCGCACAACGCCATCTAGTCCCAAACTAAGCAGAGCTTGTGGTATGAGTACTAGACAACTGATAAACATACATATATATTTTTAAATACATACATGTTATAGATAAATTACACCCAGACAAAGAACAAATGATCGTGCTCATCACATAAACATTTGTCCTGGGTGGGAATCGAACCCACGACCTTGAGCATAGCAGTCAGGGCCACTGACCACTATACCAACAGGCCCGTCGATTCTTCAAGTACTTACTATGCTATTGTTTGTTTCAGTACTTAGAGTTACGGTTCAACAAGAATGTCCGAGCGTGTGCATCTGTATTGTTTTTACTCGATGAGGTAAGTTCATTTGCTTAATTAATTATGCTACAGTTACAGTTACGTACAGTGTTTTTGTATTTATTATGCTTACATATATAATGTTGCTGTACTATGAGGCCAGCCCTTAACTATACCACAGCAGAGAAAAGGACGGCTTATAAAAACGAAAAAAAAAATTAGACTAAGGTACCTTACCTTTGTGATCCAAGTTTAACTAAAATAGGTTTAAGAACGTGTGAATTAAATGCCGAGAAGATAGCGTGACAACGCGATTGTGGCAGTGATTGGTTCTATGTCTCGGGTTTAATTACCGCACAGAAAAAAAAATTTTAAAATCTTCACATAGTTAGTTGTCCGGGGTCTGGGTGGTTGTCTGTGCAAGTTTTGTATGTTTGGAAACACACGCACCATACAGGAGTACTTACTTGTATGGGACAAAGTTAAAAGAATAAGAATAAACGCTATAACTACGCTCACTAATCAATCAATCAATCAATGTTTTTTTCAAACAGAGTCCATAGTGTTAGTAACAATATTTCTTGAAACTAGTGTTAGTAAATACAGACATACAGACATAAACATTACAACATGATGTGGAGCTGTATTCCACCTTTGGAGGATAGAGGAATCCCACCGATCTGCAAATACAGTAGAGTATAGTATTGATACTGCCGCGGACTCGTGTCATCATGATGGCACATCTATTGCGGTTAACCATGTATGCGATAACTCTAACATACATTATAAAAAACATTTATGATCTTAGAATTTGTGTTACCGGTAAAAGTACAACTTACATGATTAATTGTCCACAAAAGGAATATTTTATTCTCATATAAACAAAACAAAGGCCCAGCTTCACATATGCACATAACTTACTCATAGAAAACAGGAATAAATTTACATATATGCCATGAAAGCCGGCTGTACTCACGTGCCTATAGAGCCTTATCTATGAACTGTCTAATGAACTGCGCCAATTTTTTCGAGATAAAAAGTAATCTAAATGTTATTGTAGACGTTAAATTTCATCCAGGCCCGTTCACCCGAGGTGTGATTGAGTAACAAACATCCATATATTTAAACATTCGCATTTATAATATTACTTGCTAACACGGAAGACGTTGTTTTTCTGACGTTTTAAACCTTCCCTGTATGACAAGGAACAAAATACAATTAGAATTGATGTAATCGGTCCAACCTTCGCTAGTTTCAGTGAGACTTCTCAACAGCTATTTATTTACTAGCACTTTGCCCGCGATTTTGTTCGAGTGGATTTCAAAATAATTTGGGTAGACTGGAAGGGAGTGCCGGACTTCTAGTGACTAAAACCCACCCTGCTTCTTCAGTTGCCTTGCATTCCGGGGTCGCGGTATCTCGTCACAACATTCCCGCAATCCCGTAAGGCAATGGCCCTATTGAGCCCCGTCAATACTGTTGAATGCTCTTTGAGGCGGGCGCGGAGCATGACGCGCCGCTGATTTGGGCCTAGTCCTTACCGGACGGCGCGCTAACTTTGCTCGCCGTCCGCAGGCCTGTTCGGAGATCGGCTCGCGATAGCCGACGCCCGGGACGTCTCCCGGGGCGGCTGGGGCGTGAGGAAGTAAGTTGTCACTCCCCCACGCGTTCAGCCTCCTCCTTCGCTAGCATGACTGCTGAAGATTTCATCTAAGAAAAGTAGAATTAATCTAATCGGTCTAGCCGTTCTCGAGTTTTATCGACGCTTACGAACAGTATTGAATTTTATATACAAATGTAAGTAGATTTAGTTAGACAATAAGGTACATGCTACATTAATATTATTACAAAGGTTCTTGAAAATGCAATCCTAATTATAGGCGTAGTTACCTATAATTGCTAATATAAACCTGCCTCAAGATATAGCACTGAAAAAGAAGAGTTATGCTATGATGATATGATATATATTATATAATATGATAGTAATATGTTACCATGCGGATATCAAGGGGCATTGAATGATAATACGTGCATGATATAACAGCCTCAGGGGTACTTGTATATATAGATAACTTCTTACATAGTAAAACAGATATATATATACTGGTGATATCAAAGCTGATATTATGATTAGGATGGCTAAAGAGATACTGTCTGTCTGTCATGTCAATAAAGTGCGTCTATTGCAATCTCACTTATCAAATAAAAAATTGGCGACAAATTCGAATAAACATGATTTATGATGTAGGATATGCTGTATATTCTACTGCCAATAAAGATATCCGGATAGATTTATTTTTATAATCCATGCTATTATCATCGCCTTGAACATCGACGACGACTCGTCGTCGATGTTCAAGGCTCTGGAGCTTTGACTCGACCAGTGAATCGTTGCCCGTGAGTCTCTACTGCCTACGTATTTTGAAACTAAATAAGTTATTTAAATAAGTAAAACTTCGAACTTTGTTCAAAGTCATAATAATAGCATGGATTATAAAAATAAATCTATCGACGAGTTGCAAGACTATCAGTTTTCTATCGGTTACATTTCGGGGAGTGTGCGTTCATCGGACCACGAGGCAAAGGTCAAACGCGAGCGTATTATAAATAATAAAAAAAAAAAACAAAAAGAAAGACTAAAGAAAAAATAATTTAATGGCTCAAAAATGCACACCAATGATAAATTATATAAAATTCTTTTAGGATGTAAGGACGTTGATTTTATGATAAACAATTAACAAAAGAAAAAAAGCAATGATAACAACAATGCGTAGCAGTGGCAATAAAGTAAAAGAATTTTGTCCTTCTGGTCTGGTGATTTTTTTTTCCAATAATAAAAAGTTTGTATGTGATATGTATGTGCTTTCGATAAAACCAATAAGCAAAAAAATAATATCGAATGTTTTGCTGTCAATGATACGCGTAATATTCTTCAACTACTTTATATTCCTTTTATATTTATGTTCTTATTCTTATCTATGGAAGCGTGATTTCCCTTATCTATAAACTTCGACTGATGATGTAATAAATCAACCTTCATGTAAAACCTTCCAGGAAACGCGGAAAAAGTACACAGATCCATTCATTGCCATTAATTCAATTCAATGTACAATGTCGATTCCTTGACTTTGGTATTATTGTGTTTACTAGGAATAGATATAATGATATTAGCTTTATAAATACATCGATTAGCAGAATGAGCTGAATAATTAAGGGCGACTTGTCAATAGTCAGATAACTTACACCTTAGGATTAAAAATTAGTGGGTTGAAATCTTTGAAGTAAAAAGCATGCGAATTTACTATAATATTTTTTTTAAATACTCCTTGTTTCTCTATCGGTACTTATTTATTTTGCCAAGTTAATATTCTGCAAGTTCTGGTTTCTTTAAATAAGTTATATTATAACTTATTTATTTTCTAATTAGTACGTATATAGCTTTAATCTAACTTATATTGACATCATTGTCCCTACTTAATTTTATGAATGCGAAAGTAACTCTGTTTGTCTGTCTATTTGTTACACATTCACATCTAAACCACTTAACAAATTTAGAAGAAAATTGGTAAAGATATATATTTAACTATGGAGAAAGACATAGGCTTAATTTTTTCTCTTAAAGAAAATCTTTTCCCGCGATCTAAGCCGTGCGCAGAAGCTGGTATTTCCATAAACTCTGAATAAAATCTTACAATTAACAATTTTATTTAAACACGTGACAAGATATACTAAGCTTATGAGTTTGAGAAACTTGTTTAAAGTACACTCATCTTGCACTTGGTACTCAAATGGTCAAACCTCAGAATCGTCAAATAACATCTCTTATCAACCGACGACAAAAAGAGGAGGTTATCAATTCGACGCGTATTTTTTTTTTATTTTTTTTTTATTTATGATCATCTAGTACTCGAAGACGGCTGAACCGATTTGGAAAATTCTTTTTTTGTTCGAATATATACTTCGAAATTGGTACCATTATCACCAAACTCAGGATCTGATGATGGGATCCTGGAGAAATCGAGGGAACTCTTCAAATATTATAGGCACACCTATGGCGTTTTGGGTATTTCTTATAGTAACTTGTGCAGTTGCTCTCAAAAAGTACCATTTGGGGAAGTGGAACTGATGATGAAGACCATAGATGGCCGCCGAAACTACTCAATAATAAGTATTGAGTGGATTGCGATTCGATTACTTGAATATGGATGTTAAACACTTTATGCTCGTCACAATACATATGGTGATGTAGAGCTGATGGTGAAGTACCAGGAGAACTCCTCAACAATTAACGGCCCAGCATTGGGAAAAGCAAAATTTTGTAAAAGGTTATAAGTAGTTGACATTTAGGCTCTTGTAACTAGGTAAATTAAAAATCATCCAACTAAAAAGAGTGAAATAAAAACTTTTTACCAAAAAATTAAACCGACTCCCAAAAAACACTGCAATGTGAAAAAAGTATAAAGAGTTAGTTTTGGGTTATATTCTATACGTTCAGCCGTTCTTTTCACATATTATTTCATTTTTGTCTCATCGATGATGGGTCTAGATAGAGGTGCTTTATCGACCTAAATATCATTAAAGTTTAATATGTTTGCCGATTTACATTTTAGACTATAGAAGTAAAGCACATTTTCAATTTATTGCAGTCCTTTACTCGATTTTTTTTACTGCTTGGCCAAGACCTTGCAAATACCTCTTCAGGCAATTTTTACTTGGGCCGCCAACAAAAGTGAATGTAATCGGCTGCACAATATGATTAAAGTAAAATGTACAAAGTCGTGGAGTCGTGGTGGAGTCTGAAAGATAATGATGAAATAAAACCAATGTTATGGAATTATTAGTGCGCTGGGTGGGATGTATGTATGTTTGTTGCTCTCTCACGCAAAAACTACTTACGGATCTCAATGAAATTTGACAAGTAGATAGTTGACATTCTGGAATTACACATAGGATACATTTTATCCCGGAATTCCCATGGGATCGGGATTTACGCGGGGAAAACCTCCCACGCGAACGAAGTTTCGGGCAAAAGCTAGTTATGTATTTAAAATTTTTAAAAGCTAATCGTATTGTAAAAATTAAGCGGTAGGCGGAATATTTTGTTTTGTAGCCGAACATACTGTTGAAGACGTCATATTTAGTAACGTTAATAAGTTGTTTGGAATCAGCAATTCTTATTAGTGTATGTGTAAGGTCGTTCGCTTCGCTGTCACATTGGACTTTGGACACGCGGTGTCGGCTTGTATGAACAAAATCAACATCAATTGTTCGCGACACATTAGCGGAACTGTGCTGCGTGGGCCGTGGCTGGCTTTAGCAACCATCTCTTAACTGGGAAACGGTTACATGATGAGAGCCTCCTTAAATATTTATTTTATTCTGATTTCTAGTATTTTTAGGGTTCCGTAGCCGAATGGCAAAAAACGGAACCCTTATAGTTTCGACATGTCTGTCCGTCTGTCTATCTGTCCGTCCGTCCGTATGTCACAGTCATTTTATTCCGAAACTATTAGGACTATACATGTAACACTTGGTAGGTAGATATATATAGAGTAGGTATTCTGTGAACCGCTTTCCGATTTTAAGAGAAAATTTAAAATAAAGGGGGCTCTCCATACATGGAACTGAAACTGAAAATATTTTCTTTTATGAAACCTATACGTGTATGGTATCTATAGACAGGTCTTTAAAAATGACATTAAGGTTTCTAAAATGACTTTTTCATAAAGTTAATCGTTTAAAAGATATACGCTTTCAAAGTGGTAAAATGTAGTCCCCCCTCCTCTAACTTCTATAATAATGAAGTGAAGAATCTAAAAAAACGATATGTTGTAGATCTTAATGTAAACTTTTAACCAAAATTGGTTTGAACGAGATCGAGTCAGCAGTTTTTGAGATACAGTATATTTTCTAAAACCGCAAATATAACTTTGTAATTCATACAAATACTATGAAAAACAAAGTTATTTGGCGTAGTTGTAAAAATTGTAAATAAGCTAGTTTTAAGAAATTTGAAAGGTTTTTTTTTTTTTTCAAATTTTATATTAAGCATATTATATTTGTTATAGTTACTACGGAACCCTTCATGGGCGAGTCCGACTCGCACTTGGCCAATTTTTTGTTATAGCGGCAACAGAGAAGTATCACGGTTCATGAGATATAGCCTGGTGGCAGACGGACAGACAGACAGACAGACGGACAGATGGACGCACAGCGGAGTCTTAGTAATAGGGTCCCGTTTTACCCTTTGGATAAGGAACCCTAAAAAAACTGTCACAGTGAAGAAGAAAGTGTAGCCGTCTAGCGGGCAAACACAAAACTCAAATTTGGGTTGCGTTCCAATGAGGGTTTTCTGGAAAATTTAAACCACCAGTTAGCGCTACTGAGGTGCGAGGTCTTCTTCTTTGGAAACGAATCTTTGATGTATACATGATATTGACGTCAATTTGACAGATGTCAAAAAAATTAAGCGTTTGTCAGGTACCCGGACCTGATGCCTCAGTGCTGCCGCCTGGTGAAAGTTATTACAGAAAACCCTCATTCATCAGACAGCTTTTCCATTAAAGATATAACGTCAGTGGATACAAGCGTCGACTTAAGGATCGTTAAGTCGAGGGGTGCCAGATCAAAAAATCGAAAAGCTGGAGTAAATTCCGGACATATGATGAAAATTCCTGACTTTCTTTAATTTGAAATAAAAACATTATATATTTTTTGTTTCACTCTTTCATTCAATTGTCGAAATTCCGGACGGTTTAGGATTCCCTCTGCATTCCGGACAAATACCTATATTACCGGACATATCCTAAAAATTCCGGTCGTATGCCAACCTTACTTACGAGGCATTTACCTTGATTACAACTTGCCATTTTAGGGCGCGGACAATACATCTATAGTTTATTATATCTTTGTACACAATACATATAAATTAAAATAAATAAATATACTTACATTAAGAATTCGTTTATTAGTGTAACAATTAGTTACACATGCACTATTTTATGGTATATTTTATTGTAGTGATTCGGCGCATTACATGGCCACAAAGTCATGATGCCATTTTAGTGATATAAAAACTTTCATATGCGTAGGTACCTGGTATGTCATACGCGTAGAAAGTGAGCGTACATATTTATATACGCTGAGAAATTTTATTTGCCTCCTTTGTCTCGGGCAACTTTTAATTCCATTTTAATTTCAGAACAACGATTTTCTGTTTCAATTTGGACTTTGATCAGGATAATTTGCACTGAACAATACATAAGTACAATATACCTACCTACTCATAGATTACAATGGTCAATTGACCACTTGGAAAAATATGTGCACGTGTAATGATGACCACGTTTGTATGTACATAAATATATAAATGCAGGCGAAGCGACATTCTGAACTACTTCACTCTATCAATTTTAAGTATAGGTACGTCACAGCAATCATCATAAATGTGCTATGCCTACTTAGCACGTACGACGATGTATCTACTGACGATTGTTTAGGAAATGTAGATAAACAAGATTGTAATCTTGTTGTGCAATTTAGCACATAACATAGAATTTTGTAACACACAATGTCATGTGGAATTTCTGAATTGAGTCGGTTTTCGAGTTAAGAACGCGTTAATACTAATCTAATGAAAAATTATAATGTCTCCAAACTATAGTAGGGTATTGAGAAATAATAACTTAAAATGCTTGTCTATTGTTATCATCGTACAACATTTCAATTTATTTTTAAGCCCGGAACCTTAAAACTAAATGCCCGAATACCCAATTATTTCAGGTTGCCCGCCCCATTTTAAGGTAAAAATATAAAATCCGAATGTGATATAAATAAAATGCTTTTACACATACATATAGGTACTAATTATTAACACACCTAATTATAAAAATAATTACGACCATTTATGAATATTATCAAATAAGGGAATTAATTATTGAATCCACGCATCGACAATGCCGCAAAGCCATTTTATTAATTTTAAGGGAATTTTGAAAAAAGTCTCCCTTTTTTCGTACCACTTACAAGAAGGGCCTTATTTTCTTTTATTTTATCTGTTGGTTTTTGGTTTGGTTTTTGATGATGTAGACTTTTCACAAATAACATGTAAAAGGTTTCCACTAATGAGACTTGAACGGTCTCATCGGCCGTATGCCGAAAGGTTCATGGGGTAAAGTAACCGTAATTGACGTTAATACCCTATTAACCGTTCAAGAGAAGCTATAAGATATCCGGCGACTTCGAGTCATCACTGACGGGGCACGATAGGGCCATTACCTGCCGGGGTGGGAATTTTCTAACGAGGCTCTGCGGCATTTGACGACACTCCCTTCTACTGCACTTGGAGCGAGAGTCATTTGATACCCAACGAAAACAAAGCTTGGGTAGGATTGGTTCATTCTTGCTTGAAACAAGGAGGAATGGAACAAAGAAAGAAAGGCCTTTGCTCTACAGTGGAACAGGGTATGCTGAAAATAACTAAACAAGAATTAAATTTTGTTTTTTTTTTTTTAATATGATGACCTTCCCGTTTCTACTTCAATTAAATCGTCAACCTTTGCACCATTGACTTGGTGCCTTAAGTAGCTATTAGATCGAGACCACAAATTGATGAACCAAACAATTACAGCAGAATGCGGAAATACAATACACAAACAATAGAATTATTAATTGGAGCATTAAAGTATTAACGATTAACTGTAGCCCGCGATTTCGTTCACGTGATTTTTTTGTAGTAACTTTCATCCCCTATTTCAGGTCTTTAGATGTTAATTCTTTGACGGAAACTAAAATCGGTTTTGGAAGTTTACTCGTGATAGCGGAACAGACAGACTTTCGCATTTATAATATTAGTATGGTGGATCGTACACGCATTGTAGTTCTTACTAGCAGTTGCTTTGCTCCAGTGGAATTTATCACGCTAGAAACATAACCTTCTTTTTTGCAGTCGAGTAAAATGTCTACCCTATAACCTTCCTCAAGCTTCAAGCTACTTCCGTACCAAACTTCATCCAAATCCACCTAGTACTTTCAAAGATTATCGCGTTCAGACAAACATTTTTTCCGCTGTATAATATTAGTATAGATATCTCACTGGTTATGATTTTTTTACTGAAAAACACTGGACTCTGACTAGGCCAATCTTTTTTTTTGGGGCTATTCTCGAATGATTTCTTCCGCTCCGCGCTCTGTGTAGAGTGGAAGGGATTGACAGACTTGTATTTTTCCTAAAATGATTAATTATTATGGTCTTTGTTTCAGGTACTGTTCCTGCCAATGGTAGTATTTGTTCCTGCGTTAGCTTTTAATCAATGTAAGTGGACAATAGTTTTTTTTTTAAGTGAACTAGTGATTGGGATAGAATTCATATTACTAGAAATCTTTTTAACCCCTACAACTGAGCTAAATACGCTTGTGTCTGGTGTGAGTTCCCGGCAATAGCATAATAGGTGGGATTCGAAACCGCGACCTGTCGATTACAAGCCTTAGCCTGCTATTGGCGCTTCATAATATAAATGATATAAAAAGTCGTTGCATTAATGGTAGTGGATCATCGAAATAAATGATGAGGTTAGAAAGGAAATAGTTCCTGATTTGTATGAGAACGCGTGTCGCCGCTTGTCTCCCACTCTTTAGCTCCACTACAAGCAAGAGGCCCGTTACGTATGCGAATTACGCACACAAATAAATTACACACACTTACACTGTTGATAAACATGCGCCGTGCATCATGGCCAATCAGGGCAAAGGACAAACCGTCAATGGTTGAAGTGTTGAGGACGCGACGCATGCAGTACATTCTAAGCGGACTTGCTCATTGCGTTGATTAAGCGAGTACACATCGGGCAATGTATATTTTTTGTAACTTGTTGCAATAATGTTGTTAATGTTCGGAATTTCATAGTGATCAGAATATTTTTATATTTTTTACAAATAAAATTGTAATTAAATGTTATTTTTGACTTACCGATGGAAAGATATACCTCCTCGCTCTATACTTGCGGTCTAAATTTTTGTTTT
The DNA here is from genome assembly GCA_943138885.2 of Tholera decimalis. Taxonomy (NCBI): domain Eukaryota; kingdom Metazoa; phylum Arthropoda; class Insecta; order Lepidoptera; family Noctuidae; genus Tholera; species Tholera decimalis. Next base: position 33,459,917 of record OW964553.2, read on the forward strand.
ACAGGTTATAATTGCACAACACGGAATTTTAAAGCAAAACCAAACCTCTGTGTTCCGAAATAATCCGTAGCGCACTAAACGCGGTTAATGAATGAATCGGTCGAGCTATGATTTTCGTATCATAAATGTGGCGCGCTCGCCATGCCCACATTACCATTCCATCCATATTCATCTATTCCGTGCTCTTAGTATCCACCACTTAAAGAAATCTTAAAAAGACTTTTCTTACTGAATCTCTCCAGTGTTGATGTAAACAAACTAAATCAAAATTAAAAAGTAGAGCCATAATCGGGGTTTTGCGAGATCAACGCACGGCAATTGTTATTTTTTATATTTTTATGCAGCTTCATTTGATTTCTTTTATTTTCAGTGACGGGTTTCAGTGTGTTTGCCGTAGCTGGTATTATGGTTACAATATGTGGCCTGTATACAGTATTAGTGAGTAGTTTTTATTTTGCTTTTTCATTGCTTTTTGTAATCATGCTTTTCGAAACATTTGCATGTCTTCTTGGCACTTTAGTGAGAAACATATTTATGTATATTAACTCTAGAAAACGCTACAAAATCATCTGGAATTTGTACGATTTTTTTTTTAACGTGGTAAAATCATCAAATAATTCCTCCCACCCCGGGCAGGGCCGGAGGGACTGTCAGACTTGTACTGACTAAAATCCACGGTGTTCCTTCAATAGCCCTTTACGTTCCGGGGTCACGGTAATGGGATAAGTCCCACGACCCCGGCAGGCTTCGGCCCTCTACAGGGGGGGCCTCGTCATATTGCTGACGCTCTTTGAGGCGCGCATGGAACACAACGCGCCGTCGACCCGGGCATGGTCCATGGTCGGACAGCGAGTTGCCCTTTACTCGCTGTCCGCATGCCCGCGCCTATGGTGGCCGGAGATCGTCGGCCGACGTCCGACGCCGTGGGCGTCTACCACTGCGGAATTTGTAAGCTTTAGGCCCATTTTTTGTAAAATTTTCCAACGCTAATGAATCATGGCCAGAGTTATCAACGGCTAACCCCATCACGAGGGGTTTAACAATTAACATTAATTGAATTCAAATAACGTTCCATCGTTTTTAGCCTATTTATGTTTTCTGTAAATATCCCACCTAAGACCGCCCACCATTTTTAGTTGTTAAGTCCGTATTTGTTTTATGTTATGGTACAATAAAGAGTATATCTATCTAACTATCATGTCCCACTTCTGGGCAGAAGCCTCGCCTTTCTTCCGACAAACATCTAAATAACAGTTTCTTAATAAGATTAAAAATATAACGCTTAAGCTACATTGGGATTTTAATGATTAAACATCTATTTAATTTTTGGCCCGTAACACCCTCCTGATCCCTGTTATATACATATGTCATATAAATCTAATTCAACAATGTTTTTTTTTCTCATCTAGGGAGGACTTAAAGCCGTAGTTTGGACGGACTCAGTGCAGACAGGCATCATGTTTATAGGAGTGATCTTGGTCGCGGCCGCCGGGACGCTGGCCGTCGGCGGCGTGCAGGAGGTCTTAGATATCGTCAATGAAACGGGAAGATTTGATGTTTCCAAGTAAGTCTGGAATAGAAAATAGTTTATATTAATACTGAACTAAAACACGGATCGGAATATCGTAAGTAACTATATTTAGTACTAGCTTGTGCCAGCAGCTTCGCCCGCGTGGGAAGGTTTTCCCATGTAAATCCCGATCCCGTGGGAATTTGGCAAAATCCTTTCTTAGCGGATGCCTACGTCATAACATCTACCTGCATGCCAAATTTCATGCCGATCCGTGCAGTGGTTTGGGCTGTGCGTTGATAGATCACTATGTCAGTCAGTCAGTCACTCAGTCACCTTTGAGTTATATATATTTAGATTTGCTTAGTAATGCAATGACGTAAAATATAACATCATATTCAAACAGGATTATTAAACGAAACAACATTATTTAGTATTTAAAATCTAAAATACATAAACTAATTTATTTGGAAACTCAACAGTTTATTATTTTTTACTTGAATTTTGTATGTACACCTCACTCCACTACCAATGATTAATTTCATGTAGGTTCGGTAAAGTTTTGATTCTTTATACATGGTCAGTGATAGTGAGGAAATGACAATTATCTCTTAAGCCAATAACAAAGTTGCACGGCATAGATAAAGCTAGATTAACTAAACAGTGATGAATAATTTACTCAAGTGCAGCTGTAGTGATAATAAGGAATGGTTATCATAATGGGACAAATCATCTAATATAACATATTAATTTAGGTGACAAATATATCTGAAACGAAAATAAAAGAATATATAACAATTTATAAAAACAATAAGATGAAGATAACAAAGCATTCGAAGTAGTATTTTTTTAAACTTGTCTCTTCGTAAAGTCTGTTGCAGTTATTTCATGACCCGAGCTAATCAAGGCACCGTATTCTAATTCTTACTAAAATTATAAATGTGAAGGTGTGTCAGTTTTTCCTTCTTTCACGCCAAGTCCGAGCAGTGTATCGATGTGATTTTGGTTTCGACATAGTTAAAGGGCTGACAGTGCTGCAGGGGCAGTGACATAGACATTTTTAGCTGAAGAAAAACTCACATGGGTGAAGCCCCGGGTAGAAGATACTCGTAACATCTACATAATCAATTAACTTAATGACTCATGACAAATACAAGTAAAAGATAAGATGCAATTTACGATTGATATTGAAAAGCAAAAGCATCTTCTATTTCAAGAAAGGATCGATGTCCACTTGTCTGTAAACTGTTATCAGAGAATTCGTCATTCAAACCTCAAAACTTAAAAAGTATCCTCATGTTAACACATATCAGTCGATTAAACAACGTGTAGATTACTATTCATCGAAACAGTATCGATGTACTTTGTTAATGTCAACTTTAACTCATGTTGTTATGCAAGTTAGTAATCTTTTAACCCGACTTCCACTCGTGGCTTAACGTGAACGGTAGCAATGAACTCTGTTGTGATAACCTTTGTGGTACGGATTTATAGGGCGTTTAACTTTAATATTAAAAATATTTTAAAAAGAAGGTTAGGTGATAGTTTCGCTACAGTTGAATAATCCAATAATGTACATAAATATGTAGATATTTATGCCGTAAATATGTCGAGCATGTTACAGACTGGAACGCTTTTTAAAAACAAGTGCATTTCTTTTGTAACGGAATGCATCCCGAAAGCATCCCAAAGTATTTTCTTACTTATACATAATATACTAACAAAACGTTCGAAGAACCTTAACTCTAAAGAACTCTTAACTCTAAAGAATCTTTACTCTATAGTGTAATAGTACACTATAGAGTGTACTATGGAAATCGCCTAATCACTAACTGGAGCTTACGGACAATTTTGATTTATTTAAAATATCGTTCTCACGTAATACGAATTTCTTTTGTATCGTGGGTAAAATCATACATATCATTCTACGTAAATAAATAATGTCTGTCAGCACACGGATTAAAAGATCATACAGTGAAACAACATTTTCATGTCTTTGCCCAAAGCGTGCTGCTAGCGGGCTGATTTCAGATCAAGTTCTGATCTAGATTTTCTCATAGTTTTTTCTTTAATAAAAATCTACGGAAAAATACTAATTATTTCGTAAGAAAATTATCTCCTTGTTAGTGTAAATCGCCTTTGTTTAAAAACTATTGTCACAATTTTTCTTGTCATTCTTGTTGAATTAGTTTTTCTAATTTATTTATTTATTACAAACTAGTACTCACGCGGGGCTTCGCTCCCGTGGATACTATCACGGTAAAAACATAACTCTACTTTTTTGCAGTCGCGTAAAAAGTATAACCTTCCTCAAGCTTCAAGCTACTTCCATTCCAAATTTCATCCAAATCCACCTTGTGCTTTCGAAGATTAGCGCGTTCAAGCAAACAAACAAACAAAATTTTCCGCTTTATAATATTAGTATAGATTAATGTTATATTGTTATTTTAATTTAGTTTGCACATTGCAACTAATGCTTGTAACGGTAGTCCAAAATAGCGTGGATTAATGTCATCGAACATGTTTGCGTAGTAAAAATAGTCACGTAATTGTAATTCTAGTGCATATAATATAGTCAAGCTGAAAGATGACGTGTATAAATTGATGTTATGCAAAAAATACCACGGTTGTGTTTCTAGCTAGACATAATTATCTTCTTACGTCACAGAAAATCTAGCACGGCGGCGTCTGATCTTTGCTTATGTTTGACGGAAATCAGTACAACCTAACTACGTGTAGATTAGATGCGTTTAAAGCTGTGTAATACCTATTAACGGAAAGTTTGTTTATGTAATTGTTTGGTGATTTTGCTTAAACTTTCGGTATGTTGTATGTGTTAACATAATAAGATAGTTTGTTTCTTCTCGACTGGCTCAAAAAGAAGCAATGTATGCATGTAATGCGTCTAACAAATCCAAATACAAATCATTGCTCGAAAGAATTTGCCTTTTTCATGCATGCAATTAATCACCCGGTCTACTGGTTACGAAAATGACACTTCACTCATTACGTAACGCTGATCTGAATGACGGTGATAATGAATTTATTGGACTTTTGCCCAAATCAAGGGAAAATACTGAAACCGTTGAGTGAAAAGATCATATTGAGGGAGAGAACAAAATTAGTACGATTTATGCCGTAAATGATAACTGGGAAATCTACTATCAGAAAATCGACCATTTTCTATAGCACTTATTTTCAAATGGAAAGATGAATCGTTGACTTGGCCCAGGACCAGGCGTGGTCTGAAGGGGGTGTGGAAACAAATCATACACGTCAAATTGAAAAAAACTTCTAAAAATTTGCAAAATAAGACATTCCAAATATTATCACCCGATTTGCCAATACAAATAGAAAACTTCCATTTGTTTTATAATGTGTGCAATAAAATTTGTCTTGTGCAATAGAGAAAACTAATTTACTCGATATATTTTATTATTGGTGACCCCTCCCCCCCCCCCCAAATTGTAGGCTGCGACCGCACCTGCCCAGGACTGGATGCTGCGACGCTAGGGGAGCCTAGTCCTCCCCTTCCTCCTTTACATTTAATAATACATAATAGTTTTTTTTTACATAAAAGAAAAGTACATAAGTATACACAAATGTTTATCTGCACACGTTGCAAGAGTCTGTTTACAGATATTTTAAAACCTGCCTCAAGTAGGGATAATCTATATCTGTGAGGTTACTGAAAATAGGTATTACATAAGTGCGAGTGTCATATATCATATATATGGGCAGACTCCATCTAGCCATTTGTCACCGACACGCCACAAAGATCATTAACTGCTTTCTGCTAAAATGCCTAAAGATCAGTATCTTTTTTTTTTAATAGATAATATGCTCGCATTGGACCACCATCTCACCTGATGGTAAGTGATGATGTGGTCGCAGATGGCGCATGCTTACCTAGAAGTAACCTATTCACTCTCAACTTAAAGACCCCCAGGTTATAGCTGTCAAGAAACACACTCCGGCAGAGAATTCCAATTCACTTTATTAATTGACTATTTGTACTTGTTTTTCTCTGTCACCCAGTTGGAGTTTTTCTCCGTACGAGCGTCAGACCGGCTGGGGGGCAGTTGTCGGGGGTTTCCTATACTGGACATGCTTTAATTCTGTCAACCAGACAATGGTCCAGAGATACCTCTCTCTGCCCACCAAGAGGAAAGCTATCACGTAAGTATTTATTTTACTTAGTTTGGGGTGTGATTTAAGTCTATTTCGTGGTGAAGGCTATGGATATTCGCTGGGGTCCTATGTCCAGTGTTGCTCTGTGTTTAATTTAGATAACAATTTCGAAAAGTAATGCTGAGTTGCGGTACTAGAAAACTATGGGACTTCAGAGTTGTGCATGTATACATATATATGTATGTATGTATACACAACTCTGAAGTTGCTTGACAAATCTAGGCTTCGGATATTGCATTGTTACTACATTAATTATTGGGTTTGTTCCTTTTGAAAAATTCTGTATTCTTTATTCAATTATCTCAATTTCACACGATTCTCTCTTATTTAATGTCTTCAAAATTGCAATCTGATTTTAGAATGTGTTGACAGTGTACATATGTATAGGTAGGTACATATGTACAGTGTATATATTTATATATTATATTTTGTGGTATGTATTTTATATTATTATGTTTAATTAGTATTATAGTATGTTGTACACTGACAGCCCTAAATCTATCTCATTTAATTTCTGTCTATCCAAAGGTTGTCTGTAAGAGATTGCCCTGTGCGATAAGACCGCCCATTGTACACTAGTTTTATTATTTGTATCCTTAAATCTATTGTAAGGTGTACAATAAAGTATATAATGAATAAATAAATACGTATGTGTCATTTTATTACAACATGCAATTCATTGTGGTAGGGTATTTCTCGTGTCGTCTAGACAATGCTAATATCAGTCTAGTTTAGAGCATCAAACAGTGATTATGAGATTACATAATTCATTTTATTTATTTATTTATTTATTTATTATGGGACAATAAACAGCTACAATATATAACGTCTACAAATAACAATAATATACATATGAAGTATTAACAATATTGCAGCCCACTACATTATCCGCATGTTAACAATATTAGGATAAGGTAAAAAGTGCCACTAGATTTAGCATTACTCAGATATGTAGATAAATTGAAGTAAAAAAGAAACAAACAAAAAACATAGATTATGAAGTAAATACAATACAATTAATTAATTATTTAAAATGAAATACACGTTAAAAAAAAAAAACTAATTAAAACTAAAAATTAAAATTTAGGATTATTCGTTATTATCACAAGAATTGAAATTATGTTAAATAAGGAAATTGACATCACATCATTATAATATATCATCATTATAATACAATTACAAATTCATACAATTCATTAATATAAATAATTAAAACGGTTGACATATACTCGTATTAAGTTAATAATAATAAAGGACTTACACTATTTATTATTAGCATTGGATAAGATTTTAAAAACATTGGCCTTAAATTTCGATTTGGAACATACAAAAATATCAATATCAATGAAGTTGCTATTATAAGATTCCACCATACGACGAATAGGGCAACGCAGTCCTGAATTAGTCCTACAGGTATTTACTGCGAACAATGTACCTGCACGGACTCTACGCTTATGCACAGTGCGGGGGACCACATAACATAACTTACTTGTGAGGTCAATGGAATCGAAGTAATTATGAACTATACCATGCAGTACGTTGGCTTCTAAAAATTTACGTCTAGATTCTAATGTTAACATATTATATTTATTTAGTAATTGTGAATATGACAAACACCTTTTGTAGCACCTATAGTACATGGAGCGAAGAAATTTACGCTGGACTTTCTCTATCATATCTATATATTTCTTATAAAACGGGTTCCAAATAGAGACGGCATACTCGAGCTGCGAGCGTACAAGCGTCTTGTATAAGTAAAGATAGGTGGAGGGCCGTTTGAATTCGGTAGTTGCTCTCAGGACAAAACCATACATCTTAAACGAGTTATTTACAATTCTCTCCACGTGTTGATTAAGTGACAGCTTATTGTCAAATAGAACACCAAGATCTCTTACAATAGTGGTGTTACTTAGAAAGGCGTTATTTAGCTTGTACTTAAAATTTGTGACACATTTATTTCTTGTGAAATTTATATAATGGCATTTGGAGACGCTTAAGTGTAATTTGTTCTCAAGACAGTATGCTGAGAGTCTATCTAAGTCCTCCTGGAACATTAGACAGTCTTCTATTGTATTAATAATTTTAAAAGCTTTCATATCGTCAGCATACATAAGAAATTTTGTACTTAAAAAGCATCTCCAAATGTCATTTATATATATATTAAATAGGAGTGGTCCCAGGATTGAGCCCTGCGGAACACCGGAGGTTATAGATACCGTATCTGACTGATGGCCACTCACAACAACCTTTTGTGTTCTATTTTGAATGTAGGATGAAAACCACCGGAGCAAGTTTCCCCGTATGCCATTAAATGCAATTTTATTAAGTAAAATTTCATGATCGACCTTGTCAAAGGCCTTCTTGAAATCTGTGTAAACAGCGTCCACCTGCAAACGTCTGTCCAGGTTTTCAAAAAGATAGTTGGTGAATATTAATAAATTGGAAACAATAGATCGGCGCTTAACAAAACCATGTTGTTCAGGAATTAATACGTTGTGCAGGATTGGATAGATTTCGTTATGTACTAGTCTTTCAAAGAGCTTTGGCAAGGTCGATAGAATTGAGATGGGTCGATATTGCTCAATATCATGTTTCGAGCCTCCCTTGTGTACAGGCGTTATATTGGCCCGTTTCCATATTTCGGGAAACACCCCTTCACTCAGGCATTTATTGTAAATTATATGAAGCGGCTTGTAGATGCTATTAGCGGTAGCCTTAAAGAACAGTGCTGGGTATCCATCAGGGCCAGCCCCTTTAGACGGGTCGAGGTTTTTTAACTCCTGAAGTAATTTAGATTCATCGATACATAGGCTCTCGATTATGATGTTAGCGTCACAGTGAGTTGGCGGGGTCCATGTCGACAATGTGGGCGATGCGGGTTCGAATACCGACAGGAAGTAATCGGAGAACATATTGCAAATCACGTCTGGAGCACTCGACTTAAGGTTTTGGTATTGCATCGTAGATGGGATACCTGATTTATCTTTGCGATTAGCTATATAAGTCCAAAAGCATTTAATATTAGAGGTGAGCTTATCCTCAACGGATTTGATGTACGCGGAATAGCATGAGTTACAAGCTTCCTTAAAGGTTGATCGGTATTCGGCAAACATATTGTAGTCTTTAATATTTTTAAACTTCTTCCACTTTATCCAGAGGCGCTGTTTCTTTTTGAAAGTTTTAATTAAATGAGGAGAAAACCAAACAGGAAAGTTAAGTACTCGAGACTTTACTAGAGGAACGTTCACTGAGACAATGTTGCTCAACACTTCATAAAATTTTTCCACCGCTTCCTCAGAAGAGAGATGATCCAACAGGACGGACCATTGGATTTCGTCGATTTGTTCATTGATAACATCATAATTGGCCTTACGGAAATCATGTTTTTTTAAGGGTTTTCTTTTTATGTTTTGCATTGATAAACCTAAGGGGGCTATCGCAACAAACGGAGGGTGGTGTGGATCTATAGGTAGTAAGGGATCTATCGGAGGGCACAAAGTGCAAATTATGTTAGAAATGAACAAATCGAGAATTTTACCGTTACTATTAGCTATACTGTTATATTGGTAGGCATCTAAGGTTGACATTAGCTGAAGGAGTTCTGCGCATATAGGGGAAGATCCTGTGCAAGTCATGCCAGTGATTTGTTGCTGACTACCGGGCAGGGCAACTTCCCAAGTAATATCCGGAAGATTATAATCTCCAGCAATGAGTACAGTCATCACGTCAGGTTCATTCAGTACGTCCTGCAGCATGTCGAAGTGAGAGCTATAAATATCTGCGGTCACCCATGGTGGTATGTATGCTGCACTAATAACGTGCATTTTTGCACTGTTATTTTTACTCGGAAATCCCACCATGAGATGCTCAATGCAGGTGGTGGAGTTATTATGCAAACGATTAGAAACGTTAAGCAAACACGAGCGAAGTTCCCGCAGCACTGCGATGAGGACCCCGCCACCATCACGTTTTTTTGTTGTGTTACGATCTCGGTCGCATCTGTAAACAACATATCGAGGATCCACGAGCTCAACGCTAGCAATATCGGCCACAAGCCATGTTTCAGTTAGAATTATAATGTCATATGAAAACGATAAAATGTTTACAAACAAGGTGTTCAGTTTGGTTCGTACACCTCTACAATTTTGGTAGTAGATTGATATTTGGTCGCTGTTATCCATAACCACAGTACTTTACTATAAATTCGTATAAAACAATAAATGTTGTGCACGCAAGTAATAGCCAAAGCATAGCAGAAACACCCGGCAACATAAACCCACATGAGATAGGATCGAGAATGGCCAACATCACACTTAGATAAAAATAACAATCGTCCAAGTCATACTCACAATCACAAAAGACATTCAATGTTTTCGATTCGTATAAGTATTGTGTTGAAATAAGGTGCAACATAGTAACAAACATAATAATATAGTCCCAATAATTGTCAGAAGTTAAAATTAAATCTAAATAATATGAAAATAAAAATAATGTTAAAATAATCAAAATTTCTAGAATTACAATTAATGAAATTGGTGATAATAATAAGATAATTAAAATTAGCAAAACATGCAACGTAGAAAAAATAATATTACTTAACAACCACATCAAATACAAGACAGACGACGGCGACAAATATGAAAAATTAACAATGGTTGTGCAGTGGATTATTGAAAAGAAGAAACAGTTATTCAGCTGGTATCGCTTTGGTTTTAATTTTATTGAGATCGCGTTCTCCACGTATTGCGAATGCATTTTCACCCTCACGCTCGCGCACCAGTATGGTACCATTTTTGATCCATACAAATTTGTGATTATGATTGTTAGCGAGTTCACGGGTTTTACGAAATAACTGTTTCTTCCGTAAGGTTAAGTGCTCATTAACGTAGATAGATGCAGATGTACCAGTTATACCGATTTGGTCAGACTTCAGTGACTTAGCTTTACGGAATGCGCTAAGCAGGTTGTCCCGCTGTAGGCGCGTAGCAAATTTGAGAATGACGTTTTTCGGTCTTGTGCTTTGTTGGTGCGCGTGGGGCACCCTATGCACGGAAACAATGTCATTTAGTAAGACCGGGGACTTAAGTGCACTTCCTACGGCTTGGATAATCACTGGTAAGTTTTCATTGCGCCTCTCAGGCACATTGCATATTTCCACATTACACTGCCGAGCCTGCTGTTCCAACACGTCGATCTTAGCCTCCAAGTTACTGACCAACAGCTCCGACACAGCTGGTGCGTGTGTACTGCTAAGTTCCACTACACGCTTCTGTAGGATGTCATGTTCCACCGACTGGCTCTGGGCACTGGCTTGTAGCGTTATGACGTCATTACGGAGATCGGAGACCAGCTGTTTTAAGCCGATTTGCTCTGTACGAAGTGTTTGCATTTCCTTCTGGATATCTGTTAGGGTTGACTTAATATCGTCACGCAACTGACGCATGTCTGTATTCATGTCACTACGCCACTGACTTAGGGTTGATTGCAGATTAGCAGTGAACGATACAAAGTCTGCATTGGTGCTAGGCTTCGACGACTTTTCCGCGGTCATAGTTTTATTGCCCAAGCTGGTGGATGAGCTAAAACCACTCTGGTCCAAGTTATCGCATGACATGTCCATAGAGAGGTCATCAGCTGGTAGTTCAATATAACTGCGCACAGGCGTATTCACGTTTGACCTAGGGCGTCTAGTAACGTTACAGCAATCTGGGCATTTCCAGGTAGCTTTATACCTATTGTTCAGGGCCATATACTGTTGCGATGTCACATTCAGGCATTCATAGTGGTATTTACCACCACATACAGAGCAGTGGAGGATGCCATTGTCCGCTGATGATGTGTCAGTACAACACTGCATGATGAGTGACCGATCAAAGTATGTATTTAAATATTGAAAACACAGGTACTTAGGCGCCCTCTATTACTTTCTTGTTGCACTGCGATGGTATATTGGAGTATTAGCTACTTCAAGCGCCCTCTATGTTTTTTTGATAAAATCGGCTCAGATTAGGATCGAGACAACTCAGAGTTGTGGTCGATAGCTACTATGTTTTTACTAAGCAATTCCGCTATTGGATAACAGATGGCTCTGGTACCAGTTTAAGCTTTGTTTAAATGACTAAGCAATTTTGAGCAAGCTATTGAGTTTTCAATATGGCAAGAAGCACTGCCAGCGATCACAATTATATGCTTCACTACTATAAAAACACGGGGAACAACGATAAAATCGTTGCTTTGGCCCAGTAAGAATACCTTTGTCCACGGATGGGACTGTTTCATCTAGTTTAGCTCCCGCTATTTGCCACTTCACAACACAACTCACAGCATGTAGATCGTCCACTTGTAACTCATATATTGTTTTTGCACTTGTGAACTTTGATTTAAGCAAAAGAAACGATAGATAAAATTACTTAATCTATTTTTAATAATTATTCGAATACGGAGCGTCGTAAGAAGAAAACTTATACTTGCGCCCTCTAGTGGCTATGATAATAATAATTTGATAAGAAAAGCATACATGTGTATGTAAATGTGTGTTACTGTCATAAAGTAAAGGCATCTTTTATACAAATATTGCATATCGTCTAGCTTATGTGATGGTGTGTGCTCCGTGGCATAAAATAGTATTAGTAATAAACACTTTGTCGATATTTTGCGGTGAATGTATTAGCTATGGATGGAGTAATGTATTACCGTGCAACAAAAATCAAAACCGTTTCAGTTAATGCTTAGTATAACTGATTAATAAAACTAAAGAAAACTAAACCCGTTAACATAGCCCAGTACAACCCAGTTGAAGAAAACAAAAGAATTCTGAAAAAAAAAAATAGTCACTTGCACTTTAATGACTTACAATATCACAGACAGTTGTAGGCATAGTGAGAACGTTACTTATGGAAGTGCTCAGCACTTGCAGCATCGCGTAGTTACTTAAATTACAGGCAATTAACATTATATTTACATTACAAATTACATTTATACAAACATGTTTACATAACATTACATTAAAATTACAGTTTAATTTTATTTAATTTTTTTTTGCGCAAGTATGCGTTTAAACACGGGGTGGTTTTAGTCGGTTAGATTCGGACAGACACCATCGACATCCATGAGGAATTCCACCTTGAGAAGAAAGCGCCCAGTAACTCGACTCAGACTCAGACTATGGCAGTCTGAAAGACGAACCATACCCATAGGATTACATTGCAATATTTCTAATCCTATGGGTTGCTAGTGGGAAAAATAGTATATTATTCGTTAATATGCCAGATATTTAATGGAAATGGAACAAAATGGGGCTTCTATGGTGAAATATACTGTAGGTATGGAACTCTTACCATGGTTACGCTAGAAGTCACAATGACTCAGGTTTATTTAATTGGTTTTTATGCTGCCAATTTGGTCTGAATTTATTTAACCGATTATGTTTATTCATTAGGAAAACAAACAGTTACACAAATGTAATTAAAACTATAATTGATTACAAAAGTATTGGTATATGTGCAGCTCTCGACATCATCCACGTGTTGCATATTGATATCATAATAATAGACTACAGTGAATGAAACAAAATGTCTGTAATTGCGATCAATTTTAATGTAGCCTTCTTAATTTTAAACTATTAACAAAAAGTACAATAGCACAGTTTATTGGTCATGTTCTAATGCACTAGTCTATGTCCATTGACGTTCGCTTCTGCACATCCTACACCTAAAATATGCTTATCAGTATCGAAATCTTCCATATATACATATTAGTAGATTTCGTCTTTTTGTTTGTTGAATGTCAAATCGGTCTGACTGCGGGCGTCTATTTATGGCGGCGACGATGCTTCAGATGTTGTAACAACATATTGGAACATAGTCCGCCTTATATAAATAACATTCCTTTACTTTTCAATTTTTAATTACAGATTTGTGCAGGTTTATAACCTGCACAAATCTGTAATTAAAAACAAGTTTCCAAAATCTTTTAATTGTAAACCTCAGACATTATTTTCCAAAAGGTGTGATTAATGGAAATGGCTTTTATTTACTGCAATAAAAAAAGTACAATACATACATTTATCTTAAAGTAAGTAGTAGAGTCTTTCATTTCATTGTAAACCTCAGACATTATTTTCCAAAAGGTGTGATTGATGGAAATGGCTTTTATTTACTGCAATAAAAAAAATTGAGAGCTGAAAATAAATATAAACAAATAAGATACAACCACTCCATAATAATATTCTTCAACAATCGATTTGTTTTCACGAAAATAATTGGACGATCTCTGTTTATGTGTGACGTCAATAACCTGCTCTTTTTCCTAAAAACAATACATCAAAATGGCATTTATTGTATATGTACTTTGAATTTGGTCAGTCAGTTTGATCTGTAGACGGTACTGATTTGCTTCGCTTTATCGTTCTTCAGTAACCTTAAGTTTGGACTACTGAGCTTCAGTCAAAGACCAAGTCTGAATACGTATGTATACGATGCTAAATAATAATATGGATGATATATGATGATGATATATATGGATGGAGTACTGCTCTCATCTTTGGGATGGATCTGCTAAATACCAACTGGACGCGCTTGAGTCAATCGAGAAGCGGGCCAAGAGACTCATTGGCAACGATGCACTGGTCGAGTCAAAGCTCCAGAGCCTTGAACATCGACGACGAGTTGCAAGTCTATCGGTTTTCTATCGGTTACATTTCGGGGAGTGTGCGATGGAATTACACAATCTAATTCCACCAAGCCCGTTCCATCATCGGACTACGAGACAAACGGCGAAGCGCCATCGTTACATGGTGGACATCCCACCCATACGCACAAAACGTTTTGGGAATACCTTCATTATGCGTACGGCTAAGGAGTGGAATTCCCTGCCAGAGTCTGTTTCCCGATAGCTATAACCTAGGAGTCTTTAAGTCAAGAGTGAATAGGTTACTTTTAGGTAAGCGTGCTCCATCTTCGACCACATCATCACTTACCTTACTTTACCTTACTTGTACTTACAGGTGAGATGGTGGTCAAACGCGAACCTATTTTAAATAAATAAATAAATTTTGACTTGCTGTTACTTTAATCTTTTACGTTTAGGAGAAGGCAGCTTATATATTTCTGTTATGATATACAATAAAGAGTATCCATTATCAACCTGCATTTAATAAATTATCCAACTCCTATGACGCACACCAAATCTTCCAGTGCCATCTTTATATTCTGCGTGGGCGCAATTCTGGCCATCTCTCTCTGCGTTTGGTGTGGTCTGGCTGCCTGGGCGTCCTGGATCCAAGGCGGCTGCGACCCTGGCGGTGTGCCCTTGGTGGATGACAGGCTCCTACCAGCGTTCGTGACCTACGTGTCTAAGGTTAAGCACCTGCCTGGCCTGTCTGGAGTGTTCCTAGCTGGAGTGTTTGGAGCTGGACTTAGGTAAGTTCTGTGAAATATCGTAGATTTATCTAGAACTAGTACTCACGCGGGGCTTCGCTCCCGTGGATTCTATCACGGTAAAAACATAACTCCCCTTTTTTGCAGTCACGTAAAAAGTAGCCTTTAACCTTCCTCAAGCTTCAAGCTACTTCCATACCAAATTGCATCCAAATCCACCCAGTACTTTTGAAGATTAGCGCGTCCAAGCAAACAAACAAAAAAACAAACAAACTTTTCCGTTTTATAATCTATACTAATATTATAAAGCTGAAGAGTTTGTTTGTTTGCTTGAACGCGCTAATCTCAGGAACTCCGGTTCTGATTTGAAAAATTCTTTCAGTGTTAGATAGCCCATTTATCGAGGAAGGCTATAGGCTATATATCATCACGCTAAGACCAATAGGAGCGGAGCACTAATGAAGAATGTTTCAAAATCGGTGGATTTTTTTTCCACGCGGACGTAGTCGCGGGCGGAAGCTAGTATTAGTATAGATGTGTCTTGTTACACATAAACAAGTAGGGGTAAAAACTAAAAAAACTTTCAAAAAAGAATCATAAAACAAGCAGACAGCTGTTTTAAAGCCTTTAAACAGCTCCTGATCTAAATTTGAACTCTTTTATTTAGATTAATTAAATAGTTTGATTTTTTTAATGAATGAGCCTGGAGATGCGTTACTTTGAGAACCTTGATTTCTGAAAACCAGATAAATTTGATCATTACTGAAATCAATTGTAAAAACAAGTAAAATTCGAGATTCGAAGTCATACAGCAAATTCAATTGAAAAGCTTTTCAGAAACTGAGGGTTAACGTTTTTGAAATGTATTTTTTCTCTGTTCAGTTCACTTTCAGCAGTGTTAAATGCGTGTGCGCTGGTGGTGATTGAGGACATCATCCATGGCTGGTTGAAACTGAAACTGAAGCCTTTCACTGAAGGGATGCTGGCGAGAGCGATCACCGCTCTCCTTGCCATCGTATCTGTGGTCATGTTGCTGGTTATACAGAAACTTGGAGGCGTGCTTGGTAAGTAAGCTGGCTGACTAGAAATATATATAAATATATATATATATATATTATTCCACAACTTTTCACACAACGCCATCTAGTCCCAAACTAAGCAGAGCTTGTGATATGGATGCTAGACAACTGATAAACATACATATATATTTCTAAATACATACATATTATAGATAAATTACACCCAGACAAAGAACAAATGACCGTGCTCATCACACAAACATTTGTCCTAGGTGGGAATCGAACCCACGACCTTGCGCATAGCAGTCAGGACCACTGACCACTATACCAACGGGCCTGTCAAAAATGAGGCGTTTTAATGTTTTTTTTTTTTTTCAATTGTCTATTGATATTGATTAATTATATATTGGTACCTTTGATCACAATATTTTTAAATAGTTAGCGTTCATCTCAGTCTCGCTTATCGGTAAGCCAATTAAGTAAACTTCACCGCAGTTTTAATACTTTTGAAATTGACATGGTCACTAACAGTATCATTAGAACTTGAAACGGGATGTTCACCATGTGTATTTATCATTTCGATTCCCGATATTTCGGCACTGTTGCAAGCGCCATGGTCACCGATGAACTGAAGTAATTGCGGGTGGACGTTTATGAGCAGACGAATCGGTCTACTCTCTCTCTCTTTATGAACCATCAATCAATATAGGTAAATATAAAACGCTTCCGTTACTGACTGACTGACAGACAACGCACAGCCGAAACTACTGGGCGCAAGAAGCTGAAAGGCATGTACGAGGGGCGGCTGAAAAGTTTTGAGCCTAGCCTAACGTATTAAAAATGCTGGTAAAAATGTATTAAAAATTATTTTTCAATATATAGTCACCCCATATTTCAATACACTTCTTACATTTATTATAAAGGGCTTTTAACCCGGTCAAAAATATTCGCCATTTTTGTCTTCGAATTGTTTATTTACGGTCATCTTCATTTCTTCGTAACTGCAAAGGTCTTTTTTTCAAATTTGAAAAGAGAAAATAATTGCTAGGAGACAAGTCTGGACTATAGGGTGGGTGGTTAATTGCTTCGAATCCTGTCTCAGCGAGGGCACGCCTTGCAACTTGCGCAGTGTGGAAGGGCGCGTTGTCTTGCAAAAACAGGACTCCTTTCGCCAGTTTGCCTCTCCGTTTCTCAACAATCACTGGACGTACCTTTATCGACAATGCGGCATAGTAATCTTTGTTCACTGTTGTATTTTTAGAAAGGTAATAAATGAACAAAATACCTTCATAATCCCAAAATAACAGTGGCCATGAGCTTGGACGCCGATCTTTCCACTTTGATCTTTCTCGGCGGCTTTTCTCCCTTTTCTATCCACTGAATTGACTCCTGTTTTGACTCCTGATCGTACTGTCTGATTTCATTGACAGTAATAAGGCGAGAAAAACATCGTCAGAATTATCACCACAGGTCTCCAAAAACTCCTGCGAAGTTGTGACTCTACGTTGCTTGTCCATTTTCGGCACCCATCTCGCGCACATTTTTATGTGCAGGTAATTATGCAGAATGTTTCCATGAATTGGTGAATGAATGTTTCCTTGCTAATGCCCACGGCTTCAGCTATCTGCCACAACTTGATTTGCCGATCTTCTAAAACAAGTTTTTTTACTTTTTCAACGTTTTTTTCGGTAACGGCGGTGTTTGGGCGTCCCGACCTGGGATCATCTTCGAGCGACTCCTTGCTGTGTTTGAACTCTCGGTTCCAACGTTTAACGGTCGCAAATGAAGGTGCAGACTCCCCATAAACTGCTGACACCTCTTCAAATATTTTCGTCTATGTTTTGTTCTTCTTTGTTAAGAATTTTATGACAGCTCTGTACTCCAATTTCGTGCAAAGTGCGGATGACTTGGGCATGGTGACGTTTATGGTTCAATTACTAAAAGCGTAATGATGCTAATGACATGAAACTTGACATATATATTTCTAAGGATACTCACAATTCCAATTCCTCCAATTCCTTGGGGTGTGTAGGGGAGCAAAAAGAAAGGATTTTTAGAATTTTCCACGGGATCGGAATCTACCCGAGAAAAACCTTCGACGCGAACGAAGTCGCGGGCAACAGCTAGTTTGGTATATGTGACAATGGAAGCGGTGTCGCCGCTACCACCGTTGGAGCGGTTTCGCACCACGTCCGATCCGAATCCGATTCGAACACGTGAAAATATGGGTCTAGAAAACTCGGCCCGAATTCGGATATTGCTTACGCACTAGTCCGATCTCTGATAGGTACAAATCCAAGCAATTCAGGAGCCATCTTTTGGAATACGTCATTTTACGCGGAGCCACAGCAGTGGGGCCACACACACGTCGTTGATCACGAGTTCTATCAATGTAATCGTAATTGTAATCGTTTATAGATTTGTCCCATAAACAGGGCTTATTTTCAATTAAATCAATTATATCAATTAAATAATCAATTATAAAAATAAAAACATCGTAGGGAAACATAATGCAAATAGCAACGTGCGCATGCGCTCGCTGCCACACTGAACTAATACATAACGTGACCATTAATTCTTTGACTCAAAATGGGATGGTTTATTTAGGTCAATTAACAAGGTAGTCAGAGAAAAAAAAACCCCTTTTTAAAAGTTAATTATTCAGAAAATGTTACAAATTAAAAAATATATATACCCTAGCGTTTAGTTATATTTATATTTATCAGAGGAACAAATCTGCTTTAATATAGTTGATTTTAAGTACGAATGAAACTCTTGCTACGTTTTTTTTATATTCGCCTTACTTATCAACATCGCCTTTAGAACTGAAGAGCGGGCTCGACTACCCAAATTTTCGCACGGTTTCAGAAAACGGGACAATTTAGCGTCCCAGAGTTGATTTCGGGGACACCGGGACTTCGCCGCTTCACGCCACCCAGCCGCATACCCCACCCGCCCCGCTGCCTCTCTGCTCGTACGCAGCTCGGATTCAACTCGGACGCAGTGCGCGAGCATTCATACAAATAATACTATGGCTACTCGGTCCGTCAATAATCTTCTCCGGAATGGAGATTCTAGAATGACGGAAAGAAATCAGATGACGGAGATCGGATCTAGTGCGTAAATTACTTTAGAAATAGTTCTACGGCTACTACGGACCATACTTTCACGGGTTCGGATAGGATTCGGATTAGTGTTGCCCAAACGAGAGTCTCGCAAGAGTTTTGCAATTAGCGATTATCCTATTGCTATTTATTAAACGGTAGTTGAGATCTCAGAACAATGTAACAGACTCTGTTACATTGTTCTGAACAGACTCTGTTACATTGTTCTGAGATCTCAACTACCGTTTAATAAATAGCAATAGGATAATCGCTAATTGCAAGACTCTTGCGAGACTCTCGTTTGGGCAACACTAATTCGGATCAGACGTAGTGCGAAACCGCTCTTACATGTATCACTCAAAATTCGAAACGATAAATATACATGGTAAATATCCCGTTTTAAGTTCTATTCCGCAGTACCCTTTAGTTATGAAAACACCGATTCTGGTAGGAAATTTCACCCCTTAGCTGTAAATACTCCTGAAATGTACTCTATCGTTATCAGGTGTAGCAACAGCTTTATCAGCCATCGCAGCCAGCGCAACGTGTGGGGTATTCACACTCGGCATGGTATGCTGGTGGGTGGGGCCTCGTGGGGCCCTGGCGGGGGCCGTGGCCGGGGCCCTGCTGGCCGGCACCGTGTCACTGGGGACCCAGGCAGCGGCAGCTAATGGGCTGAGGGCCCCACCGCTCAATATCACGATGGACTGTGCCCAGAACGCCTCTTATGTCGATCCAATGCTCAATTCTCTTGTAAGTACATGTTGTTGTTCAAAATAATATTGTGCCAGAAATTGTATTGGTTTATATTGCAGTCTAACTCTTAGATTTATTTATTTAAACTTTATGTGCAATAGTGGTACATTAGCGGACTTAATGCAACAAGGCTTTCTCTACAAGTCAACCTTTGAATTAAAAAGACCCAACAAAACCGATTAAAAATAAAAATTTTAAATTGAAGAAGATTGATGTTTGAACTGGTTAAATTGTATCCGAATGAAGATAATAGAGAGATATGAGCTGTAAATGTGCTTAGGAATGCCTTTTGTATTAGTCGGCAAATAAGTCCATTCGACTTTACCGAAATTGGGGACGAAATTGCCAAGTATCCCCATACCAAATAAATCAAGAAAAGTTTAAAACACGTGATGACCTTAGTCTAGACATTTGTAACCATGAATGATAAAAAGGCTTACTACACATCTCTTAAAAAGATGTCCTCTTTTATGTCTTTAGATAGTGTCAAGCGTACGTGACTCTCGTGTTAATTTTAAAAATATGTGTGACACGAATTATGTGATACTATTTGGGTTAGTGTTTAGAAGTAGTAACAACTACTTACTTTAGATTGCGTTGTTGAAGAGTTATTTAGAAGGAATTCATAAAATAATAATCACAATTTATGCACGAAGGCCTTTTGTTAATGGTACCTAAGTATACTTAAATCTTGAATAAATTGATGAGTCTTGGCAAAACCTGATCTAACAAATTTATTTTTAATTTTCCCTATCACAATATTTTAATTTTTAGTTTAATTACCTCTGTGATATAATTATCTAACCAGACCAATCTAACCAGATGCAGTACCTACTAGTATTTTACATGGAGCCTTGGAGATAGGCAGTCGCCTATCTGACACAATAACTCAAGGCCCAATTTACACCACCGTGGAATGAAAGCGTCAATTTCGCCTCATGACGCGAGAAGTCGCGCGAATTCGCTGGAATGCTCGAGTATTCTCGCGCATTCCAGCCAATTTCAGCATTCCAATTCGCGCGACTGCGCCTTGCTTGCTTGACCCAACCGACTCCCCGTTCGCGCCACTTCTCGCGGATTCCACAGACGGCGCCGACAGTAGCTAGGGGAATTCTCGAGAATGCGCGAGGATTCCCCGGAAGACGCGCGACCTTTTTTTGGCTCCTATTTAGTTTGTATGTCAATTGACATAAAGTTCATTATGCTATGTACAATTTCGTTGCAAAAAGTCGGTTCCATTCCATTCTGCGACGGTGTAAATTGAACCTTAGTAAGACTGGTGTTAGATTTTCTGGCGTCTGACTACCCGTAACGACTGTCAAACATGTACAGACGCCAGCACATCAAGCTACAACAATCTGTCAAATTTCTTTAATAGATTTTCAACTTTATTGTTATAGCAATTAGGTTCAAGGTTGATTGGGAAAATTTTACAGTTTCGGGTAGCTTCATGTGCTGGCGTTTGTACATACAACAGCCAGGACCAACAGCTTTACGTACTTTTCGAGGCACTTAGAAATCTCGATATGTTATTGGACATCCGTCCGCGGATCGATCTCAGCTAGCGTTATTTAACCTAGAGGTCTGGGAACCTGTGCTGTTATTATTTAGCCACTCCACTAGTAATGTTGTAAAGCGGAAAATTTTGTTTGTTTGTTTGTTTAAACGCGCATCTTAGAAAGTACTGGGTGGATTTAGATGAAATTTGGTAAGGAAGTAGCTTGAAGCTTGAGGAAGGTTTTATGCTACTTTTTACTTGACTGAAAAAGAAGAAAGTGTTCGTCGCCTTAGAGTGAAAACCTCGGGAGTACATTTTTGTCCAAATTTATTTTATTGCGTTTCCAGAAAGCAATCCTAGTAACGCACATCCTGATCTCACTAATATGTTCATTCGATACTCGAAACGCTATCTATGAAAGTAAGTGAGAACCTCGCAAACACTCGCATCGCGTCGTCAGTTTAGCGTTATCAGGCCATGGATAATACTGGGTGGCCATTTCTGAACTGTTCGATATTATGTATATTTTTCATATTATACATAATATCGAACAGTTCTGGATATAAAAACGGGTTAAATATACATAAAAATTAATTTAAAAAAAAATCATAAAAGAAACCGTACAAAAATTTTATAGCACGCAGATTTTTCTTCCTCCTGAAAAGTTACTCGTTTTTCACTTACGAGGTTTTCACTCTAAGGTGTCGTTATGCTTTTATCGTGAGAAAGTTCACAGGAGCGAAGCCCGCGATTGCTGCTATAATCATACACGTACTTAATACATAAAATCTGTCATCAACAGGACCCAGAAACAGTGTTCCCACTATTTCGGATATCGTACCACTGGATAGCGCCACTAGGTCTGTTCGGTACGCTCTCAGTCGGCATGATCGTGGGCTGGCTTTTCGATAAGAAGGATAGTTTGAAGATGGATGCCGAACTGTTTACCCCGTGTATGTGGCGCTTCTTGCCACAGGAGGCCATAGAACGGAAAGGGGACATCAGAAGAGCGCTGACAGAGAGGGACACTGCTCCTGCACTTGCCGCTGCTCCTCTTATATTGGCTACGATTGATAAGGTAACTTCTAATCTTTTCTCTACTATAGATATAAAGTTTCGGTGCTGAGCAAGGGATCTCGGACTCCCCGGTCAAGCAAAAAGTCCTTTGGGCGTTTTCTTATAGAAATTTCTCCGTAGTAGCCCGATTTAGAAACGTCAATGTCATTTTGGAAGACCTATCTATAGACACCACATACGTATTGGGTTAGGTAAAAAAAAATCGGTTTCGTGTATCGGGGGGTATAAGGGAGCCCGCCTTAATTTTATATATTTTTTAATTTTATGTATAGAAATCGGAAAGCGGTTTAAAGAATACATCTACCTACCAAGTTTCATATGTGTACCTAGTTTTTATAGTTTCGGAATAAAATGGCTGTGACATACGGACGGACGGACAGACAGACATACATGACGAATCTGTAAGGGTCTTTTTATTTTTGCCATTCGGCTACGGAACATTAAAAAGATTCCGACGAATTGAGAACCTCCTCCTTTTTTGAAGTCGGTTAAAAAACGGTTACTACTTTATTATTATTTTTATTTTATTGTTCTCTGACCTAAGTAAGTACGTGGATAGGTAGGGATTAAGATATGTTGCGTACCTACATGTACAGTTTCATTAAAAACATTATTTTCCAAGAAAAGACAATGAAAGACAACGAAAAGACTGAATTGCTCATTTGTTTGAAAGAATGTGAAGAGTAAACGCACTTAAAGTAAAATTTGACGATACTTTTAATGGTACCAAATGTAGAACTTTAAGTATATTAATGAATATAAATACTAATCATACTCATAGTAGCGTTAGTATCGTTTCATGGTGGACATCCCACCCATACGCACAAAACGTTTTGGGAATACTTTCATTGTGCGTACTGCTAAGGAGTGGAATTCCCTGCCGGAGTCTGTGTTTCCTGATCGCTATAACCTGAAGTCAAGAGTGAATAGGTTACTTCTAGGCAAGAGTGCTCCGTCTTCGACCACATCATCACTTACCATCAGGTGAGATGGTGGTCAAACGCGAGCCAAATCTATAATAAAAAAGTAGCAAAACCCACTCTGCATAAAAAACCAACATGAGATTAATTTTGAAAATTTATCTAGTGCGCAGTTGTAAAAGTTATTGAAGTACCTTTTACTTGACCGTTGTAAATGATAACAATACAATAAGTTTGGGCATAAATCGGTATTGGAAAATAATTAAATACGATTTTTGACGTCAGCTGTGACATTAGGTATTACTAGCTACATTATATAAAACTACACCCCGAATAATCTGTTAATGCAATATGTTCTTAATCCCATTTGTCGTGTTCCTGTAAATGCTTAGTAGTGTAGAATTACATACATTACGTTACTTAGAATTAATAAAGAATGCTAACATTATCTGACATCACTTGATTATTGGTATTAATGGGTTGTTGGAGTAATTGTAGCTATTTGCTGTATCATGTATCCAGTGATATTTTATTCAATCTTTATGTAGGTACTTATCGCTGTTTAGCTAAGAAAAAAGTCACTTCTTTTGGTGGGGAGCTTAATTTTATAGTTACCGAAGGGTAACATACCATGGTACCTAATTACATGGGTACGGTAACATTTCCACGTCGAGAAAAAATGTGGGAAGTAATGTCCCAACCCATCTACAGAGCGACCTTGACAAACGTTGATTAACCCTGAAGATTCGCACAGCTGCTTTCGCTAATCTACGAGCTCGTATTAAATATACAATTCAATATGGTCACAGTTGTAATCTACTAAAACAATATTAATTAAGCAAATAACTGTATGGTTGAGCTGTATACGATCAACGCCTACTAGAATTATCATAGCAAAAAGTTTTAAGCTAACAGTTGCTTTAAAAAGGACACAGGCATTCAGCAGGTGGACATTCTCGTCACTCTGAAAACTTTTTTTTAGAAATAAAAGACTACACAATTCTTATAATAATTTTATTTATTTATTATAAACTTTGTTGGCGTGAGATAAATATATACTAAGATTAAGATTATAAAGATTGCTATATTTCAGTAATTCAAATGGGATAACAATTAAAACTAATTAGAGGAATGGGATGAGATTAACTTACTATATATTTATGGATACAAATAATAAAATCTGAGTACAATGTTTATTTAAAAAAATATATTTTAATAGCATTTATTTATTGCTTTCTCTCTTTTATTTTTCAGATCGAAATAAATGGCGAGCCGAGTAGATGAGACTGGCATAAACTACAAGATTTTGTATTTTTTTATTCATCGTGACAAAGCTAGGCACACATAAAAAAACATATCAAGATCAATATGTGAAAAAAAAAATGAATGAAATGTTTATCAAAATCTAAGTTTTAAATGAAAACATTCCGTTTAAAAAAAATAGAAACAGTTACTTAAGATATCATTAACAAATCATAACGCCTGTACATATTCCCCGATGGGTAAGACAGAGGTCAAACAAGGAAGTTAATTTTGTTAATAACTAAACTGTTATATATGC
Organism: Tholera decimalis; assembly: GCA_943138885.2. Lineage (NCBI taxonomy): Eukaryota > Metazoa > Arthropoda > Insecta > Lepidoptera > Noctuidae > Tholera > Tholera decimalis. The sequence goes on from OW964553.2 coordinate 33,484,930, forward strand.
TTGTGTTGTGTTACTTATAAAGAAAATGAAGAGAATGGGACCAAGAGACTAGACATTAGTGTACAAATGTATTGATATGATTGTGTTAAATATTTATGCAGTTTGCAGCCAATAAAATATTTTACTGGATATATTGGCTATTATCGAGTTAATACCTACGTCATGAGAACGTGGGACAATGAAGTACTATAAATGCTACATTTTTAATGATATGCAGGGTGACTTTTTATTCTTTGTTGGTTTTACTATTGGTGAATTTAGTTATAAAGAGTGAACATCGTAATACTTCAGTATGTGCGTTTGTCACCAACTTCCTCTAAACGGCTGGACCGATTTGGATGAAATATTGTGTGTTTATTTCAATGGGTTCCGGGATGGTTTTAAAACACCATTGCATCTAGTAGATGGTGCTGTAGTTGGTTTTTCAGGAAGGACATCTCCCGAGACAGTTACTCTTTTATAAAATAATATAAAAGGTAGCGCTTAAGGAAGGAGCTGTTTTATAGCAGCTTTAGGGATATCCCTAAAATAAAAGTCATCCAAAGGTTGTCTATAAGAGATCGTCCTGTGCGATAAGACCGCCCATTGTACACTAGTTTAAATTTTTGTATCCATAGAAATATTGTGAGGTGTACAATAAAGCATATAATAAATAAAAGTAAATTTTCATGAAAACCGGTATCCTTGAAAGTCACCCTGTCTTTATAGTTAATAGACAATATTGTAAGTAAACAAAATGTTCAATATATTACAAATTATGGTGCCAAGTTGTTTGTTGAAATATATTATGTAGAAATAGGTATAAATATACTCTATTTATTAAATAAATTAGTTACAACTGTGTTATGTTACTAATATAACGTTCTTATTTATAAATATATTAAATTAAAAAAAATTATTAGATCTATTTTGGCTGTTACTTTTTATTTTGATAGTAAATTGTACAATTATACTGTATTACGTGTACTTAGTTTATGATTATTTTTAAGGAATTCAGTAAATTATAAATAAATGTTTCAGATTGTTAAGTACTTAAATAAAAATGTGACAGTATTTTAGCCTTCTTAAGTCAGTGCTAGATGACTTAAAAATCATAATAAATTCAGTTTTTTAGCTCAGTTTACTTAATCTGCAAACCCAGTCTCGTGAAGGTTTTAACCTCGATTTTTCTGTTAAGGCTGTTCAACATAATGTGAGGCGTACTTATTGATCACTAGTGTAAAATAAAACAAGAAAATCGCATGAGCCACCTAATACTTAACCAATAGAGTAGGTTCTGTCCATGAAATTACCAAAAATCATGGGACAAGTAATTTTTCTTAAGCCATTTACAAAAAAAAAGGACGATACCTACAGTGCGCTAAATTTCTCGTGAAGTTAGTCTAATATACGTAAAAAGTGAAATTTCATCGATGTACGTAAAAATCTTTTACTTAGAAGTGACATTATGAGCTCTACCTAGTGATCATTATTTTGTTTGGTGTCTTAAATATTTTCTATTCTAACTAACGTGCTTAATTATATTATAATTTGAAAATAAAGGAAAAATCCTTTTTTTTTTGAATCGTCAATAGCCTATAGTGATTAACAAGATTGCTAGCAATGGTAATTCTACCCTTGCTAGTTCTCCTTAAAAATATATTTATAAAACTGACGATGACACAGATTCCCCGAATTACGCACCTGATTTCCTTTTACATTAAGATTTTAAGTTTTAAGGCACTATTTCAGTCTGTCTAAAAGCACAGTAGGCGTACTCGAATAATCTTCCTTCGCAAGTTGTTTTGTAGATCTGGGGTCTTAAAAAAGGCGCGATAATAAAGATGAATTTTCTGCATAGCATCTGTTCACATGCGTTGCTTAAAATAGTATTTCCTACTAAGGTGAAGGTTTCTAAAAGTATTAATTTATAAATAAATAAAATATAATCCTCGAATGAACTGAAACAATCCAATGTGTAATGATCTTATTCCTATTTTGTTATGTCTTGCTATTTTCTTTTCTATTAGTTATTTTAATGAACAATATCTGTTCATACTAGCAGCAGATACAATAAATAATGTAGTGACAATGTTACGAATATTATTATCAAATATTTTGTATGCGAATTAAGTAAATTAACATATTTAAATTACAATGGAAAAGTCGACGTCTACATACTTCAGTATCACAGGAATGAATGTATAAAGTGATCATAGACTAGGACCTGATAAACTAATGGCGCTATATTTGTTGAGTTTATAATAATAGTGGCACGATAATAACTGTAATTTAATTTTGTATTCTAACAAAATCACATTCTTATTTTAAAAACTAAAAAAAAAATATGGCCGGCCGGAATCGATTTCTATCGTGGATTTCAATAACGATTAATTAATACGTATTTTTTAATACAGAAAGCGATGTATAGTTTAGTTTTAGTAAGTACTATATCACAGTAAAGACCAATGACCTCTTTCGCCACGCTCAATCGAATCAACTATAGCATGTGTTTGTAAAGTTTGTTTGTTTATTACTAGTAAGTGTTTGTATAGCTATTTGATTTTATTTAATAACAGTATTAAGTTTATCATCTACTTTAATTTATTGCATATGTTGTCAAAATTTTCTGAGCATTGCACAATTTTAATACCGCCCGCACAATAAACATGTACCTATAAAAATACATATATTTCAATATATTATATTTTTGAGTTATTTTTTAATAAAAAATATTCACTAAAACGAAACTGCGTCTATGTATTTCTGTTTTGGAAGCTGTTAAGATCGCTTTATATTTTTCGATCAAAATAACGTTTGTAACTACATCCATAGAATTGTTCTCTAAAAATATCATATGACTTTAATTTAGGGAATAACACACAACCAATTGTTGGCTGTATTCAATGTATTTATAAATATAAGTTCTTATTGCTCACATTCTTAAAGTTTCTTTTTCTAACCACACAAGTTTAGGTGTAATTAGATATTGTAGTACCTGAAATGTATTCAGATAATATTTTAATTATTTGTAATATATATTTTGTTACTATTACATTTTACTTAAGAAAGTATAATATTTATGTAATTAAACAATTATATTGTTACAAAATAAATGCAATTATAACAACAAGTTTGCCTATTCCTTATTTCAAATTGTAATTCCGCCATTTTGAATGTGAATTATTAGTAAAACGTGCGTACAATTTCGTCTTGGGAAGTTTGAAAAGTTATAAAATTTCGAGGAGGAGTGGAGACGAGGAGAATAACGTAAATAGTCAGGTGTTGGCAAATGTGGTGGGACGGTGATTTGCATTCGGAACGCGCTTCACGCTATTAAAAGTGGAAGACGAACTCTGTCGCTCCTGACTTAGGGGCGTTGTGGCGAGAACGCACCCAGAGATACGGCACGTGATCTTTGTTTAAAGGGATTGGTTTGTGAGGGACGGAACGCAGAGGTAACAGATTAAGAAAATAGTCAAATCCTTGTCATTTTTGGATTCTTTTGAAGGAACATTTTATTCAACTGACATATTCATATTCATTTATTTATCAAATATAAGCTAACAGTTTACACCAAATCGCTTATATATATGCTAATTCTACAAAATTACATAGAAAATTAAATTAAAACTTCTAAGACTAAAAAATAAATACAAAAAAATACGGAGTAACATAAAAATTTTAAACAAAAAACAACCTTAAACATAAAATTTGAAACTTTATAACAATTAATTCTTCATATTTAAATAAATATACATATGTTTAGCGATTGTCCATTGAGAGTCAAAAAATAAATCTGCTGCAGGAATATATTTTAGCAAGTCATTTATTAACTTAATTGATATGGCAGTGGGAGTGTTGTTGGTTCGTGGAGCACGCCATGTAGGTGGGTAGCAGAGGAGTCTATGTTGTCGTCTTACAACGCCACGCATATACTGGTCAAGAACATAAAAATTTATTGACTCTCGTAGAACGGGACTATCTATCTTACCTACTAATATTAGATAATAATTAATTATGTGTGCGGATTCTCGTCTGAGTTTGAGTTGTCTATACCCACCATTCCTGACACGAACAAAGAAGGATATAGAAAGGGGTAGTATCCGTATTGACGTTTGTATAGGTATCTACAGAATTTACGTTGAATTTTTCTATCATAATAGTGTACAGTGACTCTTGAGGACTCCAAACTATTGCATTAAATTTTAATTTAATACGGACATAGGCATTGTACATTTGTTTTATAACTTGAGTATTCTTAAACTGAGATGATAATCTAATGATGAAACCAAGACATGCTGTGTTGCTGGCGAGATTTTTTACGTCACTAATTTATTTCTATGATTATCCATCCAAGTAGTCTTCTTTGAATGAATTGAATAAATTTCGATCTATTTATATCTATTGAGTAATTGAAAAATCATGATAGATGGCATCGCTACCAAATCATCAAGTCATTTGATTGATATTTCAAAAATTAATATTTTTATTGAATAGGTTTTGGCTGAACATTAAAAAGAATCCAAGATTTCCAATCAATAGACTTTCTAAATATTTTAAATTTTACCAAAATACTCTCACATGCTTGACCAAACTACCTACTCAGTATAGGCCAGTTATTTCAACAACCTCAATTTCAAGTAATTTACTTACAATTCAGACGCAACCGCCCAGAACATTGCCATCAATACCAACGCGCAACCATTTCCCGTCAAACGACACGAACAAACTTATTCAACTCAGCTATAAAATCGCAAATTTCTGACAAAAAGCATCGTAAAACTGATTGCGGCGTCGAAAAGCCTTGAACGAAGGCTCGATCGTAAACTGAATTGGCCTAGGAAGTGTTTAATTGCGAACGGTAGCTTGCAATTAAATATACGTAAAACGAGTACGGACTATAACTCTTGTTTGTTTTGTTTGGAAGAAATATCTCGTCTAACAAGATAATCAAGTTGAAGAATTTACAGCCTGGCTAGATTTTAAAAATATAAAATAGAGGTGGGAAAAGATCGTCTCCCACTGGACGTGTGAAGGAGGACAACGCCGCTGAGGTCGACCACGGCGCAGGTGGGGTGACGATCTGAGCATATTCGCGGGGCAAACATGGTCCGAAATTGCTCAAGACACAGGTTTGGAAGGAAAAAGGGGGGCTCAACAGTGGAATACTAGGCTAAAAAAGCTATTTCAAATAATTTATTAATGATAGATTCGCTTTTGATCTGATAAGCGATGATGTCGTCGAAGATGAAGTAGGCTTACCTATAAGTAATATATTCACTCTTAACTTAAAGAGTTAAAACATATTCTAAAATGTAAGAAAACTTTAGGAACCCTGGTTATCTGGTACAGATTCCTATGTCGGCTGTATGCATAAGTTTTAATGAATAAATAAACTATAAAATATTATTTTATGGTCTTTCTAATTTCATCAAATTACTTGATGTTGCTCACAAACTTCCTAAGTTTTCTGTGGCCCATTAGGCCATTACGCGCGATAGAATAAACGAGATTTTATCACTAAACTCGGAAATTAATATATCTTAAGGGCTTTAAATAGTTGTTTAATTGTCATTCACCTCCTTTGACAGTCAAAATCTTACGTCATAAGCATGTCCCGCTTCAAGATGTAAACCATGAGAGATTTGCTCAGTTCGTTTCTCTGTATTAACAGTACCTACCTTCAGCTAACCAAGACTAGCAGATAATGAAGCTACCCACAGTTACACAAGTTTATGGTCGTCGTAAAAAGCACGCGGCCCATCGTGGTAGACGCCGATTAATTAATGAGCCAACTTGAAAATATATTACCCCATTGGGACTCAAAAGGTGTTTCGTATAACGGCTCTTACCCGCTTCATACTTAGGACCTCTAAACGTAAAATTAAATTTTATTGTTTTTTTTTTGTAATGTTGACGAACGTTTCATTTTTTGTAGGAGTCATTTAAAGTGTGTTTTTATTGTTATGTGTTAACAGTTTGATTGCTTTATTATTGACATTATATTTACTTAAACGTAGTGTCATCAAAATAAATGATGCAATACACGACGTGGGTTACAGTTCCGCTAGCGTTTGACCGTCCATCTCACCAGATGGTAAGCCAAAACTTTGCCTACCCGTAACATACTACATTCTTGACTTAAAGGCTTCCAGGTACCTAATAGCTATCAGAAAATAATTATATCAGGATCTATCCTAGTAACAGTCGTAGCACAAACAAATAAATGCTTACTATAAAACTTCTAAAGGAACACAGCACCACAGTATTTTTATACTGTGACAGCACTTCCAAAAGAGACTTAACGTTCACATTTATAACAGCGATTTAGCGTCTTTGTGTGCAGAATCACGGTCTCCGCTATCTCTTGCTCGTATCAGAGTCCTCCCTCCAAAGACGGCCATTGGTCAGATAGTTTCACATTTACGCCCCACACTGGGACATTACACAGATAAGTATACATACGCGTCATTTATCCGCAGAAAAAGTATGGGACATTACTGTAGATATACAGGATGGCTTCTAATTCTTTGGTATTCCCTAAAGATTTTATGAATACGATATAGTCAAAGTTTCGAGTCCTACCTACGCGATCAATGTGGGAATGGCGATTATTTGATTATTAATTTAGTAGTAGTAGGATTAAGGAGCAGGATCCAAATTTCTTGCTTGACAATAAGATGGAGTATTTATTCAACTACTATCGAGTGGCGATGACAAAAGTAATGACGCTTATCAAATCATTTTATTTTATGGCAGTTATTTATTAACAAAGACCCTGGATGGTGACACCGCGTTTTTTAGCTATAAAGTTGAAAAAATTGTTTTTGGCGATTTCCTTAGCTTTTTTATTTTTTACTTCAGTTGCTGCATGTTTACTCAGAGAATATTGAACTTTCAAAATACAACTAAAGTTAATCATATTGGTCTACAACCACGCTAGCAGGTATGTACTTGTTTACTTTGGGTGAGAGCATTGTTTTTAGAGGTTAAATTTTGAATTCAATTTGACATGAGAGGGCAAGATGGGGTTTGGGGTACCCCATCTTGCCCGCAATAAAATACGATTTTTTGACAGAAGAGTCTGATACTATAACAACTAGAACATGTGTGACTTCCACTAAAACAATATTTGAGACCCACCCTGCGTTGTCCTTGCCTAAGCAGATAAGAAAGAAGCAGGCTAACACACCAGAGTTATCTACAGCATCTGCGACTGCAACGTCTACTTAAGCAACTCTGATACCCGCTGAGGCTGAAAAAGAAACGGTTTTAGAACCTGAGGTGACTATGTCTGGTAATAGGAATATACTTATAAGCTCATTCGTGCTATCTACAATACCAAGTCCTCAGCTTGGTTGTTCTAGTTGGCCTGATAACACTGAAACACATATGACACCAAGAACTCCTCAGAAGTGATTTTTTTTTCTGCAGCTCTCTCTTCCATCTAGGGGAGAGGCTATAGAATAACACGTAAAGCTTCGCGTATTGTAAGAAAACGAGGAAAAACTGATATCATAACATCATCACCATATAAGCATGGATTAGAAGACACGATTCAAAAAGAAACTAGCAAAGGAAGATAAGCAAAATAAAAAGAAATAAGAAAACAGAAAAAACCGCAGTTGATAAAAAAGAGTGGCTGAAAAGTAAAAAGTATCAAAGGTCCTTAATAGAGAGTAGCACGCGCGATAGTGAAGTAGCAAATACACTACGTATGTATTGTGAAGGTTATTATTTAGAGTCGAATGAAGGTTGGGCTGCTTAATCTACATGCGGTAAATGGGCGCATTGCAGCTGTGCTGGCATAGATGACGAAGATGAAGATGCAACGTTTACGAGTGAATTTAGTCAGCAAAAATGAATAGATTTTAGAAAACCCCATCTTGCTCCTTAGAGTACCCCATCTTAACCGAGGGTGGGGGCAAGATGGGGAGATCTGACTTTTTGTATGTTTTTACTTAATTACGAAACCTATGTTCCTAATTAGACTACGTTATGAAAGACTGATTACCAAAGATGATTATTAAAATAAAAACCATATCATAAACGGGAAATGTCTTGTTTTATTGAGTTTCAAACGTTAACCTCCCCGTCTTGCCCCCCCCCCCCTCCCTTCCCCTATATGTCTGGAATATTTTTATTTTCTCAGCTGCTTCTAAGGCAGGGTGTTAAAATAGTATCTAAAGCACATTAGTTTATGGGTTTTTTTCATTTGGCGACATGCTAATAAATGACTATCACACTGAACTTTTAATGATTGTGTTTTAATGAATGGCCTAGAAGCATACAATCTTTCTCTTACATAGGTTTACGGTACACATTCTTGAAGTTTTTTCTTTGAATTAATTAAGAATGCATACCGTTTTTGCCTAATGCAAGCTTCATTATGTTTGCTAATTATAAAATAGAATTTTATTGTAGTATAAATTATTGATAATAATAACTAACCAGGTATCACTACTTATAGTTACTATTAGGTACTTATTTAGAATAAAATACTATTAAAATTTAGATGGTTTTAAATGGTTAATAAAAAAGCATATAAGCAGATGCTTAGTTTTAATTCTGATTATCAAAATATTTAAATTGAGAACCTTCAAATCGATATTGATTCACGATTGTTTATGAATTCACAATCTACTATTGAATTCTAATCTATCTATTGAATTATTATTTTAATAAGCCTGAATAAGTACATGAATAAACCAATAATACTTCATTTAATTTAGTAAGCTGAGATTCATTACTAGCTAAATTCTTGTTGTGTTATGTTTCAACAGGCCACAGACCTACAAGCTCATCATCGCATCACTTTAATGCATGATATTTACAGGTTTAGAGATTGGCAGTTTTTTCAGAGTAAGTCATCTATCACCTATAATAGAATACGCCAAAGTATTCGTAGTGTCAAATTCCTACTGACCAAAAACCCACACTGTTCCTTATTCTCCTGTTGTTGCGGGGCCGCGGTATCTCGTTAGAATATTACCCTGGCAGGTAAAAAAGGTCTGTTTCTGATTTAAAAAAAAAGCATAAATATAGAGTAGTGTATATGGCTTCAAATGGAATGTAATTAATTATGATTAAATATAAAACCAAAAAGTAAAGAAAAAACAGGTATATTAAAAAAATAAAACAAATTAAAAACTATCAAAAATGTCCATTTTTTCAGAGTAAGTTATCTATCACCTATCATAGAATACGCCAAAGTATTCGTAGTGTCAAATTCCTACTGACCAAAAACCCACACTGTTCCTTACTCTCCTGTTGTTGCGGGGCCGCGGTATCTCGTTAGAATATTACCCTGGCAGGTAAAAAAGGTCTGTTTCTGATTTAAAAAAAGGCATAAATATAGAGTAGTGTATATGGCTTCAAATGGAATGTAATTAATTATGATTAAATATAAAACCAAAAAGTAAAGAAAAAACAGGTATATTAAAAAAATAAAACAAATTAAAAACTATCAAAAATGTCTATTATTTATTTTTTAACAATGAATACATTCATTATAATGTGTACACAAACCAAATGACATATAGTTACCAAAAAAAATGCAATTAAAATTAAAAAAAAAAACATAAAATTTCGTGTAAAATAAAAAAGTTAAAAAATGTTGTGATTAAAATTGTATATAGATTAATTAATTAATTGTAAAGTAATATTTAATATAAATATGCTATTTATACTTCATGAACTACGGGATAAAATCCAAGAAAATAGCAAAAGCTCACAAAAGCTAGGGAAAGTTCTTAAATCGATGTAATCCCGGTGATCAAAATCCCTCAATGAGTGCAACGACTCCTACTTCACATCCGTGGGCAAAAGCCTGGCTGACACAATACTGACAAGACTATCAGAAATACAGACATCCCTCATCAGCAAGTACACACCACAAATCACTTCACCCTTCTCTTTCTTTCTATATCCAACAGATGATACCGAAATTTCAAAAATCATACATCAGCTAAAAAATTTAAGCTCCCCTGGCCCCGATAAAATGACTGTTAAACTCATACAGAAAATCCATAACTTGATAAAAAAAACCGCTAACCCATCTGATTAATCTGAGCCAAACAGGAGTATTTCCAGAACAATGGAAGGTTGCCCAATACATAAAAGTGGTGCAAAAGATAAACCTGAAAATAACAGACCTATAGCTCTTCTTGGTATTTTGTCCAAAATCCTAGAGAAAGTAGTCAATTCTCGTCTTGTAAATTTTCTTGAAAAACACAATCTTATTACAGACAATCAATTCGGGTTTAGAAAAGGCAAATCTGCTGAAAATATGGCGTCTCTGTTGACTAACTCCATCTCAGCAATCATAGAAAGGGGTGAATGTTGCTTGGCACCACTTTTTAGACCTAGCCAAAGCGTTTGACACCATTTCAATGTATCTGCTTCTCAAAAAACTAGATGCTGTAGGCATAAGGGGAAAACCTCTTGAATGGTTTCACAGCTATCTCACCAATCACCGACAGTATGTTAAATCAGGCAATCAGTTAAGCGATCAACTCCCTATAAATTTTGGAATACCGCAAGGTAGTTTACTGGGTCCAACATTATTAATAATGTACATGAACGATATACTGAACCTCAAATTACGAAACGCAGAACTAATATCTTACGCAGATGACACAGTTATCACGTTTCATGGCCAAACCTGGAAAAACGTTTACGGTCATGCGGAGGAAGGATTGGCAAAATTAACGCAAACACTCAACCACAACCTTCTTACACTTAACTTAAATAAAACCAAACTCATCACATTTCACAAAACTCATTCTTCCAGCCCTCCACCGCCTTACATTAAAATATCATACATGCTCAAACCGTTTTTTAAACACCTCACGTGTAAACTGCTCATGTGGCTGTATTAATTAACAGAACGCCATCTATTCGATATCTAGGTCTCCTAATTAATGAAAACATTTCATTTAGAGCTCACATTCAACTTCTTTCGGGCCGTCTAAGGAAACTCATACACATTATGAAGAAATTGAGAGACCGCACCTCACAAGACATAATGAGAACAGTTTATTTTGTGATATGTCAGTCTCTTATCCAATATGGAATATCTGTTTGGGGTGGAGCTGGTAAATCAATTATGATGGAGCTGGAAAGAGCCCAAAGAGCTGTTATTAAAGTCATAAAAAACATTTTTTTATTCCACTGACTCCCTTTATAAAGATTTTCAAGTTGTATGCGTTCGTCAACTCTGTGTTCTAAATGCGTTGCTGCGTACTCACAAAAGCATGAAGATTCGGCCCGACTACCACCCAACTAGCACAAATGGGCTGCATTAGGGCTTTGGAGCGTATCCGATTATTACTTATGGTAATAGACGTAAGCGCTAGAGCGTCTACTACAGACTTAAAGCAGCCGCTTTAGCGCTATTTGGGCGCCATTTTATGCAACCTAAAGTTCCATTTAACCTGCACAACGGTTGCATAAAGGGTCCTTAATAGCTATAACGATTTATTAACGCTATACTAAAGCTCTAGTAGCGCTACTTTTGAATGATTTTGAACTACTTTGAACGAATGTATTGATTATAGTTCTTTATTGTATATCTTCAGTTGACATTATTTGTAATATTTTGGTAAAGTGTTTTCGTCGCCATCATGAAAATAAAACAAAAAGAAGTAAAAGTTTGTATTCTGTATTAGCAAGATATATAAAGATACTTAAAACGCTGTCCAGTTTACTGTAGATATATAAGATAATTTTCGAGTAATTTTAACGCGCTTTTATGATATTTAAAAAAATAACAAAAGATATGTGATATTTTTTATTTGTCATACAGAATAAATTTTATTTCCGTATTTTTACGTGTCGATAACTTACTATTCGCAAGTGGCCGATTGTTTACCATTTAATTTGATTTAATGCACATTTAACTGAAAAACCAATGTACATCAACTCAATTTTGCAAGTGAATTATAAGTTTTCTTAAAAAAATCATGGCGTCATTGTAATGTAGTCATAACCTGCAGTTTGAGCTCTAATAAACTCCCTTTTGAGAATCATAGCGCTAATTTTCACCCTTCTAACGCTTCCAGTGATTTTTGTTCCCCTAGTGCAACTCACCGCCACAAAAAGCTCCTATTTTCCTGTTTTTGAGGTTATAAGATCTAGTTACGTATTTATTCGTTTAGCATCTATTTTTATTAAATGTTTTATAACAGTTACAAAAGCGGCTGTAAAATGGCGAATGGATTGAGCCTGCAAGGAATGACTATTGCTACCAAAGGCTTTAGTTACTGATGATTTTTTTGTAACTATAGTATGCATAAGAGTTTCTATTATTTCTATAATGAAACTTATAGTAGTATAATAGTGGTTACTATAACTATAACCTATAAAAGTTACAATGGAAACCACTGTGCAGCTGTGAGTGGCAGAATGACCTTCGTAACTCTCATATAAAGGTGTAAGTGGTAAATGAGTTCTACCGTGGACTACTGTGAAGGCTAGGGTAGTATTTGATTCAGCTTATAGCACCTTAAGTAACTTTTAGAGCTATAGACGTTTACGGATGCAGATATGCAACTTTGAACTGCTTTTTAAACCCTTAAACCGCTATTTTACAGCCCAAAGTAACAAAATAGGCTGCTATTTCCACTAATGTGCTCGTTGGGCACTTATTAACTTCCAAACGTATCTTCTGCATACCGTTACAACGAACCTCTTCTCTTCTAGCCAGACGATGTCCCGCTTACCTACACACTCTCGTATACAACAAAGTCTCCAGAAGCTTGCCTTGTGACATAAAATATCTTTCCCTCACAGCGTGAAAAATCGTTGTCATACAATGACTTTTAGGTCTTTCATATGATGAATCTGAAAACATGCTAACATCGCTGTAACCCACTCACTCCAACTCGAAATCTCATCAGACACAAACTCCGACACTACACACACGAACACATACACACAAACCACACACACACACATAAACACACACATTTGTATTTTTGTTTTTGTCATAATTGAAGAAGTTTATTTTGTACTTAATTATTATTTTTTGTCTTATGTAATTTTAAGTTAAGTAGTTTTAAGTCGATTTCATTTTATTTAAAGTTTTTGATGTTCTCACATAATTATGTTTTTTGTTCAGATCATCTTTGTTATTGCACCCACAATATTATCTACCACAACTTAGGTCCCCAAGATACAGGCATAGCCTAGTTTGGGGATCATCGGAAATTTGGAAAGAATCTAACAATGGTCTCAATAAATTCTATTCTAAGAATAGAATAGAATTTATTGAGACCATTGTTAGATCTTTTGAAAGTGAACGAATTATGAATAGAATAGAAATTCTATTCATAATTCGTTCACTTTCAAAAGATCTAAGGAGTCTTCATCAAGTTCCTTCACGTTTTTAGTATATAGTTTTCTAATGCTGGTTATGTAGGGATCTGAAGTATAAAGAAGAGTATGAAATACATCCTCATTTGTAGCGGATCTTGAGCATTTTCTAGCATGATGTAGAGGATTTTTTTATAATCCTTATTGCGAGATTCTTCTGCTTCTTCCGAAAGTTGACCAATAGGAAGCACTGCAAAATGCTTTATGACACTTTCTCCATTAATCAAAATTTTGTGAACTGAAGATGACATGTAGTACCATTCATAATGACTCACATAAATTCTGGCAGTCTCCATAGCATAACTACCAATTTTTTCAACATTTATCATTACACCTGATGAAAGAGCTTTCTGAATTATGTAAAGTCGTTTAATCAAATTTATATCCACTCCTGTAATTTCAGCAGAGCAGCTTGCATCGTGAAAAAATCTTCTGGCAGTATTACCGTCATTAGTATTACCAACTTACTTGTCGTGGTTTGTCGATGATCTATTCTAGCTCTTCACTAAAACGTTTTTGTACCATAGTTTTCTTCTCTTGTTTTAGTCATTTCTTTTCTTCACTTGTGGCTGACCATTTTTGGAAAGACGGATTATAGGAAATATATAAAATCATTTCCAAACAAACATGCAAAGTAGACAGGCCGTATTGACAAGAATCTTCATTTTCAGGCCTAGCAGTCACTTTAGTCAAATCGTTCATTTGGCATGGAGTAGCTTCACATATTGTACATGTGGAACCAGAAGACGTATCGGTTAACACCTGGGCTACTTTGACATCTATCATTGTAAGAATAATATGACTTTGAAAATCACTGAGGCTGAAACATAAGTTGTCTTCAGATACATGATAATTTTCTTTTAAAACTGTTGCTAATACCTCAAATGTTTTTCCTCCTTCGATATACGAAAGTATTATTTCACGTTTAGAACACTTAAAAAAACTTTTTAACAAAAAATAGAACCGACTTCCATATAAAAACACTACAAAGGCAAAAATAACTTTAATTTCGGAAGGCGGTGTCAAAAACGAAAGTATATACAAAACTAAAGACACCGCCTTCCGAAATTAAAGTTATTTTTGCCTTTGTAGTGTTTTTATATGGAAGTCGGTTCTATTTTTTGTTAAAAAGTTTTTTTTCACGCTTTTTAGTGAGTCGGTTTGTAATTTATCTAGTTACAAAAGCCATAATGTCAACAACTTATCACCTTTTACAAAATATTGCTTTTCCCGATGCATAGCCGTTAATTTTTGAGGAGTTCTGCTGGTACTTGACCATCAGCTCTACATCACCATATGTATTGTGACGAGCATAAAGTGTTTAACATCCGTACTCAAGTAATCGAATAGCAATCCACGAAATACTTATTATTGAGGAGTTTCAGTAGCCATCTGTGGTCTTCATCATCAGTTCAACTTCCCCAAATAGTACTTTTCGGAAGCAACTGCTCAAGGTACTATAAGAAATACCCAAAACGCTATAGGTGTGCCTGTAATATTTGAAGAGTTCCCTCGATTTCTTCAGGATTCCATCATCAGATCCTGATTTCGTAACAATGGGACCAACTAGAAAGTATACCCATTCAAACGCAAAAAGAATTTTTCAAATCGGTCCAGCCGTCTCCGAGTTATGAGGTAACATACATAAAAAAAAAAAAGTTCAAGACGAATTGTAAACCTCCTTTTTTATAAGTCGGTTAAAAAGTAGACATTTTGAAGAGTCAACAAAACACATAGTTTATATTGTATTCGTAACAATTACACGTCTGTTTATTCACCACTATTTTGTTATTTAGAATGAAATGAAACAACTGTTTCTATATATACTACTAGCGAACCGCCCCGGCTTCGCAAGGCAGCGTTCGCGAGAATCGTTAACGTACGGCAGTTTTTTCGACGCCTTACTCCACAATTTTCACTACCACGAAAAATCCTATCTATTTTCCGGGATAAAATATAGCCTATACGGATTCGGAAGAATCCCTCTAAGTAATGGTAAAAGAAATTTTGAAATCGGTCCAGTAGTTTTTGAGCCTATTCAATACAAACATACAAAAATACAAAGGTTTCCTCTTTATAATATTAGTATAGATTTGAAATATGAGGGTAGTGTGCAACTTGTTAATTAATATTTTCACACGCAACATGAGTGCAAAAAAGATTAAACGCCCTAATATCAATGATAAATTATAAAACTTACAGCAAACTATTGATATAGAAACAGTCTACATTTCAAATGTAGACTGTTTATTATATCAATAGTTACCGCAATATATACCGAGCGGTTTTCTATCGGTTACATTTCGGAGAGTGTGCGATGGAATTACACAATCTAATTCCGCCGAGCCCGTTCCATCATTGGACTACAAGACAAACGGCGATGCGCCATAGTTACATGGTGGACATCCCACACATACGCACAAAACGTTTTGGGAATACTTTCATTGTGCGTACGGCTAAGGAGTGGAATTCCCTGCCGGAGTCTGTGTTTCCCGATAGCTATAATCTAGGGGTATTTAAGTCAAGAGTGAATAGGTTACTTATAGGTAAGCGTGCTCCATCTTTGACCACATCATCACTTACCATCAGGTGAGATGGTGGTCAAACGTGAACCTATTATCATTAAAAAAAATAAAAATAAAAAAAGCATATCATTAGCGACATTGACAAAAACCTTTTTTACCCGACTGCAAAGGATGGGTTATGTTTTTTGCGCGTATCTTGTATGTATGTACTGTGTATGTATGTTTGTAATATTGTTTATTACCTCATATCTCCAGAACCGCTGAACGAATTCACACAATTGAGGTATCGTTAGATATGTCTTGTTCTTAGATAGGTGACATTTGAAAAAATTAAACATGGTGGCTGTGCGAAGCCATTATACGTGGTGAAAAAAAATATTTTATTTTCGAATACTACAATATGGGTATCAAATTAAAGGGCTGAATCATGGCTTAATACAAGGATTTCAAAAAGGTACATCATGTTTATCATTAGTGTAATATTAGCAAAATAATACAATGAGAAAGTTTAAAAATATGGACTTCACTTTCTGAATCCAGTGGAGTGCCAATGTGACACGACCGGGAAGACTAAAAAATTGTTAATTAATATTTTAACAAAAAATTTGAAAAAGAGTTATTTGTTATCAGTTGAGCAGTGGAGTTTTTTACATTTTTCTACGATTTTCCATAGTGCGACGCGCCGTCGCCGCGCCGTCGGCTCGGGAAGGTCCTATGTTTCTTGAAAACCTCTCTTATTAAACATACGACAGTACTTCACAGCAAGCGTATTTATTTTTTTCTTATTAAAAGGTTATTAGCAATGTGGGTGGAATTCACATTACTAGCAATCCTGTAAACCCCTCCAACTAAGCGAAATATGCTTGTGTCTGGAGTGGGTTCACGGCAATTGTGTGTCACTCAAACAAGAGCTATAGTAGTTCTAAAATGATATCAAGAAGTCCTTAAGTGATAGTATAATTATTATTATTATGACGTTTATTTCAGACATTGCATCCATATAGTGTTAGTAACAAAAACTTACCATCTAGTGTTAGTACTTATCAATCTATTAATAAAATGGCTCAGAATTGGCGAGTTAAAGCTACCCGCCACCGTTTGCAGCATGCTGTTGGGACTCTCTCTCACCCTCCTTGACAAAGATGCTGTCTTTTTGCGCAGAATCACATGGTGCGGCGCAAGCCATCGGTGCGGGCTTGCACGAACATCTCTGATGCGCTGCAATAGCGAGGTAGTCCCAACAACATCCTGAAACTATTATTACATTGTACACGCAGGGCATCTAGCGATCGTTTGGAGTACTTAGTCCATAGATTACTCGTGTACATACTCTGACAGTACAACTTAAATAATGTAATTTTTAACCGACTTCTAAAAAAGGAGGAGGTTCTCAATTCAGATGTTTGTATTTTTTTTTTTTTTTTAATGTTTGTCCACGCATAACTCCGTCGCTTGCCAACCGATTTGAAAAATTCTTGTCTTGTTAGAAAGGGTATACTTCTCGAATGGTCCCATGAAAATTTTATCGAAATCGGACAAGCCGTTTCTGAAAAATCAACAAAAGTCTAAAAAAAATATTTATGTTGATGATCTTTTCGTTTACTCTGCATTGCGTTTTTTGGTCGCGCAAAACTCCGTCATTTACGAACCGATTTGGAAAATTCACTGACCCACTAAAAAGCACGAAAATAAAAACTTTTTTGCAAAAAATAAAACCGACTTCCATATCAAAACACTACAAAGCCAAAAATAATTTTAATTTCGGAAGGCGGTGTGAAAAAAAAAGAAAATACAAAACCAATAACACCGACTACCGAAATTAAAATTATTTTTGGCTTTGTAGTGTTTTGATATGGAAGTCGGTTTTATTTTTTGCAAAAAAGTTTTTATTACTTATTCTGTACAACGAGCATTAACATGTTGGTTCGTAGATTTACTCCGGACAGCTAGTGCCCTGCGCTCTCTTTCAATATCAACATGTCTTTAAGGTCGTCGGCAAGAAAACGCCCTAAGTATTTAAAGGTGGACACTCGCTTTATAGCTGCCCCGTTCAACCTCAATTCAAGGTCATCTCTACTTTGCTTGCCGCCGACCCTAAAGACCATGTACTCAATCTTCTTCACATTATAAGTTAAACCATGCACGGCAGCGTACGATTCACACCTTTGGAGTAACTCTCTGATAGCCCTCGCCGATGGACCCAGCAGAACCATATCATCAGCGTAGCTGATGTTGTTAAATCTAACCCCATCAACACTGCATCCAACACGTACTGCTAAGTCCAGCGATGAGTTCATTTACGTATAGGTTGAAGAGCCTAGGAGATGTCAATCCTCCCTGTCTTACTCCGCACTCCAGCCTATACGATTCAGAGAGTGTACCGTCCCATTTAACCTGGTTGGTTTGATTCGCATACCAATACTGGAATAGTTTACATATTTCCGCCGGCATACCCCCATCCATCATCTTACCCTAGAGCACATCATATGAAACAAGATCAAATGCCGTGGAGAGATCAAGGAAACGAGCGTCCCTCGATCTACATAGTATTGAACAGTGTGCTTGAGAGTTAAGATAGCACTTTCGGTTGATAGTCCGGGTCGAAACCCAAACTGTGCGTTATGTACATGTAAGTAGTTATATCATGTATTATGCCACAGGTTAAACAGCGCCTGCACCTACTTAAACGGTTTTAGAGAACTTACTTCCAATAAGAAAATCTTAAAGGTTTTAAGGATAAATAGAAAGCTCGTGGCTAAATTATAACAGCTGCAGGTCGATATGCCGAGGTCGACCCGTGGATGGATGAGCAACTTTAATTCCCGACATTATTGGATGCCTCGAAAAGTAAGTTAAGATGATGGATGCCGGCTATCATTTATAGATCTTTGACAGTCACTAGGATTATCAGAAACCAAGAAACCTAGAACTGGCTTTGGTTAGAGGTACGGATTGTGGTGGTCACACAACAAGTTATCCTGGTAAACCGACCCTAACACAGTTGGGAAATAGAAAGTAGGACTAGGCGTTGACCGCCACTTCGTACGTGTGGAACCTTCGCATATTTTTCGGGGTAAAAAGTAGCCTAAGTATTCATGTTATAAACTATACATACTCGTATGTATAGTTTATTCGTCCAAATCACCGTTTTTACGTGATTGAATAACCAACATCATAACTTTCATGTTTATAATATTGCTTTTTTTTTGTTTTTTTTTTTTATTGTGTGAAAATCATCGAATGACTTCTTCCGCTCTGGGTCAAGCGGAAGGGTGTGTCAGATTTCTACTGACTAAAAACCCACCCTGTTCCTTCGGCTGCCCTAAATTTCCGGGGCCGCGGTAACTCGGTAGAACTTTCCCGCAAACCCCGGCAGGCAATGGCCCTATGAGGCCCCGTCACTGGTGTTTTTTTTATTCACATTGAGCTCACTCTTGACCTCAATCTCGCCTGATGGTAAGCGATAGATGAAGTCTACGATGGAACGAGCGAGCCCAGAAGATGCCTGTACACTCTTGCTTTAAAGGCTGAAAGGTCATAAGTGGCAGGAAACACAGAAGCCGGCAGAGAATTCCACAGCTTGGAAGTGCGCACAATAAATGTGGAGGAGAAGCGCTTGGTACGACAAGACGGCATATCAACCAAGTGTGGATGGCAGCCAGCCGTTCGTCTGGTAGACCGGTAGTGAAAGGGAGATGGAGGAATCAGGTCATGGGTAATCTTCTTAACATATTGAGTTTCCTCCGTGCCTCGGGAAGCACGCTAACCCGTTGATTACGGCTGTCATTTGTACATGTTTGACAGTCGTCACGGTAGTCAGAAGCCAGAAAATGTGACACTGCTGTCGTCAAGAGGTATCGTGTTACCCAGCTATTCGGTTGTGGAGGTCAGGTAGGCAGTCGCTCCATGTAAAATACTAATGCTCAGCTGCATTCCGTTATACTGAGTGGACCTCAAAATATTTGACAAAAGGCTGACCATATGATGAAGGTAAATATTTCTGGAAAATGCGCTATGCTATTCTTAAAAAAATTGGCCAAGTGCGAGTCAGACTCGCCCATGAAGGGTTCCGTAGTAACTATAATAATATAATATAATATATATATTTATTTGACGCAAAAATAAACCTTAAAAATTTCTTAAAACTAGCTTATTTACATTTTTAGGGTTCCGTAGCCAAATGGCTAAAAACGGAACCCTTACAGTTTCGATATGTCTGTCCGTCCGTCCGTATGTCACAGCCATTTTATTCCGAAACTATTAAGACTATACATGTGAAATTTAGTAGGTAGATGTATTCTGTGAACCGCTTTCCGATTTTAAGAAAAAAATGTAACAATATTTAAAATAAAGGGGGGTCCCCATACATGAAACTAGAAATGAAAATATTTTTTTTCATGAAACCTAAGCGTGTGTGGTATCTATAGACAGGTCTTTAAAAATGATATGAGGGTTTTTAAAACCACTTTTTCATAAAGTCAATCGTTTAAAAGATATAAGCTTCCAAAGTGGTAAAATGTGTATCCCCCCCCTCTAACTTCTATAATAATGGAGTGAACAATCTAAAAAAAATATATGTCTGTAGATCTTAATGTAAAATTTCAATCAAAATTGGTTTGAACGAAATCGGGTCAGCAGTTTTTGAGATACAGCATATTTTCTAAAACCGCAAATATAACTTTGTAATTCATACAAACACTATGAAAAACAAAGTTATTTAGCGTAATTGTAAAAATGTAAATAAGCTAGTTTTAAGAAATTTTTAAGGTTTTTTTTTTATTCGTCAAATAAATATACATATTATATTATATTATTATAGTTCCTACGGAACCCTTCATGGGCGAGTCTGACTCGCACTTGGCCAGTTTCTTACAACTACGCCAGATAACATTTTTTTATATTTGCGGTTTTAAAAAATATGCTGTATCCCAAAAGCTGCTGAACCGACCTCGTCCTAACCAATTTTGGTTGAAAGTTTACATTAAGATCTACAGACATATTTTTTTTAGATTTTTCACTCCATTATTATAGAAGTTAGAAGGGGGGGACACATTTTACCACTTTGGAAGCTTATATCTTTTAAACGATTGACTTTATGAAAAAGTGGTTCTAGAAACCCCTATATCATACCTGTCTATAGATACCATTTTCAGTTTTAGTTCCACGTATGGGGAGCCCCCCTTAATTTTTAATATATTTTTAAATCGGAAAGCTTTTCACAAAATACATCTACCTACCAAGTTTCACATGTATAGTACTAATAGTTTCGGAATAAAATGGCTGTGACATACGGGACGGACGGACGGACAGACAGACAGAAAGACAAACAGACATGACAAAACTATAAGGGTTCCGTTTTTTGCCATTCGGCTACGGAACCCTAAAAAGTATTCTCATAAAAAACCTTGCAGTGTCCACAAGGTTTATATGAGTATGGACCTATCTCTTTTATATACATACAGTTGAAGTATAGAAATTAAATATCTCTTACCGAATTCAAAGCAAGCTTATTCATTCACTAATTACCATAAAAAAAACAAACGCTTTTACAGCGAAGTAAATAGCCATAGCTTAGAAAACTTGTCTGTTTTATAGGAAAAAGAACCTATTTAATCAACCCATATCTAATGAAAGCAGTAACACAATGATATACACGACATACTTTACAGCGGGTTTAATCGTGTGGTAATGTGAGCCCGGACAAGTGCGCCGTTGTTTTAATTGAGTTTTCTTCCCTTTGCACCTTTGTGGCGACGAGTGGTGTGGTGTCACCGTGTCGCCCTCGAGGTGGCCGAAATGAGATGCTGTGAAGCGGATGAACGGGAGGTGCCCTCACTGATGACCGGACGATGGATAAATAAAAGAAACAAGGTTTTATTGAAAGACGAAGGTTGTTTCAGGTGTAGAGATTCTACTTAATTACATATTCTATACAAAACCTACTTTAATTAAAATTAAGTTGTTATTAGCGTACTAAAAGTGAAACCTACTTTTAAAACATCCTTGATTTACGTAGATATAGATATAGGTATAATGGACGGTGGAATATTTAAATATCCTCATAACACAAGATTTTCCTATAATGGGGTCATTAATTTTTTTTAACGATCTTTTTTTCTGTATTTTTTAATCTCCCGTACTTGAACACTACTTAATTAACAAATAAACTTATTATTATTTCTTGTGTAATTATTACTATACAACGTTAAAATTTTAAGATATGGTTTAGGACTGTATAATATGATAAAACGAGTAGTAGAAGTCAGCCGCCATAGATTGTTCAATCTAATATAATTTAAAAAAATAACTGTTCCTGATAACCAAACATATGCTCATAAAGTCCCGGAACGTGGTGTGAGATCACAGTGCAAAGAACAGTTTGTTTTACAAAATTATGATATCATTTTTATAGCCAGCGTGTTCCCGCTGAGCGGCAGTCGGCTTCGACGTGGCTACACAACGTTGTCGTCTCATTTAATCGCCGCATTACATGCAAAGTGCATCTCTTACATGTAAAACAGTCCCGGCAGGTATTTAAATTTTCTCCTTTCCCCGTAATTCGTTGAGTGCAGACAAAGGCTTTCAGAGGAAACATTGTTAATGTGTTACCCAATGCATTTTACCTGACACGCGTGGCTATACATCTGCCGGCGTGTGCCGCCATGTTTTTGAAGTGGCGCGGAAATTGATAAATTAGATAAAGTTACTCAAGCGGAGAAAATTAGCATTGTATTCCATTCCACCGTTTGTGTGCTCAAGGGTGAAGCTAAATCACAACGAGGTAATCCGCAAGTGTCAGTGCGTTCACAAAGCTATTGAGCTACAGTTAAAGTGAACGTACGAGCAGTTTAACCGCAATTAAGCTTTTACGACGAAGAAAAACGGGGAAAACAGTGCGAAATAGACATTCGAAAATATCGGCGAAGAGTCGACAAACGAATTTCCGACGTGTCAAAGTAAATCTCTAGCCGACAATACGAATGGCAATAAAATCCGCCGTCGGGGGTTGTTGGCGATTGGTAAGCTGCCCGCCCCTACCACGAACTGATTTCGATAAAATGTTAATAGACTGCGATTTTTTGTGGTGGCGATAGAAGACACGAAATGTTTTGATCATCTTTGATTTGTGATACATACATATGTATATGTTATTTTTAAAGCGTTTGAATGTTTGTAACCGTCATAAACATGTGTTAAGCTGAAAGAAAAAGCAAAAACTACATGTACATTGTGTGAAGCTACGTAGGCGCCTACGCAACGGCTACGAAGCATATACCTCTAATAGCCGTATAACTCGTGTAACATTAATTATGTTTAAGTAATATGTATTCAGTTGCCTGCATTAAATTGATTAATTTCTCTTTATTCGTTTCACATTACTTAACAATTTATATTGTTTAATATTTATAAAATTACATAAAGAAATAGACGTCGCGTCGTTACGAAGACCATACTGTACAAAATAGTGGGAATACACTATTTATTTTATCTCCGATTGCTCATTGCACATTTACGTAGCGAGTTTAGTCCTATGCTATTCCCTGAAATCTATACCATTGCACATGGTGCATTTTTTTGGAATTACGAAGTATGGTACTTAGCGATAGTGTTCTGCCAGAAAAAGATTGCTTTATTATATCAAAGATGTTGTGACCAAACAGAATAAGTGTAAAATAAAATAAAAATGCCAAGTGCGAGTCAGACTCGCGCATGGAGGGTTCCGTAGTAACTACGCCAAATAGACTGCGATGTTCTATGCTGAACTTTGTTTTTCATAGCGTTTGTATGAATTACAAAGTTATATTTGCGGTTTCAGAAAATAGGCTGTATCTCAAAAACTGTTGACCCGATCTCGTTCAAACCAACTTTGGTTGAAAGTTTACATTAAGATCTACAGCATATATTTTTTTTTTTTTTTTTTCACTACATTATTATAGAAGTTAGAGGGAGGGGACACATTTTACAACTTTGGAAGCGTCCCAACTAGCACAAATGGGTTGCATAAGGGCTTTGGAGCGTATCCGATTATTACTTATGGTAATAGACGTAAGCGCTAGAGCGTCTACTACAGACTTAAAGCAGCCGCTTTAGCGCTATTTGGGCGCCATTTTATGCAACCTAAAGTTCCATTTAACCTGCACAACGGTTGCATAAAGGTTCCTTAATAGCTATAACGATTTATTAACGCTATACTAAAGCTCTCATAGCACTACTTTTGAATGATTTTGAACTACTTTGAACGAATGAATTGATTATAGTTCTTTATTGTATGTCTTCAGTTGACATTACTTGTAATATTTTGGTAAAGTGTTTTCGTCGCCATCATGAAAATAAAACAAAAAGAAGTAAAAGTTTGTATTCTGTATTAGCAAGATATATAAAGATACTTAAAACGCTGTCCAGTTTACTGTAGATATATAAGATAATTTTCGAGTAATTTTAACGCGCTTTTATGATATTTAAAAAATTAACAAAAGATATGTGATATTTTTTATTTGTCATACAGAATAAATTTTATTTCCGTATTTTTACGTGTCGATAACTTACTATTCGCAAGTGGCCGATTGTTTACCATTTAATTTGATTTAATGCACATTTAACTGAAAAACCAATGTACATCAACTCAATTTTGCAAGTGAATTATAAGTTTTCTTAAAAAAATCATGGCGTCATTGTAATGTAGTCATAACCTGCAGTTTGAGCTCTAATAAACTCCCTTTTGAGAATCATAGCGCTAATTTTCACCCTTCTAACGCTTCCAGTGATTTTTGTTCCCCTAGTGCAACTCACCGCCACAAAAAGCTCCTATTTTCCTGTTTTTGAGGTTATAAGATCTAGTTACGTATTTATTCGTTTAGCATCTATTTTTATTAAATGTTTTATAACAGTTACAAAAGCGGCTGTAAAATGGCGAATGGATTGAGCCTGCAAGGAATGACTATTGCTACCAAAGGCTTTAGTTACTGATGATTTTTTTGTAACTATAGTATGCATAAGAGTTTCTATTATTTCTATAATGAAACTTATAGTAGTATAATAGTGGTTACTATAACTATAACCTATAAAAGTTACAATGGAAACCACTGTGCAGCTGTGAGTGGCAGAATGACCTTCGTAACTCTCATATAAAGGTGTAAGTGGTAAATGAGTTCTACCGTGGACTACTGTGAAGGCTAGGGTAGTATTTGATTCAGCTTATAGCACCTTAAGTAACTTTTAGAGCTATAGACGTTTACGGATGCAGATATGCAACTTTGAACTGCTTTTTAAACCCTTAAACCGCTAAGTGGCCGATTGTTTACCGGTACATTTAATATACATTTAACTGAAAAACCAATGTATATCAACTCAATTTTGCAAGTGAATTATAAGTTTTCTTAAAAAATCATGGCGTCATTGTAATGTAGTCATAACCTGCAGTTTTAGCTCTAATAACTCCCTTTTGAGAATCATAGCGCTAATTTTCACCCTTCTAACGCTTCCAGTGATTTTTGTTCCCCTAGTGCAACTCACAGCCACTAAAAGCTCCTATTTTCTTGTTTTTGAGGTTATAAGATGTAGTTACGTACTTATTCGTTTAGTATCCATTTTTATTGTTTAGTGTTTTTAAATGTTTTATGATAGTTACAAAAGCGGCTGTAAAATGGCGAATGGATTGAGCCTGCAAGGAATGACTATTGCTACTAAAGGCCTTAGTTACACTGATGATTTTTTTGTAACTATAGTATGCATAAGAGTTTCTATTATTTCTTCTAATGAAACTTATAGTAGTATAATAGTGGTTACTATAACTATAACCTATAAAAGTTACAATGGAAACCACTGTACAGCTGTGAGTGGCAGAATGACCTTCGTAACTCTCATATAAAGGTGTAAGTGGTAAATGAGTTCTACCGTGGACTACTGTGAAGGCTAGGGTAGTATTTGATTCAGCTTATAGCACCTTAAGTAACTTTTATAGCTATAGACGTTTACGGATGCAGATATGCAACTTTGAACTGCTTTTTGAACCCTTAAAGCGCTATTTTACAGCCGAAAGTAACAAAATAGGCTGCAATTTCCACTAATGTGCTCGTTGGGGTATATCTTTTAAACCATTAACTTTATGAAAAAGTGGTTTGAGAAACCTCAGTATCATTTTTAAAGAACTGTCTATAAATACTACACACGTATAGATTTCATGAAAAAAAAATTTTCAGTTGAAACCCCCTTTATTTTAAATATTTTTGAATATTTTTCTTAAAATCGGAAAGCGGTTTACAGAATACATCTACCTACCAAGTTTCACATGTATTGTCCTAATAGTTTCGGAATAAAATGGCTGTGACATACAGACCGACGGACAGACAGACAGACATGACGAAACTATAGGATCAGTTTTTGCCATTCGGCTACGTAACCCTAAAAAGGAGTTCCGTTCATAGGCATACTTAGTTTTTTCTACTTTTTAATCTAACAAAACCTGCTGTAACTGCAGAAGTTTCAACTACTGTTTGACCCGTATAAAGGAGTTATCCAACATTTTTTCATTTAGCATTACAAGCAAAAAGTGATATAATTAATCTCTTAGTTCATAATATGAATAATAAAATACATTAATAACAAAATAAAAGCATTTACTCTCATTACTCGTAAAAACAACTATTAATCATTTAATTTTTCGTTAAACTATGATCAGTTAAAACGGTTCTTTTGATTCTACCAGAATATTGATGTTATAATACTATAGTAGCCTATAGTATTTTTTTTTAATAAAATGATTCAAAAGTTTGTCTGAAACAATCTTTGTTGACTCGTTCAGTGACCATATTTTCTATCTTTTGAAGAGCTTTCCTGCGTGAGTAGGGGTGATGTCCTAAGCTGTGTTAAAAAGGTCTACTTTTCGCAGTTTTTGAGGGGATTTAGTAAAACGGTGTAATTTGTGAGATAAGCGGCGGTTTAGCTGGACGCTGGTCGGCGATAGAGATCAGCCAATAAGAGGGTGGCTCGATAGAGTGTGGTCTTAGCTTTAGTTTTTTATAGATAAGGAATATGTACGGAATACATTAGTGGTATCTGTGTTTTTTTGCCGACCGCAGCTCTTTTGTCATGCTTTCTGTAATTTTTAATCGACTTTTTCAGTTTGTAAATGACATGTAAATTAGCCCTTGTGATCGAATGATTTGCCATTCACTGCCGTTTCAGTTGAATGTTACGTGGTTTCTCGCCATTCATTCTAATGACACTCTTCCCGTTAAAACAAAAGAGCGCGTACTCGCTCAGGCAAATTACTTCACGGCACCACTGCAATAATGGCATTAAAGCGTAATGTTTGCTATAATTTTGCAAAGGCGTCTCGCAGTCAGTATGTGAGGAGAGATTCGGAGGACGCCTCGCGGCCATTAATTGAACTCCGTCGCCGCCACTTAATTTTCAATAGACCCTCCACCAGCGAGCCTCGACCAGGTGGACTGTGGACGCTTTGTGCGCGCCACTGTTTGCTAAAGTCCTCGTATTTATTTTAGATTCCATTGTGCCACGCTCCGACGCTTTGTCGGGAAATAGCCCTCTCGTGTACCACAGCTTTGTTAATTTTATTAATACGTGAAACATTTATAAAACGCGACCGCACCCGCGATTTAATGAGTTTTATTGTTAAACAGAGAGTAATGTGCTCGAAATGAAGCGCGCTCGGCTTAGATGTTGTCTAAATTCATACGAAGTAGGGGAGCAAGGATTTTAATGTTTTAATTCGAGCAGCTCATTTTACAATACGCGACGACGTAACGAACCAAGACTACAATCCCCTGCTGCATTGAGTTTATAATATTTGTTTGTTCAACAATATACTTTGTTCAAGTTTACAGATAGGCAACCCACATAAGTGAAAAACGCGAGGATGCAAATAATCCGTTTCATCCCACAATCTAGTGGAGTTCAAAAGACAAACATGTTGGAGATATTTACGTTTATCCCGTAGAGCCGGACCACGGCTAAATAACTGGGCATTCTGGCAACAAAAGAATTTAATAACACCGTGAGGCTGGGGCGGTGTAGGGCGGACGACGGCGGGGCGGGGGCGGCCCGCCCTCGGCTGGTAAGCTTATTATCGCGCCGGGCCGGCCGCCGCCGCCAAGAACATATTTGCTTTGTTGAATGTCACCGACGCCGCAGCCGCCGCCGTCGCTAGGCGCCTCCACCAGTTGTCGCTCGCTTAAACATTTAAGAGCACCCAATGTTTAGCGACGGCGCAAATTAAAATAGGCTTTATACCAAATCTAATTTGCCAAGTAGGAAACTCGCCTCGCTTGACGAGTACCTGCGCCGAGGTAGATGTTTGTATTGGCAATTGAATTAATTCTCCTGTTGAGTTACCTACTAAATATAATTGATATAAGGCGCGTATTTTGTCCTCTTTTCTCATTAACAGTGTAAATATAATTACGAGAAATCAAAAGCTTTTAGAATCATTACGAAATTTGTAACAATTTTGTTAATTGATTTATTGTTTAATGAGATTCTGAATTTACAATTTGACAATAGATTGTTGAATTTAACATTCAAATTCAACAATCTTTTTTTATCAAGCAGAACTTTTGATAATTGTAAACTTTGTATTTCTAAGAAACTGTATTGTTGGGTATTTATTTAAAGAACTAAGTATATACATATACATACAAAAAATATTTTCCTCAGATTTTCAGAAAATTTAACTAAAACACACATTACTTTAAAGGTTTGTACAATTTAACTCCCACACAACAGTAACAAACCTTTACCACATTTTGTTTAAACATCTATTCATAAATAATGAATCGCACATAGTCAAACATGGGCCGTGATTAGCCACATTATACACCAAAACTTTCAAAATCAACATGGCGACCATTGCAAAGTTTGTTTCAACTAGCATTAAATGAAACTGTATTAAAGATTCAGCGAGGGTTCGTTAAGTTACACCTAACCGCGGCTCAGGTGGAGGGCCGCCAAGCCTTTGCTGGCACTTGTGAATAAGTCAGCAGGACATGGAGCTAGTTTGCTGGAAGGGTCGAAAACTATTTGTTACACTTTACTTAATTTGTTGATTGAAACCCTACTATGGTAACGGTTTCATGTTCAACAGATCGGGTTGAATAAACATATCATAACAATATTAAAAAATTTAATCTGAAGAGTTAGTTGGAACCTTTCTGGAATGATCTGGAATGGAACCTTTCTGAAAACGATGTTAATCTTGTCATGTCTGACTTTATAGTTGACTTTCGATCTCGATATACGGAATGTTTCAAAAGTGCATATTCACATTTAAGGATGGTGTTTTGTATCTGATATACAAGGTGTAACAGATTAAGCGCAATATCTCAGACACCCCAATTAGAAAATATTCTAATTGGGGTGTTTAATAAAATTATGATTCTAAAACAACATTCGAAACCAAACCTAGACATTTTTTATAAAATAGTTATCCTTACTAAACGCAAAACGTATGTGCGTCATACAATATCCTTACGCAGAATCATACACTCATGCAATGTTAGCGGCCTACAGGCACACGAGCACATTTCCTTGAATTAAGGATTGTATTAATTTGTCATGATACTGTGTTTCCATTTTAAGTTAAATGAAACGTTTTTCCGTCAAAATTTAACACCTATTTTTTTATGAGGGAAATCGATTCAGAAGCCAATTCTGAACCAACTACTTTCAAGAATTGCGTTTATTCTGTTACACGTTGTATAGTGAAGCGACAATAGCAAAATAAAAGAAACTTTTTTATTTCTTTCGCAAAAAAATCTAATATTTACCAAGGAACTATATCCAGTTGATGACATCAAATCTGCGATGAAAGTGCCTTACTAGCCATGTGGTTATTGTATAAAATGCTGTAAGAACACCAACATTACTAACAACTAAGCCATTTATTTCTGTAGTTATTCTGATAGACCTTTTTCAAAAGCGGAATGATTGTGATTTTCGAGTTCCCTTTTTAGGGAGCGAAAATCATTAAATGACTTCTCCCACTTTGGGTGGAGGGGAAGTGAGTGTCAGACTTCTACTTACTTAAAACTCACCCTGTTCCTTTAGTTATAGTTTCGGAGCCGGTATTTCGTTAGAACATCCCCGCAATCTCAAAAACACCACACTTTACACAAACCCAGTAATTGTCGTAAGTGCTCCAAAGTATTCAAGATTATCTACACATAGTCCCT
This sequence comes from Tholera decimalis, assembly GCA_943138885.2. Taxonomy (NCBI): domain Eukaryota; kingdom Metazoa; phylum Arthropoda; class Insecta; order Lepidoptera; family Noctuidae; genus Tholera; species Tholera decimalis. The sequence continues at coordinate 33,515,000 of OW964553.2, forward strand.
ATTATAGTCAAAACTCGCTTATGAATAGACTGATGAATAAAAGAATAAGAATCAATTACAAGAAAATTCAACAACAAAGTTCGATTGTTTCATGTTGTTTCGTAATCTCTTATGTCTTAAGAATTGATATCTTATCCAGATCGTCTTATACATCACATCTTAAATGCGTCTGCTCGTAGGAACACGGTGCATCTCTCATGCCAAAGGATAGCGCTGTTTTGATGGATAACAATTTATTTCGGAAACATTTTACTGTCAGTCAGTCGTAAACATAACATCAGTTGGAGCTACAGACTATCATAGAATTTATGTATTGCTATCAAACTGAAGGTTAGCTTGATGCCTGTATTTTATTTGTTCTTAAAAAAAATAAACTGACTGTTCCGTCTTCTTGAGGTCAATTGTATTTTTTATGAAAAGTATTTTCTTCAATTCTAGTAAAATTTACTTTTGATGCTTACTAGCTTCTGCCCGCGACTTTGTCTGCTTTAGTATCTACTTTACTTCCATTAAATTTTTCAAACATTGGCTTTTATACAAACCTCCGGACAAAAACGTACTCAACAGAAATAATTATACCATTCAGTGCTGTCTTTCCGAAGTAGTCCGTAAGCGCGTACATACATTCCGGTGATTCATTTTTATTCATAATTATATATTTATACCTAGGCTTTTTACTAGACACCTTTCTGCCTTTATCCTAGTTACTTGGTGTCGACGCAACATGTTTCCTTCTTCCATTCTCGCCTGTAGGACGTCATAGCATCATTTTCTCTTTTTTCTTTCATATCATTCCTCACTTTACTAGACAATTCTTTTTAAGAGAACTATTAGTGTGAGACGAATTCACATGACTAGCAATCTTATCAACCCCTCCAACTAAGCTAAGTAAGCTTGTGTCTGGAGTGGGTTCACGGTCATAGTGGTGGAGTTGGAACCCACGAATCACCTAAACCATTAGGCAATTATAATTTATATGTAAAATATTTTCTCAACTTTAATACAAAACAAATCACCACAAAGTTGGCGTTACCGCTTGAGGTAAACTAGCTATGTTCTCAATTCTCATGGTACATCGCGATGTCGGGCTAATCGGGTTATCTGACCGCAGACCGCGGCCGCTCAAAGGACCTTGCAAAAAGCCATCCCTTTGAGTCCATCTTCAAATATTTGCGCTGTACGCCACCACCGCGCATTATTTTCAGTATAAACATTCATAATCCCACGAAACTTCGGGTCAAAGCTTATTTTATTTTCTGCGGGACCCGGCACGTATTTGTATTCTGTCAATCGTACTTTTTGGTTGATGTTGATACGTTATAAAATTAGGTGGTTGTGGTTTTGTGCAAGTTTATTGTTTGATATTTGTCATTGCACTAAATTTATTTTTACTACCATTTTTTTATTTAACAATATTCATGAAGAAGGTCTTTCAGCAGTCTTTGTTGATACATTAAGTCAAAGATTGCGTATTTTTTTATTTAAAAGAAAATAGTTTTCTATTGCCGAGACAATGTTCTTAATCCAAACATCGGTTAAGTAAGAACATTTAATTAAACGCGCATCCCGTCAACAGCAGAAGCTGATGTTCTAACTAATCGAAACACCACTGATTAAACTTATACGTTTGCAGTCGCGAGCAGATGTTTGCGCGCCGGGATTTAATATTGATTGCGCGGATGCTGGTCCCGCCACGCTGCAGCGCAAAGCGACTGTGCCAACGTGTTTACGATACCTGACATCTTGCAACTGGTGGCTGTACGCAAACATATTTACCAACGATCGTACACCATGTATAGAGAAACAATACTCTAGAGAAATAATACCACAAATTATACATAGACGAAGGGATGTTAAAATCCTCCGCGTACCCTTCACTCAAACGTACGTCTCAACATGCCAACTTTCATAAATATCAAAGCAGTCTTCCCGAAAACAATTTCTTGGGAATCCAGCGGAGTTCACACGTCGCTCCGCTGCCGGTGGCTAACACAATTTTATTCGAGCATAAAAAACGAGCTCATCATGCAAACGCCAAAGTCGTGGGACGTGGCTCGCTCCCGCGGTAAAACAATTTATCTGCATCGACGGAATTACGACGGTGCGCCGTGAATAAAATATGTCGCCGGCTGTCAGTCGGACGAAGACGTCGTCTGATGGGCAACAGGGATGCCCGACGCAAGGCGCGACCTGCCTACTGGCGCACCGCACTACACTTGCCATGTGCGATGTACTGATAAATATTTCCAACCTGTATCCGACAATGCTTGCATTCAATACCAAATACAGCGCTGAATGAATGATATTTTGTACCTTTTAAATATTTAAGCTGTGTATCGACATTGCATTATTCAATTGTATGACATATTGAGCCTGTTGTTACATATTGGGTCCCTCTATGTTCGATCCAATTTTACATGTTTATATAATTAAGAGATAAGCAAAGAATTAACATGATTAAGTTGGTGTAGACTGTAGATAGTCGGTTTTTTGAGACATAACCCATAACAAGCAATTGTACACGATTGTTTCATAACTTTTCTTGAAAACATACACATGTAATTATGCACTTTGTTTCATTACATGCGATATTAGAAATATTTTAATTTAGTTACATATTTTCGTAATAAGAATAGTACTAATCCCTTCAGTGGTTTAAGAGAAAGGCGTTAGAGGCATGACTAGGCCACAGATATATAGATAGATAAACTCTATATTGTTCTGCATAAGAGAAAACAAATAAGGACTTAACAACTAAACAAGGGTGATACCACGGGCAACGTTGTCTCACAGACACAGGTAACTACCGATTATTAATTAAATGACTATAATTTATTGAAAAAAAAAAAAAACAAGTTTTGCATTTTCCAACAAAAATACATATTCGCGGTAGCCCTGTTGGCAAATTTGACGGGCAAAGACTGACGTGCGGCGGCATCCAAGAATTAGGTCCCGCGTTCGGCAAGGACGTCACATTTTCGTTCGTAAGTTGTTCCGATGACGAGAGGCCGCGTGACGTGACGTCCCGCAGGTAACCGACACCGCCCGACGGGATCGGATCAAATTATTAGCTCATGAGGTTAGAGCTCTACGTGAATATGTATTTGAAGGAAGTTGAATAATGTATTTTTTTTTGGTTTGTGTGATGTACTTTTTTGTTATTTTATCTATATAGGGTTAATTTTAAAACACCGAAAACGTCTCAGAACTATGTTACTAACATCATAATCAACAACTTTTTTTCTGTGACTTTTAAAAATTCGTCATATTTTAGTTCACCAGATAAATGTTACGAAGCTTTTGCTTCGCATAGACTTCGTAACATTTAGGGCGTTCAATTTAGATATTTTTATTTTTGTATGAAAATCTAGTGAACTAAAATATGACGAATTTTCAAAAGTCATAGAACAAAAGTTGTTGATTATGATGTTAGTAACACAGTCTTGAGAGGTTTTCGGTGTTTTACAATTAACCCTGTATATGCGTATGCATCAAGCAAAGACTTCGTACCTTATTTTACGAAAATTATACAGACGAAGGAGTATGAATTTTGACACAGTTAAAATTGATATGGAGGAACAGTGCACACTTTTTTTTTTTTAATGCATTCTGCATTGCATTATAATTGCGCCCGAAGAACGTAATTATTTATTTGTACTACGACAAAAAAGATAAAGTTTCGTAAGTCCTAAAATTATCTATTTAGATTAGCAAAATATTACCTATGATTGGCACTATTTGGAACACCATAATTAAATTTACTCAAAGACTAGGTACCGTAAAATTATGTGTCAAGCCATAATTGATTTAAGTTGCTTATTATTCAATTTACATTACAATATGCGCCACCAGACAGACACCTGAATCGTTTGCCATCCTTATTAAATCTAATCGAAGAAAGCCGTAATAATTTCCCCTCGGTTCAAGTCAAATCATAAAAATTCCACGTTAAATGTATGACAAGTGTATTTTCTGTTCGATTGGTTCGCCACTGGAATGTCAATCGGTCTGCTTAGCATTCCGAGGTGCGGGCGGTGCGCGTGGCGGGTGCGGGGTGGATGCGGCGCGACTGCGGGGCGGCGACGGCTAAAATAAACTTGTAGAATGGCTCCTCGTTAACGTATTAGAGTTTAACAAGCGATTGTGCATAGCGCAAAGGGCTGCGATAATTCACTTGACGATGTTGTGTCGATAGTTTTAGAGAGAAATTCGATGGGAGGTTGTTTGATTGCCTTCTAGGGTGGTTGGGTTATGGTATGTAGCATTTTGTTTGGTTATTAGTTTAAGGAAAATACACGTGCAGTTATCATAAAATATAACTCGTCGGCGGCTATTGATAAAATTCATGAGCTTTTGCAGCATTTGAAATGGTATCATCATTACGAGGAGATAATATCAATCTGGAAGTTTATTATAATCTTTGTAGTACCTGACATGTTGACGAAATGTTGACTGTATTGTGTCATACACACTCAAATAATCACTTTAAAAACAATAAGATTTCTTACAAATCGATCAATATCATGCCATACAATAATTATATGTATACTGAAAATTGAAAAAATATATTTAATTTAGTAATTGTAGAAAGACTCATAGTAATAGCACTATTTCAGAAATTGAATACATACCTAGTTCAGAGAATATTCTAAAATATTTGGAATATTTTAGCAACACACTACTAGCACACTGAAACATAGCAATATCCAAATAAAAGTTGTACCTCCAAAATATCCAACCTCAGAAAAATACCTAGCGTACTAACCTACTCCAGCAACCCTATAGACGATCAAGACAAAACCCGACGTTTGAACTGTTTGAATATTGATAAAATAAATATTGGCCCACGTGACCGGAGAGTCGGGACACCGGCGTATTTGCTCACTAACTCCTTCCAATTACGACTCATTGCTTTCTAGCTTTGTTTAAATTTTCTATTAAATTATATACTCGTTGAAACGCGGTATTCCGTTGGATGAAACGGATTGGATGTTTATGTAGTACGCAGTGTTTTTATCAACGATTGGCCTCAATTTTGTATTTGATCTTATTCTTTTGTTACTTTCTGCTTCATCAATAATTATATCATGTAGTCAGCCAACCAGCCAAAAATGTTTGGGTATCTTAATATTTTAGATAACAATAAATTAATAATATTTTAGGAACATTAAAAGTAAGTACGTCAGTCTCTTAGTAGTGAAACGATCTACAGAACAATACCAGTGAATGGCAAGGAGATGGACACCCTAGTTGACAAAGAAGAATTAAAAGTAATCGTGGAAGCGACTCTATTGCAAGCCACGGCAAAGTTAGCGACGGGCTTCCGTGTGAGTGAGAAAACCATCTTAATTCTTGAAATTTCTTGAAAAACCGCATGAAAGCCTCATCAACAAACATGAGTCTTACGCTACGTTATATAATTAATAATTCTACCATCACAATAAAGAGGGGATTTTGATTCATATGGTGTATGGATCGTTGAACCGGTTAAATCTTGCCGTATGCGAAAACTCACTTAGAAAATGGTACTAATAAGTAACTTGTAGGTCAGTGCCGGTGTCATTCACTGCAGCTTCAAAGGATTTATTACTAAGCTATATGGTTAACTATGAGGAAAAGCTAACCGTTAAACACTCAAGACCAGCCTTGAGTGTTTAAATTGCTGTAGCCAACTGCTGCTTCCGTAAAATTCTAGACTACACACAGTAAAATAGACGGTAGTTAAATTAAAAGAGCTCCGATAGGAATGTATTATACACCCATCAAAGACCCCGGATCAGTACCAGTTTTCCCAAATTTAGACAATATCTAAGGAGAAAAGTAATTGATTCCGATGAAGCACTAAGGACTGTTTTGAAAGATATTTTTGGTACTCGCTCCCATAATATTTTATTTGCCTGATGAAGTTTAACGTACCGTCACACCGTGTTTTACTCCCCCTCCGGCTCCTAAACTATAAAGTTTTTGCTCCATGATTAAACTGAAAAGGCAAAAAATACTTGTGCGATATGTTATTAAAATCAAACTGATGGGCCAAATACAAAAACCATTTTTTAACACAGGCAAAGATTTAAAAATGATTTAAGCGCAAAGATCACGATGGTGCATACGTTAAGAGATTAAATATAAAATTTTCTAACTATTTTTTTTTGCTTTTTCCATATAAAACGCCTATTTCAAACTGAATCGTGCATACTATCCAACCTAACCTGTCAAACAGGAAATCTAGCAACTAATCCATCAAAGAAACTCCATTGAAGTTTATCCGACATGTTGGAGGCGTTTCAAGACACATGTACACAAAGCTTTTCAACAAACAAAAACGTTCCTGGACACATATCTGGATTCACCCTATGTAGTCTGACCACCCAGAACCAAGTCCACACCTCCGTACGTTTTCCTAACGTCTAATCTTTTAGAATAGCCCGACACTTTCCTGTACAACGGGTATTATTCGAAAATCTCGCAGATATTTGAAGGGAGACCGTCTGTTTGTTCAGCCGAGTAATCCCTTCCCGTGACCAGCAAAGCAAACGGATATTCAGTTTGAACATTACTTATTGGTGACGCCAGAGCCACTGATCCGTGAATGGACTACCGTGTGCGGAAGAGGACATTTTGTCTTCGGAGAAAACCATCCGCATTTTATTTGCTTACTTGGTTCTGAATTCAATGTTATTATTTATTTTATAAGCGCAGATAACTGCTCTTTTTCCTAAGGGTAAGAGGTAAAAGCACCATAAAATTAACAAGAAGTTCAGAGAGATATATTCTTCTACAGGTCCGTAATTATGGTTAAATCTGTGATTAGCTGCTAATACCTTAGTTTGAACTTTACTTATTAGTGATGCTGGAGTCACGAATGAATGAATGGCTCAATAGGTGAAAGAGAACAACTTTTATCGTTAATTTGTCTGTCGTAAGTGTTTGGATTCAATAAATGTCATAGAATCGCACAAAATGAAAAATTTGATTGAGGAAAAAATTAAATTTCTTGTGGTATATGAAAAGGGCATGAAAATCTCACAGTTTTGTAAGAAAATAAGAGGGCTGAAAGTGATTGCATCAATGTTTTTTAAGTAGATATTACACAATTAAACAATATCGTTACAAATTTAAACGGGATAATTACCATGTGTATTTATTGTTACGAGCTGCCGATATTTCGGCGCTGCGCTGTTGCAAACGCCATCCATGATCATCATTCCGTTTTAATGTATTGTTATGATACTGTTAGTGACCTTGTTACCTTAAAACCTTATACAGTTAAATAAATTGCGAATTACTGTATACAACTGGGATTTTATACCAATAAGTAACTGTGTATACAGGATAAAGTGGGATTGCGTGGGATATTTGTGTAGAATGAATCAGAACAGATGAAATGAAATATTTATTTCTAAATTGGTTATAAATAACACTTCCACACGTAATTTTTTGTGTTTTAAATTAAGATGAGGCCTGAGTCCTTCTCCGGCGGAAGGTGGAGGACGGGCGTCTCCGCTGTGAAGGACCTAGGAAACGCTAACGTTACGACTTAAACGTTAGACGGATTGATCAGAGGGGGTAATGCACCGATAAGAATGGAAAACTTTGGGGAAGACTTTAGACTAGCAGTGGGACATCACAGGTTAAAAAAAAGTTATTGTTAATACTGTGATATTATACTGTCTCGGATTTAATTAATTGACAACAATTTATAGTAGGAGCTAACAAATTAATTCACAGAGGATCACTATCACTATAAAAAAAATTATTATAAATTATTACATTAGGATTGCTTTTTTCAAAATTGCGTTCATGATGGTCCATTTATTATGCAATTTTTAAGAAGCGAATATTAAAGCTTTAGATTTTTAAAGATATATAGATTATTATAGACGAAATATTTATTAATGAGAAGTCAGAAAACTATGGAAAAATTAGTTTATTTTCCAAATTCCATCCAATATAGTGACAGAAGACGCAACGACTAAATCACTTGATTTTGGAGAAAAGAAGGATGTATTTTTGTACATTCAGCCCTTATGGGAGTGATAACAGTGATTAATGAATGTACTGATGTTCGCCATATACTTCATCATCAGCTAATCATTTTAACCTATTTTCAGCTATGTTGGAGACTACTTCCAGTCTAGGTCTGCCTAGCTGGGTAACACGATAACCTGTTTTTTTTTTTTTTTTTTTTTTTTTTTTTTTTTTTTTTTTTTTTTTTTTTTTGGCAAAACTAATATTAGATTTTCTGGCTTCGGCTAGTCGGCTATCAAAGAGGTACAAATGACAACTGGCACTTGGGGCTTAATGTGTTTTCCGAGGCACAAAGGAAACTCAGCATGTATGGTCATCCATTCACGGGGCCACCTCGGCAAAAGTTGCTTAACCGTTCGGCTATTCTGATTTAGCCACGAGCCCCTCTAAGAGTTCGTTATGATTGCTGATGGGAAATATCGTCGGCGCAATAGTAAAGTAACCGAACTAACATTTTGCCAATTTTTTGTTAAATATAGAATTGCTATGATTACTGTTATATCTTTCCTGTGGTAAAATATGATATCTCTAACATTTTTCATTTCGAAGTTATTGACATTATTCCTAATGCTTATCTGCATAAAATTGTCTTTGTACGAAAGTAAAATTTATTAAATAATAATTCTAACAATATCTACTCAAAGCATTGACTCGAAAGTACCTATATTATTTTTGTTGACTACTAAATTTATAAACTAGAAAAGATACATAGATACATATAAGTGCCGTTTTTGTTTTCTTTTCGCTCTCCTGAAAAGAGACATTTGCGGATTGGCAAGTTTACTATTTCACCGACGATATCATCGGCACACAATGAGGTTTATTCATGCATTCATTCATTGACAACCAAGGAACTTGTACCTAGGTAGAAGATCCTTGTTGACAACGCATCACTAAATCCTGTTCTCTAAACTGCAAGCGTTCTATAACTACGCGACACAACAACAAAGAAGGTTCATAGCTTATCTCTGCTTTTTAAACGACTTCAAAAAAAGGAGTGGGTTTTCAGCTCGTCTTGAACTTTTTTTCATGTACCTATGTTGCCTCATAACTCGGACACGGCTGAACCGATTTGAAAAATTCTTTTTGCGTTTGAATGGGTATACTTTCTAGTTGGTCCCATTGTTACGAAATTAGGATCTGATGATGGGATCCTGGAGAAATCGAAAGAACTCTTCAAATATTATAGGCACTCCTATAGCGTTTTGGGTATTTCTTATAGTACCTTGAGCAGTTGCTTTTGAAAAGTACCATGTGGGGAAATTGAACTGATGATGAAGACCACAGATGGCCACTGAAACTACTCAATAATAAGTATTTCGTGAATTGCGATTCGATTACTTGAGTAGGTACGGATGTGGAAGGTGGTGTGAAAAAAAAAATACCAAACCAATAACACCGACTACCGAAATTAAAGTTATTTTTGGCTTTGTAGTGTTTTGATATGGAAGTCGGTTCTATTTTTGCTAAAAAATTTTTTTAGTAATGAATTTCCGTTTGATAGTTTGTCATTAAAAAAGTTTGTTTCTGGCTCTTCAGTAAGAGTGTTCGATCACCTTGTCGAGACAATTTAGTAGTGTCTGCACACTACTATGTGTGGATGAATGAATGTTTGTGACTCTTTCACGCAAAAATGTTCGTAGTTGGGCACATATTACTATATCATGTGTAGTTTTTAATCAGGATGAATTGATCCTGACTTGTACTGGGACGAAATCTGGGCAGAAGTTAATAGATATCCTTCCTTTTCATCGCGTCCTGTCGTCCTCATTGCTGAGGATTGTGACCTCCTTTGTGTGACTTTAATAATCTTCTTCCATCGATGCCTTTGTGTGTATCTTTGGTGTCGTGAAGAGCATCGTGCAGTTTGGCGTTCAAAATTTACGAATTTACAATCATCTAATTTAGCTACGTCATCGCGGCTTTTTGTCATCGGCGACTATCTATCAATAGATACAGCAAACAATGCTTGTCAATCTTAAATTTTTATGCTAAATGTATTTTAGCATTCATAAATAAATCTCGATTCCGTGTTCAATATAATAACGCATTTCGGGTGCTGGTGGGGCTGCCTCGTTTCTGTAGCGCTTTTACGCAACAATGAGAAAGAGGTGTGTGTGCTTCACTGATGGCAGGGCCAGCTCTAACAGCATCCTGAACACGATAGCGCGAAGACTGGATTGCGTCTGCAAACATTGTTGTGCCATCTCGCATGGGATGAAGCAGTGGTGACCCATTCTATTGAATATTATGCTTTGCTGTACCTTTTAAGCAAAATGTTAAATGTTACTAACATAGTATTTTTAAGTACGTTCTACTAACCAGTTTTAGTCAAAGTTACTCTAATAAATAAACATTCCATTCTATTCTATAAATAATATTTATTTTGTAATTAAATTAATAATAACACTTTTACATTTCCATCTTTTTGGTCTCTTTTAACTATTTTTTTATCTTTATGTTTATTAAAACATGTTATATTAGCATCTTAAAATAAGCCAATGCCTCACAAAACCGTTTACACGGTTTGTCTGTAAGTACAGATATTTAAAAAAAAGATATAAATTTCTTATGACATACATCAGCATACATAAACATACATCAGCACACTCCTCTCTGGCCCGTGTTTCATAGCTCCTGACTGAGAAAAAACACTAGAACAAACACGTCCTCTGTGTTTGTTATAGTGTTTTTTCTTCCTTAAAGTCTATATCTATATATATAAAAGAAAGTCGTGTTAGTTACACTATTTATAACTCAAGAACGGCTGAACCGATTTGGCTGAAAATTGGTAGGGAGGTAGCTTAGAACTAGGAGACGGACATAGGATATATATTTTTATCCCGGATTTCCCACGGGATCGGGATATACGCGGGAAAAACCTCCCACGCGAGTGAAGTCGCGGGCAAAAGCTAGTAATTAATAATAGTCAAATCTTTATATGAGAGCCGTTTAGGTTAATGTCTAAAGTGGGATTTTAAGAAAAGCACCATACATATTTGAGAAACCTGTCCAGACAGTGCAAGAATTTTTAGTTATCGTGTAGCCAGCTGGATGTCACTGGTTTAGAGTCTTTGAACTTCCGGTGCTGCATCTTCCGGTAGGTGTTTTTTTTTCTAGAAATATGTATTTATATGGGTAATGGTGTATGGTGGGGTATGGTGGGTAAATATAAATATGTATTCATATATATTATTTATGTAGATTTCTATTTTATGATACTAGTTAGCACTATTATTATTTATTTTATTATTTACTAGCGACCCGCCCCGGCTTCGCACGGGTGCAATGTTTATCTATACTAATATTATAAAGCTGAAGAGTTTGTTTGTTTGTTTGTTTGTTTGTTTGCTTGAACGCGCTAATCTCAGGAACTACCGTTCTGATTTGCAAAATTCTTTCAGTGTTAGATAGCCCATTTATCGAGGAAGGCTATAGGCTATATATCATCACGCTAACACCAATAGGAGCGGAGCAGTAATGAAGAATGTTTCAAAATCGGAGGATTTTTTTTTCCACGGGGACGAAGTCGCGGGCGGAAGCTATTATTAAATATAGGCAGCGTTCGCGAGAATCGTTAACGTACGGCAGTTTTTTCGACGCCTTACTCCACAATTTTCACTACCACGAAAACTCCTATCTATTTTCCGGGATAAAATATAGCCTATACGGATTCGGAAGAATCCCTCTAAGTAATGGTAAAAGAAATTTTGAAATCGGTCCAGTAGTTTTTGAGCCTATTCAATACAAACATACAAAAATACAAAGGTTTCCTCTTTATAATATTAGTATAGATGTACACACAGTAAAATATAATAGGACAACATAATTATAATATTTGAGTACAAAGGTACTGCTTATTTCTTAAGAAATTTCTTCCAGCAGACCTGCGAAAGGAGAAGTGAAAAAGAAATGTAGACAATAGTGTGTGAGAACAAGAAGAGAAATAAAAATTAATATGTGAAGTCTAAAACTAAAACTAAAATATTAAGTAATACCTACACATATTTATTATGCAATAATAATAACATATACTTAAATAAATACATAATGCAAGAATATATAAACATATAATATAAATATATAAATAAATAATTAACACAGTTAAGAGGAAAGGTAATGCTCTTTTAATCGACATTTGAATTATTTTTTCCAATATAATTTTCAAGTACATATTGCACCTTCCACACTATCTCTTCACCACTCTTGGTTGACTGGTAGAGAATGCCTACGGCATTAAGTCCGCCTTTGTACCTATGTGCATAAAGTGTAAATAAATAAATACACTCACGACACCTAATGTCAACTGCTGAAATTAAGAGATTGTACATGATAACTTTAGGGATCGGAGTAAATCATCAAGTCTATCCAGATGGTGACGATTATCTACGGGTCAGCATCCAATCTAAACGGATGCAGTAATGACTGCCTACCTGACCTCCAAAACCAAATAACTGGAAGTCTGACTACCCGTAATGCCTCCCAAGATGTACAAATGTCAGCCGGGACTTATTGCGCTTTTTTTCTTCTTTTTTTATCGATTATAGGTTAGGCGTGCAGATGTATGTGTTCCAGGTGCGGAAGCTACAGTTTGCGTTTTACCACCATCTCGCCTGATGGTAAGTAATGATGTGGTCGAAGATGGAGCACGCTTACCTAAAAGTAACCTATTCACTCTTGACTTAAAGACCCCTTTTTTTTTGTCTGGGTGGGAAAATCTTCGAATAATTTCTTCCGCTCTGGGTTAAGCGGAAGGGAGTGTCAGACTTCTACAGACTAAAAACCCACCCTGTCCCTTCAGCTGCCCGTAAGTTCCGGGGCCACGGTATCTTGTTTGTACATTTCCGCAACCCCGGCGGGCAATGGCTTTATGAGGCCCCGTCACTAATGCTGACAGCTCCTTGAGGCGCGCGTGGAACACAACGCGCCGCCGACCCGGGCCTATTCCTTACCGGACGGTGAGCTACCCCTGTTCACCGTCCGTAAGCCCGTGCCTACGGTGGCCGGAGAACGGACCGCGATCCTCGACGCCCAGGGCGTCTACCACGGCGGCTGGGGCGTGAGGAAGAGAGTTGCCTCTCCCTCACGCGTTCGGCCTCCTCCTTCGCTAGCATGACTTGACTTAAAGACCCCTAGATTATAGCTATCGGGAAACAAAGACTCCGGTAAGGCGATTTCCGAAGCACGAAGGAATCTCGATTTGTTTTGATATTGTGAGTCTGTGTTTCCTGATAGCTGTAACCTGGGGATCTTTAAGTCAAGAGTGAATAGGTTATTTCTAGGCAAGCGTGTTTCATCTTCGACCACATCATCACTTACCATCAGGTGAGATGGAGGTCAAACGCAAACCTATCAACAATAAAGAAAAAGAAAAGATATTATAAAAAGGTGAAATTTGTTTGTAAGTTTGTTTATTTTTCAAGTTGTATGTAAAAGGTAATCTCCGAAAGTAATGATTCAATTTGTGAGTGCTATCGGCTTTAAATTATTTCAAAATCGACGCGGCCGAAATCGCAGGCGAAGTGCTAGTTATCAATGAAGAGATATCTTCATGTTTGTTTCTTGTAAGTAGGTATAAAAACGGGTGCTGGAATAAAATGCAATACATAGGACGACGTGGTGACACTTGGAGGAGGTCTATGTTGTTGGACGACTTTCAGTTACAAATATGAATATGGCGTTCAGGGTAAAATACCAGCAGCTAGCATGTTTGATAGAGCAACTTTTACCACTGAAATGCCGAAACATAAACTAGTCTTTCTGTGCCATGAAAGAGCGTTTAGATTTCCGTAGTTACTTTTTATCAACAATGCTAGCTGTTGTTGTAAAGCATGCGAAAAATCCTCTGCCATGCCATAGTTCTGGTGTCGGACTTGCAGTTGCTGTTTCTGAGTGAGCCAAGAGGATGCTGAACTATCTTGTCCTTATGATATTTAACGTAGTTCTGAGTAACCTTTCTCTGATTCCTTCAAGTAAGAAACTAACACTGTAATAAGTTACATAAGAAACTTTTGCGATTTCAGAACTATATTTAGCCATAAACGCCGATATGAATCAAGATCATTATCAAATCTGCCAATTCAAAATCGAGACTAACGAATAAATTCCCAAAACTTCGTTTCAAATCTCACTTCAGAACATGATATTCAAAGCCATTAAGCTCAGTATAACACGTCGCGGATAAAGCAGACTCATTCGATTATAACGAGCGGTTTAGTTCCAATGCGGGACAATAGTTTGGGCTATCATCGATAGTTTTGTATGAGGTTTCGCTAATCGCTCATGCAGCGGCCAATTTCGGCGTGAATGATCTGCCGGCGGGCGCTTTTGTGCCTTGTCCTCGATTCTAATTGAAACTATTTTGGACGCAGGACAATGCGGCATTGTCCGCGTGTCCGGCGATGTTTGCCGCCTTTATTAATTCAGGTGGGCGTGGCGGCGAGTGGGCGGGGCCGAGGCGGGGCGTGTCGATGCGACCGCCCAGCGGCGCGCCGGTTCCGTCACCGCGCGCGCTCGTGTTGCCGCTCAGTCGGTCTGTGGACGCGACGTGTGACGCTCATCTTTGCGCGGACGGCGACGGAATAACTTTTCAACATCGTTCACGATATCAGATGCTCCGCTTACTTGTAAAGTATCTCTAGCTGTTTCCTCGCGGCTGGTGACGTCTGAAGGTCATAGGGCTCTCTTGGCAGTGTGCTACTTGTGTGCGGGCAGGCGTACGTCCCCGGGGGACAAGGCACGTGGTTTTGACAGACGCTGCACGGCCCCACACGCACGCCAAGTAAGTTCACGCATGAAAATAAATTTTCCATTAAGTTATAAAACTTTCAGGGTATTGTCATTGGTTTGTAGACTTTGCAAGTATGAATCAAAGAAAACGAAAGTTTGTTTTAACTCCTTTAGCAGAATTAATAAAGTTGTATATTTATCTAGATATGGAGATAACAAAAAAATATACCAGTGTCTGACATCCATACATTCTTATTAAATGGACGTAAGTATTAATAATATGAGATTTATAAATTAATTAGAAAGTTATTTTCCCTAATGAAAA
The DNA here is from genome assembly GCA_943138885.2 of Tholera decimalis. Classification (NCBI taxonomy): domain Eukaryota; kingdom Metazoa; phylum Arthropoda; class Insecta; order Lepidoptera; family Noctuidae; genus Tholera; species Tholera decimalis. The sequence continues at coordinate 33,530,082 of OW964553.2, forward strand.
CTCTCTAAGGACAGCTAAAATAACCATTAAACTTTATTGTTGAAAATAAGCAGATCAAAACTTATTTGGTGATATTAAAATTATTGTGACCTTAATTTTATCCACCAAAACTTAATACTATTATGAAATGTGATAAGAGTTTTGGGAAACTTCTTGAGTTTTTGTAAACTTAAATAAAGTTCAAACTCAGAGAAATACTGAGAAAGTTTGCGTTTATTTCGTCACAGTAGGTATTATGCCTGATAATAATTGTGATTGAGAAATAAATAATAAAAGCCCAGTTACCAAATTAAAAAGAAATAAAATATAAAGCGATAAATCCAAATCGCTGTCCAGCTTGTTTTCTATTTTTTTTTAATAATTAAGTTTTAATTCGTAGTTTTGAATATATTAAGAGGAATCATAACTAGATATTGTGGCTACAAAAAAAAACTGACTTGACAACTAATAGAGAAGGATGGGTGATGTAGACAAGTTGCAATGAACCCGTTATTTGGAATTTAATGTAAATTTATTACATTTTTTATAATGAATTAATTTTTGAAATAGTTGAATTATAACTTCATTATATTATTCTATTGTAAAAATAAATAATAAAATTGCTAACCACACATTCTTGACTGGTTTAAAAATAATATCAACTCTGCAACAGCGCTGCATTCACAAATATTTTTTTAGAAGCTACGAACACTTTTTTGGGGAAAGTCATTTACTGATTCCTGCGATTCTGACTTCTAAATACCAAAAATCACTGTTTCTTCAGTTGTATGTGTGATCCGGGGCAGCATCGTTAGAACATTCCTGCAACACCGGAGCTGACAAATTTAAAAGTTAATTAATTATCCATGGTCATATCGAAACACCTAATATTTTATGATGTGATACTACCTAATTAAGAACATCACAAAATTAAATTTAATTGGTATTTTCTCAGCAATGAGAGCCCTATTTTATGTCTAGGCAATTACTGTAAATTCCAGGTTGCCTCGAAAAGATCGCGGAATTCGATAAGACCGCCCACTGTAGGATATGTTTTAATTTTATGTTTCCTTGTCAGTGATAATCTATGAGGCATAATTAAATGTTTAATAAAAAATAAATCATATTAATACGGCTGAACTTATATTATGAAGAAAATAAGTGAATACGGTATTAAGGGATAAAAAAGAAGCTCGGAAAAGTCTAGGAAATCAAGAAAAACTAAAAGTGCGCTTGGTCGATGAGATAGATAGATATATTCGTTATTGTACACCATAACAGTAAAACAAAATTACGGACTTAACAAATAAAAAGGGTGATACAATGGGCGGTCTTATCGCTAAAAGCGATCTTTTACAGACAACCTTGATGAGGTTGTTGCATAAATAGTCAGTGACAACCTATAGTTTTTAATGTTAAGTTTTATTAGTAAAATTTTACATTCATTCAAATAAAATAAGATTCAATCGCTACATTTGAACTCCACCATAAGAAAAACACTCGTCACGAAAATAATCTTAGAACCAATAGGAATGGGAACAAATCAGTCGTCACTGACTCACTACTCACTAAGGTTGCGAGATGCCAGTTTTTCCTGTCTCCGTATAAAAATGTCCGCCCGCCCAAACCGTGTTCCTTATCCCCGTTCCCTTCTGCACCGCGTCCGCTATCTAGAGAGTGTGATACACGAGCAACTAATATTGAGCAACTTTTGGCAATTGTGACGTTACGGCAACAGGATGTAATTTACTGTGGTGTGACAGCTTGATGTTAAGCGAGACAGTTATAAAGCAGTACTGTTAGTTTATGCGTGTTTTTTTTGTCTTGCTATAATTCATTAATTTTCGAGTGAGTATATATATATAAACAGAGATATTATTATAATTTCTATAGTGCCAATTCAATTTTATACATTATAATGAATTTAGCAGCATGTTATCTTTTTTATTTTTTCTCAAGGTGGAATCCTCATGGATGTCCTCCACCCTTGCCGCCGAATGTGTCTGTCAAACTCTTACTAACTAAAACCATACCATGTTTCCTCGCACACTCGCACCGGGGGCTAAGGGGCACTTAATTATTCTTCAACACGGTTCCCGATCTGGTTTTCGAAAATCCAGCAATAAAAATGCATACCTATATGCTACAAATAAATGAAGACAACAGGCGGTTCCCGACCGCATGTTGTGTGCTCTGAATCAAGTTATTGACCTATACTACTCCAATTAAGAGTTTAAACGTTACTTTAGTGATAACGCCGCTCATTGTGTTCACTTTTTAAGAATTTCGTCCTTTATTATTATCACTTAAAATAAAGGACGAAAATGATCTTTATAATGAAAACTATCAGATAAGAAGTTAGAATTGGAATAGTAACACTTCCTTACACTTCGACTACTTCCAACAACAATTGCCGGCAACAGTTACCGGGTGAGTCGACCGTGTATCGGCAGCTTTACTCTCGTTCCCGCTCAAGTCATCGCTGACAATGTCGATTCCGTTTTATTGGGCCGACGATCTTTTTATGGCAATTGGCGTGGATCGTTTTTCCATTTCGATTGGGGTGCTTTGTCGTCCTTGCGGTTTCTTTATATTTTTTAACATTTTTTTTTTTCGAAAAGAAAGTGAATTTTGATGAGTTGTTTGTTTTGCTAGTGTTTGGTCTTTTAGTTGGCTATAAGAGGTTTCGATGTATGTATGTAAAATAGATTCATTTGATTTTGCTGCTATCATTTAACTTCTTTTGTTTGTAAAAGTTTTTATCATGAACATATCACTGAAAAGATAAGAAATGTAGTTCTGGTCTACTTTTCTTATCTCTTGAATATATATCAGGCTACCTATATATAGCCTAGCTACTGAAAATGACATGAAAGTAAAGTGCTTTTAAAACAAAGTAGCTAATGAAAACTTAATAAGTTTACTCATGTCATAAAATATATGAAACAATGATAGCTATTTATATAATTTAATACTAATATTAATTATTATTTCAATTTCAAATTAGTTTAATAGGACTTAATGAAATTTATATAAAACAGAAAAGAAACATATTGTTAAATGTGTTAACTAAACGCAAATGTCGAGAACGGCTCGACGAATTCGGAAAAAAAATTATTCTCATATTTTCGTTGAAATTTGGGAAGGTTTTTATGTACGAAAAAGCAATTTCTTTTCGATAAAATCAAAATGAACGTACGTCCATTTATTGCAAAAAAAACTTTTTACCATATAATTTAACTGACTCCTAAAAAACACTGCGAAGTGAAAAATAACTTTAATTTCGGTAGTCGGTGTCTTTAGTTTTGTATTTTCGTTTTCGGCACCGACTTCCGAAATTAAAGTTATTTTTCACTTTGCAGTGTTTTTTGGGAGTCGGTTTAATTTTTTGGTAAAAAGTTTTTATTTCACTCTTTTTAGTTGGTCGATTTTTAATTTACCTAGTTACAAGAGCCTAAAGGTCAACTACCTACTTATAATCATTTACAAAATATTGCTTTTCCCAATGTTGGGCCGTTAATTGTTGAGGAGTTCTCCTAGTACTTCACCATCAGCTTCACTTCGCCATATGCATTGTGACAAGCATATTTTGCTTAATAACCACGTTCAAGTAATCGAAGCGGAACACTTGAAATACTTATTATTCCTACTTACATATTGAGTAGTTCCAGTGGCCATCTGTGGTCTTCATCATCAGGTCCACTTCACAATTGATGCTTATCGAATGCAACTACACAAGTTACTTTAAAAAATACTCAAATCACTATAAGTGTGCCTATAATATTTGAAGAGTTCCCTCGATTTCTCCAGGATCCCATCATTAGATCCTGACTTGGTGACAATGGGACCAATTTCGAAGTATACCCTTTCAAACAAAAAAAGATTTTTCCAAATAGGTTTAGCCGTCTTCGGGTAATCGGTTATCATACATAAAAAAATATACGCGTTGACTTGATAACCTCCTTCTTTTTTGTCGTCGGTTGAAACAGGCATCAGAAAATTGTTTTAGCAATCAATTATTGACAAAAAGACTGTTATCAGTGCTTTTTATAAAACAGACAGATTTCTTTTGACAATTTTTATTTACGATTACCAAAGTCGAAGTTTATCAACTTCAAAAATGGTTTGCTTTGGTTTGGTATACAAGGTGTTTCAGAGTGATATTAATGGGTAAAATCAAAATCAACGTGGCGAAACAGCGGGCAGAAATATAATTTAAATATATACTTGAACAATGATTTTATATTCTTTCGTTTGTATAGTATATATTTACCTTATGAATTTTACCTGAATTAAATTATTTGTTTATTATAATAATAATAATAATAATATTCCACAATTTTCACACAACGCCATCTAGTCCCAAACTAAGCAGAGCTTTTGGTATGAGTATATCTGTCGCCAAATAACTTGGCAAGGTTTTGGCGTAGTGGGTGTAAGTTCGCGCATCGTGCACTTAGTGGAAGAAAAAGTGGTCACTTATTCTGCTTGCCAATATTATATGGTTATTGCCATCATTTATTTTTAATCATATCTGTTCAGAAGAATGTTAAAGAAAGAAGAGGAATTCATTCGTTAATTCGGTATAATAAATAAAATAGATATAATACATAAATACATTTAAAAGTGAAAAAATGTATTTAAAATAACATTAAAAATAATAATTATGTTCTCGTCTTTATCACAATTAGTTCATAAAACTGCTACCCCTTTTATTCTTCTTTTTTCTCGGTGTCCTAAAGACAGTGACTCATTCGGAATTTCAACCTTCCTAAACTATAGTGTCTAACTGTTCTTTCTGACGTTTTAAAAGTCTGCGTAATTTAAACTTAAACTTTAAAACGGTATTTGGTCCTAGCATTATAATCAAAGTAACAAAAACTAAATTTAAAACAACAACTCGTAACAAAAACAAAGGGTACAACTTTCGTGTACGCAAGTGTATTGGGGAGCAAATTGAACGAGAACTACTGACGCCCCAATCGCGCGCTCGGAGCGGCGCTACGTCATACCCTGCGTCCCGCTGACAACCACTGACACCTAAAAATCGACTTCTGCGCATTGAACGACTCTTGCCAAGTTATTTGGCGACAGCTATACTAGACAACAGATAAACATACATATATATTTCTAAATACATACATATTATAGATATATGTATTTCTTTTTATTTTTCCACTTCAAATATCTAACAAACAATTTGCACTTGTCATGTTGTCAAAAAGGCTTCAAGTCTGCCTTTCTACACTGTTTTTTATTGATGCATAAATTAATAAATAAAACAAAATACTCTCAGTACCCAAAATATTATTCATAATCGTATAAACAAATAATTTGAAAAACCCAGTTACTGACATAATTAAATTAACAGATAACAGCCAGTTACGTCATGTATTTAGTATGTTTAATAAAGAAACACTTACAATTATAAATATAATCATTTAGGTATTTAAGACTTCATTAATTTGAACAGGTTTTAATCGTACTCGTAACTCGTTGATTCACCCTAAACAAGCTTTAGTACGTCAAAAATATATCAATAAGCGGGAAATTAAATAGAATTAACACAAATAAATGAAGAAAGGGTTGATTTGAACTGGTTCGTAACCACTGTTTATTATTGTATTTATTAATTAATTTATTATTATTACTGTACGGCTATAAAAAACAAACATTTATTTCAGGTTCAAGACCCATATAAAATAAAAATGCAAATTCAAACAATTGCTGTTACTATACATACAATTAATTAAAAGTGGCCTGTACTAGAATGAGATTGCTATCAAAGTATTGTGTTAACACTAGCGAAGCTCGCTAAAACCGTCTAACCATTGTTTAAATCACAACACAAACAAAAAACACGTATTTATGCTACAAATCAATTATGATAAGAAGCGAAAATATAAACAGGTTTGAACAATGTCACAAAATCAGATATCAACAGTACAAAATTACCAATTTACCAAACCCGCAAAACAGCCTACACCATTTCCGAAAATCCAGCAATAAAAATGCATTTAAGCTACAAATAAATTAAGATAACGGGCGGTTACCGATATTGCGCGATAATGACGTGACCGCCGACGCGATAACGATCCGAGCCCGGCACGGATTAGGGAGGCACCGACATATTGTGCGCTTACCCTGCGTTTAAAGTGCGTTCGAAGTGCGTTTGTGTTGCGTTTAGCTCGGCTTAGTGGATGGGATAGCGGTTATGGTGACTATGTGCTCGTAATTAATTAAATGTATCGCTAACGGTTTGTTGTTCGAGCTTTTATAAAAGCTTAATCTAGTTTTCATTTTTTTTTTTATTAAGAGTACTGTTACATCACATACATTTTAGAATAAAAGGAAAAGCATACAATTCTTTATAAGGGGTTTAATGTTAACGATAACAATAGCTCACAAAATCATTATAATTTGCTATCTGTTGACTACATTTTTTTAAAAATTTATTCAATTGTGTGGTTATCAGTTATATTTACCTAAAATTAAATCACAATTAAATACACGATACAAACTTAACAACTAATACACACAGTCCTAAATCCAAATTAAAAAAGAATACACTTAAAATAAAACTTACGCAATACAATTACATATTTTTTAATAAGTTCAAAATAATGGGATCAATATCTTTCTTTTCTTTTACGTACGCATACATGGATGGTATCTTTATTTTTTATTAATATTTGAGGACAAGAATTTAACAAGTCCATAAACGTCACTCCCAACAGGTTATCTCTACATTAAAATAAGGGCTTGTAATGTGTTGATAGATCTATGTATGTCTTTCCCAATTAATTTGAAGCATATAATATATGTTTAGTAATTAACAGGAGGAACTGACATTGGTACGACATCCAAACGTAGCTACAACTTTGGTAAATTACAGCTTAAAATGAAGCAGTTATGACATACTCATCTTTTACACAGAGTAAAAAATAATTGGAGTACCAACAAGATTCTAAAAGTGAAATAGAAAATTGTTTTAGCAATTCGTTATTGACAAAAATATTGTTATCAGTGCTTTTTATGAAGGAGTTTTTTTGGCCAATATTTACTTACGATGAGCAAAGTCGGCGTTTATCAACTTCAAAAATGGTTATCCATATACAACGCATTTCAGAGATATATTTATGGGTGCTTTTCTGTATCAAATCAATATAATATTTGGCCATTAAATAGAATCAAGCACTATTGTAATATCTCTAAATGTAAACATAAATACAATATCTAGTATTACAAAAAATGCGGAAGTAACTCCGTCTCTTACACTTTCACGTATAAACTACGTAACTGATTTTGATGAAATATGGTAAATTTATAGATTACACAGTGGAAAAGGGAATTCGCCACTTTTTTCGCTGTAAAAATATCTTCACGAGAGCAAAATAGTGGGCAGAAGCTAGTAAGAAATATATTCATTATAATTTTTATAAAATCGTTTATTTGATATATAACTTTTGCGATATTCCTAGTTTGAATATAATATGTATAATGATTACCTACACCTTTTATGAAAAAACATGTGTTAGGCCTCTGTTGCATTTTAATTCTGTGGCACGTAACGTGGTCGCAAACGTTATGAGATAAATATTTATGTGTTTACATGCAGTTAGCGTTAGATCGCTAGCGCTGATGGTTTCAAGAATGATATTTCAGTCACCGGATTATCGCCATGCATTAATCAAATTTGTTGATTTTTTATTTCGTGGAAAAAGATGTAGAAAAGGGCATGACCTAAAATAACAACTAACGATTCGTTTTGATACGCGTATATTGCTAGAGAAACTAGAATAAAATGTTTCAAATAGTATTATTTGAAACATTTTTAATTTTTGGATTCTAGTTTCTTTAGTCTACAAGAAAGCTTCAACATTTCATCTCCACTCCAAGTATTTCAATTACAATCAGAGTTAAATAAACTATTTTTCTAAAGGTAGATAGGTAGGTAGGTAAGATAGGAAGACAACGGTATCAAATCTTCACAGGAACTTTATAACTGGAGAACGGATACCTGGTATCAACGCGCAGCACAGCATCCGAATAACAAGCGAACGCGAAAGGATTCAGTGGTCGCATTAAAAATAGATGAGGTTTAAAAAGCAGCTCGCAAATGATGTTAAATGATCGTCCTTAATAAGCGGGTGAAACGCGCGGGTGACTAAACGCTCGACTGTATAGGACAGTGGATTTAAGACTCTAAGTACATGTTGAAACATAGGGTAAGCAAAATTATTCAATTACCGGTGTAAAATAAATTATATTCTATATATCGCACCTTTAAAGTAAAACCGTTACTAAACGAAAATTTTCACGAATTGAGTTATTTATACCATCAATCTAAAATATACGTAAACTGCAGGTTAAACTTATAATCATTCCAAAATATCGGCTTTTTCGCCATCTAGCGTTAAATCAAATCGTTACCAAACAAAAAAAAAATATAAATCTAAAAAATATTTATTGTAAGTAAATAAAGAAAAACTATTCTAAAGCAGTACAGTAAACAGATATCTATCATATAAACTCATAAGAAATCATAAAGTACTTGTACTTAGACTTACCTTGACTAATTTAAGATACTGAACTGTTTCTAATATTGGCTCTCCTGTAAAATTTGATAATTTCGTATAGTAACGGTTTTACTTTAAAGGTGCGATATATCTATCTATGATGAACATCCCACCCATAAGCAAACATACTTTTATTGTGACAGTGTGCCATACGCTGGGAAAGCCTATGGCATATGGAAAACACTGTAGACTCTTAGATTTGTTTAATATTTTTTTATTTGTAATTCCATTGTGCTGTATTACTTGGTCTATAGTGTCCTCTCATACCTAAATAACCTGTATTATGGATACATTGTAAAAATGATAATTTGCTTTGAAAAGAGTAACTGTGGAGTTTCTTGTCGGTTCTTCTCCATAAAAAACGACCAATCCGCGAGTTGACAACTTTGTAAAAATTGTTTGAAACGCTTCGAAGCGCTTCATGTGTACTCGTAAAATAATATTTTATTCATCACTTAACCTTTCAATTAAAATATAAGTAATTTTTTAATTTATTAAAAAACTATGGCCTAAATCGTGGCATTGTGGTCACGTGACTACCTATGACGTCATCGTTCAAAAAACAACTTTCCTGGCATTTGGCACATAAATGTACTTCGGGTATTTTATGATATTTTACTCTATTATGAACGTGAAAAATTATTATCAGTGCTTTATTGGCTTGTTGTGGGAATACTACTATAAAAACGCCAACGAAACTATTTATTCATGTCCCTTTAAAAAGAGATATTCGCAAGAAGTGGTTAGAACTTCTGTGTCAAATCCATCCAAAGGTTGTCTGTAAAAGATCGCTTTTAGCGATAAGACCGCCCATTGTATCACCCTTTTTAGTTGTTAAGTCCATGTTTGTTTTACTGTTATAGTGTACAATAAAGAATATATCTATCTATTTGCTTTTTTAAAAACACAAAAAAAGGAACTCATCGAACAACTATTACAGGACGATAAGACAAATGAACCAGAAGAGAGAGAGAGTTAGTTATGAAATGAAATGAAATATTTATTTGTAAATTGGTTATAAATAACACTTTTACACGTCATGTTTTTTTGCGTGTTTAGTTTAGCTAGATGAGGCCGGTATTTCCTAACTGACTACTCTGAGAAGAAACACCGAAACAAACTCCCTCTGAGTTTGTCGTCAACGTCTTTTTTAAAGTCCAGACAATTTGTGTTTGTATATGAGAAGCATGTAGGTTCATGTCTTTGGTATTCTTTTGAGGAAATAACCACGCAAATTTGAGCGGACCTGTCCAGACAGTGCAAGCAGTTAGTTAGTTATTCTTTTCTTATTTTGTCTTACGCACCAACCAAAGATAACCAGTCAGCTGTCAAAATATTGAACGATGACGTCTCGTTTTCTGATTGGTGTTTCTAATCACGTGACTCACAGATAAAAAGTCTCATTTTTCTCAAGGGAAAATAAAATAAATAATTAATAATCTTTTCTTCATTTGTACTATTTTGTGCTTCATATCAATAGATTTACATAATTAAATAGTTATTTTAAATTTTTAAACATACTGTCAACTCGCGGATTTCGAACCGTGCCCTAACTGCTGACGTTTCGTAAGTTCCCATGTAGGCCTATGTGGAATAAAACATTTTGTGTTTCAGATAGTATAATGCCGAGTGGGAGTCTTATTTCCACGGGCACGACTTGCATTTGCTTTGTTTTTTCCTTTCTTTTCCCTATTTTGTAAAATGCTAATCTTTAAATCTAAGTGCATATTACTAACACTAGGTTTAATTAATTTTGATAAGTTTTTTATTTTGTATGCATGTTGTTTCCTTTGACAATAAATACATTTTCTTTCTTTCATAACATACAGACAGAAAATCTTCATCTGCCGAGTATTTTCTTACCTATGTAATTGTTCATTACCAGTTAAACTGATAACAACTTTTCTGTAGAAAATTACATACTTATTATCATTGGGAAAATCGTCATCACCTCAAGTTCAGATCAGCCATTAATCGTCGTACTTGAATAACATGTTAAACGTCAATAGCCTAACGGATAAGGGTGTCGGACTTGTGATCGTGAGGTCACGAGTTCGAACCCCACCCATTACACTATTAACGTGAACCCACTCCAGACACAACCATATTTAGCGTAGTTGGAGGGGTTAACAAGATTGCTAGTAATGTGAATTCTACCCACATTACTAGTTATCTTTTTCTATAATATATTTATTTATTATTTAAACTTTATATTAATTATTAACAAATAAGACTACCTACTATATCATTTAACCGAGATCTAAAATTGTGGTCGTCTGTCTAACCGTTTAACAACTACATTGACGTCAGCTTCCGTTATAGCCGAATGCTAAGTATCATCATTATAATAATATATATTTATATGGAGCAACTCCATAATATCTCATCTCCACAACCAGGCAAGACTTTACTATTTCCAAAGATGTACATACTTACGTACAAATGACAGCAAAAACATTTTTTAGAATATTATTATTATAGTAAAGTCGTAATCTCATTTACGTTTACCGTTTTATTTTCATCTCTCTGATATTAAGAATATTTCTACTAATGCTACAAAACATAGTACCACCATTCTTGGTAGGAAAGAAACGCCGCGTCCGGACCGCTCGTGTGCAGCATGAGTACGGCCGATTGGTTTAGTTAGCAGTGAGCGTCGCGCCTCATTTGCTTGCCGCACCGCGCCGCGTCGCGCCGCTCCCGCCGACGACTTTGTTACCACTCTTTTCATCCCGACACCGTTCTAACTATCCGCTGAAGTGATAAATCAGTGTCATAAAACTTTATGAATGTTTTATGCACTTGATTTTATATTTTATAGCCGTTTGTATCTCATTTGCGAGATGATACCTCATATTCAGGATTTGTGCCGTACGGTTTCTTGTGATGTGACTTAGACATAATGTTCTATGGTGCAGTAACTGGGCAGTAATTAATTATCCAGTATATCAGCAACACTTGAAACGTTTAAATGGTTGTGAAAGTCTAAGATCGAAATTATGATGATATTCCGAAGATCAAGACGGGGTTTCTAAATTTAGAATTTTAAGTTAAAGATGAGTCAAACACACAACAACTTAAATTAAAAATATCTACTGTTATTGTTAAACTGATTAAAGTCAGAAAATATAGTTCCATCAGCAGAAGCGTAACTTAAAATCCTAAATATCATACATTTTGTTCCTCTTTCAATGTGTTTAAATAAAATTTAAAAAAAAAAACGGTGTTCTTCCCTTTCTAAACAAAACCGCTAACATAGAAACTAAGTCACAGAAATAAAGTTTTATTATAACGTAGAATTAAATATCTAAACACTTTGAAAGAGGAGAAATGAAGAAAAAGTAGAGAAACGGCATCGGTTGAGCGCCCAACAGGTTGACGGTGGACTTTTAATGATCCCTTAATGATTGAGCCGCGGGCTACGCGATGCGTGCCACCCTGATAATGTACACATAGCCTTATAGTCTATACTCTATGTCCCTTGTATACCGTTGTGGGAGTCTAAACCCGGCTTTATAGACCTTCTATTAAGAGTATTAAGTCAGTTTGATAGTGACATACGGTATTTGCACTGTTATAGTAATTGATTTGATTATTTTGTGTAATGGCGATTGAATTTTGAGAAAGAAAGAAAGGAATGACGTTTATATTTACAGACAGAAGGCATACAATAACATACAAAATATTTAAAAAGGAGAATTACAGCTTCAGATCCTCACGGCTTCGCTTAATAAGCCCAGTTGTCAAAAATGCCAGACATTTAGTGCCTGACGTTAAAGGTGAAGCCTTTTAATAGCAAAGTTACATTGATTTAATATGGATTTTAGATACCTATCATGCCTGGGTACTTTGTGTTACCTAACTACCTATATATTAGCAAATACTACAGTGAAGAACATTAAGATAAATAATTATTAATGCAAATATAACTTAAATCGTTTTAAACTTTAGACGTCAAAAATAACTCTAGGTACGGTATTGCTAAATAAACGTCATCGATAAAACCTACTTTTTATTAAATCATTATAAAACATGTGATACCTACCAAAATTCTTCTATGTACAGCGTGTTTTTAAATTGAAACCTAGTACAATTGGCCTAGTACAAGCGCGACTGCTGATCAAGAGGTCCCGTGTTCAATTCCCGTGACGGGTAAAAAGGGTTTTTATGTAAAAAAAAATCGGTTGTCTGTAAAGTCGGTTTACTGACGATAGTTGAACGTGACAACGTCATAAGAAAATACTGATGGAATGGTTGCATTTTTCAAAAGAAAATTTTAATTTTACATCACTATTACTGCACTTCTCATGACAATGGAAGAATCCCTACACAGTGACGTCATCTCTTACCGTTTTATGATAGCCTAGTACTTGAATCGTTGAGTCATACATAAAAATCAACTTGCTACATCCAATTTGATTTGATTTGGAACGCCTCAGAGCGATGGAACGCCTCAGAGCGAGGTAACGCCGCATAAGTCATGTATTTTCGTGCGTGCAGCCAGCTTCATCGAATTATAAGACGTTGTCACGTCAAAAAAAATCTCAGTAGTAGCCCTGAGTTTGGAAGTTGGTGGTGTGATAACCTCCGTGCCTCAGAAAGCTTGCTAAGTATATACCTATTGAAACTATCTGTTGGCCGCAACTTCATTGGCGTGGATGTTTTGATAAATATAACCCACGGTAATCGAACATTTTCCCGGGATAAAAAGTATAATATCTATCACCGTTCCAAAGGACTCCGGCAACGGCCCATACTTCATCCGGCCCACTTTTTCAACTCAACAGACAATAATAATATGAATACTAAATTGACTGGTAATAAACACTATTTACTATAAAAACATCAATATCAATATTGATCATGGGAATACCGAGATAACTAAACCTAGATAACAAAAACGTTTTTTAGGTTATGAAAAATAAAAACATTTAAGTTCATTGAGAAATAAAACCGAAAATGACTAAAAAAGAACTTAATTCAAACTAAAAGTAGTTTGAATTAAGTTATTTTTTATTCATTTTCATAAATAATAAATAAATCATCTAAAAAGTAGGAGTATTCACAGCGGCGCGCGGCGTAAGAGTATAAAAAAAAATGTACTCTGTGGTCTATACGAGTTCGCGCCTTCGCGGAATGAATGACATTGATTGATTTTTCATCTCATTTGACGTTTCTTGAGTGTTTATAATTTGGCTTCTAGCATTTTTATCCACTATCGAAATCAACTCAAAGTCACAGTTATTATGGACCAAAAACGTTTTAATTAACAAAAATATTTACGTAATGCGTTAACTGATATATTTAGACTTTCAAAATGGATCTATTTTTAATAATAATATACAAAATAATGAGAAATCATGACCCCTCTACATACAATATTATACTATTTAACCCCTGGCAACCCTGGAATTAGGAAATGCAGATGTCATGGCTGACAGATAATTTCTTCACAATGACTTCCGCTATATCTTCTTTTTATTGTGTTTTTCATTACCTCATGATTAAAAGTTGTATAAACATTACGATAAATAACTATTAAATAAAAGTTTTTTTTTTAATATATATTTTCTCTTTTCATCCAGATTCATTCAGTCACTTTGGCGTGATTGAGTTACAAATATCCATACACCTAAGCCTTAGCATTTATAATAATGTGTAACTATAAATTAAACGATTACTTTTATTTTGAATCTTGGGTTTTAATAATTTGAAGATTCATACAACAGTTAAGTTAATCTCTTATAAGTATCTTTACTATTTTTTTCGGGGGAAAATCATCTAATGACTCTTTCCTCTCTGGGTGTAGCGAAAGGGAGTGATAAACTACTGGCTAAAAACCTAATCCGTTCCTTCAGTTGCCCTTAGTTCCGGGGCTGCGGTATCTCGTTAAAAGATTCCCGCAACTCCAGAAGGCAATGAAGCTATCGGGCCCCATCACTAGTGCTGACTGCTTATATGAATCCTTAAAGTACGAAAACCAAGAGATAATTATTTTGTATTAATGAATTTCTGACTTTCAACTACCTTTACATAAGTCTATATATTTTTCCAAAGTTCCCTCGTAGAACTCCAGTTTACGCTACCTTATACCACTAACTTCGTTCATTAACGCAAACTGTTGATCGAAGTCAGTCGATTAAAACTAATAAAATGAACTACATTGAACGGATAGCAAACAAAACATAATACAAAGTGAAGTACTCAATAAATTGGTGTCTACGATTTTAGTTTAGTTAGTTTTTTTAGTTTAGTTTAATAAAAGTCAGTTGTATAATTTATTATTAATTTCGAGTTCTATTAATTTTTTAGTTATATTAATTTCAGATATGTCATTAATTCCGAGATTTTGTAAAAACGTGTCAATAATAGAAAGATTAATTTAAATAACTATATTTGGCTATGAAAATTCGTGCAATAGCATATCCAAATAGATTATTTTATTTCTCATCGAATCATCGATTTTATAATTATGTACATTTTAGTGAAGAGTTTGCCTGTCCGGTATTGGGTTTAAATATTCTTTATATTAATGAACTAGCTTGTGCCAGCGGCTTCGCCCGCGTGGGAAGTTTTTCCCGTGCTTGTTATAAAACGAATTACCATCATGTGATTAGTCTTTTCCCAGCTATATTAGGCATGGCATCCAGTCTAACCGAAATGCCTTTCTGACGTTTACAATCCAGTAGGTATTTACCACGATAGCCTTTAGCAAAACTAGTGTTTGAATTTCAGGCTTCTGATTACCCGTAACGACTGCCAAAAATCAAATCAAATCAAAATGCTTTATTTTTCATTTACACATTATACATGTTTGTACAGTTGGTGGCGTCACCTTTTAAGCATATATATGCCTGTGCCAGGAGGCGCCGCTCTTTTATAGCTTACATTTAACAAAAGTGCAACCTTAAAGTTAAAGAATATTTAGAATACAAAAAAATAAAATAACTGAACTAATAACTATTGTCTAGATTTTTATTTTTATTTTATTAATCTGTTTGTATGTGTATGTATTTATGTGTTTGGGTGTGTGTGCGTGCGTGTGTACGTGTATGTGTGTGTGTTAGTGTACATGAGTGCAGGGGCGTGCATAGGATTATATTACGCATCGTGGCATGGTGGCGATGCGTGGCTGTGGCTATGCTAAAAATCTATAAAAGAAGAAGTTTTTGTGTGTTTTTACTCCGCCGCATGCCCTGTCATAATCCTATGCACGCGCCTGTATGAGTGTATGTGTGTGGAATTTTTTATATGGAAACAGTTTAAAGATGGAGTGGTTAGAGAAAGATGAACAAATGATAGCTAGCAACGGTTTCCAAGGTATGTAGGACTCTTGATTGTTTAGATAGTCACCCAGCCACGGAGCAACTTCGACAACAGCGTTGCCTAACCTTGAAGATTGACCCGTGCGGCTATTATTATTTAGGCAAGATGAGCTCATGGCTTTACATTTAAAGTCACAGACTAAACTAATTGTTGGTATCCTGAACTATAGGGTAAAAGTAGCCCAAGACATCAATGTTCAAGCGGCGTGCAGACTTATTAAGCCATATACAAACTCAGGAGGGTGCTGGTGATACGAACGCAGGCCAATAGCGCGGTTAATGATTTCTTAATGATTGAGTCCGTGGCCAGCACCCTAACTACAAGCGCTGTTTTATGAATTTTTGAACATATAAAACAAGGAATTTGGCTATGATTATTATTAATTACACAATTAAGGTGCCGCTGGGAAGTTTTTATTTAGTTTTTTTTTGTCATTATTAGCGTTCTAAAGTGAGGAAAATGTTATTTCTTCGGTCAACAATTTTACTACAATTGATCGAAGGGTTTAACAGTGGGCATTTTGCGATCTATGGGCAATTTGTCAGGCAAAACTGGCTTATGATTTGAAGGGTAAGCAAAGATAAAGGTGGTGGTGTATTGAGGCAAAATACAGTCGAATTGGTGAAATAATTTAAATGCACAGTGATGTTACGTCATTGGGCGTAAACTTTTATTTTTAACAAACTTGATATTTGCGCCAAACTAAATGACGTAAAACAAGCAGAACTTCAAAGCCGTATGCAAATTAGGAATGTTGTAAAGATTAAACACACATGCAGTCATGGTTTGGTTCAGAGCCAATATTATTAAAAACTTAGATTTTTTGTTCGTCGTAATTATAGAAACAGCGATTCTTATATCCTGTTGAGTGCGGATGTACTATTGAATTACTTGGCGGGCGAGTGGGTACGTGCGGCGTGGCTGTGCCGGCGGCGGCCCATTAAAAATAATCGATGCTTGCGAAAATATCGAGGGCTTTCCACTAATGACATCGCGCGGGAAAACAAAGCGAACCGGGTCGACACAGCCGAGCGGCTGCCGCGCCGTCTAACTCCCGCTCCGATTCAAATACGGCCTAAGGACGAGTGACGACTTCACGGGAGTTTTGAAGCCTGAGATGACGACTGATTTACCGTTATAAGTGTGCGTGGGTCTTAAGTTCTGAACACCCTCTTGAAGACGTAAACAGCGAAAATACACGCCGATTTTATTTGCCGTGCTAAACTAACGGTTGATATAACTCAAAGTATGCGAAGACGTTTTACGAATGGACAAGTGAAATAAACAATAGAATTTCAACATTTTAATGGCACCCAAAATATAGCCCGATTTTACGAGTAGGTACGGAGCGACGGTAACCGAAGTTTATTTCCCGAATTTGGTGTTTAATAGGTTAATTCACGTGGAAGATGTTTGTGGAGCACCACGGCGGCGGCGGCGGCGGCGCGAGCGCGGTGTTAGCGCGCCCGCCTTGTTTTTCTTACAAATGAAATTATTGCGCGAATAAAATATTTTACTGTCTGTCAATTTGGTTGGTTCACTTCGTCGAAATGTTCCGCCAGATATTAAGCAGAGGTTAAAATTTTATTTGCACGGAGTTATTGCTCGAACGCATATCGAACGCGAATCGAGTCTGCGTGATGTAGTTGAATTCTCCTCGGTACATCGGGCTCGTTCGTGGGCCATTATTGCTTGATGTAAGACAATGCCTACAAATAAAATAAAATACTCACTCTTATTTATTGCTTCGTAGAATATCGAGGGGACTTTGTTCGCTAGAAGTGTCTTGTAATAGATAGATGGTCACGGCAAGAAAATAATGACATTGTATCACTGATGGCTACAAACGTTTTAAAAATAAAATAAAAGCAATGTTGTTGATGGCGGGATATTTATTGTCCTTCTAGTATATTACTGGTAATGCATCTTTCGTATATATTGTCCACATAATTACATTTCTTTCTATTGAAAATTTTTATTGGTGTATCTTGAACCTTTCCGATGAAATTTCCGGTACAATGAGGTATGAAACGTTAAAAAGCAAATGCTGATTCAAAACTTGATTAAAGAATATTTATTAAAATTTTCTTTAGTATATTGTAATTTTGTTAATATTGTAATTTTAATACCAAATATTTATTTTTGACTGCATGCTGCGTCGTTAGACGACCACTACATTATTGTGTAAACTTAAAATCTCAAAACAAATTAACTATAAAATATTTTTTAACAAGCTTGTATGTTTCTTTCAGAAAACCACTAACAAACAAACCTTTTTATAAAACCTGATGAATTCAGCACAAAACTCTAAAGAAATCAACTCTATGTAAATATTACTATATACTTTTCATGAACTCTATGTAAATATACAACATAACATAATGAATGCAGATATTGAAATTACTAATTCGATTTTTATAATAAGTATTTTTTTTACGTTAATTACAAATGCACTGTCGATTTACAGTAAAAACAAACCAAAATGGACCGTAAATCAATGTTATACCTTGTTTAAATGCATTTTCATAAAACATTGGTCATAAGAACACAAATTTAAAAAAAATCTAGACTAGCTTTAAAAAACATATAAAACAGTTTGTTTAAACTTAAAATTGTATGTATCTATTATGATTATGAAATATGAAATACGTAAAATAGCATGTATATAACATGCATATGTTATATACATGCTATTTTAAATTATGTATTAGAATAAAATAAAATGTCTATTATCATTGTATATAATATAATATATTTTTCATTTTATAGGACACCAATTACTTAGGTTTTTATTTTTGCGTTATACCCAATAAAAGCTAAAACCGTGGTAAGTTACCCTCTTCTTTGTTTTCTAGCCCACCATGTTGCAGGCCCAAGTAGCATAATATATTTTATAAAATTTTGCTAATAAAGCTGACTATTGACAATGCTAATAAAAATAATAGACATATTTTTTTTTATTGAAAGTATGTTCTCGTTTAAATACTGAAAAACCAAAATAAAACCGGTCTACCGTTTTAGTTTTATTATTTGTAGCCTATAGTATATAATGTGTAACGGAAACCCCATATCTATCCAAAAGGGCTGAAGACAACATCCGGTATGGAGTCTCTATGCAAAGTTTCAGCTCAAAATAACTGACTCAAAGAATTGATACCAAATTATCGGTTTCATATATTTCTTGATACCAATCATAACAAACGTGTCACAGCACTACGAGGGTCAATTACTTTCCACGTTACTTGCCAATAACACGATAATTCTCTTCGTTCTTCTTAATTTGAAAAATTCGGTCTGTATGTATTATACCCTTTAAATTACACGTTGTATAATTATTATAAGGTGTACAATAAAGTATACTTATACCTAATACTAACACCGCTGCCGCCGCACGATTTGACCGCCATTGTACCATTATTTTTTAGTGGGAAAATCATTAAATGATTCCTCCTATTCTGGGTGAAGGGGAAGGGAGTGTCAGACTTCTACTGACTAAAAACCCACACTGTTCCTTCATTTGGCCTTGTGGTCCGGGGCCGCGGTATCTCATTAGAACATTCCCGCAACCCTAGCCCTTGTACCCATAGGATTAAGTTTGTATAAAACAGTTATGTTACTATTTTTGGTACAATCAAACATATCCAGTTTACATATAGGTACTATAATTAATTATATTAAGATGTGTTTCTGTTGCCGTTCTTTTAATGTATGTACATGTGTGTTGAGGACTTATCTACATTTGTCTCACTGTCTACTAGTCTATCACTATCCTATTGTATTATAGCTGCAAGTATTTTTTTTTAAATCATTTTGTTTTATAGGGCATCATTGCGATTTTCTTTTTGTCTTTACGACTTACTGACCATGTATAACATACCATAGACCATGGATATATAACAGCAACTCAAAGAATTTTTATCATAGGTAATATTTCAAAATTAGAATACTGTATTTTCTTTTTTTAATTTTAACAGATTTCCAATTCCATTAGGAATGCTCATACCAAAATATCCTAACATGCATGGCGTACGCGGATTGAATGAATCCGTGGTACTCACAGACTTGGATGCAACAAAGCTGATGTAATTGGTGCATTGTAGGAGCCCGCGGGCTACCATCGTTAGCCTTTCTTTCGTTCACCCGGTTTTGTCCGGGCCGCGCTTGCTAATTAACTATGAAATTAATTGACGCGGCAAAGTTTCCGAGTGAAACTTGATTTAATTGGCACGTCCGACTTCAGCCTAATTAGGAGCCTCAGGCTTTTCAGTATCGCGCTCGTTGATGCCGTGAAAAACACACAAAAGTGTTGTGTATAGTTTGATGTGCGCGAGTTTCTCAAATATGGCTCTCAGCAATGTTAATTGCGTCTGATGAATGAGCGCGCGATTTTTTGAAGGTGCATTGCCATTGCTTTTGTGGTGCTCTGAGGTTAATTTGTCTAATTACCTACATGCATACTGCATGAAGAGAATTCACTGTTGTTTTCTTGTGTTAAGTAGATGAATAAAAAATTACATTTAAAGAAGAGTTTTAAGAAATCTTCATGACTGTCTATGCATTGCCTCTGATATGATATTCATAATTTGAATCAGTCTTCAGATCTTCGAACCTCGGTTAGTAAAGCTCACGAAGAAAGGCATACGGGTATTGGGAGTGGAATAGTTTCTCTTGAATTTAAAAGGAGAGTGGAAGGATTTATTTGATTAAATACTTCTGTAGCCAGATATTAATTAACATATTTAAAACATAATTCACACTATTTAGTAAGCATCTATAAAAATAATAATCTAAAATCACATAAATCAAAATAAAATAATCAACAAACAATAATGAAATTCGACTAATACTATAGAATTATACATACAAGTTAATTTTTTATTTTATTTATATAATGATATGGTAGGTTATTAAGTGTGTCTATGAAATATGGGTGTTTCCAAAAAACATGGACATAGTTCAAAATCTGATGCACTAAAATAATATAAAAATTAAGTATGACTATGTTCCTATTAGTAGCCTTGAACTTTGACTAAAACCAATTTTCGTGCCAACAGAATGATTCACAGCTTCAAATATTGCAATTGATTATATTTTTTCATGCTAAAATAACATTAATAACACCTAATGCTACATTATATTTCATCCGCAGTTCACACAATAAACCAAGTTTCGATTCCCCTAAATCAAATATCAAAAGCTGTAATTTAGTTCGCGTATTTAGAATTCCCACTGTCGTCTATCATTATTTATTTTTAAGTGCACAATATAAACACAGTTCGCGGCAAGGGCCGGCTGTGGAGAAAATCTTGTCCCGGGGCAAGAAACCTCCATAATTAACATACATTATGAATTATCGAAAATAAGCCTGTGGATGGCCCTAATTACATGGTGCCGCGGCAACCAAGCAAAGTGTAATGAATAGCCTTGTATTTTATTAAAACGTGTTGCCGTCCTGTATTAGATATCTTTGTTGGGATGAATAATATTTTATGAGCCCTATTACGTGATAATTGGGTTAGTAAGGGTGTGTTTTGTTTCTTAAATTTCTAAATTTTAATTATAAACGGTGATTTAAAATTAGAGCGTTTGAATTAATTTGGTTTTTGTGTTCGGTCATTTAGTCTAACATGTTTTTAATCATATTATTTTTGTATGATGCGTTAATGAAAATCAAGCCCATATGTATATTAAATTAAAGAAATTACGTAGTAAAAAGTCCCAAAAACCATCCTTTTTAACCTCAATTCGCGATAACAAATGAAGCGTGTAGTTCGAAATTTAAAAAAAGTTAGATTCGAGGCACCAACAGATGTTTCGCGACGATTCGGTCCTGTTATATTTACAGGTATTTTTCAAAGATGTTATCAATGTGAATTTATATTTCCGCTTCGCTTTACCGGTGTGGGAGAAAATAAGCCTGTTGGCGTGGAGGCTTCAGGCTGGTCGCACAAACTGAATGGTGGCGGAATGGTGGGATATTTGTGGAGTAGGTAGATATTCTTTGCTAAGCCTTGTAGGTAGTGTTACGTCGATGGAATATGTAAATCAAACATACTCTACCGAAAAAAATCAAAAAATAAAAATCAATTAAATTCATATGTATGTATATTAGTTAAATTTGCCTATATTACCTATATTTTTGCAACCATTTTGTTTAAATGTATTTCGTCATTCTTTTCATCATTCTGGGTTGAGTTGTAGAGAATGAAAAGAGAAATAGGTTGCGGAATTGTTCTAACGAGATACTGCGGTCCCGGAACTTAAGCGCAGTGAAGGAACAGGGTGGGTTTTTAGTCAGTAGAAGTCTGACACTTCCTTCCACTTCAAACAGAATGGGAGGAGTCATTTGATGATTTTCCCACAGAGTAAAAAAGGTACCTAGGTGTATCTGAGGTTGTACCGGTTAATCCTGGGATTTACTATACAACGTGTAACGGAAACCCCATATCTATCCAAAAGGGCTGAAGACAACATCTGGTATGGAGTCGCTATGCACAGTTTCAGCACAAAATAACTGACTCAAAGAATTGATACCAAATTATTGGTTTCATATATTTCTTGAATACCAATCATAACAAACGTGTCACAGCACTACGAGGGTCAATAACTTTCCACGTCACTTGCCAATAACACGATAATTCTTTTCGTTCTTCTTAATTTGAAAAATTCGGTCTCTGGTATCAGTGTATTGGAATTTGTAATAAGTTCTACACACGTAGACTTAGGATTACAAAACCCTTGCCATATCGTTTGTTATTATCCAAAGAAGTATGTATATACCCTTTAAATTACACGTTGTAGATAATAAGGTTTTATTTTCTGATTAGACATAAATGTAAGCTAATAAATAAATAAAAGATTTTTCTTTTAAAAATACTTCTCTCAAGAATGTGATTGAAATCTTTTCAATTCCATATTTTTGCATGGGCCATATAATGCCATTAGGCCAATAACACCAAACGTAAGTTTGGTGTTATTTACCTTAACTATGGAAATAAGTAGTAATATTATATTTCCATAGTTAAGTTTATATATGTGGAATTACCTAGCTTCAATATATTATTAACTATGTAGCTTCAATTTATGTTAATGTTTATGTTTTCGTATTTATTAGTATAAAAAAGTAATTAATTTTTTTAGTTCACTTCAGAAGTGTAGTGGTTAAATATTGAACAATTACTGGCTATTAATTTCATTTAGTATTTTAACAAAAGAAGAAACTTTCATAATAATTCAACGACGACACTCTTCAACGTCCTTTTAATGAGTATTAAAAAAATAAAAATATTGGTACATACATAATTATTTTCTACCAGTCTAAGTAACGGTCATTACCACAAGTGGTCGCAAGACTTCCCGCGTGACCGCTAATGACCGAGCGATTGCGGGATCGCCTCGTTACCACCGCCATTGTCGGTGCAAAGAGTTGTTCATTCGTTCACTCGTACTTTATTTAACGCGTTCTTCATTCGTCTTACGTGACCGTGACGTCACCATCACTAAACGATTTACGTTCGAAGTTCCACAGAAAGTGTGTAATCGAAATTTTAAGGCACTTCCTGTACAATTGTTTGTTTTATGAGTTCTGATTGGATATAAGGAAGTTATTAAAATAAACTGCTTCGCTGCATTTTAGGTTTGTTTAATTTATCACATCCATACCGCTGTATTTAATGCAAATTATGAGAACTGGCTTTCATTTGTAAGATGTGTAAAGTTGCACAAAAATACTTCCTTGAAAGATTGGTAGTTTGATAGTGGTAGAGATTTACGTTCCTGGAATCATTTCAATTCAGCGAACAAACAAAAATCGTTTAGCTATAGCCAGACCAAAAACGAATCCCTATATTTTCACTTCTCAAACTGAAAGCTGATATACCTATGTATGTATATAGCTTGTCATTTATTGTTTGCGAGTGTTATTTTCTGCTGTGGTGACAACTGAATTGAAAGGAGAAAATTTCCCTTTAAAACGCAAAAAACAAATTGCCGCAGCTAATTTACGTACAATTAAACAATCAAACACAAAACAGTTGCTGCAATATCCGACAAATAACTAACCTAAACCCGCAAAAACGAATATTAAATGAATATGAAAACATTAGCACTTAGTTCCCGTCCACTCAACTATTCTTTAACAACCAGTGAATTAATTAATAATTAATGATATTCATGATGTTTGCACGTACGTTGCAAACTGCGGTAATTTATACGCTAGCTGATCGAGCCGGCAACTTGATTGCTTTTCTTTGCAACTGGCTCGCTCTGCTTCATATTCAGTTATGGCTTATTGTTGACGCAATATTAACTTATTGTTATAGTTCTTGTTTTGTGTGTTTTAAGCTTGAACTTTGGACTAATTGGAAGTGGGAATCCAGGCACCGATTATTAGGGAAAGCCGGCCATCTTTTACTTTAAGTGTTACTGAATTTGCAGCTTTAAATCATGCTATTTTAAGGTTGTGTTTGATATTTTGTAACATAATCAGCCTAACCATTCCACTGCTGGGACACAGGCCTCCTTTATATGAAAGGGAATGGACCGTAATCCACCACGCGGCCCAGTGCGGATGATATCTTCGGGCTTTTCGGTCCTACAACATGCAGGTTTCCTCATGATGTTTCCCATCACTGTTTTAAGACACTGCTCTTAAGACCAGGCGCTCTAAAATAATTTTCATGCAAGCTCCGCCACCATGCACCCCCGGTAAAGCCGTTGTGTTCTAAACGCTAACGCAGCAGTAATAAAGTTGAATATCGCGTGCGCTCTTTCACCATGTTCGGGTCCGAAACTAAATGTCGTAAGTCTCAATTCTTATTTCGTTTATAACTTAATAATATTTGGATAATAAACTATATTTTCTTACTGTCAATACTAATATTAGACATAAAGGCCAAGTAATCTTGATTACATTTTGAATAATCTTTAAAAAAGGTATGATTTTCGATTAAAAAATGAATCAAGCAAAAATGTTTCAATTACGTAACTGGTCTTAGACATGAAAACAAAAAGTTACGTACAATTTAGGGAGCCTAATTTAAGTAACCACTGGGTGATACCTGCGCTTGCGTTAAATTTCGGGGTCCATATAAAAATAATTCTATCGACTGTGAAGAGAACAAACTATACTTTCATGAGTCACTTTGTGAGAATGACGATCAATAGACGTTTCCCATACATTGATTGTCCTTCATCATAAAATTGGTAGTAAATTGTAATCTATTTTATTTTATCATGTGTTTATCTACCTTTTTGTTCACTAACTCTATTAAAACAATTATGGATTAATTTTATATGAAATAAGTATTTTTAATTATATTTTAACATATCTAGCAATGTGCTCGCTGAAAGACCCGGGTACGTTGACATTACATCGATGTATCTTCTATTGTTAATGCCTTAGAATACAGAAAGAACTAGAAACCGCGTTCAACTGTAATTGCAAGCCGCGCTCTGTGTCCAAATACAAGATAAGCGTCCCGCGCTAGCCTCCCTTCCCGCCCGCGTAATGTTGCTAGCTCAGACATTATTTGGCCGTTTTAGGGGTAAATTCTTCAGCAGGTAAGCTAAAATTTTAGATAGTTATAATGTTACATAGAAACATAATTTTACACACCCCTCCCCTTCCTCTCTCACCCACACCACACACACAAACAACAAATTTTATAACAAAAATTCGTAATCTTAATAGGTACTATGTTAGTCACATAGTACCTATTATGAATGTTATGCAATTCTAACAATATCATATATATAATTACATATATGTATACGGGTCGCACTGATAACCTTTCTTTTTCAAGTTGGTTAAAATATTTTTTGATTAAAGTAGTTATTAATATACTATAAAGAATAAAAAATCCCTCAGTAGGTAATAAAAAGAAGGAAAAATCAAAACTCTTATATTGGCAACACTAACAAGATGGATGCATTAGTGTCTTTGACAATTGCAAACTAAACAATTTATTTAATAATTAAATAAGACGATAAGTGAATGCGCTAGTTACACGTGAAATGTGATCCCATTCTGTTTTTTTAGCCCCGCTGCATTTTCACAGATAGAAACGACACAAGACGTCATAATTTAAATAAATTGGACACGGGTAAAATACGTCACGCGATATGACATTCACAGTACAACTGATCGGCTGCGCGTCAAACTACGTCATTTAGGAGTAGTTTTTGTTGCTTCAATATTAGGCGCACTTATAGCTTCTAGTGCTTTCTGTATTCTAAGGTTAATGCACTGGAAAAAATTTTATGAAAGCCTGATGCATAAATGAGATTTGATAGTCTCGTGAAAAAGCATTTTTTGATCTCATATCTCAACATACAGGCCTGCCTTTAAAATAAACCCCTATCAATTAAATATAGATGTGAAACTTGATCCAACAAGTTCCACTCACACTTCACTAATTTTCATTATTTATTTATTCACTGAGCGCTAAATGAAGTATAATTGAACGCAGTCGTGCAGGCTCGCGACCATTTGAATTTCTCTACGTGTTCCAACATTTCATAACTCTTGGACATTTCTCCGCATAAGTGCTCACTAAATAACGCTTAAAACACGTTGACAACACGGCTATTTGTTAGCCGTAACAACAATAACACAACAATCGTATAACAATAAGCCATTAGACAAGTTGTGGAAATTTTCCGGTTATTTCCGATTCACAGCGATTGTTACGGCCGACTCGGCCATTCGAAGGGCCATAACTCGGCCTCAGAGCTGCGTCGAGTGGGGTCTATGGCCAAC
Source organism: Tholera decimalis (assembly GCA_943138885.2). NCBI lineage: Eukaryota > Metazoa > Arthropoda > Insecta > Lepidoptera > Noctuidae > Tholera > Tholera decimalis. The sequence goes on from OW964553.2 coordinate 33,556,725, forward strand.
GACCACGGAATCGTATATTTATGGTATATTTGTGGTATATTTATGGCCTATATAATGCGAGAGATTTATTGGGTGCGGCATAATTAGCGCGCGTTTAGATTTATAATCTGAATGTGTACCCAGTGTGAGCCAGTTGTGGCCACTTTTTAATGGCACGCTAAGCGCTAATGAGCCATTCAGACTGGCTGTAGCTTTTAATGATACGCGTACCATCTACAATGAGAGCACGAATACAATTCCGTTGTGTTGCTTTTGTGTGAATTCTTGAGGATAATAAGAGGGATGCATTTCAATCCTTTGTCTTGGTATTGCTAAGTAAAATCGATGTTTATCTGTCATAAATTAGTATAAATAAGTCGGAGGGGCGAGTGCGCCGGCGCCGCGAGCGTGCGTAAATCACGCACAACCGCTTATTAAGTTGTTAGGGGCGGCCGTATCTGTGCCCACGCAGTCCGCTCGCCGTGCTGTGTCCACGCCCTTATGTTTGCGCTAGCTCACAACCTTGTATCTCCGGTTTGTTCCCATAAACTTGTTGATTCCTTGTAGATACTTGTAAACATACAAAAAGGGTAAATTATTTATAAACAACTTTGTTGTCACCATTCACAAGAAATAGCCTTTCTTTTACACATAATAGATACTTGCAATATGGTATTTCAGACAGTGTCATTGGATCCAAATAACGACTGCATGTTCATAGCTGTTTATTTGCGTTCCACAATTTCAACAAAAGACTTGTAGCTAAGGTACAATAGTAAACCCTGTTGGGGTTCAGAAACATAAGTATATTGTACTGACATACCCTAACCTAGCTTGTAAACTGTCATACCTCTGACAAAACTTCTATATCTCCTATAAAGCTTATTTATACAGTCATAAGAAACAATTTATAGCCATTTAATAACATAATAAGTGTGCAAATGAGCGGAAATTAGAGGGACCGTAACTTAGCACATCTTTATCATAGATGCAATAAAGAACGGACCTTAATCACTACACTTAAGTGACAAATTAATAGTACCTTGGATCATAAATGAGTCACTGGTTATAAACACGATGAACGTGTTTACGTGCTAATTAATCGATCAGAAGTTCAGAAGAAAGTTCTTAGTTTTTAAAACTGAGTAAGTACAAAAAGTTTTTTATACAAAATTATTAACTTTTTATATGTTAGAAAAAGTGGTGGTTTGACAAATTAATGTAGAAAATATAATCGCCATATTATTTTGGTATTACCTTCTACCCGCGGATTTGTTTGCATGAAAAGGCCTTTTTAGCAAAAACAAAGTAGCATACGTTATGTGCTAATAATGCAAATTTATATTGGTGAAATATTTTTTTAATTCGGTTTTTAGTTTTTAAGTTTATTCATTAAAACAAAAGAGCAGATTTCCCCTTTAAATAGCCTTTAAATAACATGTTGAAAACATAAAATTACTTTTGCCATAAATGAACAAACAGTTAAACCTACAGAGGTTTGCTGAAGCTTAACGCGAAAATAAATATAATACAAACATAGGAACTACAACCAAAATAAATCTCAAACAAACCATCGCTAACAACTCAGACAGGAGATACTTAATGTCACCATCTTTAAAATTAAAACGCCCTTTGTCATCATACATTGTCACGTCAAGTCTTCAAGCCTTGCCATTTAGTCCGTTTTACTGGCTACACTATTGTGCAAGACATAGCAATATCTGTGAAAGTGCAGCCTTTGAAACTACAGACAACAATGAACCATTTCGAATTAGCTATCGTGTTATCTGCCATAGGTTTTCACGACTACGGTGTAAGGGTCTGTTCAGATGGACCGCAAAACGACCGCATCAAAGTGACAAAATATCAACACTATGTGTGTTTGGTCTTGCTAGAACTGCCTTAACTAGTAGTGTTCTTGAAATTAATTGACATTTTCGATAAAATATATTTTTAATACTGAATTTATAAACACAAACAAAAACAAAAAGAAATCAGCCTTATCAGAAAGCTGATTTCTTTCTTTTTTTTTCTTGTGTTTAATGATTCATGATTTGCACACCCCTGTAAAATGTGACGGTGAAATATAGAGAATTTTATTATAAGAAAAATCATCTATGTACCTTTTACCCATGTTTGAAAAATGAAAGATTCAGAAGTCAGTAAAGGAATGGAATTCTCTGACAGGGTCTGAGTTTTCTGATAGTTATAACCTGGGGATAGTGAATAGTTTACTTTTGGATAAGCGTTCATTTTCGCCTACATCATTAGTTGAACGCGACCCTATCACAAACATAAAAAGTCAATGCGTCATAAATACTCAGATGTGTCCATAAAATTTTTAACCTGTTTTTTTTTAAAAGAAAATTAGCAATGTGGGTAGAAACCACATTACTAGCAATCTTATTAACCCCTCCAACTAAGCTTGGTGGGGTTCAAACCCGTGACCTTAGCCATTAATCTATTGACGCTTTATCATTGTACTCATTGTTTTGTAGTGATTACATGTCTGAACACACCCTAAGTTTACGCCCACAGTATGGGCAAAAAGACTGTGACGAATCCAGATATTAATAGCGTCTTGTTGTTCAATTCTTGGAATTGAGATTGAAGATTGTGTGTAAATTAATTATTTTGTTTATGTGGGTAATGCAAAACGATGCAAAAGCTCATTGGAGGAGTTCGTTCAACTGTTTTTAAAAGGTTTTTTTTTAATATGTCCATCCATCACCATGCATAATAAAAACCCTTCTGACCGAATGTCAATAACGACTACCAGAAAGCTGGATATAATGAAATTATTATAGTGCACAATGGTATGCAAACACAGTTGCACAATCTATACCTTTACTCTCATGTCTTATGGGACGACATGACTAGTGAGAGTACAGGCCCAAGACCAATATATTACTAGCTGTTTTTGTGACTTCATTCACGTGGGATTTTTTATAAATCTATCCTTCAGGTTTTGGTATTTTTTTCGGAATATAAAAATAGCCTGTGCTATTCTATACTAAAATGTGCCCTTTTGTTAGGGTTCCGTAACCAAAGGGTAAAACGGGATCCTATTACTAAGACTCCGCTGTCCGTCCATCTGTCTGTCTGTTAGTCTGTCCGTCTGTCTCCAGGCTGTATCTCATGAACCGTGATAGTTAGATAGTTGAAATTTTTACAGATGATGTATTTCTGTTAACTCTATAACAACAAAAACTAAAAAAAAGAATAAAATATATATTTAAGGGGCTCACAAACGTGATATTTTTGCTAGATATTGATAACGGTAACAGGTAGACGCACTAAATATTCACAGAATATTTAGTTATATATTCACTTTAAAAATAAATAATTAAACTAAAATAAAACAAATATCTAAAGGGCTCCCATACAACAGACATGATTTTTTTGCCGTTTTAAAGGTAATGGTACGGAACCCTTCGTACACGAGTCCGACTCGCTCTTGGCCGGTTTTTTTATATGTATCAGTTTAAGTTTTGTTAATGTATATTGTGAAAACAATAAATGCTTAAAATTATTATTGATATATTTTATTGTAATTGCTGTTTTTAGTCTCTTACTTATTCTATTTCGTTTTTGAAAACCAAACTGTACCCAATAAAAAAAAATCTTAGAGCAGAATCCTTTTATGTCCCTAATTAATTTTGCACTCATTGGTTTTGCATAGGTAATTGTTTTGTATTTATGTTATTGTAATTAGTTTTTGTAAGCCCTTATAAATAAATTAATTCATTTATTTAAACTTTATGTACAATAGTGGTACATTAGCGGATTTAGTCCAACAAGGCATTCTCTACCAGTCAACCTTTGGGTTAAAAAGACCACAATGTGTTAGGTGTACAAGTAAAATAAATGTCATTATCGAAAGAATATATGTATAAATATTATAATAATAAAATACATACCACCGTATTTTTTTTATTATTAATAGGTTCGCGTTTGACCACCATCTCACCTGATGGTAAGTGATGATGTGGTCGAAGATGGAGCACGCTTACCTAAAAGTAACCTATTGACTCTTGACTTAAAGACCACTAGTTTATAGCTATCGGGAAACACAGACTCCGGCAGGGAATCCCACTCTATTTTCAGTCTATTATTTTAGCATATAGCTAAAATAAATGAATAATAAATACGGTGCTTTATAATAATCTTTCTGACTAAGAGAACTCACAATAATTAGGTATATTTATGGTAAAAACCAAATTAAGAAGTAGTGGTTTCTCATTTTACGCTTAAAAGAGAATTTAGACTTGGCTTTCCTGATGTCAAGGGGTAGCATGTTCAGAGTTTAATGGCAGAAATAGCATAGGAATAAATAAATAAATCCATGCCAAATTGTATCTAGATTCATTTAAGTAGTATTTTATTAGTATCATCAAAGTAAATATTGTAATCACCTATAACTAAACAACTGCTCTTTAGAGTTGCAACATATTTTGATCTGTCCACTACTAACCGCTACGATTGGGAGTGATATGAAGATTCGAATGACGTTATTGCGACGCACGCTATTTCGAAAAAAATTAAGAATGTTACGCCAGTTCGAAAACACATTAAGTCGAAAACCGCTATATCGAATGACGTTGTCGCGAACACGCTTCAATTCGAAAAACTATGTGAATGGTACGTTAGTACGAAAGTCTTGGTATCAAAATTCAGATTGGAATATACTATTCGCAACAATAGATTTCGATAGCAAGACTTTTGTACTAACGTACCATTCACACAGTTTTTCGAATCAGCGTGTTCGCGACAACGTCATTCGATATAGCGGTTTTCGACTTAATGTGTTTTCGAACTGGCGTACCACTCTTATTTTTTTTTTCGAAATAGCGTGCGTCGCAATAACGTCATTCGAATCTTCATATCAGTCCCGCTACTATTAGTCTAGGTTCAATCCATTGCTGGCTAGGGTTGCAGGAATATTCTAAAGAGATAACGAAGTCCCAGAATGCAAGAGCAGCTCAAAGAACAGGGTAAGTTTTTAGTCAGTAGAAGTCTGACACTCCCTTCCGCTCCACCCACAGCGAAAGAAGTCATTCGATGATTGTCCCAACCGAAAAATAAGGTCTAGTTTCAACTAGCATTTTTATTCGTTACGGGATAGTGAAAGTGGTTTCATCCCCTGGAAGGATGCCAGACATGATGCGGAATTCAATGTCAGCCAAAAATCCAGTACCAACGTTTATTTTTTCGAGAAAGTAAAAATAAGTAATTAGAAAACAATATCAATACATTGTTCTATCAGAATGTCGATGTTGAGCCGATAGGTATACACACATCAAAAGTGTCTAGGGATCAACATATATTTTTGCAATAACTTTTCTCCTGATTGATATTAATTAAAATTTTCTTTAAGGATTCATCAAATAAAGTGTTTTCGTTTGTCACAGTAACGATAAACCAAGTCACCTTTGCATTAATAAAGAAATTTGCCATTTTCCTAATAAAGGGATTTTTGACATTTGAACCACTAACATTAAAGTTCGAAAAAAAGACTGAAATAACAGTTTTCTTTAAAATTTTATTGGGTAACTTAAACAATTAATAATCCGTGTTTCTACCGCGAACACTAACAACACAAGAACATCGGTTTGGCATACTCAAAATGAGTTCATCCAAATCACGCTGTGGAATGGCCGCCCATGTTCGTTGCAACAATAAAAAAAGGTCTTCTTGCGACTGGATACCCTCCATATTCGGCAGAGCTCTTCTCTGTAGCATATCCCATGCATGCTCAATCGGGTTCAAGTCTGGCGACTGAGCAGGCCAGAGCAGGACATTGATGTTAGCTGCGGCGAGAGTCTGTCTTACAACTCTTGCGGTGTGCGGTCGTGCATTATCATGCATTAACTGAAATAAGGGACCGATTTGCACTTGTAGAGGAACGATGACGTCAGATACAATCGTCTCAGCATAAATTTGAGCGTTGAGGTTGCCTCTGATCCAAATCAACTCAGTTCTTCCGCCGATCCAAATACCCGCCCATACCATGATGGTTCCACCACTATAAGGATGGACTTCCTGGCAGGATTTTAATCGCTGTTGGCGTCCAGGGGTTCTCCAGTGTCGTATACGTCTTGTATCCGGTCTCATACCAAAACGAGACTCATCAGAAAAGCACACGAAACGCCATTGTTCTTCTGCCCAATTTCTGTGTTCAAGAGCCCATTGATATCGAATCCTATGATTGTGCATTGCTATAGGTGGTACCCGTAGCGGTCTTCGGGAATGAAGGTTCACTTCATGCAAGCGGTTTCTGACTGTTTGGTCGCTAATTAAGTTCCCTGAAGAGTGATGAAGCCTCACGGCTAACATCATGGCGGTTATTGTTGGAGCTCTTCGAGTTAAGATTTGAATGTATCGGTCTTGTCTCCGTGTGGTGCAGCGATACCGTCCTCCATGGCGCTCAGCCACGGTACCAGTGCTTCGGTAACGTGTCCAAAGTCGACTGATAACACTCTGACTTGTATTCAGAGCTAAAGCCACAGTACGTTGCCGGGAACCAGCTTCTATCATTCCCACGGCTCTGAGCATTTCTTCCCTGCTTAAATGACGTCGCCGCTCCATAATAACGTTGGTTTTAATCAGTAGTAGGGAAACAGTAGCACTAATAATGTCTTCAATGCGTTGTATGTTTTTATAGGGAAAATATTGACAGCTGATTTTCATCTTTTACTCGAATTTGATTAACAGTTCCTGTTTCAAATTATGAAATGCACCAAAAAGGATCCATATAAATTTATTAAATCATAAATTTATTACAAAGCCACATCTCAATCTCAAGAAATCCGCATAAAAATGCTTGATCCCTAGACACTTTTGATGTGTGTAGATATCTTATACATATATACTTATCTATACAAATATTATATAGCGAAAAAGTTTGTTTGTTTAAACGCACTAATCTTCGAAAGTACTGGATGGATTTGGATGAAATTTCCTCGATTTTTCCGAAGTTTTTACCCGACTGCAAAAAAGGACAGTTATGTTTTTTATGGCGATAGTTTAGATGTATGGCCGAATGTATGAATGTTTATTACTCAGTCATACCAAAATGTCTGAACGGACCTGGTTGAAATTTAACACAGATATAGGCTATAGTTTGGAACAGCACATAAGCTGCTTTTAATATCAAGAAAATGTACGTTTCTCGCGGGATAAAATTCCACGTGAACGACTCCGGGCAACAGCTATAAGTATTCAAAATGTTCAGAAATCATTATTAATCAATACTAATTGAACACTTTTATGAGAAGTAAAATATAGCCATTTAAACTTCAACCGATAAAGCTCACGAACTTGAAAAATAAATATCAAGTAATTAAAAATAACTCGATTATTCGATAGAAAACTATTGTAATTAATTTGACTTCCTAATTAAGAAGTTAATAATCATTCATTGACTTCTTAATTGACTTCCTTAATCACGAAAACTCATAAAGATTTACTTTTATTAAACTTAAAAGAGATTTGAGAAATATCTACTCTTGAAACCATACATTACAAGGTACAGTCAACAAAACTGGTTGGTATGTAACAATTTTTTTAGCCTTATTTTTATGGAGTAATTGCAATAATTTATTTAGTAAAAAATCAAAATAGTAAGCAAAATATAAACTTATGTTACTTATTAATTTTAAGTACTTGATAGCAGCTGATGATAAGTAATTTTTTTAGTTAGCCTTTAATCTGGTTTGCGGCGGTAAGACCCGTCTTTGAGGAGCGGCTAGATCGGCGTCACGGTGTCCTGGCCTACCGCATGACACAGGTCCTCACCGGACACGGAAGTTTCGGGAGGTACCTGTGTCTGATGGGAAAGGAAGAAACGCATGGGTGTCACCACTGCGAGGGTCGCCCTGAGGACACAGTAGAGCATACAGTGCAAGACTGCCCCGCCTGGGCAGATCACCGACGTGTCCTCACGGCGGCGATAGGCGGAGACCTCTCGCGCCCGGCATTGGTCGAGGCCATGCTGCGGGGCGAGAGGGAGTGGGAAGCGGTCGCCTCCTTCTGCGAAGCAGTCATGCTTCCGAAGGAGGAGGCGGGCCGTGTGAGGGAGAGGATGGCGTCCTCCGTCCAGCCCAGCCGCAGTGGTAGACGCCCACGGCGTCGGACGTCGGCCGACGATCTCCGGCCACCGTAGGCGCGGGCATGCGGACAGCGAGTAAAGGGCAACTCGCTGTCCGACCATGGACCATGCCCGGGTCGACGGCGCGTTGTGTGCTACGCGCGCCTCAAAGAGCGTCAGCAACATGACGAGGCCCCCCCTGTAGAGGGCCGAAGCCTGCCGGGGTCGTGGGACTTATCCCATTACCGTGACCCCGGTACGTAAAGGGTTATTGAAGGAACACCGTGGATTTTAGTCAGTAAAAGTCTGACAGTCTCTCCCGCCCTGCCCGGGGTGGGAGGACTTATTTGATAATTTTACCAAGTTAAAAAAAAAGCCTTTAATCTGGTATCGATTCGATTTTCGCTCACTAGTTTCATGATCCTTTGTTATTACTCTTAAAAGTGCAATTGTAATTAATTTTACTAGCATCTTAATCATGGTACCGTGATTACGGGTACATAACTTTCGATTGTTTATATCATCAACCAAACCAAACCATTCTAACCAAGCTTTAGCAATATTGTTATTTAAGTGTATTTAAATTTTTGGTGTATAATAACGTATATTCTATCTATACAATGTGTAACGGAAACCCCATATCTATCCGAAAGGGCTGAAGACAACATCTGGTATGGAGTCTCTATGCACAGTTTCAGCTCAAAATAACTGACTCAAAGAATTGATACCAAATTATCGGTTTCATATATTTCTTGAATACCAATCATAACAAACGTGTCACAGCACTACGAGGGTCAATAACTTTCCACGTCACTTGCCAATAACACGACAATTCTCTTCGTTCTTCTTAATTTGAAAAATTCGGTCTCTGGTATCAGTGTATTGGTATTTGTAATAAGTTCTACACACGTACACTTAGGATTAAAAAACCCTTGCCATATCGTTTGTTATCATCCAAAGAAGTCATGCACTTGGTATGTATATACCCTTTAAATTACACGTTGTATATTTATTAATACTGTTCTCCAAACGGCGATGGAACACATCGCGAGGAAACAAATGTTCTAAGATCAAAAATTTTAAAACATGTGACATCCATAACGTGACTAGACGTCCCGTTTTGAACGGGACTGTCCCTTTTTATAATTACGAGTCCCGGTGTCCCGGCAATGATCTCTGGGACGCAAAATTGTCCCGTTTTCTGAGACCGCGTCAACGGACTCATCGGTCGAAGCGAATATAGCCGAGAATGGCCAAGACGTCGTCGCTCGCGCTTTGTTGACTATTTATTTGACAGATTTTTCGTTCGCCCACTTCTCGATATTTGTTTTGTTGTTGTTACGTGCTTTTTACGTAGTTTATATTTGACATTAACATTCATATCTGGAGTGAGGCCATTAAGAGGCACGGGGAAGTACTTGCTGTTTCCCTTGACATCTCCAAGGCCTTTGACAGGGTCTGGCACGATAGCCTTATTGCTAAGCTTCCTTCCTTCGGTTTACCCACTCAACTTTGCGTTTGGATTTAAGACTTCCTGAGAGATCGGTCCATTCGAGTGGTCATTGATAGCTCCCCGTCTGGCCAATTGGCAATTAATGCCGGGGTCCCTCAGGGGTCTGACCTCTCAGCAACTTTATTCTTGCTGCACATTAACGATTTGCGCCCAGTACCTTTGGGTATGCAGACTACAGCACAGTTTCTGAGAGATATGTGTCCAGCGCGCGAGCTGGTGGGTCACAGATCCAGTATCTCCGTGAGGGCATGGTTGGGCGCTTGAACTTGTCCTTGAAGGCTGTTTCCGAATGGGGCGATGCCAACTTGGTCAAGTTTAATGCAGCTAAGACACAGGCGTGTCTCTTCTCCTCAAAAAGGAGCCAATTTGAACCGGCTTATACTTTCCGTGGTGTAACCGTGCCGATAACCGATCATATTGAGCTTCTTGGGGTGACTTTAACTTCCACACTTAATTTTGGTCCGTTTATCGAGGCTAAGGCTCAGTTAGCATCAAAAAAGTTGGGAATCCTAGCCAAGGTGAGACGGTACTTCACACCGGAACAGCTGCTTAATTTGTATCAAGCTCAGGTTCAGTCGTGTATGGAATACTGCTCTCATCTTTGGGATGGATCTGTGAAATACCAACTGGACGCGTTTGAAGCGCCATCGTTACATGGTGGACATCCCACCCATACGCACAAAACGTTTTGGGAATACCTTCATTGTGGGACGGCTAAAGAGTGGAATTCCCTGCCGGAGTCTGTTTCCCGATAGCTATAACCTAGGAGTCTTTAAGTCAAGAGTTACTTTTAGGTAAGCGTGCTTCATCTTCGACCACATTATCGTTTACGAGCAGGTGAGATGGTGGTCAAACGCGAACCTATTTTCAATAAAAAAAAACATAATTATATGATTTGTGTAACAGTGTTATTCTAGAATATTATTTGAAATTGTATATTGTAACTTATTTTATTTGGTACCTGTAATTTTTTTATTATTGTGTCTACTTAGTTATAATTTTAAAAATATCAACACAATGTTAAAATTGTTTATAAAATAAATTAAATGAAATATTAAGTTAAAATGCCGAAACGCAAGTGTTCGTTCAATGTTGACTTACAAGCAAAATATCCGTTCATCAAGCAAATAAATACTTCCTCATTGTGTCAGATGCGAAAAGTGTCGTACAGAATTTAGTGTTGTCCACAGTTGTGCCAGTGATATTGAACAGCATTTATAGTCTGAAAAACATAAAAATGCCGATCGTGCCGCCGCGCCGCGCTTCTAGTTTTTCGATGTTAAACTTTTTCAAGAAATTGGACGGGCCAACTTCAAAGGATTTGGATATGGCCGCGGCAGAAGGCGTCTGGGATTATCACACGATAGAATAAAACCGCAGCTTTCGGTCTAATGATTGTTCATGGAAATTAATTCAATCATGTTTTGATCGCGCGTACGAAAGAATTATTGTGAAGATATATATTTTTATTTATATTTAGACGATTCGAGTTGAAGCTCTAAAGGAGTTTTGAGCCGAAACTGAAACGGAATATCAACAAATGCTCAGCTATAGCAAAGCCTCTTATGCCTGCCTTGGAAAGGGCTTCAAACATGTATCAGCGATTAAAAAACTACTTTTTGAGTATTGAAAAATGTCCCTTGTTACTAAAAAATTGTTTTGAAGATTCCACATCCAAACTGTGGCTTTATTTTTTACACGCTCAGTCAACAAGTTTTCAATAAGCTGAATTGAAACTTGAAGGTTAGACTACTACTACTCTTACCATAGAAATGAAGATGTTTTATTGGGCTGATTTAAAAAAGGTCCCCGCATGGGAAATCATTCTAAAATTGTAGACGTCTGAGAAAACCCAGTTATAAATTGATAATTAAGGTGAATATAAAAAAACGTGCTAAGAATTTCATTCTTACTTAAAATCATCACCAGCTATATTAAAGCAAATTTGTTCATTTTTCGTAACTTTTAAGCTAACTGACTATTCCTAAATAAAAAACTCAAAAAAATTTTTCTTTCATTGACAACCTGTTAATTGACCTTAATAAACCAATGTCCCGTTTTGAGACAAAAAATAAATGGTCACATTAGACATCCACCAACCTACACTAGCCTCGCATGGTGAATTACGGCCCATTCCTTCTCTTAGACAAGAAGCCTGTGTCTCCGCAATGGAAAAGTTATGGGCTGATTATTATCATCGTTCAATATAACAATGCTTTCAGTGTGTTGATGGGGTCGGCGCGCTACTGCAGTGACTCTGGCATGTTTACAGGCGGGTATAGATGGTTTCCACGCAATTATGCGCAAGCGATGCGCTTCAATCATGCGCAGGGTACGCGTCAGCCCCAACAGCATCCTGAACACTATAGCGGACAGGTAAGACAGCCCCATACTGGGACATTGGATACGCGTACATGCCACTGTGGCGTATAATAATTTGTTGTTTTGTCTCTCCCTGGTAGTATTAAGTACTGACATTAGTTTTGTAAGTTGTTTGTGTTCTAACTAAATGGATTCTGTCGGAAATAAAAGAATTTTATTATTTATTATTTTGTTATTTATTTATTTATTATCTACACTAATGTTATAAAGCGGAAAAGTTAGGTTTGTTTAAAAGCACTACTCTTCGATAGTACTGGGTAGATTATAGGTTTATAGACTTTCTACCCGACTGCAAAAAAAGGATGTTATGTTTTTATCATTATAAACTCCACGGGAGCGAAGCCTCGCGCAAAATCTAGTTATTCATAAGTATCTTACGCCGATTAAGATATTTATTCCTTGTCTGCATACCTATTGGCCTTTTTTGCGGACTACAGTACATAAGTACAGGCAAGTCACGTAGAATTGGCATGTTATAACAACTTAATGATGTTCGGTGATTTACTGACTCAAATAACCTTCATTATGGAACCTTTTCGGTATCGTGGTACAGTCCGCGCAATAAATAATACTGCACCCACTTAGTACTCGCCTAAGGAAAACTAGCCAACGTCATAATTGAAACATATATTATAGTAGAGTAAACAAATTACCACCTTGATTACGTAGAGTTACAGTTAATTTTAGAATGACAAAATCTATTCAAAACGACTTACAAGATTTCCGCTGCAATGAAAATTGAACTCTGTGTAATATGTTTAAGATTGTTAATCATTGTTTGTTACTGATGTTGAATAGTTTTTCCAAGAGCCACGATAATGATGCAACTGGATGTTAATGACCAAAAGTCAATTAAACCGTAGTATGCTGATAAAATCTCTATTAGACGTTCCATCGTGATCTAAAACGTTATTTTAACTCTTTTGGGCCTATCAGGAAAATTAATATCTCTAAATATATTTGATTAGTTAATCTATACTAATATTATAAAGCGGAAAAGTTTGTTAGTTTGTTTGTTTGTTTGTTTGTTTGTTTGTTTGCTTGAACGCGCTAATCTTCGAAAGTACTGGGTGGATTTGGATGAAATTTGGTATGGAAGTAGCTTGAAGCTTGAGGAAGGTTATAGGCTACTTTTTACCCGACTGCAAAAAAGGAGAGTTATGTTTTTACCGTGATAGAATCCACGGGAGCGAAGCCCCGCGAGAGTACTAGTTACAACATAAAATTGCTTAAATATCTTTTACGATTTATACAAGTTTCACAATCTATTAATCAAATAAGATACAGAAAATATGTTTTCTTTTATATTCATTAATATCAATTAGTAGAACTAATTTCAACCATTCGTAACGACTATTAAAAATAGTAATAAAACATGCAAACAACTTCCTGGCCCAATTACATATTTTACTACGACCGTGGGTAGAAAATGTGTAGGAACATAATTTACTACTTAGATCATATATTTCAGTAATCAGTGTTTCACAGATAAGGCTTGTTCGAACGTGGTATAGGGAGTGTGCACACTGGGCGCGTGGAGGCCGCGAGTCTGAGCGATACGCCGATAATACCGACTCGTTACCGACGCGTGAGAAGCGACCCAGCATCATTTCTCAGGACGAGATGAAAAAAATGTACCTACATGTTTGTTATAGCCCAACATCATTTCGGTCGTAGACTTTAGATAAAAATTTTTTCTTTATTTGTGATTTTCTGCGTACACTTTCTTCTGAATGATTGCATTAAATTGTAATCCCTAAACATAATAAGTCATAAGTTTATTTGCCATTAACAGAAATACAAGAAACTTAAGATACACAAGTCCTCTTAAAAAAAAACATTTAATTTGCTAGGAAAATTCTGTATTACATAAATAAGTCTGCAATCTTCTCTCAATTATCTCACCAAAAGTCTTCGGGAAGCCATAGTAAAAAATACTAAAGTAGTAACTCTGTCAAGACGCAAGAAGATAATTAAGCCGTGGATTACACAGGGCCTCCTACGCTGCATGAAAAATAGAGACATGTTACATCAAAAAGCTAAACTTTCACCAGACAATTTCACCGTAAAAACTACGTATACGCGATACAGAAATTTTTGCAATAGCCTATTAAAAAAAGTAAAACGAGCCTACGAAAAAGATAAAATGCAAGCGGCGCAAAGTGATAGCAAGAAATTATGGAAAGTAATAAAAGAAATCACTAATACTTCAAAAAACACAAACTCTTCGTCTGAGTTACTGTCGCTATCGACGTCACCTCAATCATCACTAAATGCTATCAATAACTACTTTGTGAATGTGGGTAAGTCACTTGCGGATAAGGTAGAGCAAAGGAGGGTTGGCAAATATCCTAATAGCAGCTCTCAATTACAAACCCAGTTGAATTCGTTCGTTTTGGAGAGTACCACGGAAGATGAGGTGGAACGTTTCTTAATTAACCTAAAGACAGATTGTGCTACGGGTTATGATGAAATAAGCAGTTCCTTTTTAATAACACATAAAAAAATTCTAGTTCCTCCGCTAACATTCATCTTCAACTTATGTCTTCAAAGTGGTGTTTTCCCTGACAGTCTAAAAAAATCTGTTTTGTGCCCAATCCACAAGTGCGGTGACAGAGGTAATATCATAAACTATAGGCCGATTTCTATCCTCCCTGCACTATCTAAGATTCTGGAGAGAGTTATTAATACAAGATTGGTAAAATTTCTAGAAGCTAAACGATTGCTTTCATCAAACCAATACGGTTTTCGTGAAGGTAAATCGACAGATCAAGCTGTTAATGATCTCATTAGCTTTGTTAGTGATAACCTTGACAAAAAACTAAAATGCCTTACTATTTTCCTTGACTTAGCCAAGGCTTTTGATACTCTGTCCATTCCAATCTTACTTAATAAACTGGAAATACTTGGAATCAGAGGTACTCAACTAAAGCTTTTTCAAAGTTATTTAACCGGTCGCCACCAGAGTGTTCGCATTGGCAACTTCAACAGTGGAGATCTTTCAGTAACGTACGGGGTTCCACAAGGTAGCATCCTGGGTCCAACCCTCTTTCTCGTATATATAAACGATCTCACAAATCTCAAGCTCTTCCATGGCAAAGTAATCTCCTATGCAGATGATACTGCTCTTGTTTTCTCTGCCGACACATGGGAAGGGGCTTTTAAAGCTGCCCAAGCTGGTTTTGATGCAGTGTGTGCATGGCTTCAGAGCAATGTTTTGACTCTTAATGTGGACAAAACTAAATATATTTGCTTCAGTATACGGTCAAACTCAGAAAAAAATTATTATGATTATAACATCCTATCACATAATATGTGTCATCCTAGAGCAAACTGTTCATGTCCGAACTTAGAACGTGTTGAATCAATAAAATATCTGGGCGTTTTCATTGACAGCAAACTCAACTTTAAAGACCACATTAAAACCCTCAGCGGTAGGATCAGGAAGTTGATATACATTTTTAAGACCCTCCGATACGTGACTGATCCATTTATGCTGAAGCGAATATACTTTGCTCTCTGCCAGTCCCTCATCACATACTGCATATCGTCATGGGGTGGGTCTCCCAAAACCATCTTAAAGCCAGTTGAGGTTGCCCAGCGTGCCATTTTGAAGGTCAGTACTTTTAAAACAAAGCTATTTCCGACCTCTCTGTTATACGAATTCTGTGAAGTTTTAACAGTAAGACAGCTTTTTATTTTAAATATTATATTATTACAACACAAGAAACTCATCTACAACCCGATCGTTATGAATAGGCGCACGCAATACCTGGTTTGCTCGCAAACGGCCAGTTACAAGACAAAGTTTGGTACTAGATTTCCTTCATTTATTGGTCCCTACATCTATAATAAATTAAATAAAACTCTGAAATTTTACTCCATGACAAAGCATTCATGCAAAATTATTGTAAGTCAGTACCTTCAAAAACTCACATATGAAGAAACAGAAGAATTGCTTCAGGTCCCTACTTAATTTTAAACTCCGCAAACTTACACACCCTCTAACACTCAAACAAGCACAACTCCATCAAGTACACAAAAAGAGGACAGCTTACACAATTATGATTTTAAAATTATAATTTTAATTGTGATATAAAATTATGATTGCGATTTTAGTACTTACTTATTTTATTATTCATTTTGTTTTTGTTTCGTTTTTCATAATATTTCATAATTTTGTTTCCGTTTCCGATTTTTAATTTAATATATATATTTTAAATCATCTTAATTCCTATTGATTGTAATAGAAATTATCGTCTTTGTAAGTCGTTCTTTCAATTATTTTAATGTTTTGATTATTATTACTATTTTTTAAGTTTTTGTACATTATTTTAGTTAGTTTGTATTTTTATGGAGTTTGTAATTTAACCGTAAAATCTTGAGGTCGGGCGATTTGAGGGCTGAAATACAGGTTTATACCTAGTTTAGCCCCAATAGCTAACATTTTCGTGTACTTACTCATACTTTTAAGAAATTAGTGTATTTGGCAAAACAGTGTACAATTCTTTTGTGGAAATAAATTATAAATTATAAAATTATAAATCAAAATTAATGATACTTGCAAAATAAACATTTAAATTAATGACACTTGCAACTCGAACCCTTTTCTTTACACGCATTTGTACTCAAACAGTCATCGTTTAAAAGACGTGTCTTGATGATGGTACATTAAAATAATAAGCGTCATTACTTGATTACACCACCGCGTCATTACGCCCACACACGAGCCTTGTGACGTCATTACCCGGTTTTTTCGCAATTTGTCGGGAAACATTAATTAAAACACTCCCTTGACATTTGAGACAGTGAAGTCCCGTGTAATACCCGGAGCACAGCGGGCGCAGATTACTCATATTATTATTTAATTCATTAACTTTTTACAAGAAACGGTTCAGGAAGTTTATTTAGGTATAATACTTTAATTGTTTGAAAGACAAACAAAAAAACTAACAATTAACTTGCTTTCTCAATGTTAAGGTTGGTTTGTAACTGAACCGGCTTCAATGAAAATCGCTCTGAAATATCGCAAGGGAAAGGCGTCACGCGTCGCCGCAAAACAAAACGTTGGCTGTGTAAAAATAATTCAGCGTTGGTGAATTTTAATAAGGCAAAAAGTTTGTTTGTAGTAATATTTGTTTGTTGGCTCATTTCGGTGCTCACGTAGGTAGCGAACGGGGCAGCGCGCGATATGCCGCTTGCTTTGCACGTCGTCATTTCCTCGAAAGTAATTCAAATGGAATCGTGTGCTCCGTTATTAAATATTTCATAACTTACCTCGCCTCCCGGCCCCGCCTGTGTCTCACGAACCCCCCCTCCCACCCGGCGACCGCATATTAAAGTCATAAAAAAGGGTTGTTTGATCTATCCCCTAAAACAATTTACATATCTCGGCTCAGGCCGCCGCTAAATTATTTAATTAAGAGAGGCATAAGTTTTTATTATTTTAATATGTCGGGTATAAAATTGTGTTAATGGAACAATGCCGCCATTGTGGACTGAATTTTAACCCTCGAAAGCGGGGAGATTACGAGCATCGACGTAAATATACGAAATACTGAAAGTGTTCTAATTTAGTTTCTCAAATAAATTAATGGTTTGTGTAATTAAATGGTTTAATGGTAATCTTTTTTGATCGCTCAAGTAGTCTCTTTTAATGGTGCAAGTAATTTAAAATCTTAGTCTCAAAACGTTGAAATCGAAAACTCCGATCTATCCCTCTCGACTTTTTAAAACAAATAAAAATGCTGCTAAAAATACCACAGAATTTGTACACAAAAACTTACAAAACAAACGCATACTTATTTATAAGTGAAACAGCTACAAACAACAGTAAGCGCTTACGTATTACGAGAGTAGTTTCCTAGGACATTGCTAAACGAAGGCATCTGAAATTAGTGTCGCATTACTTGACCAGTGAGCAATAAACATTAGGCAAAATAAAATAAAGTAAAAAGAGGCGGTATGTGGCACGCGACGCTGCGCCGCGCCGGTATGTTAAGCAGTGGTAATGAAAACTGCGTCGGATACACGATTACTCGCGTTCCGTCCTCCGATCTTGCTGGGAATTCTACACCCTGTATTGTAGGGCGTTCGCTTGAGGCAGGTGCGTCGATTGGTTTTGTGAGGTTTTTGTTTCTAAGTTTGTCTACATACAAAGTGATGTTCTATAATTTATATCAGTTGTTGAAAGGACATATTATATGGAATTAACTACGTGATATTTTTTTTATAACTAGCTGTTCGTCATCATCATCAATTACATTTATTTCGCAGACTATGTACCTAGATGTATTTTACTGGAATTCAATGTAGTTTGTCGATTTAATCGCTTTATACTTTTTCGTATGTGACATTAAGTTTTTTCAGTATTAGCAATAATCTTAATGAAAAAAATAGTATAGGAATATTAAGTAATTTGCAATTATAGTGTTTTCATAACATGACATCTATACATGCATACATATAGATAGAAACTAAGTGTCTGTCGTTGATTTCAAAATAACAGTTTTATCTCAAGTTCTTGTAGTTATTTCTATGGGAGAGGGTTTTGGTAAGTCCTCGTTAATCTTCGAAAGTACTGGGTGGATTTGGATGAAATTTTTTATGAAAGTAGCTTAAAGCTTGACTAAGGTTATAGGCAACTACAAAGAGAGAGGAGTTATATTATTATCATGATAAAGTCCACGATAGTGAAGTCCCGCGCGACTGCTAGTTCTTATAATAAAGCAAGAGTGAACTGGATGGTTCGTATCTCTTGCCTCGTTCCATCGAATACGTCGTCTCTCGCTTACGATGAGGCGATATCGAGGTTAAGATTAGGTTCATCTAGAACAAAAAAAAAACATAGTAATTTAACAATTTGTATTAAAACTAAAACGAAAACAAGTCAGCAATATGTGTACAAAACTAAAAATGACCACAAAATCCCAACAAACATGACATTTTCAATTAACCGCAGTATTTAAAATAAAACAGCTGTTACACTGTTACCAATTACCCCATCGAGCCATATCATTTACACAATATTCAATTTAATCTTTGGCAACGTTACATGTCAGTGGCATGACGCGTCACTTACGTCAAGGGTGTCAACGCCGCGCTGTCATGTAGTAATACCGCACTTTGTCGCAGCGTGCGTTGTGTAGGTCCACTATACAGGGTGTGTTGACCACCCCAGGTTAATGAGAGCATTTTTATGTGCTCTCGCAATGAGGAATGCAAATTCGGTGGCGGTTACGGTGTTACTTGCCATTGTTTTAACAGCGCCGCTTTACACCACCCTTGGACTTTTATACCTTTTAATACGTTAACCCCCGAATAACGAGACTTTAGTGCTAATCCTTTGTTTTTGTTTAGCGGACGATGTGTTGTAATATAAATATTTTGAGGTGTTTTGTGGGGTTTGCTTTTTTCTGTTTTTTTTTTGTTATTTTTGCCCTGCCATTTTAGAAGTGTAAGTTGGACGGTTTGTGAGAATGATCAGTTAGCAAATGACATTATTAAGTAAAGATTTGACAAGTATGTATGGACTTCAAAAGAAACTTTGACCTTTGAGTTTGTTTCTTTTCATGGTATTCAGTTAGGAACACCGGCTTTATTAAGTTTAAATTTACGAAAAAAATTACTTGAAAAAGTGTTGTTTAATAACCAATTTGCAAAATAAATACCATTTACTGATTTCACTGAGATGACAGCAAAAATAAATGACAAGAATAATTACGATGACCCTATGTTAAGTAATATAGTGTTACAATACATCAGCTTAGCCTTTTTGCAATTATGTTTGGACTTTTTTGTCTAACCAGTTGCAGCTGTGTACATACCTCGGTTTTAGTTGAAGTGACTGAACAATCCTACCTTCACAACCTAGTAACAGGATAACAAGATACACCTTGGCAAACTGGTATCAGATTATCTGGCTTATGACTATTAGTAATGATTGAAAATTGACAGCAAATGACCTAATCTAATGTGATTCACTTCACTATTGATTACACACAAATAAAAAAGCTCTATAATAACTTTGATGTGTGCGTAAATTGATGAAAACATTTTTTTCTTGTCTATGAGATTTTATGCATTCTGTTTATAATCGACTTAAAACACTCAAGACCCGAGCATATATGAAAAATAAGTTTGAAATAGATACCTATTGATTGAAATTACTGTCTACCAATTCAATCATGAATATAGGTAGGTATGGGTAATTATTGACTTTCCTTTTTTAGGGCCTCGTACATCCAAAAAAGATCAGAACCCTTATATGATTATTATGTCCTCCGTCTGTCCGTTTGTCTGTAAAGACTTTTTTCCAGCGACGCGTGGATTTATGAAAATACACAAAACAAACACACTTGTAGGTCAATTCCATTAAAATATATGACAAACAGACCTTTTTTTTTGTCAGGTGGGAAAAAAGCGCATGTTTTCATATATTTTACTATTTCATAAGGGATTCTTATTCTTCTTAGTATTTCTCATTGACTGAGAATCATGATTTTTGGCTAGAAGCAATGTATTACATCACATGAATAGGAAACAATCTGGAAACATTAAATATATAGTTAGTTTGATACAGTTGAACTTATATACTTAGATATGTTTGTACAGAACCTTCGGCGCACGATTTCAACTTACACTTAACCAGTATTTTTCTTTTATAAAGGTCGATGTTCCATTTGTGCTTAATTGGTTAGTAGTAAGTATAGCGTATATGAAACCAAACAGTTATTGAAATACAGAAACTACGGAAAAACTGTGATACAGTTTTTAATTATTAATCTACAAAAGCGACAACACAAAATAAAGAACTGTAGTGCTATATCCATCCACGCATCGGATTTAAAACTGCGATAAGTAATGAAAATTTAAATATTTTTTGCGCAATAAATAACTGTGATTGAAACGCGAAAAAAAGAAACGAAACACAAAGGTGACGAGGTTTGTGCTTTCACGCAAATTATTTTATTGTAATCAATCAGCGTATTGCGCGGTGGGCAGGCAGAGCCGCGCGACACAAGCCGGACAAATTGCGAAGCTGCCGAATCCACCATGTTTTCATCCCAATTTTTCTCAACAACGAATATTGTAAATGGGAACGTGCAATTTATTTTATTCACTCGCGAGTGATTGCTTATGATGTGATTGTTAACTGCATTTTCCTCTCAATATTTTTCAATTCATATTTGTATGTGTAACTCGTAACAGTGTAGGCCCGGAAACGCTATATTTTATTATTTTTCACATGTTTGCGTTGCGTTTACTATGAATGTAAAGCGTCTCAACGCCGATATTTATTGCAATTTGAGTCTTCTAATAAAATATTTTACGATAACGTAAGGATTCAGACAATTACCAGATATCACTGTACTGTATCTTTTAATTGCTTGTTTTATCGGAAAATACTAGAAAAATAAAAACACATAGGTAGTGTACACACTAATTGGAAAACTGTTCCTGTACATTTTCCTTTGCTTTGAGGCCATGTTAATTGCCAAGTTATTTTTTTAATCTGCTACCGATGACGTTTGAACTATTAAATAAACACTTTTTTTGCTTACGAAACAACCCTACCACCGATTACCCCAACATTCTTGAACACAGATAGGTAAAGTTTTTCGCCCGACCCCAGTTAGGAACTGCCTGGAGGCTGGTTCAATTACGGCGCTGCGCAGCCAATAATTGGCAGCAGGGCTCGCGACAAAGCGCCCACAATGGGCCCTGATTAATTTCCGAACTGCACCCGAATTCTAACTAGGAAACACGCGACGAACGCTCCGTGAAACCTGCACGAGAAAATTACTTCGTGCGCTGGTGACTAGACCAGTCCCTTATTGTCTAGATAGCAGGCGGTGCAGCTAAGGTTTTTGTACCATACTCATTGTTATTGGCGTCGGGTGTGTTGTGTTTTTGGGGGGCTGATGTGATTACCTTGTAGGTACAGGTACAAGTAAGTAGTGATACTTTTGGTATTTTGGCCTGCAAATGCCACTTTTCTAAACTAGATGAGGCCAGTGTTTCTTAGCTGACTATCCTAAGAAGAAACACCGAAAGAGGTAAACATTTCTGTTGAAGGCCATACAATCTATACCGGCCAAAACCATGAAAAACATGTAGGTTTATGCATGTGGTACTTTATTAAGAAAAGAAACACGCAGATTTGAGCGAACTTGTCCAAACAGTGCAAGCATTTTTCAGATATCGCGTAGCTGAATTTAGAAGTTTAAGGAGCGCCGAGCGATCTGACGAACAATAGCAAGTAAGGGCATTTGGATTAGCGGCATAAAGTAGGAACTCAAACTGTGTAAAAATGTGGCAATCTTTACTCATAATATTCTTTATAATTTTTGATTCTTCATCTAGACGAAACAGAGTGCGTTAGTTAAAAAAAATAGTAGCTATCATGCGTAGGATGGTGGTTGTATAGAAAACGAAGATGGCTGATATTAGGGTTCCGTGGCTGTAGAACTACAAAGAAACCTATATAGTTTCTCCAAGTCAGTTAATCCGTTATTTTGTGATTACTCAAAGACTTTTGCGGTGAAGCTGTAATTTGTCAACATTATAGATTCTGAAACAAAAAACAGTATGAAAAAAATCTTGGATATTTTAATGCAGTTAAATTATTTCATTCATATTTGTTTTCTTTCTATGAAGTACGGGCAATACTTACACGTATCAAAAATTTTGAAATAATTTCTCAAGTCAGAGAAACTATTTGTGAAATATTAAGCTTCAAAGTGGTAAAAGTATTTTTTATAATTTAGAATATCCCAAAAGTATGCACGAATATAGCATCTGTTATGATTAAGTTGACAGTTATGTAGACTTTACAAAGTTTTTTACCAAATAATAATGCAAACGAAAAGGGAAGAAAGGAAAATTAAATTCCAAGGCGCCAGAAGTAATGGACATTTATTGACATGCGATTGATGTCATTTTCATAGATTTAATAAGTGGCCAGCTACGGAACTCTATACTGTCCATGGCCAGACACGTAAAGCGATTGACTGATCTTAAAATGTTTAAAACGGCCATAAAAAGTGTAAACTTAACAATCCACAACAAATTAACTACACATCTTATCACTAATACCAGCTATATCTAGATTCTAAGGCGCAAAGATAACAGACAAAGGCTCAGTTTCGCTCTGCTGTGTTAATTGAATCTCCAACTATCAGATGATGGCAGCGAGAGTGAGCTCACTGGGTAGGGGAAGGGGGGAGGGAGGAAATTAAACGTCATTTGATCACTTTCTTCTCCGGGACAATGCGCTGTTACGAACGATTCTTGTCTTTTAAAGTTTTGTTGGAGCTTCGAAGTAAATACGTTTTGAGTGATCTTTTATCATGAGTTTTTTAGTGAGTTAGTTATGTGTTTAAGAAATATGATACGCTCCTAATGCGCAACGCTACAGGTTTACTAATGCAAATCTGCTTCGCGTAGACGCGTCTATTGCAAAAGTCAGCTACGCGCGTGCTACAGTGATTCTTTGACTATCAGACAATGCCATGTGAGCTTATTATGAGAAGCAAAAGTGGGACGGCTTGCGAGGACATCAACTGTAAAGTGATCTTACCAATACATTGTTAATTGGCACTGCGTCTTGTAATGGAGTTGTTCCTACCTAGCACAAAAGTTAGGACATAACGTATTTTTGTAAAGATGTTTTATGCTAAGAGTTATGTTAATGTTATGTTAATAACGGCGCTGTTTTATATGCTTTTAAGTTTTGATGGACTTTCAAAGTCCAAATGATTTATCAGCCTCCTTAAAGGTGTATTGTTGGCTGTTTTCTATTTATTGTACTTCATAATTGGCTGCACGCACGCGATTACTACATACGTGTTCTCTACCTGTTAATAAGTCGTTCTTGCTACTGCTACCCGTATACTATAAATCTGCTACGCGTAGACTTGTCAGAGCTATGTTTATACTACGCAGCACTTCAAGTATACTACGAGTTTGATATGCAAGCGTATTTTTTTTTTATGTTGGTATTACGACTCAGCTACACACCTATGTATGCTAGGAATGTAATATCTAACGATTCATCTACTATGTAAATGCACAATATGATGATATGGGTTTGTTACGCTTGTACTAAACAATACTGGAAGTATGCTATAGGTCTTCAACAAATTGACTACGCGTAGAATTGTTGATTTTACGACTTGGCTTCACGCGTACTGCGAGATTTTTTTTCCTTTTTCTTCTCTACGCGTGGACCAGTGGTACGCCATGGTGATCGTAAGTTACTACTTAGAGATGCTATGAGTTTGCTTTAATTAACACGACTGCAGAGTGTGTTATGGGAGCCGAGTTGCGGTCATCACCATTTTCAATGCTCACTAGAAAGATATTCTTGGAAAATAGCATTTAAAAAAATCTCCGTGACTTTATCTGTAGTAGTAGCTTTTGAGAAATTAAAAAAATCTAGAAAAGTCCATACAAACCAAAAAAAATATTTTCATTCTATATATTATTTTACTATAAACTGATTCGTGGTATGGTATGATTACGACTAAAAGAACAAATTAGCGTATAAATAACTGATAACAAGATTTTTTTTAAATTTATATTTATGATTCTGTATTTTTTTTTTCTGGTGAAACTGCATGATCACATTTTCTTTCAGTGTATTTATATTTTGTATATTTATATGTATATTCGTACAAAAACTCAAACGCTATAAAGGCTTTGTTCCAGAGATATCGATTTTTAAGATTTTCATAGGGTTTTCAAAAAGTCAGTCATTGTAACATTTTTTTTTTTTTCAATTTTGTTTGATGATGTACATCGTGTGTTATTTGGAAGGGGTACGCCCTCGTTAAGCTATGCTAAAACCCAACACTCTTACACGATATCCGGACAAGCGGTGGTGAGGCGTCATGGACCCGGCAAAGACCTATGGCGCTGCATTGCCTCAACAGGAGCTGATCCGTCTTGTTGGGGAATGTCATCTCGGGCCTCGACCGAGTAACTTAGTGCAAGAGGGACGTGAGGGCGCCAACCCTCATGTTGGTCAGCGAGTGGCAGATATAGGTACTCTTCACTCTCCGGGTGTACCTGTTAATATGCTAGGAGATTAATTATGTAACGACGATCGACCCATAGCATTGACTCGTCTAGATTTATTTAAAATACGACCCAGGCGTACAGAAATGGAGAGTAGCAAAAAATTCTTCCGAAGCTGGTATCGTAGAAAGTAGAAAAAAAAACGTATCCAAGCTGAATTCCGGCAAAAAATGCGTTTGCTTGTCGATATAGTACGACCAAATTCAGGTACAACGAATGACGGCAACACTACGCGCACTGCATTGTCAGATTCCAACCGCAAAACCTTTGCAGAGATTTTGGGAATCAAGGAATGGCTAGTCGAAGGTCTACACACTATTCTAGTAGCATTGTCAATTGGTTTGGAAATCGATTCCGCAAAGTTTCAAGTTTTTTGCCATAATCTTGCTACCAATTATGTAGAAAATATAACTGGTTCTACATGTCAGTCACCTTGTACAAAATACTGATACATGGTGCGAACATAATAGATTCCATTTTCGTTGCCAATTGGGTTGCTGTCAGAACAAGCTAGTGAGTCAAGGAATAAATTTTGGCGTTACCACCAGATGATGAACCCCTTTCACTGCCATCAGAAGAAACTTTAACTTTTTTAAGTTATGATTTTTATTACGAAAATTGACAACCCTATTTCCATAGAAATTACTCAAATACATAGAAACGATTTATCACTTTTGCCGCATGATTTTAGTTTGTGAAATTTTAGAATATGATTAGTAATTTTCGTGAGTATATTATGAGAAACAAATAAAATGCTTCATCGATATAGTTTTATAAAAACTAATCATATGTGAAATTCAGTAAAAATAATCTTTCCCTCTAATTAACCCTCTAATGTAATATTTAAATATATGAAATCCTGCAACATCATTTTCAATTCTAAAAAAATCATAAGTTTTATATTTTTTGAGTAATCTTGACATTAAGATTTTCCTAAGGTCATTGCCCTCTCACTGAAAAATTCATATCCAAATAACTAAGCAAAAAATTCTGTAGGTATTTTTGACAAGGCTGTATCATGACTAGATCTATCTAATAGACACATAAACGAGACATGACCCCAACTCAGCTCCTTTAACACACTGTGGACTGCTATGTTTCGTTTAATGGTACATATTTGTCAAAACCTTTTGTGTGCCATCCTTAGCACTAGTGTTGCCCAAATGCAAGACCAAGACAAGACTTACTCAGTCTTGGTCTTGGTCTTGCGTCAATACACCTGGTCTTGGTCTTGGTATTGCGCTCCTAGCCTTGGTCTTGGTCTTGCGCAAGAGTCTCGCAAGAGTCTTTCAATTAACGATTATCCTATTGCTATTTATTAAATGGTAGTTTAGATCTTAGAACAATGTAACAGAGTAGGTACATTTTGAGCTTGAATTGACATAGGCATAGTAAAAGCCAACCAAATTAATAAATTTAATAAGAAATTCTAAATATCAACTGACACATCATCTCTGTGTGTTCAGATCTCATGGTCTGAACCCACGACCTCTGCGATCCGTGCCGATGCTCTAACCAACTGAGCTACCTACAGTGTCCTACGAAAGTCCATTGGTTTCTTAACGAAAGTTTACATTTAATAAGCTTACATGTGCTGGGTAAAACATATAAAAAACAAATTAATGGCATTAACTTGACTGTATTTGAATATTCGTCACTCATGTCAAATTGCAAACTTATCAGTGCGAGAACAACAAGGATTAGAATTAAAAAACATGTTCCGTCCTACGAGAATATCAGAACGCATATTTTTGGTATGGCAATATCCTATTGTCTTTGACTTGACTCTTGACATAACTTTTTCACTTGTTAGCAAAGTCTACCGTTTGGGAGATTGATTTTTATTGATTGTAATTGTGAATCGAGTTGAATCGCCTTTTGCTATCGACAATTTGGTCGCGATTAACGATTTATTGGAGTTGTAATCTCGTGTGGATAAAACCCTGGGATACTTTTGTGTTTTGGAACAATAACGTCGACTTGAGGTCAGATTGACTGACACGCGAATATTATTGACTTGTAATTGCATGAATCTAGTGTGAATTGGTGCTAAAATACGGCCTGTGGCGAGCTGTGAATACTGCCTGGACCACGTTGTGAAGACCTGCGTCTTTGGGGACCACCGTGCACATCACTTGACAACATTACACATTCAAATATACTTACACACACACACACACCACGGATGTGATCTGAGGAAGGTCGTAGCTTGTCGCCTCCAGCTCATTGGGTAAGTGATTATTATCGAAATAAGGCCTAAGAGCCTACCATTTGTATAAACAACGTTAGAGCTCCACGTAATCGTGGACAGTTCGACATACCAGTTACCGTTGGCTGGGCTCAGAGTCGAACAAAACAATTACATTAAACTCGAAGGGAAGCTCAATTTAGAATGACTAAAATTGATATAAATACTCCTATTTTTCTTTCCTATCTATCTTTCTTTTTTCCGGCACACGCCGAAATACCGATAAAGAACGGCATTCTTTAGTAAAAATAATGATTCTTTGGAAGATTAATAAAACAGATGGGTTACCAGATAGGTATAGTATGTCTACGTAGCAATAAAATGTAGTTAATATGTAAATAATATTCTGTATATTATGTTCTTCTTTTGATGGAAATAATCTACATTAATTAAATATTTGCCTAGGTATGCTACCTACTGTATTTATGTAGGTACTTAATAACTACTAGATCACGATAGAAGTTGATAGAGTACTAGATATCACTTTAAAATTTTAAATTAAGTTGAAACATATTAAGTTAAACTACAACAACGTAATATTTTCCGCTGATTTCTTATTATAAAAGCGTAGATTGATATTCTGTATGTGCCAATCTTCTGCAATGTTGCCGGACCTGTATCACTGATGGTGGTAGTAACTTTAAGCAGCAACTCCGCCAGAGCCAGCGTATTAACGTTCCGGGTCCGCACAACGATCCAAACTGGGAGAACACATAAATAGTTCTTTTAAGAGCTGCCTAAGTTTCATTGTTTCCCCCGCATCGCCCGCCCATCCCTTGTGTTTTTGCAATGTAAGTTTTCTCATTTTATTAATAATAACACAAAGAAAACAACAGTCTGAACTAACTGCAAGACACAAGAGTCTCGCAGGCTTAGTCTTGTTCTTGCTTGAATCTTGCAGGGTAAATCTTGGTCTTGGTCTTGCTAAAATTAGGCGGTCTTGGTCTTGCAAAAATGCAAAAACAAAGACTAAAACTGCAAGATCAAGACTGATTTTGGGCAACACTACTTAGCGCCACTTGAAAGACACCGCCATACCTTGAATAAACATTTTATTTATATTTTTTATACTACTTATAGATTTTCACATAATACCTATATATAGGTATTGTATTATAATTCTCTGTACGTATGTTTTCCACCAAAATGCTCTTAAGCGGCTGGACCAAAATTTAGATGAAATTTTGTGTGTATATTTCAGTGAGTTTCTGGATGATTTGAGGAAACAATTGGATTTAACAGGTGTCGCTGCCTGTCGGGTCTGTCGGGTCTGTTAGTAATAAAAAAAATTATTATGTTAATTAGTATGAGCACTCTTATTAGTTTGTGTAATAGAAATATTCAAATACTTCATTACACGAGACTTACGTGCCTCGCCGCTATTGGCATAGGTACTTCATACGCTTTTCAAAGACACCTAGGGTCTCAAAAAAGGTCCAAAAACCAATATACTTCAGTCTATTTTCCAATTATTCATGAACAATAACACGATATTAACTAACCCATAATAATTAAGGCTAACAAAAAGCTACCCACAACTTGTACCTAACTAATCAACGTGCCACAACGCACGCTGAGAATCTCTGCACCAGGAAATTAACCGACGACATAGAGGACGGGCTGTCTATGGCTGCTCAATTACCTTGCTTACTCTATGAGTCTATGCCCAAGCTTGTTTACTCTATGCCCAGAAACTACTTGATTTACACGCAGCAAGGTAATAACGTCCTTTGAAATCTTTGCTTGCCTATATGGGTTTCGATTACTTTGCTTTGGTGAATTGATGGTGGTCGTAAATGTAATGGTTTCTGTTTGTGGTTTATAAAGATTATGACATAAATTAGGTATGGCATAGTTTTGTTTTTATGGTCGTTTCTCTTGATTTCTTGTTATTGGTTTAGAAGAAGTTAAGATAGTTCAGTTTTCATCGCATTGTATACTCGCTGTTGGTTATTTACGTGAAAATTTCGCACATTTTTTTGGGATTAACAGGCCATGCTACTGTCTAGCCATTCAACTAT
Organism: Tholera decimalis; assembly: GCA_943138885.2. Lineage (NCBI taxonomy): Eukaryota > Metazoa > Arthropoda > Insecta > Lepidoptera > Noctuidae > Tholera > Tholera decimalis. The sequence goes on from OW964553.2 coordinate 33,586,037, forward strand.
CTCCATTTATCATATACCACATCGATTGGCTGCTCTGATTTGACATGATAGAAGGACAAAACAAACGCACTCACATTAATTATAATCCTTACTAATATTATAAATGCGAAAGTAACTCTGTCTGTCTGTGTGTTACGCAATCACACCTAAACTATTGAACCGATTTTAATGAAATTTTGAGTCTGAGAAAGGACATAAGCTGCTTTTATTGCGAAAAAAGGGCTGTAAGGGATTGAAATAGGGGATCAAAGTTTGTATGGAGATACGTCATTTTTATAGCTAGAAGCTTGAAACTTATTTTACAGACTTTTGATTAGATATTAATGAATCCTACATTCAAATTATGTATGAGTTTTATTTTTTCAAAATAATTAGCCAAAAATTTATAAATGCTGCCGAAAGTCACTATTCCGCGCGGACGAAGTCGCGGGCACAGCTAGTATTAGTATAAGTGCATTAGGGGGAAATATTTATTTTAATTTTATAGAAACCGTGCTAAGATTTAATATTGTATCGTGGGTGCATTTTTAGGGTTCCGTAGCCGAATGGCAAAAAACGGAACCCTTATAGTTTCGATATGTCTGTCCGTCTGTCTGTCTGTCTGTCTGTCCGTCCGTCCGTATGTCACAGCCATTTTATTCCGAAACTATTAAGACTATACATGTGAAACTTAGTAGGTAGATGTATTCTGTGAACCGATTTCTGATATTAAGAAAAAAAATATTTAAAATAAAGGGGATTCCCCATACATGGAACTAGAACTGGAAATATTTTTTTTCATTAAACCTATGCGTGTGTGATATCTATAGACAGGTCTTTAAAAATTATATAATGGTTCCTAAAACCACTTTTTCACAAAGTCAATCTTTTAAAAGATATAAAGCTTCCAAAGTGGTAAAATGTGTGTCCCCCCCCCTCTAACTTCTATAATAATGGAGTGAAAAATCTAAAAAATATATGTCTATAGATCTTAATGTAAACTTTCAACCAAAATTAGTTTGAACGAAATCGGGTCAGCAGTTTTTGAGATACAGCATATTTTCTAAAACCACAAATATAACTTTGTAATTCATACAAACACTATGAAAAACAAAGTTATTTAGCGTAGTTGTTAAAATTTAAATAAGCTAGTTTTAAGACATTTTTAAGGTTTTTTTATTCGTCAAATAAATATACATATTATATTATATTATTATAATTACTACGGAACCCTTCATGGGCGTATCTGACTCGCACTTGGCCAATTTTTACAATCACCCAGGCACGGAACTATAGCTGAGCCATTCAAATATTTGTTCCCGTGCGGGAATCGAACCTGACTAGCGATTGGCTGCAGCTGCTGTCAATCGCTCTACCACTGAGCCGTAAATAAAAAATAAATTAATTATAATTTTATGGATGACTTTTGTTAATAGATTTTATTTCATTTCTTGATTGGCATTCAAATCACATACAGCTTAATTTATAATTTCCATTGCATACCTTTTTCCCAAGTAAAGTCAGCTTCAAAACAAGGGCAGCTGAACCCTTAAAACCTTTACGAAAAATACTAAGTACACCAAGTCACTAATGCGGAACAATATACAACTCATTTCTATCTACGAATAGATATAGATACCCTACCTATCACAGCCTGAGATAACCCAACATCTTAATCACCTCTTAATTAAACCTATTATCTTCAAAACGGCTCCAAACCGAGAACAGAGGTGTTCACTCAAAATCCGCCTGTAAATAGCGTCGTGGTTGGCTGAATGACGTCATAGCAATGACGTGACGACGGCGTCGCGTCGCAGACTACACTGTCCAAGCGTTTAATTTCCGTTGACGCCGCGTCCCGACGCTTGATTGTGCAAGTCTAACGTTCACAAGAACTGTTAGCTAATGTTTTCCTACTTAGTTTTGTGATCTGGGCAACTGTGAGAAGCTCGTAAAGGTTTCTGAAGTGAACCCATATCGCGGTAGATCTAATATGAACTTTGAGATTTTTCAGTTATCCTTCTATTCGTCACATTTTGCAATTGAATTTTAAAATATACATATGTATAATTACAATAATAATAATTCAGTATATTACGTTTCTACTGCTGGGTCATAGGCCTTCTCTGATGAGAGGGAGATTTTAAAATAACTATTTTAAATTTTATTTGCTTGGATACACCTCAGTGTATCAATTCTTTAGTGCGTCTGTTAAGCTGGTGAGGTGCGTACAGTGACCGAACGAACGAAGATATGGTAACTGAAAACCCCCAAATTTTTTGTTGACTCTGTTTAGAATTAGTAATACAAGAGATTTTTAACAATTTTCTCCACTCGATTCAATCTCACTACAATAAAATTGTAAGCTATTTATTGATATTAATCCGCCGGAATCGGTGCCCAATTTATTTGGAATGAATTCAGGTGACATTGTGACGAAAAATCTTTTTTTTATTGATAATAAGTTCGCGTTTGATCACCGAGATGGCGGTCCTGATGATAAGTGATGATGTGGTCGAAGATGGAGCACGCTTACCTAAAAGTAACCTATTCACTCTTGACTTAAAGACCCCTAGGTTATAGCTATCGGGAAACACAGACTCCGGCAGGGAATTCCACTCCTTAGCCGTACGCACAAATAAAGTATTCCCAAAACGTTTAGTGCATATGCACTAAACGCACCCATATGGGTGGGATGTCCACCATGTAACGATGGCGCAAAGCCGTTTGTCTTGTAGTCCGATGATGGAACGGACTTGGCGGAATTAGATTGTGTGTTTCCATCACACACTCTCCGAAATGTAACCGATATAGAAACCCGATAGACTTGCAACTCGTCGTCGATGTTCAAGGCTATGGAGCTTTGACTCGACCAGTGCATCGTTGCCAATGAGTCTCTTGGCCCGTTTCTCAATAGACTCAAGCGCGTCCAGTTGGTATTTGGCAGATCCATCCCAAAGATGAGAGCAGTACTCCATACACGACCGATCCTGGGCTTCATACAGATTGAGCAGCTGGTCCGGTGTGAAGTACCGTCTCATCTTTGCCAAAATTCCCAACTATTTTCATGCTAATTGAGCCTTAGCCTCGATAAACGGACCAAAAATGAGAGTGTAAGTTAGTGTTACCCCAAGAAGCTAAATACGATCGGTTATCGGCACAGTTACACCACGGAAAGTAGGAGCCGGTTCGAATTGGCTCCTTTTTGCGGAGAAGAGACACGCCTGGGTCTTAGCTGCATTAAACATGACCAAGTTGGCATCACCCCATTCGGAGACAGCCTTCGAGGATAAGTTCAAGCGCCCTACCATATCCTCACGGAGAGACTGGATCTGTGACCCGCCAGCACGCGCGCTGAACACATATCTCTCAGCAACTGTGCTATGGTCTGCATACCCAAAGGTACCGGGCATAAACAGATAATTAATGTGCAGCAAGAATAAAGTTGCTGAAAGAACTGACCCCTGAAGGACCCCGGCATTAATAGCCAATTGGCCAGGCGAGCAGCCATCAATAACCACTCGAATGGACCGATCTCTCAGGAAGTCTTCAATCCAAACGTAAACTTGAGTGGGTAAACCGAAAGAAGGAAGCTTAGCAATAAGGCTATCGTGTCAGATCCTGTCAAAAGCCTTGGAAGTGTCAAGGGAAACAGCAAATGCTTCCCCGTGCTTCTCAATGGCCTCACTCCAGATATGAATGGCATACGGTAGAAGATCCCCAGTTGACCGGTTTTTGCGAAAGCCGTATTGTCGGTCACTGAGGATGTCGTTGGCTTCTAGGTATGTCAGGAGCTTACTATTAAGTACACGCAAGACAGAAATAGGCCTGTAGTTGGCCGGGTCAGCTGTACATTAGCAGCTGGCTAATGTACAGTTGACCCGGCCATGCTTTCGGCACCTTTCCAGTCTCTAGCGAAAGGCGAAACAGGCGTGTCAAGATTGGAGAGAGTTCAGGCGCACAAGTTCTAAGAACAATTGCTGGTATCCGTCGGGGCCTCTAGCTTTGTTCTGTCAAGATTACGTAGCACACTACGGACGTCCTTTTGATGGATGTGAATGTCCGACATTCACGTCTCGCATCCAATAGGAGCATCAGGAGGATGAGTGCCACTACTATCCAGACGTGAAGACTCCGCAAAGAGAGCGGCAAACAAGTTTGCTTTTTCCTCAGCGGAGTGAGCCAGAGACCCGTCAGGTTCGAGCAGTGGTGGTAGTGAGGGGCAACAGAAGTTCGATTCGACTGACTTTGCCAGGGACCAAAACGCTTTGCTGCCAGCAGGGTATGAAGCGAGTTTGTTCCCAATTCGGCTAACGTGGTCAAACCAAGCCCTCCACAAAACCTTCTTGCAGGACTTGGCAGCCCTGTTGAAGGCTCTCTTCTTCTGAATCACGTCATTAGCTTTGCAGTTTCAAGCATCGACCTATGTTAGGTACGCCGCATGTTTAAGCGCTTCAGCTCGATCACACTAGGCGCCAAACCAAGGTCGAGCTTTGGCGGACATTGTTAGGTCAGAGAACGGCATATAGTACTCCATCCCCTGTTGCAAAACATTTGTCACGGCGTCTGCGCACGACGATGAATCATTTGATGAGTAGCAAGTAGGCTGCTAAGGATAACATGCAAAGAAAGATCGCATGCCGTCCCAATCCGCTGACTTGTATCGCCACACCCGCCGAGTGCCTTTAAGGCTGGGATCGGGCGGGGAGTAGACGGATACAAATCTTGTCAATTGTATTGATTTTTTAATCCGATGTTAGAGCATAGCGCTTTATCGTTTCGATTATTCAATTACAACATCTATGAGTCATGTTAATCAGAATTTGTACTGTCAGTCAGTTCAGTGTCAGTTGTACTATCTGGATAGCAGAGAAAATTTCACAGAACTTGCTCGAAGGAAATTGTGAGTTCTCAGAAGGGTATTTGTCGACACTTGGTCGAATAGTAAGTTGTTGTCGTACAAGTTTACGACAGGAAATAAATGAGTCTTTCAGACGCGGGCTAAACCTTTCCTGCATGCTCCTTTTACTAAAATCACGATACAACAAAGTTAGAGGAATGTATCCGAAAATAGTGCAGTTAGCGTGCGTGGTATCGGCGCGCATCTAGCGCGTGCTGGCGCGGCGTGCCCGCGACGTGCCGGCGTGCCCGCGCGCCAATTAGACGCCGTTGCACCACCGGCTAATAGCCCATTAACACTCGCTTTACACCGCGGCCATCGCTCACCTCCATCTATTCGCCTGTTAGTGCACCGCCAATCCAGCCATCCAGCCACCCCCCCTACCCCCGCACCCTCAACTCCACACGGCCACAGAGGGGAACCCCGTTTAATTGACGGGAGTACGCTCTGACATAAATAAACGTTCAAATGTTCCACTTTATAGGTAGTGCCGCTAATGTGCTATCGAACTTATTTATGGCACGAATTCTTTGAATTTATGGCACTATAGTGAACTTGGTGGTCAGTGGGTGATTAGCGATTAGATATATACGTGAACAACTGTAAATGTGTCAACATAACACTTGAAGACGGCTCGTAATAAAGTTGAGCTTCAAATTGACAGTGGTAATGAGTGTCTCGAGCGAGAGATAGTTCGAATTAAAGTTGTAATAGAAACTCGGTAGCGTTAGGTCGTTCCTGGTGCACGCGAGGTGCGATGCCCCACGATCGGGCGAGCGTCTCGCGTTAATTAATTGGGTATTTTCACACGTCAGCGGCTAGATCTCTCCAAATAGATCGGCGCGCGCGGCCCTTAATTAGCTATATCTGCGCGACCGATCGCCTGCGCCCGCGCACTCCGCCACGCCAATTTGGCGCTAGTCTCTGCTTCGGAATAGCCGCAGATAAGGCAACTAGAATGCTCAGTAAGTCAGTAATAACCTCATTATGAAATATACGAGCCTCTGCTGTTTGTTAGATAACACGACGACTCACTGTATCTTACGCTGTTATATTGTGTAGCCGACGTTATTTATGACCATGCAGTTTGTTCAGTTACTGAAATTATAAACAATATAACGTTTCATAAATTACAATAAAGTTGAGTTCATATGTCACTGGATACAAAACATAGTCTCATAAGATATGTAACTGCTGTGAATAAACCGCTTTTAAACAATTCGTAGAATAAGGTACACTTTTCAAACGATGGCCGTTTCAATAATCAAAAGAATAGCTAAAGTTACATTCAAAAGCGTCACGTCATTACTCACCAAGAAGTATTACAAATAATTTAAAAATAATTACCATTCTCTATTGATAAATCCGTTATTCACAGCTTTAATATCGCGTTAATATGCATTGCAATAGAATAGAAAAGCGTCGCTCGGTCTGCGCGAGCGCACGTGTCGATCCCACTCCATTCTCTCCTCGACTGATTGACGGCCGTCAGGAAACAATTACCTTTTTGTCGGCTAAGAGATACACCGCTAATTACAATAAGTGATCATTGATTTTTTTAATTACGCCGCCCATTCATGCGTCTATCATCGCCGCTAATAGTTGCCAGTCAGTGCATTTAATAACGCCCGCGCCGCCTCACGGAATGCTCGTAGTTTCGCTCTCGCGGAATTTCTATTATAAACTCCTCCGTCTTTAATCTATTTTTTAAATTAAAGTCTCGAAGAATCACCCGCGACTGGTAACCGATTTTATTTAATCATCCTTACAAATTGCAATATGAACATTGTTAACAGGAGGTGGCTCGCAAAAAGTTAACAACTATTAAGAGCGAATTTTAATGTGTCGAGTAAAGAAAACCTTTATGCAGTATGTAGTTGGAGCGTAACCTGTTTTGCTGTGTAAGCGTACGCGTTGCATTCCTTTCATGCGCGTGAGATGCGCCGCCGCACCGGGCCGCACCGGGCCGCACGGGGCTCCGGTACCGCACGGCGCACCCACCGGGACGCATGCACCCCGCCCCGGCCTCGGCCCCGTGAGAAACGAATGTTCCCGGCCTCTAATTACGTTTTATGCGATATCGCCATTTAATTAGCAACATGTTTCCCATTCCGAAACATTAATTAATATTTTCATCAGAGTTCTCCGCATTTAATTGTGCTTTTATTACTCTCTCGAGATTTTAATAAAGATTCTCGACCACCCTCGTTCGAGTGTTATTGTTTTAAAAAGTCTTATTATGAAATTTTTATTGCTGTGTTGTCGAGAGGGATCATTTATTTCATTGTCGACGGCTTTTCGATCGAATGCCTTAAATGAGTTCTTTTAAGTAAAACGAGCCATTGAGTAAGAAAGTTTTTGCGCGCGCTGTAACGGCGACAAGTGGTTGACATTATAACAACGCGAGATCACATTGGTCACTTTTTGCAATAATAAAAATATCAGCACGAACGTTTCTTGACAGCTACCCAAGAACTTAACATCTCGATAAGTTGACGTTCGCGAGTGAATTCGCCAGATAAGGGGTAGAATTAATTCAATGGTCGGCGAGTAATTGTAGCAACAGATTAATAACCGATTCACGTAACGGGGGACAAATTGCGCCAGCTGACCGCCGCGCTGCCGATGCCGCCGCCGTGCCGCGCTGTAATCACACTGCACGTGTGACATCTCTCTTACCGTCCAGCGCTCTCCGTTCTCAACTCGGTATTAATGACGACTAATTTATTCAATGTGTCCGACTGGCTTGGTACTCAACTATATTTGCCTGATCTGCATAATTGTAATCGATGAAATTCCTATTATTTCGCGATGTTTAAGGTCCGAGAGCGTGAGAACAGCCCTCCGAGGGAACTAATTACTCCGAATGTGGCGGGCTCGGGTCTTCGGTTAATTAGAGACGGAGTGGCTCAACCCTCTTAATTAATACTTGTGCCTAGAAGGCCCTCATGCTTACCTCGACTGTTTTGTTTGAATTGTTAATTCGTGATACTACATCAGTGGGTTTTGTGTTAACATTATAATTAAATGTTAAAAAAGCATTAGAACATTCCTTTTTACCCTTACCCACGTTGAGTATGATTAGGATAGGAGTATATAAATTAATATTATGTATTAAGAAATTATGATTAGTCAATTCAAATTAAAATTTCTAAGGAACCTATATATTTATTTACCCGAAACATATATAACATTATAATATAACCAGTTTTAAACTTAGTTTGATTTTTCTGTGTCTAAGAATAAAAAGGTATTTCGCGACTAACTGGGTAACTTTGAAAAGTGGTGACTTTATCAATTTAAGATTATTATTTTTGTATTTCAACTTACATGCCAGACATATATTTTAGGATATTTGCAAGTTCATATTTTCATAACTAGAAGTGGTCGAAGAGAGGGTCTGAATTAATAAAAAATGCCTGTTTTTTATTTAATGTTTTAGTTTGAGCTTAAAATAAGACATGAACGCTACAGTTTCACATTCTGCAGGATCTTGGAATATGATGTGATCGTTTAGACGATCATCTGAAGATTAATCTAAGAGCTGGTTTGTATGATTACTCACATATCAGTTTGTAGGTCAGTATAATCCAGTGAGATGTATTGAGAGTAAAAATAATAAAAATAAAATAGTTTATGCACCTTTAACTAAAAACATAAATGTAATACATTTATGTTTATGTGAGAGTTGCATCGTTTTATTAATTATGAATTTAGGCTGTTAGATAAAAAAACTGTGAAGAGGTTATAAGATATTATATCTCTTAAATCTCATGTCTGCTCGTGTCCCAATACTGCACCCATGAGGCCATGACTGTAATCTTACAAAAAGAATGTCTAATCTTATCGCTTGATCCAAATCCACGATCCTATATATATATACTTTTCAAATCATAAATCTACCATCTGGCCACAAGGGCCCATAAATTAATTATGTAATAGACTTTTATAGTTTTACGACCATTTCCGTAATCAAATATTTGTGTTATATCACAAAGAGTAATAAAAAGTAGACTCAAAAAAAACGATTACCATTTCATTGTCCTCTGGTAGACCGGATCGAATATATTAAGATACTAGTTATGTGCTGTGGTTTCACTGGCCCGCGCTAATACTGTGCATTCCCTTATTGTTATTCCAATTTTATGAGCAACCTTTGTCATAGAAGCGAATCGGAATTATCACCCAATCTGAGGTCGTTATGAAGCTTAGCTTAGAGACTGCAATGGCAAATGCGTACGTGTATCAAACTTGTTTTTAAATAAAAAGTTCCTGCAAATATTCATTAAAATAATATTTCGTTCTTACAATATTATGAGAAGTGGTTGAAGAATTGTTTTTGTGGTGCTTGACCGGAGACTAGTCCACCGATCAGTCCTATATGTATTATTGTGGTAGGGACATGCCATTGTACTTTTCCGCACTAGTGCAAGACACTACATTGCCTACAGATGGAAGAATATTTCAAATCTGACTAATGCAGTTAATTATGCGTTTTTATACAAACTAGTGGTCGCCCGGTGTTCGAATTTTGACTACAATTAAAATGATTTTAAATGTATTATTATATATTATACATAAATTATAAAAATAGCTTTCTGCACTCCTCCTTTATAAACTTTAACTGTGCTTTCTCTTACCTCGTAGTTTTCATAAAAAGATATATATAAATATATAGATAATATGATAATATATAGATAGACAAACAAATTCTTCAGTTTTGTTATTATGTATAGATATAGAAGTATGGATTGTAAAAGGTAAGTAAGTGCCTAAAGAGTAGGTGGGTGCGTAGGAGACACTTCGGAGAACGATATTGGGACGAACTATAACATATTTTTGTTACAAAGCTTGGTTTTATTTATGTAACGTCTTTATTTGTATAAATTGAGATGTCTCAATTTATACATTTTATTTTATTCACAATTTAAATAACTTCAAAGAATGTCCTTTGAAGTTATTTAAATTGTGAATAAAATAAAATGTTGGTAAGATTTTGTATGTATGTATGTAGGTAGGTACTTGTGAGTGGTTAATGGAATGAAAACTTTTTAATAGTAACTAAATACTTACAATTCTTTTCCTCTGTCAGCGATGTGGACGAGTTTTTATGAATCCTTCGCCTCCCCTTTTTACCCAGTTTCAACACTAAAATATTTAGCTTGGATATTCCATGTTAATCATACTATAAGTCATTACTGTTTACTTAAAGAAAACATCCACAAACCACTCAAAATCAAAACAAAAAAAAAAATAGAGGGATAAAATAATTCAATTATAACCAAGAATATGTTCACTATTAGTTTATTATTACAAACAACATAATTATGTAAGTACATCAGTAACTTACATAAATATGGTCCAACTAATAAACCTAATTAGCTATATTTACTAAACCTAACTACATAGTAGTTACTTATATCTCCCCAGGGATAATGTGCCCTAATAGATGTTGCACAGGTTATCACCGGGGTTAAGTTTTGGTTTCCTAGGATAGCGGTGCCGTCATATAGCGGCCGTAATACAGCGGTGAATGACGTCACTAGAACGTTGTCTATGTAAACAAAATGGCGCGGTTTCCTAGAGAGCGTTAACTGACACCGTAACGTCAAAAAGCAGTGCCGCCATTTGCATGACGGCCGTCTTGTTGGTGTCAGATGGTTTCGTGAACGTTTCTTTGATAGCGATGAAGCAGACAGTGTGTTAACGGCCGTGGAACTTTCCACATGTCGTCACCGTAAAGACGGCCGCCTTTTTGCGTTCGTAATATTACGGCCGCTATATGACGGCACCGCTTTCCTAGGAAACCAAAGCCTTAGTGAGGTAAAAACCCCACATTTCCTGTTCTTTTCCCCTAAAGTCTAGGCGCCTTTTGAAGATTTCACCTCCATAGAAAAAAGATAGGTACTATAGGTACCTATATTTTTTTTGCCATATTAGATACTATTTAGAATTTACCTTGAGTTTTTGAACCACGAGTCCAGAACACAGAGAATCCTAGTGCGGATTCTAGGGTTTTAATTAACATAAAAATTTGTATTATGGCACACTACTGATTATTATTTTTTTATTTATTGTTTTCCTGCTGGGCAAAATGCTCCACCATATTATTATAGCTAACTCTATCTGCTATCTTCTCCGATGAATCCATCTTTTTTATTTTTTATTGGTTCGCATTTGACCACCATCTCACCTAATGGTAAGTGATGATGTGGTCGAAGATGGAGCACGCTTACCTAAGAATAACTTATTCATTCTTGACTTAAAGACCACTAGGTTATAGCTATCGGGCAACACAGACTCCGGTAGTGGACCGAGCTGGACTCATCTGGAATGAGTCCAGCTCGTCAAATCCGCCCTTTTAGATTTTCTGGGTTATAATGTCCGTTTTTGCAATCACTCTGTAGTCGAGTCTTCATGGCTGAAGACCGCGATAAACATTCTTCATTCAGCGGTTTATTAGGCTCTAACATCCATTACAATCAGTGGCCATTTTATTTTCTAAACATTGATACCATGCCATACAAAAATGTGTGCTGATCGGAATCGAATCTGCGACACGCAACACAGCAGCCAACCATTCAACCAGTGCACCAACCGACATATCAATATGGACAAGTTCTTCGAATATATGGTAGTTTCAGTTCCTCCAACCGTCATAATTCAGATCTGCTTGTGGATCTCATACCGTCTACGATTGTGCTGATGATCAATTTCTCCAAGTTCTCATCTTGGCGACGGATTGCTTTTAGCTGATGATACGTCACGTCATCGACTTGTTATGATCTTTGGACATTTGCAACAGTTGATTAAACTTGGTGGTACTTTTTATCCCTAAATTATTTTTTTACGGATAAACTCTTGCTTATCGTGAAGGTAGAGCTATTAAGAAACGGGCCAAAAGACTCATTGGCAACAATGCACTGGTCGAATCAAAGCTTGAACATCGACGACGAGTTGCTAGTCTATCGGTTTTCTATCGGTTACATTTCGGGGAGTGTTCGATGGAATTACACAATTTAATTCCGTCAAGCCCGTTCCATCATCGGAACACAAGACAATCGGCGCTAGGCTCGCGTTTGACCTCCGTCAAACGCGAGCCTATTATCAATAAAAAAAATCAGATATACTTTGAGATTCTGATAAACCAGGGGAGCGGGAATATTCTAACAAGATATCGCGATCCCGGAACACAGGGGAAACTAAACAAACAGGGTAGATTTTTAGTGAATGGAAGTCTGATACACTGTTCCGCTCCATCCAGAAACGGGGCTTCTAATGACTTTTCCCCAGAAAAAAATAAATTATAAAAAGTGTGAGTTCGAATGTGCTCTTATTCACATACATTTCGAATAGGATATATCCATAATAAATCCACAACTTGTAAAATTCTAAGCATTTTCCCACTCACATGAAACATTCATAAGCTTAATGGATTTTTCCATATTTTCTAAATAAAACCGGTACTTTTGAATTACGACAAGTACTTGAACACGGAATTTCTCAAATGTAAGTCCACGACAGCGAAGAAAAATGCGGCACGTCGTCGTAATGAATATTACATTAAATAGCTAATTTATGGGCCACTACAAATGAATAAAGAGCACATTCAATATCTTGGACACGACTTTAAATTCCTTCACATTCTCCTTATTAATAAGCTATTACTGCAATTACCATTACTTTACAATAAAGCTGTTTTTTTAGCTTTAACTTAACTTCCCACAAGCTCGTTATTATTAAACTTATTAAGTTTCATGTGTAAAATAAGTAGGAAAAGGGGAAAAATATATGTTTCTCATTTAATTAGGTGTATAATTATGGTTATTATATTACCAACATTAAGTGTATAAAATATGTTGTAACACGAAACTGATCGTGTGAAGCGCGATTTATTAAAAAAAGTATTCCTCACAAGAATTATGTGCCCTTTATGTTTACTTCTAAATCACAAAATGGTCAAGCCGTACCGCTGCACTCTGTCCTGCACTCGGGTTCGTTGCCAATCACCTCACGTGCAAATAAGACCGCAATAGAAACTATATAAAGTCAATTTACGACGCGTCAGTGTAAAGTCGTAAATGTGAAATTGTTCTCGGCCGTGGATAATGTCGTATTTAATGTACTTGTGACTGGATGTTCCGTATTACCTAACCGTTGTGTCTTATGTACACGTCGCCCGACGACATGGCTCTTCGATTAACATAAAATCTCGGCGAACAGCGGCGACCCCGCGTGGGCGCGTGCCTTTGCGCATCCACTGTACCTTATATTGGGATCTCGCTCCCTCTAAACTTAACACAAAACAAACGAACACAGCAAACACAATCCTATTACCACACCGCGGTAATCACTAAAGTATTTCGTGACCACTAAACCGCATTTAGTCAGTTAGTCATCATAAACCAGCTGATGTTGCAACTCGTTGGTCGAAAAATAATTAGCAGTTAGTCGACCTCGCGGCCCAACTGCGAAGGAAAACCGCACGCGCTGACATTGACCCGGCAGGCGAGCCCCGCTCGTCTACACCGGAGCGCGGAGGGCACCGCGGTCCTCCACCGCGTCGAAACAGTTTTTGTTTTTATGAAATATTATCTACTTTGGCGCGGCAAGTAATCGACTGGTATAAAGAACCCAAGATGTTTAAACACACCACCACAGAACGACTTTCATCCGCTCCGCCACACAAACCGATCATTACCACTTACGGGCTCAATAATTCATATCCAATTAGCTGATTACCGCAGGATGTACAATGTACATGTAATACCTTCACATTTATTATATCGAGCGCGTTACATGATTGCGTTTTCAATTAATTTATCTACTCATTTAAATAGTGGTTTACAATGTAGTACGATAGTGTCTGACATGTTTGATGCCGAGTGCCGATGCGACGCACTGATAACATTCCGGTTCAGGTATCGAACACGAAATTCTTGGCGTGGTCAAAGCTGAACCATGCTTGAAAGTACACAGCGATGCGATCTAGACGTATGTTTGAATGCGTGGAATTCACGGACAATTGATGGAAGCGCGCGATCCATCGCTCTCTATGTGCAAATCTAGTCTTTAGGGTCGGACAGGGGCGCGCAGTGTTCTGCATACCAGTGGATGAGAGGTCTCGTCATCGTCCGATAGGATCGTGACAGAGAATTCGTCGGTCGACTGCCGGTGGAATGCGAGCGGTAATTGATTTGTCCTGTGTAATCGATGACGGGCGGGATTGACAGGAATATCGAGACGTCACGCTAGTGCGGCTGGAAGGCGAAGATACCACGCCACCGGCTGCCACCGCCCTCGCCTCCGGTGGCGTACACTTGTCCGTATCAACTAGCGACACGATTGCGTACGGATACTGCACTGATTGTGTATTTGAAAAGTATTAATGTACACATCTAGATGTAGGTAAAGACTGCTTAATCTTAAATTGGTTGAAATGAGATTGATGGTTACATGATTAACGAGGTAGGTATGTCCCTAATAGCTCGTTAAATTAATTAAAGAATTGTCAAAAAGCGATAAACTTGTGCCCACTTTCCCTGAACTTAATATAGCATGCATTCTCTGAAGTCCATCAACGGTTGTCTTCTTTAAAATATTGGAAAGAGTTGCGAGTGATTCGTCGCACGCGATCCAGAAACTGGTCCGTTCAGTAACAGCGCGAAGCCAAATAAAATTAATATTCATAGCCGTTGTATTTATTGGCTTTCAATTAGTATAATCTTAATGGAGCATTAACATACGCGCGGGCGACGCGTCGGAGCATTACCATAGCCGGCGGCGGGTTGCCAGTTTCTTGACAACCTCAGCTTTTTGGATCCTGTCAAATGGTACGTTTCAAATGTTATCACGTAATAAACTGAAAAACGTCCATAATATTATAGACTTGATTTTCAAGAAAACTAGAAGTCTTGCAAAAAGCGGAAATGTACTTGAGATAGAAAAAAGTTTTGCATAATGTAGAGTCGTATGCACAGATCATTACTTCTAATGTATCCTGTCCGTAGCTGCCGCGTGCAAGACTAATAGACGGCTTAAAAAGGCAACAAATGTTACGGGCTGTCCCAGTTAACCTCGGCCGTTTCGAAAAACTACATAAATGGGCAACCGAGTCAGCCTAAGCTGGCAACACCGGTCGCGGAAGGCTCGCTGCCGATGACCTCCGCGACCGGTTCCCGCGGCCCCCGCCCCGCGCGCCCGCACGCTCCCCTCACGCGAGACGTTTCATTACGTTATTATTATATTAAATGCTATAATACACATTGTAGGCATTAGTCCGCCGAGACGTGGTCCTAAGAAAGGGTAATGTATGGCCCACGTAGCTGGTCCATTCGGTTTTATTTGAAACGCTCGAGGATTAGCGCGGTGATCTTTATGACCGTTTTGAATGGCGAATTGTTCTATAGCGAGAAATTTTTAGTCATTATGTTGGCTTCTCAGTATTCTTCTGAAGGAAAGATTTGTGTTGTATACCACACGTATTGCACGTAAAACCAAGTACATACATAGTCGTTTGAAAAACAGGAATTAATTGAGACTTCGGTCATCCATACTTATAACTAATTTTATTAGTTATAGTAATGTTACGTAAGTAAGTTATTAGTAAATTTTAAGATTTACTTATATTAACTTAACGTTGTAGAGAAATCAAAATAGAGAACTAATTTGATTTACTTACTGTTTATGTTTGCAGGTGAAACAAAAATGACAGGAAATATTCTATAGAATATAATAAATAGTTAAGAAAATATCGAATTGATATCGAAGTTTAGAAATTGTATAGAAGCAATTACAAAGCTTCCTTATTCAAACGAAAGACACGCAAACAGACAAATCCGTATCCGACTGAAACGTGTGTACATTTAAAATTGAAAGTGCGTCTAACAAGATAATTATATGAGAAATGAACGTTAATGGAGGATGAACACCTGTGTGGTGTTCATTTCATTGTTCCACCCACATTCAAGGTCAATCTTTTTCATGTAATATAATAATGGTACCAACTTAAAAAATATAGTGTTGACACAGCTCCAAGCCACCTCTGTCCCTACATCGTCTGATCGTAATTCGATTTGGCATTAAACCGATTCTTTGGCATTCTCGGGCCTTGTATCGATTTGGAACAATTAAGTGAGAGATTTTTTAATACTTCATACGTGTTTTTTATTAATAAAAGTAAGTATGGTGTGTGCAGAATAATATTATGTTTTGAGAAGTTTGATTGCCATCGGCTGAAACTTCAATGGATGTTTTGATTTTAGTTGGTTGTAAAAAATGGAAGATTGGTTTTAATTTTATGTTAATGTACGTAAATTTTAGAACGTAACATTTTCCAACTAGGTATCTGGGCTCTACGGAATAGTAATGAGTTCCAGTAATTACACTTTCTTTAACAAGTCGAAAAATTTCGTGGTCGTTTTGTTTTTGGCCTCTTTCTGGCCGTGATAGAAGCGGACTTATCTAAGATCTTAATTCATCTCATTATTAAAATACAAATTATTTCCACGCAGTGTGTCACAGAGCAGCGATCTAATTATAGAGTTGACCAGTTCTGTGGGCCGCTGGTGGGCACGGGGGGCACCTTTCGTCGGAATAAGGCGCACTACAAAGTATCGCGTTACATCGCGCGGTGCACTTGATCATGCCGTTGTCCGCACTCTTTTATTTATATGCTTTATGTCCGTCCTTTATTTTTGTTCGAACCGCTTTGAACGGCGACCGCACCGACCACGCCGCTTAGCGCTCGCCGCAGATCCCACCCGACCGAATTAGTCTTACTAGAATGCATTATGTTCTCCGTCAAACCATATATAAAATCAATATTCCCTAACTATGAACGTGTCGTGTGGTGACTTGAGTTGACTTTAAAATCGTTTAGTAATCCCCAGACATTAGACGACGAACCGCATAACTTTCATTACCGTCTACTAAATCCCATTCGTTATGACGCATCCTCTAAAGCCAGGTCTAAGTCGATGTTTGAAACTTATTAGAGCTGTCGTTAAAGCGAGTACTGTGGAGGAGCATAAATCGAGTTGGCACGTCAAAATATGAGCGGTGACAGAGCGTGGTGCGTGCGGGGCCGGCGCGTCGCCCAGCCCAGCGCGCCGGGGCCGTGGCCCGGCCGACCAATTTATTCGTCGGGACGTCAGATTTCGAGGGCCTCGTTACGACTAAGCCTCCAATTAGACTTATCCCTAATTAAGAGATGCCAATAAATTACCCTCCATCACGGGCTAACGAAGACGCGCCGCACTAATAACGCTAATTGATTTTGAGTAATGAGCTCGAGTTTTGATGGAGCTGATTGGGGGCGCGAGGGGGTGCCATCGATCGCGACTACACTGCCAATATGAGATGCCTTTGCTGCGCTTCTCCATATAGTTTTGTTGTACTTTCTTACCCGCCTGTTTAATTAGCTAATTGAGTTTTGAGAGTTTGGATTAACCTGTGTGGAACTGTAGACAGACAATCAAGAATTTCAATTAAATAAGTATCTATAAATAGTAAAAATGTTAGGTCTTCGAATGATTATTTAATTAATTGTATTCAGCGGAAGTTTACGCTAGCTAGTTAGTTGGTATCACCGGCTAAATGCACTGTGTTTTAGTTTTAATTGAATTCCATTACTGAAGTGAAAGCTCTCGTTTAATTACCGAGTGAACTAAACAAGACCATGTACTGATACAATTTATTTATAATAAACGTAAACACTGCGATTACTTTGTTCTAATACGTTCTCTTTAATTGATGATAGCATTAAACCAATTTTTTGAAAACGTTGGCCCACTCTAAGATTTTTCCGTATTGTGAGCGCATTTTCACAAATACTTAGACATTGACTAGGTGCTGGAATCGAGCCTGCGACACACAACTTAGCAGTCAATGGCTCAACCACTGCGCCAACCGTTTCGTAAAGTTAAATACAATATGAAGTAAATAGATATCTGTGTGGTGCTTTCTTCAAAAGAATATCTTAGATATTAAGCTCCATGGTTTTTAATTTATTATTTTTATAATTTATTTTTATATTTATTTATTTTATTTTTTTATATTTATTATTTTTATAATTTTTTATTTTTATCTGGCAACACATTATTTTTATAGATTCTAAAAATAACGTGGACCTCTGAGTTCGTTCCGATGTTTCTTCTCAGAGTCATCAGCTAGAAAAAACAGCTGTATCAAGTTTAAACTTAATAAAAAGATTTATTTGTGAAAGTGTTATTTTGAATTTGTTTACAAAATAAATATCTTACTTTTAAACTAAGACAATATTGAAACAACTTGTGAATCAATTTTCGTAGGTAGGCTTCTACCTTACGCAAGATGCTAAGCTCTTTCATTTCTAAAAATAAAGGAATAAAGCTGTTATTATTTTAATAGTTAGCTTTATTTTACATTGATAGAATAAGTTATACTGTCTGTATTTATCCTTTTTAGGGTATCCGTAGTCGACAAGAAACCCTTATAGTTTTGCCATGTCCGTCTGTTCGCAGCTTAGCTCAGAAATTATTGGTACAAGAACGCTGAAATTTCATTTCATTTTCGCATGGGTATACATTTTAAGCACGCCGACAAAGTGGTAAAACATAATTACTTTAAATATAACATAACAAGTGCTAATTTTCGTTTGAGTCAAGTGTGTGTCCCCCTCCCTATCAACAAAGTAGATGTAGGGAGGAATTCAGATGTCAATAGTACCTACATATAACGAAGTTAAAAGGAAAACTATCAGACATAAATTAGCTCCACAAATTTATGAGTTACAGACGACTAACTGTATGTTACTCACTTTCGGACAATTCCATTGAAAATATCTAGATCAAGTTCTTATTTGTGTAAAACAGTGTAGTTTTTTTTTTTTGTTAGAGCATGGTACGGAACTCTTACTCAACTAATCCAACTCGCACAAAGCGTTGTAGTAAACTACGGAACCCTACACTGCGCTTGGCCCGTCATGCATAAGACCGATTTTTTTAAATTTAGTTTACCTTGTTGTCCCACTGCTGGACAACTCCTGGACTGGACTGCCAACCTCCGACAAATTCGTCACCGTCAGGAATTAGTCAAAATTATCACCAGCGGATCTTTCGGGCCTTACAGACGGCCATAGACCCCACAGTCCCCAGCTCTTTTTAGGCCTTCCTCGGCTACGACGTTAGTATTTACAATCATTTGTTTCGAATACTCCATTTTAGTCTCTAATTTATAGAGTTACTAGCAATATCACGCAATTTCGGTCCCTTAGGG
Source organism: Tholera decimalis (assembly GCA_943138885.2). NCBI lineage: Eukaryota > Metazoa > Arthropoda > Insecta > Lepidoptera > Noctuidae > Tholera > Tholera decimalis. The sequence continues at coordinate 33,605,172 of OW964553.2, forward strand.
GAAAGGAGGGTGGGAAAAAATATTTAAAAAGTAATTCATTCTCATTGCTGGGACACAGGTCTTCTCTATATGAGGTTGATTGGCTTACAAGATCTATCTAATTAGATTTTATTGAACAAAAGTATACTATATTCCTTCCGGCATAACCTTTTATGTAACCCATTTACATGTTGAATTTGTGTAAGCTCGATTCGGTCTGAGATAGAGATAAAATTTTAATTCAAAATGACGTCAGCATTAATCGTGATAATGATTATGTCGATATATATGTGTTTACATAGGAATACAAACAGTTACGCGGAAGACCTGACAGTTAAGACCACTGTACGAATTTAGGGCGCTTAAGTAAGCGCCCTAAATTCTAATTAAATTTTAAGATTAAATCGTATCGATTTTACACAGGTAAAATCGGTACGATATAATTTTTACTTTTGTTTTCTTTTGTTTTGCTTATGTATTATTATTTTCTTATGATCGTCGTCAGTCTTTTGCCCTAATACCCAGTAGGGGTGAGTACAGCATGATTCCATTGTAAAATAAATAAGAGCATCTTATTAAACAAATTTTTAACCTTATTCACCAGATATGCTCCAGCCGACTTCTTTCTTTTTCCTAAACTCAAATAACTACTTCGTGGCACCCGTTTTAATTCGGTAGAAAATATAAAGGAGAATTGGCGCGAAAACTGAACTCATTGCGGAAAAACAAATATAGTTAAATACCCAGGGTTAAATATAAAGTAAAGTAAAACTTGTTTCATCAAACCATTATATATATATATATACAATATATTTTAAATATCTACCCCTAATCGTAGTGATAACTATTAGGGAATAAGGGATGAAAGTTTGTATGAAAGTAATAAACCGCTAAATGGATAATAATGAAAAAAAATTTTTTCAAATGTCGACCCATCTAAAAATCTAAACCATTTTACCGATTTAAAAGAAATTTGAGGAGGAGATAGATCTAAAGATCCGATATAGGCCACTATAATATTATAATCTTCCAGAAGCGACATGGCATATATCTGCTTCTCAGAGTACGGTGATAAGCTCCCGCTTGTGCTCTGGCTCAACTACGTCTTGTGACCATCTCAACAACTTTATGTCTCTTCTAAGTGTCTCTCAGTATAACGGAACACTTAACTGTAAAGGCAAAATATTAGACCTCTTAATATCAACTCTCCCTGCTGTGTGCAACAAGAGAAATCTCCCCTACTACCTGCTGACGTTTATCACCCTCCTTTTGTTTGTGATATTGATATTAAAGTTAAAAGTCCTCCCTTAGACAGACATTCGCTGCAAAAGTATAATTTCTACAAAGCTGATTATGAAAAAATAAATGACATGATACAGAGAACCGATTGGCCGGAACTTCTTACACATATAAAAGCTGAAGATGCTTTATCGCTGTTCTATGACAAACTAGACCAGATTATCAAGCAACATACTCCTCCAACTTGTTCTAGATCCACCAATTATCCAGTCTGGTTCTCACGCTCTTTGATCAAAACATTGAAAAAGAAACAGACAGCCTGGATAAAATGGAAGAAGTACGGAAACATATCGGATTATGAAACATTCACAATGCATTGAACCAGTTTTAGAGAAATGTGCGGAAAATGTCTTTCATCCTATATAAGTTCTGTAGAAGATAGCCTACACATAAATGTTAAACACTTTGGGACATATGTTACAAACCGAAAAGATAAACCTTGCATCCCAGCAAAAGTACACTATAAGGACACTCAATCCAGTGAACCAGAAGTAATTTGTGATTTATTTTCGAATTTCTTCCACTCCGTATACGAACCAGCGTCACCACTCTTGTCACAATGGCAACCGCCCACGGAAACTTCCTCAGCTTGTGTTATTATTACTAGCTTACACTTTGACGAAAACAAGATCCTAAGAGAACTCAGGTCTCTGGATCCTGCCAAAGGACCAGGACCCGACGGTATACCTGCTTATTTTCTACGCAACACTGCTGCGCACATCTGTAAACCGTTAGTTATAATTTATAATAAGTGCATAACTCCTTAGTTATGCACTTATTATAAACCACCCACCACCACCTTTTGGAAATACCCCCTTGGGTATTTCCAAAAGAGTGGAAACGCTCTAACATCACACCTGTACACAAAAGTGGTTCGAAGGGTAATGTGGAGAATTACCGTCCAATCTCGATTCTCTCCACTTTGTCAAAGGTCTTTGAGAGACTCGTCCATAATGAAATATATCCCTCATTACACAACGTCATTATACAACAACAACATGGCTTCGTTAAACAGCGATCCACCACTACAAACCTCTTGTCCTTCTCTAGTTTCTTATTTGATAGTTTTGATAATGGCGTGCAGGTAGACGCTGTATATACAGATTTTTGCAAGGCCTTTGACAAGGTGGACCACGAGCTGCTGCTTAGCAAAATCGCCTTCAATGGCATTCGCGGTAATTTGCTGCGGTGGTTTGTATCGTATATTTCAAACTGCTGTCAAGGAGTAGTAATCAACGGATACAGATAAAAAATTATCGAAGTTACATCTGGCGTCCCACAAGGCTCTATCCTCGGACCATTATTATTTAACATATTTATTAATGATATAGGTAACTGCTTTCGCAACACTAAGTTTCTATTGTATGCCGATGATCTGAAGGTCTACAAATCCATCAAAACAGTAAATGATTGCATATTACTACAACAGGACCTTGACAGACTAACAGACTACTGCCACAGTAATAAATTAAAGCTAAGTTTGCCGAAATGCAGCTACCTTACTTTTACCAAAAACAAGCATCTTATTAAGTTTACCTAAACTCTTTGTCACGTGCCCCTATCTCAATTAAACTCAATTCGTGATCTCGGCGTTATACTAGATTCCAAACTATGCCTAGACTCGCACATTAGTGAAATAGTCAGCAAAGCTTTCCGTCTATTTGGTTTCATTATGCGGTCCACCCTTGATTTCAAGAAGACCTCGTCATATTTGTGCTTATATAAAGCCCTTGTTCGTTCTCAGCTCGAGTATGCGGTGTCAGTCTGGAACTCATTCTACAAAAAATATGCTGAAATGGTTGAAATTGTACAGTACAAATTCTTGCGTGCTATGCACTATAGATGCCATAAATGCTACCTATCGTATTCACAACTACTCAAAAAGTACAACCTTCTCCCCCTTAGTTCTAGAAGGAAGTACCTCGAAGCCACAGTGCTATTCAAAATTGTCAGAAACAAATTTAACTGTACAAATCTCAATAACATGATTTGCTATGCTGTACCTAGAACCATTCAAAGGCGGCGGGTACGCGCAGGTACTCTTTTCGCTCTGACTGCTTGTCGAAATAATTCAGGCCTGCGCTCGCCTATCCGCCGTATGGTTGACACATACAACAGTAATTTTGTCGAAATTGATATCTTTAATTGCACAATAAGTAAGTTTAAAAGACTCATTCGTTGTACTCTATTGAACACAATTAGTGATAATAACTGATGTTATATTGTACCATTTTATAATTTTATCTTGTATACCTAAACATTATAATTTGTCTTATTTTTTTTAATGTTCATTATAGTTAGTTACATTTATATAAATATTTGACTACTTGTTACAAATTGATATAAACGTTGCACTTAACGCTACCTAGCGATTAGATATTCTCTATTACTAAACGCTAATGTTTATCTGTGGACAGCGTAGTGGGTTCCATTATAGTCAAAACTTCATTTTTTGTTAAACTAGTTGTAAGTTTTTATAATGTAACTGTTTGTTGTTCCATGTAATAAAAATAAAATAAAATAATATAACAGTGTGTGGAACAGTATTTCAATTGAATCACAAACATGTTTTAATTATTTATTACAGATAATTAATTAATTAAATAATTTATTGGCGAATTTCGACCACTGGGCGACCACTAGTAATCAAAAAAATTGGCCAAGTGCGAGTCAGACTCACCCATTCCGTATCCCACATTCGCATCCGTATTTTCGTAGTAACTACGCAAAATAACTTTGTTTTTCATTGTGTTTGTATGAAATACAAAGCTATATTTACGGTTTTAGAAAATGCGCTATATCTTATAAACTGCTAACCCGATCTCATTCAAACCAAGTTCCGTTGAAAGCTTTTATTAAGATCTACAGCATTTTTTTTTCACTCTATTTTTATGGAAGTTAGAGGGACACATACACACTTATTTTACCAATTTGGAAGCGTATATCTTTAAAATGATTGACTTTATGAAAAATTGGTTTTAGAAACCTCAATGTAATTTTTAAAGACCTGTCTATAGATACTACACACTTATAGGTTTGATGAAAAAAAAATAGTTTCAGTTCTATGTATGGAGAATTAATTTTATATATATTTTTATTCTTGTCTTAAAATCTGAAAGCGGTTTACAGAGTACATCTACCTACCAAGTTTCACATGCATAGGCTTAATAGTTTCGGAATAAAATGGCTGTGACATACGGACGGACGGACAGACAGACAGACATGATGAAACTATAAGGGTTCCGTTTTTTGCCATTGGGCTACGAACCCTAAAAACGATGGAAATACTGTTATTGGTTAAATATCTACATACATTACATGAATTTTAAGATTATATTTATGCCCGACTCATTTTGCTGCCCACTTGCAACAAACATTGTCGGGAAAGGGGTAGGTAGAAAAGTTGGGACCAATGCCAATTCCCATTAAATTGTGCCCAGTAGTTACAAGAACGTCCGCAAAGCAATTTCAATGAGTAAATTTCATCACCATCACTGATATAAAAAACGGAACATCATGAGGAATCCTGAAAAAAGTGCACTGGGCCCGCGCAGTGAATGACTTCCCTTTGCCTCTCATAGTTAGTAAGCCTGTGTTCCACTAGTGAAATCGTTATAGGTTGATTCAGTAATTTAAAAAAATTCAAGTTTTTATATGCCCCTCATAATCCTGCACTTCCCTAATTAATTTCAATGCGCTTAAATTTTACATCTAAACTTTTTCATCACATCAGGATTTTCAAAAGTCTCGGGCCTAGGCAGCGGCTAAAATCATCATGATTTTAGCGATATCGCAGCCCCAAGAATTTATTGATAACAGAAAAAACATAGTACCTATTTAAAAGTACTACCGTTCATTACAAACATTATTTCCATTCAACATTACGGAATTATTTTTTTCAGCTTCATTAATCGAAGACGTTCAGTTTTCCATAGTAAGCTTTTCGTACAACTTGTTATCAAATATACAATAGATATCCGATCTTTCGGAGACAGAATGAGATAACAAGGTATTATTACGAGCAAAGCGAGTTCTTGAAGAAACTATGGCCATATTTTAACGGTACTCATTTGTATCATGGTAATCTGACGTCTCAAAACTATAGATTTTGTGACATTGAGCATAAAGAAAAAAGAAAATCAAAGTTTGAAAAAAGATTTTAATTAGACTCTTCGAAAACCTTCTGTAAACAATATCAGAAGGTATAAAACCGGCGTAAACTAGTGTTATGTCATTCTTATGCTATTTCCGTCTACTTCCCGCCAAACCCTATTTATGGGGTCGGCGTCCCTGATATATTCTCGCCATTCCAGACGATTTTATGTTATTTCTGAGCTAAGGCCCAACGTCTTCAAATCTGCTGAGACAGTTCGTGTCCTCTACCTCTTTTGCCCTCTTTAAAGGCCATGACGAGTCGGGTCATATAGCTTTCGTTGCACCGCATCATATGCCCATACCATCGAAGATGATTTTGCCTCAACTTCAAGCTGATATCAGCAATCTTAAGGGTCCGTGATACCTCCTGGCAAGCCCGTACTGCTTTTATGTAATAAATATGAGTTTCTTATTCTAGCATAAATGTAATTTAAATGTATATTACATAAACATACATGAAAGGATATCTACTAATAAACAACCTTTATTTTTTGATACAGTAAACGACCATGTATATTTAAATTAAATTATTTAATTTGAAAAAAAAAAATACTTGGGATAAGGCTACCTACGTTGTTAGATAACTTCTAACCATAGCCGGATGTAAACAGGAATATAATTTGCAAATACACTTTCTAAATTATGTGCGCGCGTATCTACACTCGCGAGCAAAAGTATGGAATCACTTACTTGGAATTGATTCCGCGCGATCTTGAGTACTTAATAACTAGTTAAGAATAATAAAAATGGTACCATTTTAAAAGTTAAACGGTTAACTTTAAATTGATACCAAATTCATTTAAATCATACCAGTATATAAGGAGCTATCCCGGATTGAGGGAAGGAGTTAGGAAAACATAAGGACAATGGAAAAATAATAAATGAAGAAAACAACAAAAATTAATTAATAAAAAAATTATATGGCCTTAAAATTAAATTTCAATATTTTGTGTTCCCTCCCCTCCTCCTAATAACTGCTCGAAGACGGTTCTTCATTGACCTAATCAGCTTCTGAATCGATTCTTGCGGGATACCTTCCCACTCCTCTATCAAAGCCAATTTCAGCTCATTCACAGTCATCCCACATGTGCTCAATGGGATTCAAGTCCGGGCTGAGCGCTGGCCAGTTCAATGTCATGATACCGACTTCTTCGAGGTATTCAGTTGTGGTACGGGAAGTGTGACAACGAGCGTTATCGTGCATTAGGAAGAAGTCATCACCAATATATCCCGCAGAAGGAACGACATGTTCCAGTAGAATATCGGAAATGTAGCGGTCTGAAGTTAGACCGCCTCCTCGTCCCCCGTCAGGTCCGAAAACAAGCTCCGTTTTACCATCGAAGGAAATCATACAAGAACCGCTCCCATAAGCCACTGTCTCAGCGAAACAGCATTGCGCAAATCACTCCCCAGGCCGCCTGTAGACCCGACCACTTCGGTCACTGCCGTACAAACATTACATTCTGCACTCGTTGGAGAACAGAACTCGCCTCCATTGCTCAACCTCCCAAACAAGATGGGAGCGAGCAAATTGAAGGCGTGGTTGTCAGTGACTTGCCGTCAGTTTCGGGCCTTTGGCAGGCCTTTTTGGAGTCAAATTAGCTTATTTAAATATTCGACTAACTGTCCAGTCACTGGCAGCTACCCCACGAACATTTTGGAGCTCTGGCTGGACATCGACACCAGTCAAATGTCAATTTCGGAGAGAGGTTGACACGAAAACAACGGTCATCCCTCTCCTATGTGCACCGACGTTGTCCAGATCTTAGTCTCGAGATGAAGCCACCAGTCTCCCGAAAGTGTTTATAAACTTTCGAAACACAGGACTGGCTTATGTGGGGCTGACGTGCGTTTTTTATGTATGTTACCTCATAACTCGAAGACGGCTAGACCGATTAAGAAATTCTTTTTTTCGTTTGAAAGGGTATACTTTCTATTTAATCCCATTGTTATAAAATCAGGATCCGATGATGGGATCCTGGAGTAATCGAGGGAACTCTTCAAATATACACACCTATAGCGTTTTGGGTATTTCTAATAGAACCTTGTGCAGTTGCTCCCGGTAAGCACCATTTGAGGAAGTGGAACTGATGATGAAGACCCCAGATGGCCACCGAAACTACTCAATAATAAGTATTTCGTGGATTGCGATTCGATTACTTGAATATGCATGTTAAGCACTTTATGCTCGTCACGATGCATAAGGTTATAGTGAAGTACCAGGAGAACTCTTCAAAAATTGACGGCTCTCCATCTGGAAAAGCAATATTTTGTAAAAGATGATAAGTATTTCACATTTTGCCTTTTGTAAATAGATAAATTACAAATCGACCCACTAAAAAACGTGAAAAATACTTTAGCAAAAAAATAAAACCGACCTCCATATCAAAACACTACAAAGCCTAAAATAACTTTAATTTCGGAAGGCGGTATCAAAAAAAAAGAAAATACTAAACCAATAACACCGACTACCGAAATTAAAGTTATTTTTGGCTTTGTAGTGTTTTGATACGGAAGTCGGTTTTAATTTTTGCTAAAAAGTTTTTTTTATTATTCTTAACTAGTTATTAAGTACTCAAGATCGCGCCAAAATCAATTCCAAGTAAGTGATTCCATACTTTTGCTCGCGAGTGTAGTTGGTCTGAATTAACCTTACATTCTTCAATATTACTCAGTAGTTTTATCTTTGCGTTTCATATAAAATGCCAAATTTTGTACTTGCAGTTAATTTCAAACTTTGTGTTAATTAAGTGTTCAAAACTACGGTCATTACAAGAAGAAGTAGTTATTGGATAGATACTTATAATGAATACAGAATTCTAATGTAATATTAATCGTTGTTTGCGTGCCAAGAGACAATATAAGCTCATATTTTTTTTTCAATTATACATAATATGAACGCATATTTATCGATCTTTAATTCTATAACATCTTTATATGGCTTTCAATTTAATTAATGTTATATGAACAGAAAGATGTCTGACTAGTCAACTACTTTCTGTAACGCTGTAACGAGCTTTAGCACTTTCAAATGCACCTTTTAAAAACACGTTTTTTATTCGCAACATAAAATGGTTAATTTATAAACCTGACAAATGACAATTGGCTATAAATTTTATATTGCGTTTTAATTATGAGTTGCCGATATTAAATAATTGTTTCGAGCTTAGCCATATATGGGTTTGTTCGTCGTTGATGAAGTTGTAAGGCGTGCGCCTGCGCAACGTGACTCGCGACTCGCGACTATCTGTAGATTCTATCGGCGGATACTTGGGCCGCTATCGGAATCTCATTATTCCACACAATCCGATTAGCCGTGTCTTCTATAGCGTTAACTTGTAATTTCGCTTCATAGTAAGGCTTTGAATAGTTTATTCCGATTATGGTGGTTATCTTTGTGATCAATTGTTTAGTCGTTAACTAATAGGGGTTAAAGGTTTATTGATCTTTATGTGATAATTTGTTGTCGTTGTAGATTTTAAAGTTTTAGTTATTATGTTTAGTTTAAATATTTCGTCACGTAATGCTTGGAAAATCCCGACACACTATGGGGGACCGCTTAGGCTCCACAGTCCAAAGTAAACACTCTGTAAGCGTTGCCCAGAAGTCTGTCTAAGTACTAGCGTCAATAGCCTGGTGTCGGACTTATGAGCGAGAGGTCGCACGTTTGAATCCCACCCATTAAGTACACTATTGCCGTGAACTCACTCCAGACACAAGCATATTTAACTTAGTTGGAGGGGTTAACAAGATTGCTAGTAATGTGAATCCACATTGCCAGTAATCTTTTTTTATGGCTATATAAAAAAAGTTTCATTCAAATTCGTCTAGTAGTTCCGGAGATTGGTGTGTACAAACAGACATATTTTTTTTAATTCTTGCTGTATAACTACTCCTACTATTTCTAAACACCCCTCAGTTCTTTTTAGAAATATATTCAATTATATGTATAGAGTATAGATGTATAGGTTTTTAAAATCGTATCTGCTGATAGATTGCAACCTTTTCTAAAATCTCGGATGCGGTTTCATGATCCTGCTTGAGGGTAAAATTCCACTCAATAGTTATAATTTCAAATAATTAAAAACATGAAAAACCAAATGTACAAATAATAAAATTCCAGAAGCAGAACACTTGACTACTTGTGCCTTTTTTTCATCATTCCGCTCTCAGCAAACAATGACATACAACATTACGTTTTTTACATTTTTACTTAGTTTTTGTGTTCACGTGAGGAATGTGTGTTAAAGCTTTTATGACATAAGTAGTTATGAGTCGTAACTTTTTTTGCTATTATTTTGAGCTTTGGTTCAGTGGGCACAGGCAATATTTGGGAAAGTTCTAGATCCTAGATTCGAACATAGGCAATCACATTACTTTGTGTAATTTTCATCACTACTACTGCTCTCACAATTGTGAGGTAACAAGCATGTCCTAGGACAGAAAATCCGGAGACAAGCGCATCCAGTACCTTACACTGAGTCCGCGAGCTTGCGGCGTTGCGGCCCGTTCCCTCCCATAGCATGCCATGCCGAATCAGTGAGAACGTTATAGCCTGATTACGTATCATGTTATTATTAGGTTGCAACTAAATTCCGCCGGTGTTTAATGGAAATTAGAAAATGGAAAGCTCTTAAGCATATAGTTGAAATCCCTTTGACAGACCACTACTCAACTACTATGTTGCATTGGAAAAAACCTCTCAATAAATGTTAAATTATATAAAAATCAAGCTATAAATTTTATGAATTTTAGATATTACATTTAATACTTCAACTTCTTCATAATGTGCTTTTTAAAGTGGTTGGATATTTCTGAAAGAGATAAGTACTAACTTACACCCATAGCAGAAACAATCCATGGCATAATAAATGTATCAATGATACACAAGCAGATACAAATTGCTGGCCCAAGGCATCACATTGAGTTCGGAAATGATCTCTTTCGCAAGTTACCTTGTATAATGAGCAGTTGAATACAGGGCTCTATTTCATGAGTTTCTTTCATTCTTACCGCTTGCAATGTCGATATGATTTAAAGTACTTAATCGAGCGTCATCTGGCTTCTCAAATCTTCATCCAGCTAAATTTAAAACGGCATAAAATGTGTGTTATTTAGAATCAACTTATAAATTATTTCATTATATGTACATATTTCAAAACTATTTGATGAAACGATTATTATGGTGATCAATTAGACAATTGCAGATTACTAATTAAAACAATCGTTCGGTTTATTGAAATTTTTACAGTAAAAAGTCTTCCGGAAGAAATTTCTTAATAAATAAACAGCACCTTTGTGCTCTTTTAATCTGTATTTGTTTCTGTAAGTGTCATGTGTGTGAATAATTAATATCACGATTACCGGCATCCTCATTGCGTGATTATGACAAGTTTGGCGCAATAGTTGAGCGATTGGCTGCTGAGTTGCGTGTCGCCAGATAGATTCTCGCACCGGAACAAATCCCTTTCAGCACTGCTGGGTACTATCCACACTTGGTTGATATACAGTCTTGTCGTACTAAGCGCTCCTCCTCGACATTTATTGTGCGCACAGCCAAGTTGTGGAACTCTCTGCCGGCTTCTGTGTTCCCTGCCGCTTATGACCTTTCAGCCTTTAAAGCTAGAGTGGACAGGCATCTTCTGGGCTCACTCGTTCCATCGTAGATCTCATCTATCGCTTACCATCAGATGAGTTCGAGGTCCAGAGTGGGCTCACCCGGATTTTTCATTCAGTAATTCTTGGATTAAAGACTTGCTAGTTGATGTTACCCTATGGAAACGCAATCGTCATCGGGTCCTGAAGCGGATTTCCGGATAGCCTGAAATAAATACATGAAACTAATCGAAACTTCTCGAACCTTTTAAAGAGATTTTTTTTAACCTTAGCTCTAATGCTAAACTGTAATTATAACGGGTTTTCGGGTCGACAGGTGCGATGGTGGTCAAACGCGATACTATCAAAAAAAAAGAAAGCAATAACTCCATGCATTGGTTGTTCCACTAAGTATTAATTGCACAACATTCCCCGGAGAAGACACACTTAAGTAAATCTCGGCTTGTCAAAATAAATGAAAGCTCTCATTTCAATTCCACGATACGAGGCTGACACTATGACAGGTTGCACATTGGTTGAATGTACCATAACATTTATACAAGTACTCCACTATAACTGTATGGAGTATGGGTATATTGGTGTCACCTAAACCATAACCATGCCAATTAAATCCCAGCTCTATGCTTTGAAAGTTACAGTTTAAAATTACTTAGCTGAATGATACACGGACAAATTCCAACTGTCGCCTTGTGATGGGCGAGCCAAGCTCCAATCTGTGACGTTAAATAATGAAGTTTTATTGAAGCCACTTACACCATTACTTGTTATAATGAGGCTGTTAGATAAGCTTGATGCTGGTAATTGGTACTGCTGGCGGTCACACACGGATATGTATTGAGCTTCCTGTGAAAACCAGAGATTATTCAAGGTTTGTTTTTTATTGACATAGTGCCTAAAGATTTAGTTAGCTGCCAGTGTCAGTTCAATTTGTTAGATTTAATATTTATATTTTGTTTGAGCGTTGCGTTCTGTTTAATTTTCTATGTTACTTTATTTACGTGAAACGAAATACAAAATAAAACGAATATACGTGAAACGAAAACCTATTTTGGAAAAACAAACGTGGAAATACCAATACAAAAATTTAAAATACTCCTTTTTTGAAATTTTGGAATTAGTATTTAGAATCCGAATTTACAGATAAGGTTTTCTTGAAGAAAATCAATACAAAAATCTGCTGATCATTTCTTTTATACTCCAGAGCTCTCTCTCACTTCTATTAGATATAGATCATACCTCCTTGTTTATTTGTGTATAGTATAGGTATACAACGTGTAACGGAAACCCCACATCTATCCAAAAGGGCTGAAGACAACATCTGGTATGGAGTCTCTATGCACAGTTTCAGCACAAAATAACTGACTCAAAGAATTGATACCAAATTATTGGTTTCATATATTTCTTGAATACCAATCATAACAAACGTGTCACAGCACTACGAGGGTCAATAACTTTCCACGTCACTTGCCAATAACACGATAATTTTTTCGTTCTTCTTAATTTGAAAAATTCGGTCTCTGGTATCAGTGTATTGGAATTTGTTATAAGTTCTACACACGTAGACTAAGGGCCACTTGCAGCAACACTTTAAATCGAGATTTACTGTAACAAAAACTCGATTTAGGTCTAAATCTGATTTAACGTCTTGCTCACTACTGATTTAGCTTAAAATCTCGATTTAAATGACAGATGACGTTATTTTAATCAGTTCAAATGATATTGATTTGTTATCAGATGATGACGAGGTAATCGTGCAGTATTTAGAAACCCCGTTTTTCTCTCGAAAAGTCTATACTGGAAGTGATTTATTTAATTTAAGATTTAAGATTTTGATTTAAATCTAGCGTTAATAAAATCGAGATTTTAGAAATTTTGCTGCAAGTGGCCCTTAGGATTACAAAACTCTTGCCATATCGTTTGTTATCATCCAAAGAAGCCATGCACTTGGTATGTATATACCCTTTAAATTACACGTTGTATAATAATCGCTAAATTGCATTGCATTAGCATCACTTAACTTAAACTTCTATTCACTCAATGATGACAATATAATAAACAGTAAAATGAAATAAAACTAAGAAAATCAAATGATTAAGGTCAGCAAATACCATTTGGAATTCAGATTTACCGGTAAAGTTTACATGAAGAAGTTGTTTACATGAAGAATCGCAATATACGTTAAAGAGTTCCGTAAAGCCCTTTGAAGTCTAGACGTGAACAAAGCCAGTGGACCGGACCGAATACCTGCCAGAGTCCTAAAAAGTTGTGCTCCAGAGTTGTCACCTGTATTGACTCGCCTGTATCGCCTTTCCCTCAAAACTGGAGTAGTGCCAGTGTCCTGGAAGCTTGCTAATGTGCAACCAGTACCCAAAAAAATGGCCAAGTGCGAGTCGGACTCGCCCATGAAGGGTTCCGTGGTAACTATAATAAATATAATATACTTAATATATTGAATTGAAAAATAAAAAACAAAAAACCTTAAAAATTTCTTAAAACTAGCTTATTTACAATTTTTACAACTACGCCAAATAACTTTGTTTTTCATAGCATTTGTATGAATTACAAAGTTATATTTGCGGTTTTAGAAAATATACTGTAAAAAAACTGCCGACTTGATCTCGTTCAAACTAATTTTGGTTGAAACTTACATTAAGTTTATAACATATGGTTTTTTTTAGATTTTTCACTTCATTATTATAGAAGTTAGAGGGGGAGGACACACATTTTACCACTTTGGAAGCGTATATCTTTTAAACGATTTACTTTATGAAAAAGTCATTTTAGAAACCTTAATGTCATTTTTAAAGACCTGTTTATAGATACCACACACGTATAGGTTTCATGAAAAAAAAATATTTTCAGTTTCAGTTCCATGTATGGGGAGCCCCCTTTATTTTAAATGTTTTTTAAATTTTCTCTTAAAATCGGAAAGCGGTTCACAGAATACATCTATCTACCAAGTTTTACATGTATAGTCTTAATAGTTTCGGAATAAAATGGCTGTGACATACGGACAGACGGACAGACATGTCGAAACTATAAGGGTTCCGTTTTTTGCCATTCGGCTACGGAACCCTAAAAAGGGTAGCCGTGCCGATCCTGCCAATTATAGATCAATCGCCTTAACCTTCATACTGTGAAAAGTAATGGAAAGGGTACTCAACAACAAGTTAGCATACCTTGAAGACAATGAGCTCCTCAGCGACCGCCAGTGTATGGCTTCCGCCGTGGTCGGTCCACCGGAGAGCTTCTTGTGTATGTCACGCACTGTTGGGGAGAGGCCATTGAGAAACACGGAGAAGCCCTTGCGGTATCTCTCGACATCTCAAAGGCCTTTGACAGGGTCTGGCACGATAGTCTGCTGAGCAAGCTTCCCGCATTCGGTGTTCCTGCTGGCTTATCTAACTGGATTTTCAACTTCTTGAGTGAGCGGTTGATCCGAGTGGTCATCAATGGCTGATCATCGGATCTTATGGCAATTAATGCCGGTGTTCCTCAAGGATATGTTCTTTCTGCGACTCTTTTTCTGCTGCATATCAATGACCTACTTCAGCTGGGAGCAGTTGAGTACGCGGATGACAGCACAGTCTCAGAAAGATACTTATCCAGTTCTAGAGCTGACAGGGACGAAATTGCCACTCTCAGAAAGGCCATGGTACAGCGCATGAATTCGACCATAAATCTCGTTTCCAAATGGGGTGACGACAATCCGGTCAAATTCAACGCTCTGAAAACACAGGCTTGTCTTTTCAGCGCTAAAAGGAACCCATTTCAACTATCCCCTACTTACCGTAGTACATCTGTGCCAGTTACTGACCGCCTGGAGCTTTTGGGCATGAAGTTGACATCAGACCTCAACTTCGGCTCAACCTTCGAGTCCAGAGCTCAGACTGCAGCAAAAAAAAAACTGGGAATCCTACACAAGGTGAGGCGGTAGTTCACGCCTCGACAGCTTCTAAATCTATATAAAGCACAGGTGCGTTCCTGCGTAGAGTTTTGCAGCCACTTGTGGGATGGCTCTGCAAAATACCAACTTGCTGCATTGGACTCGATCGAGCGCAGAGCTAAAAGGCTAGTGGACAAGCTTCATAGCCTGGCTCATCAACGAACCGTTGCTTGCCTATCGGTTTTCTATAGATTGTACTTCGGGGAGTGTGCGCAGAAGCTCCATGACTTGATTCCTCCATCTCCCTTTCACTACCGGTCTACCAGACGCACGGCTGGGTACCATCCACACTTGGTTGATATACCGTCTTGTCGTACCAAGCGCTTCTCCTCCACATTTATTGTGCGCACAGCCAAGTTGTGGAATTCTCTGCCGGCTTCTGTGTTCCCTTCCCCACTTATGACCTTTCAGCCTTTAAAGCAAGAGTAAATAGGCATCTTCTGGGCTCGCTCGTCACATCCTAGACCTCATCTATCGCTTACCATTAGGTGAGATCGAGGTCAAGAGCGGGCTAACCCGTAATAAATATATAAAAATGAAAGTTGTGCATAAAACCATGCTTTTTTCTATAATAAAAATACAAATGAAACTAATTATGGTCTAGTACGAGACCGTTTATTTTTTTCAATGTGTATTTTTGTGGCTTATAGTGGTTTAAGAGTTACAAAAGATATCTAATTTCTTCTCTTATCGTGTGACAAATTACTTCTATGTTATTTAACAGTTACTTCAATATTTAAATTCTTTTATTTTTCGTCATAAATAATGCAAGCTTTTTCATACAAAACACTGAATCACTCAAACAATATTGGAAAATAAATTTACAATAACTTTCAGAGTAAAGAAAATATCACAAATCTGCATAAGAAATTAAGCCAAACTAATAATTAAATCCAACAAATACATAAGACACTACAAATACGTATTTATTTATAATAGGGAAATAATTAGGAGAGTAAACAAGAACGGGAGTAAAATGAACTTTCTCGAACAAGGTGAACTGCTTGTGATTAATTAGCGAGGTGCCTAATTAGCGCGCACAAGTCAACTCATTAGTAACCGTAATTGAAACAAGCAAGCCTTGGATTTTTCCGAGAAAAATCTCCGGTTAATTTTGTCTATACATAATATGACCAGGATTTTAGTCCAAAACGGGACACTTGAGAGTTTTGGTATATTTGTAGCTAGGTGTAATAGTTTGCTACAGATTTTTGTAAAAAATAATTAATTATAAAAGAATACTAATGAAGACTCGATACTTATCGATATACTAGATTTTATTGGATATTAAATTTAAAGGTGTATTCGAATACTTTTTGTTAAGTAATTTCTAGTTTAACCGTGGTGATCGCCCCTCCTGTCCAATATTGCGTTAAAGACAACAAAAAGTCTTACTGAGTTTATCCATCATACTACCAAACCGAATTGATTTTGTCCGCGACTTCATTTGCGTCGGAGATTCGCACATTTTCCTGGGATATAAATGTGTGTTTTTTCCAGGTTATAAAATAAGTACACATAATATGTGTGCCTAGTTTCGTCCATATCCCTTTACCCATATTTCCGTGATTAAATCACAAATACTTTTACAACTATACATACAAAATTTCACATTTATAATATTACTAGAATTGATACGTGAAGCAGAAGCATGTCCATTTCCGAATAGGAATACAGAAAGCTCTTATAATACGAATATGACACTGTTCAGTTTATTCGTACTTCGAAACTCAATTTAAACTTATGCAAGATCTGTTTTCTTTTACTTTTTGGAATTTAATTAAGATATCTTGAAAGCATACATATCGCATAAAAAAAATTGTTGATGTATAAATGATATAGTATTTTACTGTGTGACTTTTCACTTGACATATACGCACATGTCGATTTTAGACTACTTCACCTCCCTCATTATTTATGTGTAGGTATACCGTTAAATTAGCTTTAATAATAATAAAGTATTTACAACACACAACAACACAACTACAACACACTAAAAATATTATACACTATCTTGAAACTTTTACTATGATCAAATGAGGCACATCTATGTCTGAGCTAGATAAAGAATATCTATCTAACAGACATTAGCGCTATTTTCTTAGCATGCACCACTTAACTAGACGTTAGTTTAACCTCTTTATAATAAATATTGAAAATATAATAAACAGTATAAAAAGGTAAAACAAAGAAATCGAATAAAAAAGGACAAGAAATACAAGTATCTTAACTCAAATAAAAGTTTATGTAGTAGAGTAAATGAGTAATTAATGGCTTCTAATGAAAGCTCACATTATGTAATTGATTAATAAGACTAATATATAAGAGAAAGTCTCGCAAAAACGTAACGCGTTGTCACCTTGTCTTAACATTAACTATTCCGTAGCCAATTTAATGAACCTACATTTTTGCACATATTTTACTTCAATTCCTATTCCACCCGTTGTTTTAATAGTAATAAGGATATTAATTAAAACTTTATGAAACTGCCATTTATTTCAATGTGAGGTATGCTTAGTTAACGCCAGATCATGATTCGCTTTGTATAACAATAGACTGCATTTAATGTAAAGAATTATGCAAACAATATATTATTGATAATTGTTCGTGTTTTGTTAGTAAGTACTTAAATAAAAATAACAATAACATTTGCGGACTAAACAAACGATGGTTAAATACAAAGATTTGTATAAACTGTACGCCCAAAGAGGACCTACTAACAACATAATGGTTTCCGTAGTATAAACCAAAAAAACGCGTTCCTATAATTTTATTCATTTTTATACATTTCTACTGTTACCTTTTACGGTTTTTAAGATACGGTTTGTTGTCAGACAGACCGACGCGACGCGACGAGGACAACAGCGGCTTAGTGATAGGGTTACGTTAATAACCCTCCGAGTATAGAACCCTAAAAATGAAAACAAAATGAAAGCACGTTCGAGTGCTTATATCATTTTAATTAGCAGCAATGAAACGGATTAATTAAGGCAGTCCGGAGTATTGTCTGTCATATTCAATTATGAATTTCCAAAGCCACTCTCACAAAGAAATATTTACGCATGTGTGAATAAGGCTAACATATTAAAACATGAGTACCTAAATGTGGTGAAAATTAAAAAGTAATTATGTAATTACAAACAATATTTTTTGCAGCGATTGCCGGTTGCTGTAGTGTGTGAAAAAAATGTGTTCTTTTGTAACACACCAGCTTCTGCACGCGACTTCGTTCGCGTTGGAGAGATTTCTCGCGTAAATCTGATCCCGTAGGAATTCCGGTATAAAAAGTAGCCTATGTGTTTTTCCCAGATGTCAACTATCTACTCATCAGTGTAATGGTTCAAACCTGCGACGCCTCGATCACAGGTCGGACACCTTAGACATTAGGCTATTGACGCTTAAATCAATCGACGCATTTAGATCCGTTCAGTAATTTTTGCGTGAATTAATAACAAACATCCATACATCCATCCTCACACACTTACTCATTTATAATTTTAATTATTATAATTTATATATATTTTAATTTTAAGATTTTTCCCCATGAGATAAAAGAAACACAAAGTTGATGACCACTTGATGAGGCACAGAGTTTTCCATCTCTTTGACACTTATTAGAACATGAATGCATTTACTAAATTTTTAGTTATTTAATCTACTAGTAGGTATTAACTTTGACACCAGTTCTTTCAATAAAATTGACAGTGACAGCTAACAAACTGTCAATGTCAACAAATAAGAATAATTAGACATTGACATTTACATCCTAGACGCGAAAAAATTCCCATGTACAGACGCCAGCACATCAAGCTACAACAATCTGTCAACTTTCTTTAATAGATTTTCAACTATATAATTAAAGAAATTAGGGCCAAGGTTGATTGGGAAATTTTGATAGTTTCGGGTAGCTTCATGTGCTGGCGTCTGTACATATACATACGTATACGGCCTTTGCCGTGAAAATGCAATATGTGAAAAAGCAATATTTAATTCAAATAGTACTGATAAAAGCTTCGTTCTAATTTCGATAGATGGCGTCACTAGCACAAAACATTAAACTTGTCCATAATTGACATCGTTTCAAAGCTAATCTTTTAGGTAATTCCCCACAGGTTATTTAATTATCATAACCCTGATTATAATCTCATCGCTACTTCATTGGCGACACGGGTAGATAGTTATGCCAAGTTATCCTTATCAATTAATATTACTTAATCTTAATCATGATAATTATTTCACCGATGTTCGCTTGTTTCATATTGTGTGTGATTTCTCGACCCGCGCAATCTATGTGCTTCAATATCGTCAAGATAAAATGTCACAGGGAAAAACAAACTTTACGTGGAATTTCTGTAGGTAATGGAATGTTCACCCATCTGATTACTGAACTTATATGCGTTGTTTAACCTTGACAAATGCTTGCACTGTCTGGATAGGTCCATTCAATTCTTTATCCCGCTTTATGCTTTATCTTTATGTCACATCAAACTCAAAAATATTTTCTTTCACAAAGGCCTCTGCGTGGACACATAAAACGTCAAAAGCTAGAGCACCGCTCGAAATTGGTTGTTTCCTATGAAGAAGAATCGGCAAAAAACTCCCTCTTTCCAAAACAATATTCATTTTCATAATGTATCCATAATAGGTACAGGTTTAATAGGATGATTGAGTAAAAGTGTTTTACATGTATCGACAGCTTTTTTTTTATTGATAATAGGTTCGCAATTGACCACCATCTCACCTGATGGTAAGTAATGATGTGGTCGAAGATGGAGCACGTTTACCTAAAAGTAACCTATTCACTCTTGACTTAAAGACCCCTAGGTTATAGTTATCGGGAAACTCAGACTCCGGCGGGGATTTCCACTCCTTAGGCGTACGCACAATGAAGGTATTCCCAAAACGTTTAGTGCGTATGGGTGGGATGTCCACTATGTAATGCCTATCTGACCAGTAGGAGAATAACCTCGGCAAGACTAGTGGACAATTTTCTGGCTACTGACTACCCGTAATGACTGCCGAAGATGTATAAATAACAGCTGGCACCAATGTCTTCGCGTGCTTTCCGAATCACTATGGAATTTTGATGTGTTAAGAGGTCACTCACCCACGGACCATCCTTGACAAGCGATCGATCTTCGAGGCTAAGGAATAGCCTCGAAGATCGTCCCGTGCATTTTTAGGGTTCCGTAGCCGAATGGCAAAAAACGGAACCCTTATAGTTTCGACATGTCTGTCCGTCTGTCTGTCTGTCCGTCCGTCCGTATGTCGCAGCCATTTTATTCCGAAACTATTAGGACTATACATGTAAAACTTGGTAGATAGATGTATTCTGTGAACCGCTTTCCGATTTTATGAGAAAATTTAAAAAACATTTAAAATAAAGGGGGCTCCCCATACGTGGAACTGAAACTGAAATCATTTTTTTTCATGAAACCTATACGTGTGTGGTATCTATAGACAGGTCTTTAAAAATGACATTAAGGTTTCTAAAATGACTTTTTCATAAAGTTAATCGTTTAAAAGATATACGCTTCCAAAGTGGTAAAATGTGTGTGTCCCCCCTTCTAACTTCTATAATAATAGAGTGAAAAAAAATATGCTGTAGATCTTAATAAAAGCTTTCATATATTTTATGAAATTTTTCACTCCATTATTATAGAAGTTAGAGGAGGGGGACACACATTTTAGTGCTTTGGAAGAGTATATCTTTTAAACGATTAACTTTATGAAAAAGTGGTTTTAGAAACCTTAATGTCATTTTTAAAGACCTGTCTATAAATACCATACACGCATAGGTTTCATGAATAAAAATAATTTCAGTTTCAGTTCCATGTTTGGGTAAAATTAAAAAATATTTAAAATAAAGGGGAGCTCCCTTTTATTTAAAATATTTCATTTTAAATCGGAAAGCGGTTCACAGAATACATCTACCTACCAAGTTTCACATGTATAGTCCTAATAGTTTCGGAATAAAATGGCTGTGACATACGGGCCATCGGCTACAGAACCCTAAAAAGGAGCTCCTATTTTCGAATCATAGGTTAGTATGGGTTATCGTTAGATAGATATTTTAATAATATTTTGAGTTGATTGATATAGTTTACAGATTATCTATTAATATTATAAAGAGGTAAAATTTGTTTGTAAGTTTGTATGTAGGGTAATCTGCGAAAAGAAATATCTAAGTAAAAATTTTTTGCTCGTTCACGCTCCTTACCACCGTAGAAAACATTTATAATATTGGATCATTAGTCCCGGAGGTTACCCCCTCCATACAAACCAATTTAAAATTTTAAAATACAAAGATAATTAAAATACAAACCTCTTCATAATATTAGTGTCATAATCATAACATAATCACTATAATCACATTCTCACTGTTGGGGCGCAGGCCTCATCTCTATGAGTGGAAATGGGCTGTATTTTACCACGTAACCCAACGTTGGTTCGTGGATGTCGAATGTCTTCTGATTTTATAGTTCTAGGACAAGAAGGTTTTATCACGATATTTTCTTTAACTGTTTTCAGAAGAGTGGTGATCATGAAAATTACACAACAGTAATGTGCCTATCTGGGCACGAAACCACTACCTATAACTCGTAAATCGTGCAGTATACGCAAAATACGCGCTTGGTTGTGGAGATGCGGTTACCTGCCCGACATAACATACATACATACAATTACTGTGCCACTGATACTCTTTCAATTGTATACAATAATAGGCAATATTAGTATCTGTAAACTACCTACTCGATTAAAACGATGTTCTCATTTATTTATACACGGTTTATATTAGTTTTGCCTTGTTTATTAAATTAATGTTTAATAAATATAATGCGAGTAGTTAATATTTATTTATTTACACTTTATGCACATAGGTACAAAGGCGAACTTAATGCCGTAGGCATTCTCTACCAGTCAACCATAAGTGGTGAAGAGATATTGTGGGAGATGCAATATGTACGTGAAAAGAGAAATTAGAAAAAAATAGTGATAACACAAGAAACCTGGTATCATAAAATAGAAATTTACATAAATAATATACATGAATAAACTAGACTTCACATATTAATTTTTATTTCTCTTCTTGTTCTCACACACTATTGTCTACATTTCTTTTTCACTTCTCCTTTCGCAGGTCTGCTGGAAGAAATTTCTTAAGAAATAAGCAGTACCTTTGTACTCAAATATTATAATTATGTTGTCCTATTATATTTTACTGTGTGTACATAAATAATAAAATAAATAAATAAATACTTATATAAATACATAGGTACATATATATATTTTTTTTTTTTTTTTTTTTAACGTGGTAAAATTATCAAATAAGTCCTCCCACTCCGGGCAGGGTGGGAGGGACTGTCAGACTTTTACTGACTAAAATCCACGGTGTTCCTTCAATAATCCTTTACATACCGGGGCCACGGTAACGGGATGAGTCCCACGACCCCGGCAGGATTCGGCCCTCTGCAGAGGGGGCCTCGTCATGTTGCTGACGCTCTTTGAGGCGCGCGTGAAACACGACGCGCCGTCGACCCGGGCATGGTCCATGGTCGGACAGCGAGTTGCCCTTTACTCGCTGTCCGCATGCCCGCGCCTACGGTGGCCGGAGATCGTCGGCCGACGTCCGACGCCGTGGGCGTCTACCACTGCGGCTGGGCTGCAGGGAGGACGCCATCCTCTCCCTCACGCGGCCCGCCTCCTCCTTCGAAAGCATGACTGCTTCGCAGAAGGAGGCGACCGCTTCCCACTCCCTCTCGCCCCGCAGCATGGCCTCGACCAAGGCCGGGCGCGAGAGGTCTCCGCCTATTGTCGCCGTGAGGACACGTCGGTGCTCTGCCCAAGCTGGGCAGTCCTGCACTGTGTGCTCGACTGTGTCCTCAGGGCGACCCTCGCAGTGGTGACACCCAGGCGTCTCTTCCTTACCCATCAGACACAGGTACCTCCCGAAACTTCCGTGTCCGGTGAGGACCTGCGTCATGCGGTAGGTCAGGACGCCGTGACGCCGATCTAGCCACTCCTCAAAGAGGGGTCTTACCGCCGCAATTGCGGCGTGCCCGGCCGTCGGTTGCGACAGTCGCTCCCTCCATACTGCCCTGAGATCGCGCCGGAGCTCTTCCCGCCGCGCCTCGACTTCTCGAGGCAGCGGGGATACGCCCCGGCGCCGCGCCTCCACGCGCCATTCATAGACGCGCTGGAGGGCAGTCGCCTCCAGATCCCAGGGCAGCAATCCGGCAAGGAGGTTGGCCGATTCGCCGGCGATCGTGCGGTATCCCCGGATCATTCGGATAGCCATGACCCTCTGGCATGCGACCAACTTTAGTGGTCGCGTCCGGATGCACAGGGCCCACACTGGGGACCCGTAGAGGGCCATGGACCGCACGACGCCGGCGTACAGCCTTCGGCAGGAGGCGTTTGGCCCGCTGAGATTAGGCAGGAGTCGCCTGAAGGCGGCTGCTGCCCGGTTCAGCTTTGGGGCCAAACTCAGAAAGTGCTCCCTGAAGTTCCACCGGCTGTCGAGGACGAGTCCCAGGTACTTCATCGTCCTCCCGACGCCGATGCGAACCCCCTCCACCGTTATGTGGGACTCGGACCGTGGCGCGTTCCGAGCGCCATGAAAGCACATGGCCTCGGTCTTGTGCAGCGCCACGTCGAGTCCCAACTGCCGGATCCTATGAACGACTGTCGCAACCGCTTGCGTCGCCAGGTCGGCCGCCGCCTGGTGCGACTCTCAGGTACATATATATACCTACACTGTGAAATTTTAATGGTTGTTTTCCCACAATACCAACGTCGGGCGCCAAACGTCCGCGCGGCCTTTGACCCGCGTGCTTTTCAATCAGCTGATAACTTATTCTTGATAATAATAAGCTTTACCCATAAAGTTATTCAAATTTTTCCTTCATAATTTTACGGGTCTACGACCGACATAAATACTTTTTAGCTGCAATTTACTGAATATGAAATTAATTAAAAACAAGTTTATCATCTAAGAAAAATAATTTTCTGAATTAGAGACAGAACAAAGTATTTGAGGCGTATTTCATAAAGAATCAACTTATTTACAATAATTTTAACTAACTTAACTTCTTTAAAATGTTCATTATTTACAAAAGTACGAGTAGGTACTTACCTACACTTCCCGGTATCGGAGTAATTGTTCGAAGTGCAAGCCACTGCGTTGAATACACAATCAAGCACGTTTTAATTGATTGTCTCTCAATTTTATTAAGGTGTCTCTGTCACTTTTTACGATATTGAAAACGTCCACTATCACAGTTATTAACGCTTCGCGAGTTTCGTGTTGCTCATGATACACCAGGAACTTGAGCTCAGACCACAAGTAAAAGTCTAACAGAGTTAGTTCCGGGCTAGATCCCGATCAAAGTACTCGATGATATCTTCGTCGAGCTCTGACGAAATAACGACCGATCGACCTCTGCCCTGCGCATGTGCTGGTGTCTGGAACTGCCCATGATCTAGTAGCCGCTGTGTTGCCGCTACGATCGTCCGGGCCGATGAGACTTGGGGGTTCAGAACCCCGCGAAGACGGCGCGACTCTAAGTGTTGCGGCTCCGCGTAAAATCGCCGGGCAGCATGGGAGTCATAATCAACTCTAGCGCACCATAGCGACGTACTCCAAATTGCAATGATTGTAATGACGATCATTTGTACTGATAAGGCGCGCTGCGTGTACGACATTCGCGGGAAGACTAATTTCGACGCCGCACAAAAGCAATAGTAAGTCGGCACGCGGCACCGTTTGTAATTGTTGTTAGTTTGTAATTTAAGTCGTATCACTAAACACGAGAGCTTATTTTGCTTTGAACATTTAAATAAGTATTTTCTTTGTCGGCTCCGCTTTTGTATTTTGTTTTGTTGCGCACGAGAGCTTATGCCGTATCACCACATGCGAGAGTTTATTTTGCTTAGAACATTTTTATGCACAGCTGTTCTTTATTGGCGCCACGTGCGATTTAAGTAGTACCTACAAGTTACCTCTAGTGTTACTATGGATTCCCACGTTTTTCGAGTTGATGAATTTTTTTTAAATTATTTTAAAACCAGAACATCTTTATATTTTTTTACTTTTACTCTTTGCTTCGAAAGTACAAGGAGTACTTTCGAAGCAAAGAGTAAAAGTAAAAAAGGTAAGTATTTCTGCTCCGGGAAAACAACCATTAAAATTTCACGGTGTATATACTTAAATGAAAAACTAAATGTGGAAATTCTACTTATTGGTGCAGAAAGTGGCTCCGCAATTTCTTTTTAATTTGTTTGTGTTCTGTTTCGAAATGAAACATGCTATCAGTATAAGTTTTTAAAACTATGATAATTGCTGTTTTTTTTTGAGACATAGACACACAGGACATAGACTGAATGAAGGTACGATACGATAGGTATGATCCGTTTCAAATAAGTCTATTTGTTTGATTTCAATTCCTACACCACGTCATTTCACAAAGTGGTAATAAATGTAAATCGGATCAAGAAAACATAAATAAATGATAGGGATAACCAAGTTATTGGTTTTAAATCACATTATTCCCTCTACATCGCACTGAACTCAATTTGAAAGATTGGCTCGAGCACCGAAGTGCAATAGGGTGATGGTGTAAAGGCGAGATTGCATACCTGTGCTATAAGCTAGGGTTGGCACACACTCACTATTTATATCGATACTTTACAACCTATCATTACACTTTAATAGCATGGTATTTTAACGTACAAACTGAGTCGACGTGTGTCTTGACTTTAAAAAATAGTTATAATCTTTTTTAATTGGCATGTTTATTTAAAGTTAACATCAGATCCATTTGTTATACCTTTTCTAAGGTATCTAAAGTGCCAATAACATTATTTATCAACAATTACGAAGTAGAACCTTAATTATTGGCCATGCGTTAAGCCATCGTTTATGCAAAGTAACCCCTACGACCGCGGTAATTTATTAAATGTGTACTATAAATATATGTATAAAATAAAAAATGCTGAATATTCAAACGCAAAGGTCATAGTTACGATGACATTTAAAACTACTGTATGCGCTAGAATATTGTTAAAACAATTCATTGTTATTCATAATGCTTTTGAAATTTATAATTGCCAACACAACTATATTTTGCAACATAAATGATAAGCGGACGAGTTAAATTAATACGGCTAAACAACGTTCGGATCAGAATCGGTTCGGAATCAATTTAGCGTGGCGTTTGCCCACTTATCGAGCATTGTTGGACTGAGATACTCGCTTTGTGACGTTTCCCATCCCTACAGGCGCCCAGCGGGGGGTGTTCGGTGATTGATGGCTGGCCGGCTGCACGCCGCGTCGGAATGAGACGGAGATATCTGAGAGGTGTCGGACCTCTCCCTCTGATGCACAGCGGGCTGGCCTCGTAATTGAATGGCAATTACCTGGGCTGTAAATATGACACAAGCGCGTAATTGTAGGAGTGGAACGAGTGCGGCCCGAGACCGCAGTGTGTATGCTGCCTTTGAGATGAAATATTGAAATCACGTGCGTATGTCTCCCCGTGCACCGGCTACTGGGGTTTTAATTGGAGCATGACACCTTTAATTTCATTATTTTTTGTAGTTGTTTAACAACAAACAAATGCGTTTTACCATGAAGGTTTTTAACAAAAAGTATCATGTTTAAGGCATTGTTCACGTAAACAGTTGATATTTTTAAAGATATTTGACTCCAGATTGCGGTTAGGTCCTAATCCAAAAATGTATTATTGCACTATTTTATTCGACCAGCGAGACCTTTTTAGTACGGGCCTCTTTTTATGCTTATTGTCAACCCAAACTAGCCCAAACCCCCATGACATGCAATAAATTAAATATTCTGGAAACCAATGAAAAAAATAATGGTTGACGTTAGTGAGCCCAACATGTGGTATACTTACATTTTTTAAAGGAGAACTAAAATATAAAAGCTTTGTAACATATAAAGTGATGCTCGTGTGGTTAAAGGATAATACTTAAATATGTAACTGCTGGATAACAGGGTATATTAAATCTAGTTAGTAGGTGCAGTATTTCGAAAAAATAGTTCATAAAAAAGCATCAATCAAATCTGATTAAGTCAAACATCAGTAAGACTAAAGTAAGACCGCTCACTCAAATGTCTAACCGTTGACCTCATTCCGAACATTGTAAATCATTGTCGATTGATCCTTAAATTACGTCATCATATTGAGTTACTAAGTTGATTCAAAGCCTTAGGCTACTGGAAGTGAAAGGCTAAGCCTTACATACCTAACTAATTAAATACTTGTTTCTACCAACTACGCGGGTATATTACCAGTGAATTGTATTACCAACTTACTTTTCCCGCGCGGTATAAAAGGCAAGCTATACTGTAACATTGAGTCAGTTATTTTTCGTAATTCACAAGACAAATAAATAAAAAAGACATTATTCAGTAAAGACTTACTTACATAAAAGGACTAGTATTTTTACATACTCATTAAAATATGGAAAGTAATGGTGTTTATTTTTAGCTGTTAATTAAATTTTTAATTTACATACAAATAGTGGGCACATGTCGGTGATGCGAGGCAACTGTTACACCGTTGTACCCCGGGCCCCTGTCGGCGGCCCGGCTGGCGGGCCCCACCGCGAGCCCTCGCCACCTGTCTCACGCACTGGGGTGCACACAGATATTTGCAGTATGCACCGCACTACACTTCATGCCAACTAATTAAGCAGCCCACTTTATAACTACCTACCTACGTACTTGTATGTACGTAGCTACTTCAATTATATTATGTGTCACACAGTTGAATTCAACATTAGGAAAACCACGTAAAAAGCCTAAATAACCTCGTTTATCCTATGTTATCGCCACGATAGACTGTGCCAATTAAAAAATATTTTTAGAACATTGATTCAATTAAAATTCAACTCAGCTAGCTAAATCTAACGCATGCCATACCTACATGACAAAACGCCAGGAGTCAGGTTTTAATTGGCGTGGTGTCGAGTTCGGACCAGAGAAGAGTGAGGCGAAGCGCGGGCGCGGGGCGCGGAGGATCGCCTCTCGCCCGACACTCAGTTTTTCTCTCACCCTCAACAGAGCAACAAGTGGTTCGATGAACTGCCGAAATTTCCGAAACCGAGAATCTATTACATCGTCGAAGAAATGACGAAGTATCCGCCCGTCCATGTCTGGAACACCACGTAATGGGTGTTAATCAGAGCCACTCAATATCAATCGTTCATTAATCTGAGCTCCAGCACAATCGTTCATTTAGAACGTTCTCACGCCTCATTAAAGTCTTTTTCGTGATTCGGCAACCGCGTCTACCGTTTCCCGGAGCACAATGAGCGAGTGATTCGGCGGCGAATAACGAGGGCATTTTGTCGGTCGCCTCTCACGTCCGACGCCTTCCGACGCTCAATGAAAGTTTACCTGCAGCCGTAACGAGCGATTTGTCCCCTGGCCCCGGCCCCCGCGCCCCTGGGCCCAAATCAAAGCCCATTCACATCTGCATGCCGACACAATGCTGGCAATTAGGCCGCGCCTGGTCCTACAATCGAACGTAATGCGCTCTCGTTCGATGACGCCACGGAGCTGCTCATCCTTCATCTCGCAGCCCCGAAATCACCCCCATAATGTTTTCTTAGAATAACTAACAAATAACTTGTTGATAAGCATGAGATTTATTAGCTGTTCTAAGAAATAACTGCTCACTAATTCAGTTATCTGGTGATTACATCAGCAAGGTGTATAAACAATGTTCTCCGGTCTCAAAATAATTGGTGATAACTTCCGTTGTTAATTATATTTGTGTTTCATGTTTTAGAATGGAAATGCCATTATTAACCATGTCGAAATCCTTTGCCTCGTAGCAATTAAGGTCACTAAACAATGAAATGTTGTAGTCAATTAAGGTATTTTTCACATACCGGAGTCCCTCGTCAGTCGTCTGCACTTCCAAGGTTAGGGTCAACTGTTTTGTGCATCGCCGTCAACGCTTCTTTGGTGAAGGCAATTTGCTTGGCAGAGGTCAACTGCGCACCGTAAATCTCGGCACCTGCCAACCGCGCCAACTTTCTTCACTTTGAGTTTGAACTACCCAATACATAAACTACTAAGTTGTAATTATTCCTTTTATCTTCACTAATCATAGGTTTAATTTGTGATAAAGATTTAATACAATAGAATAAAGCGGTTGAATCGCACCGCGTGCTTTTGATGAATTTGGATTTGTGAAATCTGTGTTCATATTTTTTAATTTTTGACTGGATCTCAGTCTCAAATTTTGAAATAGTTAAGCATGGATATTTAAAAAATTCTATATTAAGTCGACTGTTTTGACTTTATCTAAATAAAATAATATTTATTGGCATTAAACTACTCCGTATGTTGTAAGTGTTTTAACGTCTAAGCAAGGCAAATATTCCTTTTAAGTCACTAATAGGCAATAAATATAATTACTGACTTTAAGAAATGTATGTATTGTAAGATTTATAAATTC
The DNA here is from genome assembly GCA_943138885.2 of Tholera decimalis. Classification (NCBI taxonomy): domain Eukaryota; kingdom Metazoa; phylum Arthropoda; class Insecta; order Lepidoptera; family Noctuidae; genus Tholera; species Tholera decimalis. The sequence goes on from OW964553.2 coordinate 33,634,659, forward strand.
TTTTACCTTTGTTAATCGTAGAAGTGTCGTGAAGTCAGTGTCGTAAGCAGGGGCGGATCGTGAATTTGTGGGGCCCTGGGCTACAATTGCTAGGGGGCCCCTTAATCATTCAAATATTTTGTTAACAAATTGTCATTTTGTCACGAAACTGTTTTCTATTTAATGAAAATACGGTACAGGGCTAAAATGGATTAATTTGAATTTATTTAATAAGAGTTCGTATTTATAATCATTTTTTGCTAATCCGCTCTTGACCTTGATCACGGCTGATGGTAAACGACAGATGAGGTCTATTATAGGACAACAGAGCACAGAAGTTGCCTGTTCACTCTTACTTTAAGGGCGGCAGACGGGTCATATGTGGAAAAGAACACAGAAGCCGACAGAGAGTTCCAAACCGATTCGAAGACCGGTCGAAGTCCGACCGACAAAGCGATTCTCCTTTACATTTATTGTGCGCCTTTGGCCGCACGCACAATAAATGTAGAGGAGAATCGCTTAGTATGACAAGATGGTATATTGACCAAGTGAGGGTGGTGCCCTGTAGTACGTCTGGTATATTAGTAGTCAAAGGGAGATAGAAGAATCAGGCCTTTATTAAGTACTAGCTGTGCCCGCGACTTCGTTCGCGCGGAATAGAAACTTTTTTGGGCTAATTATTTTGAAAATAAAACTCATACATAATTTGAATATCTAATCAAAAGTCTAAAAAATAAATTTCAAGCTTCTAGCTTTAAAAATGACGCAATTCCCATACAAACTTTCATCCCCTATTTCAACCCCTTACAGCCCTTTTTTCACATTAAAAAGCAGCCTATGTCCTTTCTCAGGCTCTAGGCTATGTCCGTACCACATTTCATTAAAATCGGTTCCGTAGTTTAGGCGTGATTGCGTAACACACAGACCGACAGAGTTACTTTCGCATTTATAATATTAGTAAGGATAGTAATTTATTTATATAATTACAAACAGTTATTGGACGATCTTTCTGCATTTTCTGCAAATTCCTTTATTTATTTATTGTTTTTTAAACATATGTATTATATGGATAGAATTGACCAATGATTTAGACCGTCACTCGTTCGACTTTTTTTTCGTATAGGTATTTGTTTTCAATATACCACATCTTGGCGAAAGAGCGCTCTTCTTCATAGCTAGAGATTGTTAATGTCAAAAAAAAATAATATTTAATATGGTATACAGCAATTAGTGAAAATATGAACAACTTTATTTTCAAAAATAAGATTACTTCTTCTTTACGTCAGGTGTTCATCTGAATATATTAGATCTTTACCAATGTTATTCATGAAATCAGTCATCGTGTTTTTTTCTATATATTTTATTTCCATTTATCAAAGTAATCACCCATGCAATCGATGCATCTTTTCCAACGCAGTGGTAGCTTATTGATGCCCTTCTTGAAGAAATCAGTTGGACAGGAGGCAACAAATTCTGCAAAGGCATTTTTACTGCCTCTAGGGTGTTGATTTTTTTCCGAGAAATTATCCTAATTCAGGAAAAAGTAGAAGTCTGTACGCGCAAGGTCTAGTGAGTACGACGGATGACGGAGAACTTCCAATACCAGCTCTTGAAACTTGTAGACCGTCTGCTGTGTATGAGGACGCGCGTTGTCGTGCAGGAGCAGCGGAGCCAAGCGATTGACCAAAGCTGGTTGGAGATGTGCGAGCTTCTCCATAATTGTGTTCAGTTCTGCAGTAATGCTCATCCTGTTTGATAGGTGATGAGTTACACCAGGGTTAGACCACCAAACAGGGACCATCACTTTTCTAGGGTTCAGTTTTCGTTTAGGAAAACGTTTAGATGCTAATCCAGAATCCAGTCAATTTGCTGAGCGCTTACGATTGTCGAACAGGATCCATTTTTCGCCACAGGCAACAAAATTCTTTCGTTTGTGTACCTGTTAAGCAGTGTAAGGTACGTCTCGATGCGTCCTTCGTGGTGATGACCACTGAATTCGTGGGGCAGACGTCAATATTGTTTGAACCAATATTGTTTTGATACTAGCGTTGAAAGCTGCTGCTAATTCAGCCTCAGATTGGGTGATCATCAGCTCCCACAATCGCCTTTAATTCATCATTAACAACCACGGGGTTCATTTTTCAGGTCGAAATTTCCAGATCGGAAGCGAGGAAACCAATAACGGGTGGTGCATTCATTTTTAGAGTTTGTTTTGTAAACGTCGTTGAGGTTGTGGGCCGTAGGTACAAGTGCCACGGTTATGCCAAACTTTGAAACAAGAATTCCATGTTTTAAAATAAAATTAATTTGAAATTAGAATTCTTAGCCAAAAAAATATGATTATCGAACTCAAACTCAACATATTTATTTCACATAGGCCCACATGGGCACTTACAAAATGTCAGAAGTTAGTGCACGGTTTGAAATTTTTCGTTTTCTATGGAGAAAAACCGGCAAAAAACTCCACAGTATCCATGATACAGGTTAAGAGGACAGTATATGATTTGATATTATAATTTGAAATTGCCAGCACGGCAAAACAGCGATTTCATAGGTAAAGCCCAGTTATTAATATCAAAAATTTAAAAATCATTCATAACTAGCAGTCGGGTAAAAGGAAGCCTATAACCCTCCTCAAGCTTCAACCCACTTCAATACCAAATTTTATCTTAATCCACCCAGTACTTTCGAAGGTTAGAGCATTCAAAAAAAACAAACTTTACTGCTTTAAAATATTAGTATAGATTTCCTAAATTAGGAGTATTGTAGGATCTATTCATAATCAGATTACTTTCAATTATTATAAGTAAGATAATTCACTTATCTTCAAGGCTCAAGTCTGATATTTATAAATGAAAATAAAATATTTATTTGTAAATTGGTTATAAATAACACTTTTACACGTTATTTTTTGTATTTTAAGTTAAGCTAGATGAGACCGGTGTTTTCTAACTTACTACTCTGAGAAGAAACACTGAAACAAACTCAAAAGTTAAAACCTTTTTTAAAGTCCATACAATTCGTATTCGTCAAACCATATGAGAAGCATGAAGGTTCATGTCTGTTGTGTCTTTTGAGGAAAGGAGCACACAGATTTGAGTGGACCATCCAGAGTACAAGCATTTGTCAGTTATCGTATAGCTCAACTTTGAACTTAAGGAGCTCAACGATCTGACGAACAGTACCAAAGTAAGGACATTTGGGTAGGTCAGACAAATACTCAAACTTCCATACATCAACTATAAATTATAATAAAAATTTCATAAAAAGAAATAATAACCTACATATTCCTCACATTCATAATAATAAAAATATAAAAATTCAAAAAATGAAAACAGAAATAATAAAATACAAAGTATATACAATACTTTAGAAAGTCAATCATTAACTCAGCAAAATATATTAAAAAAGAGCACATAAGTACCTACTTACTCATTCCCATTTTAATCCTCAATATAATATTTGACTGTGTAAAAAGCTTTCTGACATAGCTTTTATAAATAATTAGAATTTATTAAAATATAATATAAGTTACTTATCACATAATAGCACACTAAATACTCATACTCACACACAATTGTGACAATTAAACACTGAGTTTGTATTTAGATGACAATAACAAAATTGTGGCGGTACCTCCCGACGCAATAGGGTAGTTTACTGTGTTACAAAATAATTATTTTATTTAGTCCATTAGATAGATTTTCAAAAAATTTTGGTCACGTATTTTTTCCCCTTTCAAGTCAAGAAAAATTCCCAAAATAGAAAGCTTCAAAGTACAGGAGTGGAAGCTACTGACGTCATACAGTGCTAAGAATTATACCGGAGTGTGACGTCACGCGAAATTTCAACTCACTGTATAGTCTTATATTTTCAATTAAGTGAAAAAAAAAATACCTGTCTAATGTTTTTTGTTAAACTACGTGACGGACTAAATAAAATATTTTAGGAAACTACCCTGCGCCCTTCCTAGGAGTATTAAGTATTTTTTAATACTGAATACCCGATCATTATAAGCGACAAGGGAATTCCCTGCTGCGTTCTCGATAATCGAACATACGGATTAGTCGATTATGGCGCTGCCAAAATCGTGTTTTAATTTTACATATTTTCGATTTATTGTATGTACACATATATATATAGATTTAAAAGTATCGTCTATTTTATTAATGTAAACTGGCAGGGGGCCCCTTATTTCCACGGGGCCCTGGGCTGCAGCCCAAATAGCCCATAGGTAGATCCGCCCCTGGTCGTAAGTGCAATTACAACCATTTCTGCTGCTAGCTCTGCGCACATTTAAAAGTAGTTTTCATAAACTCGCGTCCCGGTGAAGTAGCCGGCGAACGTCAGTCTTCGACATTTAGTGTCCTCGTAACGTATATTACAATCGCGGTTTGTCTTGCCTAGCTTTTATGGGTCAAAATCATAGAGGTGAGCATTTTAGGTTTTGAAATATCTGAAAAATTAAGTTTCCTTTTGAAGAAAACTAACATGAGGAGTCTGTTGTGTCATTTTCATTTGTTATGAAACTTTTCTGTGAATAGGCACGCACTAAAATACATAGTTTCGAAATTCTACCTGTTTATAAGAATAATGCCACGTCGTAAGTCATTTCGGGAATACTTTGAAATAATTTTTATAATAAGTATTAACCAACGTATTTAAGAATGACCTTCAATAAATTATAATAAATCTCTTGCTAAATAGAAAAATATTTTTTAATTAAAATCATTTTTTTTTAATTAGTCTACATCAATTTTCAATCGGCGCTACTACGATACTTCAAGTTATTATTATAAATATTCTTGCGATTTGTAGTATATTAATAATATAAATACCAAAGGTCAAATGTCATTTTCTTATACATATATGCAGGATTTAACTCTAACATTACTTATTAATTGATTTATTTGCCGTTTTTGTGATGTTCCTGGAAATGGTGGGAGTGTTCCCAAAATGACAACCAAGTTCCCTAAATGACGATAACGTTCTCTGAAAGCACATAATATCCGGTTTTTGACATAAGTTATGCATTAAAATAATAATACAGTGTACTTTTCTTTATTGTAAGGAATGAGGAACATGGGTATCAAAATTTAAACTTATAATCTAATAACAATAAATATTAAAGTTTTAATCAACAAACATTAGATATTAGGAACAAATGCTAATTGCACACTATTATTAAGATTTCTGGCATTGCAATGCTTAAAATCAAAATCTGAAATTTGTGGTTTCTAAAGTAAACAAACACTAGGCTTTAAATAAAATACCATCACAACATGCAAAATCACATACTACATAGTATCACATAGTATTTTGAGTATCAAAGTTCAAACTTAAAAGTCTAACAATTACTTTTCGAATATGTCCATATTTTCATCAAAATAATAAAACTACGACTAACTTTTTTGCTGTAATTTCAGTGTAGGTAAAATTTTAACAATTTGTTCATAGGAGATACATAATTATATGAAACATCATTTTGTTCAATTTTAAATATTTTTGGTGAGTTGTGCTGACAACGAAGGAAGGTGTTTTCAGTTTTCAGGTATTTTTAGTTGATACATTAATAAATATACAAAATTATGTACTAAAATACAAACTACAATAAAGCATCAAAAAATTCGTCCTCAACGCTGTCGGCTGGCAATGTACCTAAGATACTGGCGGCATTGCCTCGTTGTATGGCAATGCTTAGCCGTTGACCAAAGAAATAGCCAGCCCTTGGGTCGCGGGAAGCGTCAACGAGCCTTTTCGATATTTCTTTAAAAAGGCTGTAAGCACACGGGCCCCATGGTCCGAGAGTTTCGACCCCAAACGGCTCGAAAATATAGTTATCACCGAGATGACTATATTTACGCCGCTTGAGGTTTTCCGCAGCCGCAGCGGGAGCGCCAGCACAACATGATGAACTGGGAAGATGGGATGGCGCGACAGTATCGACACAAGTTGCGTCCCACACTAAAGGCCTACCCATCTTCCAAGGAAACAATGACATGCCGTCCGGTCTCTTGCCATCGTCACGCGCCAGTCCAATGGGTTCCAATACGGCTGGAACGCCGACGGTGACAAGGGCTCGTCGGATAATGTCATTTAAGTTGGCATGTCGTGCAAAACGACCCGCACTACGGCTGCAAGAGAGACCATGGTGCCCGAGGCTGTTGACCGCTTCCCCACAATTACAGCGATGAGGGGAACAACAAGGGGCTCCTAGGCGTAGTGAAGCAGCGATGCGGAAAGTGGTGTCGTCGAACAAAGTGCCAAGATTTGAGGACGGTAGAGCATGTAACCAAAGACCTGATTCCCACTTTCCCACAGCCAGCAGACGAGCACACTCAGCAGAAGTAGCAGACGTGGTTAGTAAATTATTCAGAACTACTCTGCAGAGCGGCTCGTCCCACCGCCTCTGGGAAGATGGTATAACAGGTAGGTCAGAATTCGGACAAGCGAGATTCCAGGCATCAATAGCCTCAGTGAAGCACGGCACATTGAAATCAATCAGTGTGGAAGCCAGGATATTCCTGATTAATTTCTCAGTGCTGTGGACCGAGGAAATGAAAGCCGGTAAACTAATACTAGAAATTTTGCGGATTCCGAGCCCTCCCATGCGGATGGGAAGAGAGGCTTGGGCCCAAGCTCGGTCATCCAAAGCCACATTCAGAATTAAGGACAAAGTTCGTCTGATAATTTGATCCATTTGAACTAAAAGTTGATGGTGCTTCCACAAATGGGAAGCACGAAGAGAGTATGTTAATTTAGGGCCGAAACAGCAGAAACGAATTATAGTGATGGCCGAGTGCATATTGATTTGGAGCAATCTTTCAGAAACGTCATTGAATTTATTAATTTGTTCTGCAATAAAGTCGGGAAAGGAAGTATCAAAGATTGGAGAACCAAGGAGACGGAGAGAACTTTTCTCAATAATTTGAATTCCAGGAGCTATTTCGTTAAATTTAGAGAGAGTCAGTAGTCTGTCAGTGTTATCTGTTAAAAATAATTCACATTTTGAAAGGTTGAGGTCAAGGCCAATAGAATGTAGTTCATTTTTTAAGAAATTTAGGTCCGCTAAAATATTTTCTACATCACCTCCCAAGGTTCCGTCGTCAAGATACCAAACATTGAATTTAGAATTTAGCTTTCGAATTATTGGGTGAATAGCTAAACTGAAAATCACTGGCCCGAGAGGGTCACCTTGTTGACAGCCAACAGCTGATTCTAATAGATTGTCTCGAAACAATAATTTGGATGGATTTCTATAGCATTGCCAAAGGAAACTATAAATTTGGGGTAATTCTTTTTTAGTCTCAGCCAACAAAGTGTCCCTGTTAACTGAATTGAAGGCGTTCTTTATGTCAACCTTCAGAATGGCCTCGCTTTTCCCAGAATTTAGGTATGTCGACAAAGCGTGTACGGCAGCCTCACAGCCCCCTTTGGAACCGTAACCAAGTTGCAGGGGCTGAAATTTTTCCGAAACAGCCTCACCATAAAATTTACAGCAAATCTTGGCTGCCATACGGCGGTAGGTGGTTCCCACGGCAATGGGACGAATGCCGCCATCTTTCTTGCGTAGCGCACATAAATTGGCGCCATACAGAATATCGATGACAGATTCGTTTACCTTGCCGGAGAGCATAAGGTTAACTAAAGCCGTCAGCTCCCTCAAGAGCGACTCACCAGCTACCCCGGCGCCTGAACAAATGAGGTCCTTCAGGTGCTGCGGACTCAGGCCGTCGAGACCGCCAGCGGAGCCGCTCCGGAACGAGCTAACGGCTGTGATTACCTCTCGACCTGAAATGGTGAGGGAGTGAATATCAGGATCAGGAGGGTCGGGAAAAGCAAGATCATACGCTGGGGCAGGGTGTTTGGTCTTCAGAGCTTCGAGAGTCTCTGAAGAACAAGGTGCCACCACATCGCTGCTGAAGAGAATCCTGGCAGCTCCGCTAATATCACCGTCCCCTAACTTCGTTTCTACCAAATGGGATATACCTCGTGAAGAGGTAATTCTAAGAGAGGGAGAATCGAAATCAAAACTTGGAGCCGAAACATTACAATTTTCTTTAATTTGAGCTGTTAAAGTCTTTTTTGTGGCCGGATTCTTTTTCACGTGAAGAACTTTGTAGGGGAAGGTAAGCAGTTGTTCCCAGGCGCTTTGTGAGTTCTCCCGGACAGCTTGGCGAACGCAACTAGCCAGGTGTTGAGCAACTAGAGGTTTGGCGCCGCGGGGAACTCGCTTCAGAACCGGAACGGATTTTTTTAAATTTGAAAGTGTTTTCCAAAAAGGGTCGGAAGTGGTATTAGAAGGTGTGGAAATAGGTATGGAAGCAGAGTCTGAAGGTGCATTTTGCGACTTATGTATTTTCCCAATATGCACATTCAGACCCCGCTTACCTTTGAAAAAGCGTGCCTGGGTACAGAGCGGGCATCTCTCCAGGGTGTACATTAATTAGCATAAATGTCTTTGAGCGTATCATGTTTGGATGAAAGTTCTCCCTGTCATTTCCGTACGACGTACCAGCACTAATATCGTCATTATTTCCATGAAGTCGATCTGAAACCGTTTGGAGATTCTCATCATCTGAAGTATCTGATCCATATACGGCGTTATAAATACTTTCTCTATTGATATGAAGAGAATTCAGAAAGTCTTGATTCATTTCTATGTCTAAATATATTTCTGACGCCTCTTGAATTTCATTTCCTTTAATTTGAATCTCATTAGTCATTAAAAATATTGGATGTATCCGATTAGATCTTAAAATGTTATCATTACTTTTATTTTTGCGGAGAAATTGTTTTGCCATATTATTCAAACGATGTTTCTTAAGACGGTTGCCACTGATGCATTTTTGAAAAGCCTCTCGCTGCTTAGAATTTTTTGGTAATTTGTCTTGTCTTTTTGCTCTCTTTTAGTTGGGTTGTCAAAACCTCGCCAAATAATAGACGTTTGCGAACTTCTGGAGTAACAGAACATCCTCTTGTCAATTCATTAACTTTACGAGCAGGTGTATTAGCGTTCTTTCGAGATGTTCTTCCTTGACGTCTTCTGTTTCTTTCTACTTTTTTTCGTAACTGATCTATCGTTCTTTGCATTTTTGTATTTTATGTTTCTGCTTTTTAATGAAATGAAATATTTATTTTATAAATTCGTTATAAATATTACTTTTACACATTATGTTTTTTTGCGTGTTTAGTTTAGCTAAATGAAGCCGGTATAATGGTTCTGTAAGCCTGCGCTTTATCTTTTTAACCTGTTTTCTACCTGATTTTTTCCTCAACACGTGAATATCGTTTTCCATCTCATTTTCAGAATAAGGAAGGCTATCAGCTAAAATATTTGCCAGCATCTTTATTTTCTGCCTATACTTTGCGAATTTTTTCTCCACGCCTTTCTCTGTTTCCTCTTCTCTCTTTTAGTCATATCATTAACAGTCTTAACTTTATTTTCAAGTTTCTTTCTTTGGTAATATTCCCTATCTTTCAGTCTTTTCATCTCTTTTTGTTCAGGTGTTATTTTATCTAAAAACTTGCGCTTCCTTGCATTCGCCTTTTTACGATGCTTTTTATAAGCTAAACTGTCCTGTTTTGATCGTTTTGTCGACTTCTTTTGTTGCGCGTACTAAATGGATACCTAAAACCAAAATATCGCATGGTTAAACTTTTTAAAAGCATTGCAGTATCATTTTGTTTACAGAATTTCATTTCGGGAACGCCTGCCTCATTTCGGGAATGTCAGTCATTATTCGATAAATATTTTTAGGTTATACTTGATACCGCCATGTTTGATATTAGTTTTTGAGGTTATGAACAAGTAAGTTGAAATATTTGTTAGAATTTTGTAAGAAGTATGCAATTTTTTGAAAAACTAATCACCAAACAGCGTGCGAGTAGTGATAGGATATTAAAGTACGCTTCACACATATCAAATTAAAATGAATTATGTCCAGCAAGCACACGGATGTTGGTCCGTTGCCGAATCTCTAGACGTTTTTATTATATATTTTTCAGGTTCATTATTACAGAGATTTTTCAATCAAACATATTAGTTCCTTTTAGAGACGTTTGAAAAGGAGTCACTCTTTTTTTAAAAAAAAAAATGACGACTACGTTTCGATCCTCAACATCCTCCGAACACAGAAAGCAAAATGATATAGGTACTTAGTAGAACGAAACTTTATTCATGTATATAGGTTCCATATATTTAGAATCAAATATTAAACTTAACACTCAATTATCATTTTTTGGTACTCAGTGGCGGTACCTTCATATAAGCCCAAAAGCCTTACTAAAAAATGCTCGATAGAGAATCAATGTCAAACCCGAACTATTTAAAAGTTCGCGCGCTTAATTCTTATCAAAATAACACAATGTATCTACTGAGTACACTACTACGCATCGCGATTGTTCGCGCGCAGAGTTTCGCATTTGTAGCATCTAATGATCTACATATTGCTATCTCGCTTACACGCACCGGCTTTTACCGGGCTTTCAAATACTATATCTGTCACTTTCGCACTTATAGCGATGTGCCGTATAACGAGTTAGGCCTTGTGCGTAGAAAAATTCTATCACTATGGCAGATTTAAGCAGGGCATTCGTATGAAGTTGCATGCGTATGCGTGACCTTGTCAGCTTGCTAACTCTGCAGTGTTGCCGTTTTAGCCACACGTTGAAAGATCTTGGAGATTTTTAACGTGTTTGGAAACTTTTTTAACATTTATCAACAATAAAAACTAGCGACTTTTAAAATAACGAAATTAAATACAGTCAAAACCGTTTACAACAACATCATTTAGAACAACATACCGGTTATATAGACCAAAATCATAGGTACAAAATACTTTGTACCTTGAAAACATCACCGGTTATTACGACTATCGGTTTTTACAACCAAATATGAGTGGTCCCTTGGCTGTTGTTATAACAGATTTTGACTGTATTCAAGCAATATCTTAAAAATAAAAAAAAAATTAGCTAGATTTTTCATATACCTGGCGACTTTTTTTGCCTAAATGACAACACTTGAGTAGTTCCCGACATTCTAGAGTGCAACTAACTTCAGTTTCATTTGTTTGAGTGAGTGAGAAAAGGTTTTGTTTGTTTTCTAAGATTTTCTCAGTGATACAATTGTTTTGGTGATTTACCTACAACAATGGAGGTAATTGTACCTTGTGAGGATTTAAAATGCGTTCAAGTTTTGATTGGCGAAGATAAGGTAAAATCTTTAAACTTTGCTCAGAAAAAACAGTTAATTTCTTCATTAAAACCGACGCCTAATCTGTGTATTTCTCAGACTAGTAAATCGCATAAACGAAAATTTAATAGATCAGTCAATCATTTCATTCATGAGAATAACCTCGAAGATGCCTTTCCCGAGCTGTTAAAGTTAGCGTATCTTGTTGTAACTATTCCGGCTACAAGTTCTTCCGCGGAACGTGCTTTTTCGTCTCTTAAACGTATCTGAGAAATACACAAGGTCAAGAGCGTCTTTCCGAATTATCAATGATAGCTATTGAAAAACAGTTGTTGGTAGAATTAAAACGATCACCAACATTTTACTCTGATGTAATTAAATCATTTCTTAAGAAAGATAGACGATTCCAATTAGAATATAAATAATTTATTTAAATTCCTTATTACATTCTATCTAGCTATTTTTTAACTTTCGTTTTGTAACTTTTTCATTTGTTTTTTTTTTTGTCTGTAACCTGGGTTCTGTTACGAAGGAAGCAACTACTTACCATAACTTTGTTCCCTCAAGCAATGAAGCAAACCAAACGGCTTTTTTCAAAGCCACCGGAGGTATGCAATTGCTGATATGTTTATTATATTCAATCTAGCACTAGCATGCCTTCAGTGTGCTTTGGTTACCTCATTCACCGCACGACAAGCAAGAGTGAAATTGAAGAAAGAAGAGGAAAGAAGAAGATGGATGAATTCACTTTTAATTTATTGTACCTAACCAGTAGTTTATGAGAAAATTGCGATGATACATACGTAGGTACCTACATACTCAGTCGAAAACTGAACTTTCTTTTTTTGAAATCGGTTAAAATTTTATTGGGCTTGCGTTATTTTGAAACCCTAGGCACGCCACTGTTGGTACTTACCACCAAAATCAATTTTTTTTCCGTGAACACAACACACGGCCGTTTGCTTTGACTAGTGAACTTCATACTGATGCTCCTAAACGCCATGTAGTGTATGTTGATTGTATTACATCGTCGTTTATCGCGTTCACGGAATGATTGGATAAACGTCAGACAGCATTTGAATTGTCAAAATATGAAGAAAGGATAATAACTAAATTTTATTTTAAGGATATATTCTTAATTGAATGTTTTTTTAAAGCTTATACTAAAATATGAGATTTTTAATTCGTAGTTGTAAATATTTTTGACGTGTCTGAACTATGAAACATGGTGTGAGGACGCGTTCCCGGAATGATTACTTAGGCTTGTTTTTGTCTATAATCAAGTAATAAAGATTATTACATATAATAAAAAATATATAATATATATAAATATATAATAGAAAATTCAATATGTTAAATGCCCTGTAAACATGCTTAGTACCTTTATTTTAAAATAAATATTGTAGTAATATCATTTTATTTTATTAAGGAAAACTTTTTCGGAAGCATAATGCTCACCTCTCTGATTCTGACGCGTATAACCTGCAGTAGTACATAGAACTGTTTTATGTTCAGCATGAAGGAATGCAAGTAATTTGCCATATACAACGTGTAATTTAAAGGGTATATACATACCAAGTGCACGGCTTCTTTGGATGATAACAAACGATATGGCCAGGGTTTTCTAATCCTATGTCTACATGTGTGGAACTTATTAGAAATTTCAATACCTACATTGATACAAGAGACCGAATTATTCAAATTAAGAAGAACGAAGAGAATTATCGTTTTATTGGCAAGTGACGTGGAAAGTGATGACCCTCATAGTGATGTGACACGTTTGTTATTATTGGTATTCAAGCAACATACGAAATCAACAATGTGGGGTCAATTCTGTGAGTCACTTATTTTAAGCTGAAACTTTGCATAGAGACTCCATACCAGATGTTGTCTTCAATCCCTTGGGATAGATATGGGGTTTCCGTTACACGTTGTATACGAAGATATAAGTAGGTACTACTTGAGCTCATGGCTAAATAATAACAGCAGCATGGGCGATCTTCAAGGTCCATCCTAATATATCGAGGTGCCTCCATGCCTCGGTCCGTCCCGGCTGTTATTTGGACATCTTTGAAAGTCGTTACTGGAAGTCAGAAGCCAGAAAATGTGGCACTGGTCTGGCCGAGGGGTATCGTGCTGTTGCTCCGTGTTACTGATACTCAACTACATTCAGTTAAACTAGAACCCGACCCTAACATAGGTGGGGAAAAGGCTAAGCTGATGATAATAAGTAGGTACTACTGTTATCTACTACTTTTACTATCCTTACTAATATTATAAATGCGAAAGTAACTCTGTCTGTCTGTGTGTTACGCTTTCACGCCTAAACTACTGAACCGATTTAAATGAAATTTGGTACGGACATAGTCTAGAACCTGAGAAAGGACATAGGCTGATTTTTAATGCGGAAAAATGGTTGTAAGGGGTTGAAATAGGGGATGAAATTTTCTACGGAAATTACGTCATTTTTAAAACTGGAAGCTTGAAACTTATTTTTTAGACTTTTGATTAGAAAAATGTACTTAAATAAGCTATTAGCAGTAAAATATTGTAAATAGCTTATTTATGTATGAGTTTTATTTTGAAAATAATTAGTCTATAAAATAAAAAATGCTGCCGAAAATCACAATTCCGCGCGGACGAAGTCGTGGGCACAGCTAGTAGTCTAATAAGTAAAACTGTAAAGGCAGTGTCAATTTATCGTGCTTATAATGTAGTTGAAGATTCTCGAAGCTCGGACCAAGTATAAAAGATGAAAAGTAGATACAACTGAAGTATTTTTACAAATATTTGAGGAATGTGCTTTACTTAGAAAAGCTATTAACGAATACTATAAAAATTGTCTTTTATTTGTGTGTTTTAGGTACGTTGTTACTGTTGTTAGGTTTATTTAGTAGATGTAAGTAGGTACTGTAGGTAGTTAATTTTTAAGCTACTGATGTACATACGAGTATTATAAGCTAGGGAATAAAAACGTATGAAAATCTGTTTTTAAGCCTAATCTATTCAATCCTAAGCAAAAGTGTCCCTCATTCTTGACATCTCTCTCTCTCTCTCCATTCAGAGATTCTTCTTACAAATCCATACAAAGCGTCGTCATCCTTTCCTCAGTTTTTTTTTTTACTGAAAATAGGCTCGCGTTTGACCACCATCTCACCTGATTATAAGTGATGATGTGGTCGAAGATGAAGCGTGCTTACCTAGAAGTAACCTATTCATTGTTGGCTTAAGGACCCCCAGGTTATAGCTATCAGGAAACACAGAGTCCGGCAGGAAATTCCACTCCTTAGCCGTGCGCACAATGAAAGTATTCTTTTCCTCAGTTGACTAAGGAAAAGATTGAGGAAAATCAAATAATTACTGTTTAAGAAATAATTAGTAGTGTCTGTGTCAACTAGATCTTTTTGTACTACCTAGTACTGCACACATCAGATTTATTTTGGGTTTACAAACGGTGAATTATGTTGATTTATGTCCGAGCACAAATCACGTGTTGGTACATTTGTTGACAGTACTCGGTGTAGTGTCGGCACACACTTGACGGAGTTTGTGTAACTGTTGCTTTGGCACCCGAACGTGCGTGCGCGCACGTAAGTTCAAATACTTACCAAATTCCACTACGAAATATTGTCAGTTGTTGAATTTTTATTGTTTTAGCTTAAACTCTACTAACGAGTGTTAGTAATAAAATCTTTATCCATCTTTATCATGTTTTGTAAATGCAGTAATTGATTTTACCTTTGGCTCTCATATTGGCTTTCATGTACAGCATTAGGCTGCGTTTCCACCAGAGATGTGCGATGGAAATGTGTCGTGCGAGGATGTCTAGCTGTGCTGTGAAAATGTGTGGGCGTTTCCACCAAAGCTGTGCGATGAAAATGTGCCTACGAGGATGTGTAGCGGAGCTGTGAAAATGCGCATTAATGTGTGGTGCGAGGATGCGCAAATCTCGCAACACATCCTTCTCAACACAAATTTCTCGCAACACATCCCTCGCAACACATCTCTCGCACACATCCCTCGCACACATCCCTCGCACACATCCCTCGCTTGTTTTGTATGCGCAAAAATCTAGCTCCGCTGAGCCGTTTCCACCAGAGATGTGCTGACCGAGGCGAGGTAAATGAAGCGATTCTATTGGTTCTTTACAAACACATCCCTCGCTACGCATCCTCGCACATCTCTGGTGGAAACGCAGCCTTAGCTTAATATCTTCCTACACTGCAAGTATATTTTATATGTATTAAAGGCAAGGCAAATACGGTATCTTCTCCATGTGTACGAATTTAAAATAAGTGTTGATTGCGCTACTATTCGTTCCAGGCAACACATTAAAAACCACACTGGGCATACAAACCACCTTAAAGACACTCCCCATGTGGAGTTACCTCGACAATGATCCAATAATTAACACTCGACAATTGCGCAAATGTCGTGTGGGTGACGACGGCACACGGGGCTGCCCGACGCGTCATTAAGGAGCATTCACGCCGTCCGACAATATTCTTCATTTGCGTACCGGCCGTCATTTGGCGCATTGTGACCGACGCGCGACACCCGCCCTACGTTGCAGCGCTGCAGCGTGCCACCGCCTTAATTGTACCCTTGTCTCGTTGTTACCCGTTTTAGAGACGTGAATATGTTAACTAATCTTGAAATAAGATGTCTGCATTTACGCTTCTTATTCCCTTTTGTTGCGTCGTAGAACGTTAATGGTTCAAAAGATTGCGCCAAATAAAACACCAAAGAAACTTACTAACTAATCACAAAAGTGCACTCAATAAGAGCAGACTTTACCTTTTGGGGTACAATTTGGAGCCACTTACACGATTGACGAGTATCACACATTATCCTGATTGGATGAGACGTCGTAGAGCGCCGTACGTTTTGGCAGACAGAAGGGGAGTACTGCAGCCATTAGTCTCCGCTATAATGATAATACTGATGAGGAGACGGATACATGAATATAGAACTGTTAAACTATGAATACTTAAAGGATTAAAGCGATCTAATACACCCACAATACCGGCCCAAGTGTAGCCGTTAATACAACTTTCACAAGAAGTTTATTTACATTACCACTCTAATTGAAGCAACTGTCGATTCAATGTATAAAATTATTATAAATACATTTATAATAGACGGGGAACCATAAAATTATAAACCATATTAAAACCATTACAATTAAATTAGTCAGGAATAAAGCCCATTTTACTAAATTCCCGTGGATCTGAGTGTTCTCACCTCTATTAATTAAGAAATATAATATTGGTAACACATTCACCTGCCGGGGTATCGGTGGATGAATAATTCTAAGTTAATTATGAGCTTTAATGTGGTGTATCAAAGTGTAATTTCTATTGTGTTCCGGATCGGTTTAATGTAATAGAGCAACGAACAGGTTGTGTAACGGTGCATTTGTTTTCGTAATAAAAGCCTCGATATCTTTGAAGTGAGTCACCGATTACCACATTATATTCTTCTAGACATAATGCCCATGATTAATAAGGCCCATTAACTTTAAACAAAGATTAATTTCGAAGCGGAGCAGTCTTGTAAGAGATTTCCTCGTACCACGAAACGAAAACCGTTCAAAGCTTTTTATATTTAAACGTTGGTCCATATAATTATACCAAAGATGGATTATTTAGATATAAACTCTTTAGTGATGTATGCAAATAATAAGTCTTGAATGTGGTGTTAGAAAATGAGTTTGAATGCCAGTAGATAAAAATATTTTCGTACTGCATAGGTTTTTTGACAAAACTAAATGTAACGTAGTAATTATTTAATTATAGTAATTGCAACAGTTGCCACTTGCCACCTGTGACCGTTTACTAAAGGTTTGCTATATAAAAATAATCAACATAAAGCATCATAATCTAAAATCTCACTAGAGATGTGATTAAGTATGCAGAATGGACCCAATTTTAACAGAAATCACTTAAATTCTCCATCCTGGTACATTATATATGCTTATTTATTAATCAGACAAAAAATATCCATGAAATTGTTAGTAGGTGCACTTAGAATTAATGTTAGTACCTTAAAATTAATTCACACACAACACAACACAAAATTATTTTACACGAATTAATCATAATAATAATTAGGTTCAATTATATAAAAATAAATAATTTTAATTACAATGTGAATGGTTCAGGTTGATGTCAAGTGGTTTTTTTAAACTAAATAATTATAATAATAAGAAAAAATAAAACAATAATATCTAAACAAAATAATCAATTTTAGGAAACAGATAAAAAGTGGGGTGTCGTTTGTGTTCCAAATAATTGTTGAAAAGAGGAATAAGCCGCCTGTAGTCTCAGACTTTACCGTAAATTATCTGCAATAGAAAAATAAAGGCCTATAATGAAAACAAATAGTAGATATTTGGTTTACTTACAGACATTAGTGACTCCTTGTCCGGAATTTAGAACAATATAAATTTTTTGAAACGTTAATTTTTTAATGTTTCAAACACAACAACGTTTCATAATACGGGCAGGAGGTGCCCGTGTACTTACTCTGCGAAGCGCCCACCTGCGCCCGCGCATCGGTTGATCGATCGGGCTAAACCGAACTGAACCGAATTAGCCCGATAATGCTCCATCCGTAAAATTATTGAATCAACCAGAAATCGAGATCGGCCTCTTTCTTGTAACCCGACACGGAATGTGTAATGAGTTTCCTGTCGGGAACGCTAAGGATATTTTTTTAACTCGACTCACTTTTACGTTAAAATGAATTGACACCAGCAGCAAATATACATAATTATACATATATAGCCTTTTATTTGATTATTTTTTAAACGAGGGCAATTGAATTGGCCTTAGTATATTGGCATAATGTAAACATTTTTTCTTTGCATTATATAGGTATCTTTCTATATTTTTTACTAGCTTCTATAGCAAGCAGACGGACCCACCTAATTTAAAAAAAAATATGTTCGATTGTGCCCCGCCTGCTTGTCACTTTTTAAAATAAAAATCTGCTTGTTTCTTGCATTTCAGTTGAGCAGTCGGATTTTTTATATATTTTTTTAACTTTTTTTAAATTTAATACTGCTTTCATGGATAATTTTGCTTAGAGAGAAAATAATTCTTCATTTCCCTGTGCTACTGGTTCCATCGTGTCTATGTCTTCTTCCATCCTTCTATTTACATGTATCCACCATCTCTTCCACCTAATCAACGGTCTCCTTCTAAATCATTGCCAATAGTTCTAAAGATTCAAGTCACCTTGAATGGAGGAAGCGCTTTACTAATTCCTACCTCAGTTCGCAGTCGCTCGGCCCGTGGGAACAAGTAACAACAAATGAACTTAACGGATTGGGTTCAATAGTTAACGTCTAATCGACTTTAGTTGGCTAAATTGGTAAACTGATTGTTGTGATAATAGACGCTTTTACATCAACGTAGAAGAGAAAAGTAAGTAGGAACGCAGGTGGAGTTGAATAAAGCTCGACAGCTGTCGTGTTCTCTTGAATAACTTAATCAATGATACTGCAATACTTGTGTTTCGAATCCCTGTGGGCTGTAAGCACTAAAAAGATTCGGTCCAATGATTAATATTCACCAAAATGCATAAAGTGTCCTCGGTGGCCGACCGACAATACAGACTCAATCTATACCAAAGTTGTTGTGCTCTGTCACTCGTTTCAGAACATCTGACATCGTCAAATAACTCACTCTGGCTTTATTTTACTTCTGTATGTAAATGCACCAATTAGCTGGTCTTACGTTGCTCGGTAGGTAATACTCATTATTTCAAGCTGGGATTTTTTCCTGCGAGCGGACCGCAGCCGCAGCCGCTGTAATTAACCATGAACGGGACGAGTCCTTCAGCGTTTTCTTATTAACGTCTAATCTTTGTTGGCGCCCGTCGATCTTAATTAATTCAATTAAAGCATTTAGGAGTAGGTGAAGGTTGCGGTCCTCTCACTGAAATTTAAAAACTTAACGTCGCCGTCGTCGTAACGACTCACCGAGTATGGAAGGGGGAGGCGAATTAATCAAATAATACCGCGGAGGTGAGGGGCCGGCGCCCCCCGCCCGCACGCCGCGCGCCCCTCTCGACCGCGTGGCTCAGTCGCGACCGGAACGCCGCACGGGGAAGTGTCGTCGATCCCCACAAACATTTTTACTTTTTTCGAAGTTCTCTGTACAGTTTTGTTTTAAAGTTTTACAAGGAAGTTTTTATGTGACCAGTCTTTTATCCTGTCGAACTAAAAGGTTAAGAGACTGCGCTCGACGGTGTAGTTTCTTGAGTTCATACGTTTATTGTGTTTTTTGTTATTGTTAAGTTTTTTTGTTTGGTGCATCGTGCCGGTCCGGAGACCGGCGGGTCCCTTCGAGGCACCAAGCCTGGACGCGCGGCTTACAGACCCCAGAGGACAAAGCCTTTAGGTAACTATTTGGAAGAAGTTGGTGTTTTGCCTGTAACGATCGAACATCTTTAGCGTCGAACTGCAATGCACCATGTTTGTAAACAGACTGCATCAACTAAGAAACTATGACACGTTGGTTATTATAACAATAGCTCAGCTGTTGGATGTAGAAACAGTTTGTGTGGTGGAGGGGCAGGCTGGCTCACCGGTTGCACTCCGCGACGGCTTGGTAACTTCAAACCAAGCGGCCACGTGCTGCCCAACTAATTGCTTCAAACACACAGTGATGTGCAATTATTGACATGATAACTTAACCAACGTGGAAGTGAGTCAATTGGAAGTGAGAATCTTCGGCAATTCAAATTCAATTAAATGTTTGCGGTAATAATAATGTTTGCTGCAGTACCCAAACTACGTTTTTCGTGACTGTTTTTTTTAAGTGATCAGCATAACAATTAATTTCAAGGCGATTGCATAGATAAATCGGGTGATGAACTTTGAAGAAGGATATAATTTAAATAACATAACAAATGTTAGTGAAACTAAAAAAACGTGCCCGTATTAATGAATTAATTAAAACTTTTATCACCAGAGAAGACATCATAATAGATTACCCCGTACAACAGTATCTCCAAAATCATTAATTAATAAGCATCTCGTGAGCACAACACTAATTATTTTACCGTCAGGTGAAACTCAATTACTAAGAGATAATTAAACCATCAAGGATTTATTTACTTTGAACATCAATTTTCTTTAAAATAAACCTACTTTTAATTAAAGCTTTAACGAAAAACAAATAGAGGAGAGGAGAGGCGCACAACCCTTGCGTACGAGCGACGTCACCGCGCCGGGGCCCGGCCCTAACATTGTTATTGAGGACTTAGGCCTATTCGCGACTGGGCTCGTGGGGCTCGTGGGGCCGGCCAATCTACATTAAGCCACGAACTAAACAAAACGTATGATTGTCTGCGGTTTGATGAGGAGCAGTGGAATTCAAATGATGACTTACGAAAATCCGGCGGCGCACAAATTATTTCATCAAATCATTCGTAATAAGACGGGTTAAAATTAATTTAAAACATGTCTAAGCAATATTATACGGACCACTTCATTTCATCGCCGGTTTAATTAAAAACGAGTGCCCGCTCCCCTCCCTCGTTTTCGGGTTGGAGTACCCCCTACGCCCGCGTGGGCGTCTCGCTCCGCTTATATTTAGATAATTGTACAATCATCTAAATTAATGAGTCCTCTCGTCCGGCCCTGGCCTCTATTGTATTATGTTTGTGCTGGCCACAGAACGGATACACGGTGACAATTTTAATTTAAAAATTCTAATTAATCCATTATTCATTTCGAGCTTGACTCGAGATCCTAAATAATTTTCGAGGATTTTAATTTCGAAGTTGTAATACATTCAACGTTTCATTAGATTAAAAATGGTTCTTAATGATAATAAAATTCTAAAATATTTAGACAGTTATAAATAATGTCACGCTTCTAATAACTGATAATGCGCTTAATTGGTTCTCTACGGAACATGATTAAAATTTATTTGTAGGAAGCTCACGAGAAGAGTATAATCTCTGTGGGTGTTCATAACTCCCAGTTGACGACAGTGATAGAGCTCAATGCAATTAAAAGTTTCACTACGTGCGTGGACGAGGCGCCGTGCGAATCTACCTTAATTTATGCCAGCGATAAGCCCAAGTTATGAGAGCCAATTAATTACTTATTTTAACTAAGATTTTCATTTGGGTTAAAACAAATTAAGCGGTTGATTCTTCGAATGCGCCACATCATATTGTCTGGTTACAAAAAGGCAACATCAATATAGACGAAGTAATTGAATGAATTTATGAAACAAAAGCAAATTGATGTTTCGTGCATCGGTGGTTTGTAAACGACAAGCCCGCTGATGGACAAATGGAATTAGTGACGCATCCATCATTGGATGCCCTCGCAAAATTAAATGCATCAAGCAACAGAAGGAGTGCATGGAGTGGGTCTGTGGGCCGGACAGCCGACAGGCGCCCCCGGAGGCCCGGGACCTCGAGCGATCAGCCTAATGAACCCGCACCACCCCGCACCCTGATTTATTAACGAATTAAACGCATTCTGCTGCACCCTCATGAAAACACCATGTACCTACACTAATGGGGTTTGATTAAAGAAAAAGAAGAATCGCCTAGCATAATCATAAACTTTTATTGAATTCGCCCTAACTTCCCAACGAAGGCGTCCAGGATTGGAAAGAAAATTGGAAGTGCTCTAAAATAATCAAAATACAAGCAGTGTTTATTTCGATTCAAACTTTAGAAATGCTAAATTCCGCAGAAGATCTAATGTTAATTTTACTTAGGTTAACATTAGTGAGCTGAACATAACCAGTCCCGCTTGGCTAACTCTCTACCTACACATTAGTTCCTTACATTTAAAGAGCAACTAAACAACTCGCTTACTATGCAAATAAAGTTTGCATATAGCATGCCAGAGCCACAGTATAATAATGGACAGTATAAAAACTAAGCCTAGTTGACGACATAATTACCTACGCTCCATTGAAGCAATAGGGTTGTCACTTTTAATGATTTTGGTATTGTTTTTTTTCACATTTTTGTTCTGTAGTGATCAATCCATTGAATTCAAATAACTACTTAGCTTACAAATACAATTTAAATAGGTTATCTCATGGACATCTTGGATTCACGTTTTGAAAGCACTATAGTTTTTAGCACCCTCGAATACCATGAAAACGACACCCATGACGAAAAAATTGATACCTGTTGCAGCCGCCATCTTGTATTCATGCTTTGACAGCATTATCGTTTTTAGCACCCTCGAATACCATGAAAACGACACCCATGACGAAAAAATTGATACCTGTTACAGCCGCCATCTTGGATTTACGTTTTGACAGCACTATCATTTTTAGCACCCCCGAATACAATGAAAACGACACCCATGACGAAAAAATTAATACCTATTGCGGCCGCCATCTTTGATTTAAATTTTGTTACAACTATTGCACTATCGGCTTTAAGTAAATATTCTCATAACCGCCGCATTCTGGATTTATAAGTAATAAGATCACGAATTCATTATGATCGTGGACTTATAATTCGATAACGATTATAAGTATAGCAATAACAATAAATAAATAATTCTTACCTTTTAAAATCAGCAGGAAGTTTGAAATACGATAGCTCCGGTTTTGTTGAAGCCGAGTTCAAACGCAATACGTTCGTGGCATTTTCGGAGATAAATAAAATTCAAACGTGACCACTCGTCTTGATGCGGCACGCACTACTGAGAGCACCGCAACGTGCGCTTAGAAGTCTCGTCGGTGCGCATGTTTGTGTGAGTGTGCTGTTTCGAGCGTTTGTAGGTAGATTCCGTACTGTCTGTCTATTATTTTTATACTGTGTCAGAGCGGCGCACACCCAAGTAATATTTTCTTAAATAATAATGAGATATTTCGAATAAGTCTATTATACAATTTATGCCAAATATTCTGGAACCGCTATTTCGTCTGTGATACATTTCGAATGAATACTAATATATTTAATACTCTAGCCAGACGCCATTCTAAAATGCGGGGTGCGACAGGTGTACGTTCCCATGTTTCTCTTATAAAAGCGTTTTATTCAGAGTAGGATATTCCAACGTCACAAATGAGTGTTGATTGTTGGGCTAAGAGGATTACTAAGTATCAATGACATCAATATTTAAAATATATTTTACTAGCATCTGCCAGCGGCTTCACTCGTGTGATACTACATTATACTATATCTTATTCCAGGACAGCCATGTTCCAAATTTCATCTGGATGCTATTAGCCTTTAAGGTTTCAAGAGCCAACAAACCGACGACGGAACGGACAGACATAGTTAATAATATGACTACGAAGAATAGATTCATCCAGAGCTTTAAATATTCAAAGTTTAAAATTCCTCTTGTAGTAATGGTCAAGCAGTATGGATTTGGGTATTGAATAAATTGAGACGGCGTACTCGCAGTCATATTATTGTTGCATCCATTATTCAGAGAACAGGCCGGTTAGGGACGGCGCGCCTTCAGACCTTACATTATTAAACACGCATTACAGACACGCCGCCCTAAAACCATTCTCGAAAGTCTATGCGAGTCCTGATGGTGGAATGATTGCCTCCTCAACAACATCATGAGCTTCGCAACTCTTTTTATCTTCGTTTATCAAACTCAGATCGCACGTAAGCCAGCTGTGTGGTAACATTTATCTTGAGTTATAGTTAGACCGTGAAACAAATCTCAGAGAAACTATTTAAGGCTTGAATTGGAATTCTCATTGAGGCAGTAGGCTCACAGTGGAACACCTGCTATGATATCGCGCATGCCCTCTCCGCAGTCCGTAAGTCCACATTGACTAAACCGGTTTCGATTACTGGTTATAGCTACCTACTTATCCGTTTGGCGGAAACGAACCTCTCACGTAGATTGTTGTGCATATTCTTAATACAATGTACAATTTGTTTTTTTTTTCTTTGTACACCACTTATTTCAAACAAGCACCTAACAAGTTGCTAAAGTTTTTCTTCGCCTCAATCTAACTGGTTGTCTTTAATTTACATTAAATTAAAAACTTAAATTTGTATCAACTAAGTAACGTCTATTTATTCAAGTACTGGACTACTTACGTCATCATTAGAAAATTTCCAAATGATATTTACAGACCGATTACCAACCAATATTACCCACGTTCCAGGAAGGAGCAATCCAACTCCCATAGAAAAATAAACAAAGTCAACCAAAGTTTATTTGTTCTGTAGGTAAGAGGGTCTCGCCCATGAAATAATGATGTTTGAAGAATTTAGGAACAAGCGTTTAACCTCTATCATAATAACGAGACGCGCATTCTTTGAATTAAGAATTTTAATATAGCTCAGACAGTTGAGAAGAAAAACAGAATAGATATTAACTACACGAAGTACTTGAGATTGTCAAGCTAAAAATATCAGACAATTTCTAATATTGTCCTCAAGAATTTGTGATTTAAGATTTCAGCATGTTTACTGAAGCTACAAAAAGCAATGAGGAAAAGAGAAATAATTCTTCTGAGGAAGACATTCCTTTCAAACAATGCTGGCCTTATTCAATCAAAATAAGTGCACTTCTCGCTATCTTAATGGTAGTTTTTGATGTCGATGATTGAAAGCTTAAATTGAATTGTGAATGAGGGCAAGGGACAGTTGTTATTGTACCTTCACCGGAGAGAGATGGATGATCTCCTTAATTTCACTCCGCATGCGGCCACTCAACTAGTGCAAGTCATCCCATTTGATTGTTGAGGATATTTCGTCTCGTAATTGGTACTAATTATTGTTTTGAGGGCAGTCTGTTATACAACCTGCTGAAGACTTCGTGTGATTTTAATCACGGTCGATTATGATTTATGGATTGTCGTGTTAGTACAGTTTTAAATGTCATTTTAATGGACTTCAAAATCAAGAAGACCAAGATTTATAAATAAAGTTTCAGATTTAATAATTTGCCTTTAAACATTTCTTTGAGGAGTGGCTAGATCGGCGTCACGGCGTCCTGACCTACCGCATGACGCAGGTCCTCACCGGACACGGAAGTTTCGGGAGGTACCTGTGTCTGATGGGTAAGGAAGAGACGCCTGGGTGTCACCACTGCGAGGGTCGCCCTGAGGACACAGTCGAGCACACAGTGCAGGACTGCCCAGCTTGGGCAGAGCACCGACGTGTCCTCACGGCGACAATAGGCGGAGACCTCTCGCGCCCGGCCTTGGTCGAGGCCATGCTGCGGGGCGAGAGGGAGTGGGAAGCGGTCGCCTCCTTCTGCGAAGCAGTCATGCTTTCGAAGGAGGAGGCGGGCCGCGTGAGGGAGAGGATGGCGTCCTCCCTGCAGCCCAGCCGCAGTGGTAGACGCCCACGGCGTCGGACGTCAGCCGACGATCTCCGGCCACCGTAGGCGCGGGCATGCGGACAGCGAGTAAAGGGCAACTCGCTGTCCGACCATGGACCATGCCCGGGTCGACGGCGCGTCGTGTTTCACGCGCGCCTCAAAGAGCGTCAGCAACATGACGAGGCCCCCTCTGCAGAGGGCCGAATCCTGCCGGGGTCGTGGGACTCATCCCGTTACCGTGGCCCCGGTATGTAAAGGATTATTGAAGGAACACCGTGGATTTTAGTCAGTAAAAGTCTGACAGTCCCTCCCACCCTGCCCGGAGTGGGAGGACTTATTTGATAATTTTACCACGTTAAAAAAAAAAAAAAAAAAAAAAAAAAAAAAAAAACATTTTCTTATGACATATCAGTACACATCTAATACACTTACGACAAATGGTAAAACTGGTTCCATACAGATCAAGACTTTTTATTACTTAGGTTACCCAAGAGTATCTTGGAACAGGAAAGTTGTTACATGATAAGGAAACTCAAACACATCAAATGAATTGCATCAATTTCTGGACTGGAGTGGTTCCCACTATAAAATGAATGCAAAAACCAGAGGTATGGTATAGTTTAAATTAATAGCTATCATTAGTTAATAATTGCAAAGCATAGTAAAGACGGGACCCATATTTCACCGGTTGCCATGGTAACTGGCACGCCAAACACGACCAACGGAGAAGATATAACGGCAATTACGTGTCCATATCTGGTTCACATCTACATTCAATACATTAATAAAATTATGGACAGTATAGCCAATGAGCTTTTTGAAAAGTATTGTCGATAAATGTATCTTATTAAAAAGTTGAACGAACAATAACATTAAAACCTGTTACCGATATTGTATCAATTTGATTGTTCGTCATGCAAAGGTTCATTGACCAATTTGTTTTATAAGATCTATCTTTATTTGAAGAATTAAAAGGTTTATTCCAAAGCCATGCACAGCTGTGAATGAAGATTTTTCCGGATTAACATTTGACTAAAAAATGTTAATCCTGAAAAAGCCCTTTAATGAAAACAAAACCATGTTTCACGGTAATTTAGATAGTTCACTTAAAATTACTTAAGAATCAAATAAATTAAAAATCAAGTAAAAATAACATATTTTTCTTAGAAATTGAACCACTTCTTCTAGAGAGAAGCAATGCAACATGTGTGTATTTATTAATCAATCCTTTTGCATATAAAACACATACCATACTGGGTATCACCCACACTTGGTTGATATACCGTCATGTCGTACCAAGCGCTTCTCCTCCACATTTATTGTGCGCACAGCAAAGCTGTGGAATTCTCTGCCGGCTTCTGTGTTCCCTGCCACTTATGTATGAAGCAAGAGTAAATAGGCATCTTCTGGGCTCGCTCGTCCCATCTTAGACCTCATCTATCGCTTACCATCAGATCAGGCGAGATCGAAGTCAAAAGTGGACTCATCAGTAATACAAATTTAAAAAAAATACCTGCCATGTCAAATCTAATGAAGAAATATATTTTTAAAACTTCGAATGTGTGTGAAAAAAAAGTCAAATACATGCACACTGCATTCGATATGAGCACATAATACCATGCTCATTGATATCAAAATCATAAGTCTAGTTTAGAACAATTTGTTGCTTCATTATCAGGGCCTCAGGAGCGCTAACAGCAACTAAGTAGATAACAATCAGCTGAAGGCTTGTTCGAGACACGAAATTAATTAAAACAAGTTTGTTCGCGGATCCTATGCAGGGCGAACAAAGCCATGCTGAGTCACTAGGTAATTACACCACGGCAGACGCCAGCGAGGCGCCTCATAACATTATCTTGTGCCTCAATACTATAAGTCGCGGAAGAACACCACAAAGACATAATAGCCAATCCAAAAACTATCATTTTCCCAAGACACAACAGATAAATGAATTAGACTCTCATTTGCAAGTCACGTCAAATATTAATTGAAAATTGAATCACTCGAAGACGACGCTCCCAAAGGGTTAAAAAATGTCTTTTCATTGGCTCTTTGAACTCGCCAATATTCTTTCTGAGGCTTTTCCTCTCTGATGAATATTGTGGTGATCGCGCCTTGTCATCGGGAATTTTAATTATATTCAGTGATTAATTATGTGTAACGAGCTAAGCCAGGGTGGGGTTCGTGATAGCTGATTGATGAGGAGCCAAGAAGTTCTCAGTTTTGCGCGGAGCTCCTTTCCGCGGCATTGTCTTGTGTTTAATTGTTACTTTAAACGTTATATTTTGTTTCATTGTTCCCGCATAGTGGGCGATGTTATTTGATTTATTCGGTACACTGAGTCATTGTTGTTATTAATTTTATAATAGTGAAGACAATGCTGGTATTTACGTCGAGTCGTCACGCATTGAGCTGAATCATCACAAAACCTTATTACATGCAGGCCAATGTTTAATACCTACGTCTAGTATACTGTTTAAATTTGAATAGTTGGCATTTCCCAGTTTTGTAATAATTTAGAAAATGCAAACCAGTCGTTTCTCTAATTTCATTACTTAAGTAGGTGAGCAGTCGTCTCGTTGGATGAAGCGTGAAACGTCAAGACATGGCTTATCTCCACCTTTTAACACAATGAGCCATCTGTTACTGTGGCGACGACTGACGATAGCCGTGACCTCTTGACTGGGATACCTTAGCTATTATCTGCCTTAGTTACTTAGCTATAGCTGCTAATTAACTGTTTCACACAGATAAATCATGATACATGAACATCGAAAGTACATTCAATGAGGTTGTTGAAAACGGAATGAATATTAGGTACTATGTATTCGTGTGAGTTGCACTTCATTGAATTCTGCAAGAGGTTTTGAAACTAAATAATATTAAGATAAACCCGATTAATATTCACAGTTTTTAACGGTGAAAGCCTAATGAGGTATTGGATCTACATCCGGATTATTAAACAGTAATTACTGATAAGGAACTAGCTGAGTAATAGGAAAACCAAACTGACGTCGAACGAGCAAAACTATAATGAGTGTTGATGGACAGTTTCACGATAATAGTAAATCGAGTGAATAGATCGGTCCACTCCGAATGAATGTAAATAGATTATACTGAGTGCTCCCAGCGGCATATATTATTAAACAAGCGATTACCCTCTAAATTTAGATCTGCATAGATACCGGACGATCCGGGAATCGCTAGTACACGCTCCCTGCTAATCCGACAGTTTTGACAAATTATGCGCATTCATTTGCACTGCCATAAATTCCAACCAAATTGTCAACGAACACAATGATCCTAACACGTTTAACGAGACGCACGAGTCACATTGGACGACCTTATACAAAAATTAGTTATTTATGAAGAATGGTGTTACAGACATTTTTCTCAAGAAATTAATGGCTCGCGAGTAATTTGCACACAAACGTTTGTAATTAAAACACTGTTTACGTCATAATTCTCGGCTCGCTTCCCACGTCGCGCCGTTTTCTGTAGTTTATCTAATCTGCTCAGGGCGGGTTATTTGCACTCTGATAAAACTGCGAATGGCCCTTAATGGATCGGCATTTTGCAACACTGTTCCACTTCCAGTTTACAATATTCGTGCGAGACATTCTTTGCATCTAAAAGTGTATTTGACGGCAATAAAATTGGACGTATTGCTTTTTTGAATGATCTAAATCTAAATGCAATATAAACATGTTTGGGGGGAGCGGGGTCGCCCCGGCTCCGGGGGGTGCCATCCAAATTGGCAACGGTTCACGAGGGTTCTTCCCATACGTTAAATACGCAATTTGGTGCTCTATACAATCAGTCAAATGAGCTCGCGTCGATGCAATCAATTACGCATCTTTTTTATTTGGGGTGTAAATCGACGAGTTCACTAGGTCACCATTCATTGGCGATATTGTAATTATATTTCTATCGTATTATTTTTCTTTGTGTTTTCTATTGGTTTTTTTTTTCACCCGGTATCCTAAACAAATAATGACGTGCATTATAATAACTACGGCGACGAGTCAGCATATTTTTTAGCTCGATTTCATAATCGCTAATTAAGATGTCATCAATATACATTTTCTGAGTAAACGGTCATTCCATAAGAAACGAAACTTGCGATAGGCTGCACGGTATGAAACTAAGTAAAAACTTGAGCATCTTGATTAAAAGTCCATTAATTAAGGATTACGATCGGGTAACAAAAACTAAAGGCAATTCTCTTACAAACTATTTAATAAATATGTTCGAATGTAACAAAACATGCGCTGAATTATCATCATTAAACGCTTACACGTCGGTCTACATTTTTAGAATCGTCCAGTAACATTCATTGTACTCTTTTATAATGTTTCACCGTGTTATTTTGTATACCCTATTCATGTTAAAACCGATGTATTTACGGGTACAATTACCCGCGACTTTGCGCCGTGAAATGCGCTTCCGTGCGAGCCTTATCAAGCACGATCTTTCGATGACTCTACTCCGCTAATGTATGCGAAGCTTCCACGGCATCGCTCTGGTATCGTTAGAATTAAAACGTGTAAATGATAGGGATCTATTAGTTAACTCTCGGGGTCAACTTTCAGTGTGAAATAGTCGCCTACGCATTTTTATTATTACGATTTCTTTGTTTCTAATTAACTAATTAAATTTAAATTACATTATTATTTTAAAAAGATCTAGCAATATGGGTAGTATCTACATTACTAGCAATCTTGTTAACCCCTCCAGTTAAGTTAAATATGCTTGTGTCTGGAGTGAGTTCAAGACAATAGTGCTGTGTGTAGGTTCCATCCCGCGACCTCTCGTTCACAAGGCTGACACCATAGCCATTGCCGCTTTGTAGGGTATGTGTTACAGATGAGTCAAACTCCATTTTACACATACTATTAGAAGCTCTATTAGCCAGAATTAAAAGTGGTGATGAATCATAATATTAACAGCAGTAATAAGACGGAGAAGTAGATAAACATAGATTTCCTCGTTGCACCCTTCTCTCCAACTAAATTAGGTGATAGAAAAGTTAGCCATTTTTCAGGTAGACCACCGATTTAGATAACTTTGATTTTGTGTATTAACACGTTCACTGTCCATGACCCACCTGTGGGTCATTTTGGGTTGGATTAAGACGTCCGCGCCACACATGTGGGTCACTGCCTTTTTCATACATAATGGGTTCTAACTTCATGCACGTAACAGAAACATACCAATATTGTATATGAACGTAAGAGCATTGATATAGGTATAATAAAAAAACAATGAGCCATCGATTTTTTTATATATATTTAGTAGTACTTACAATGCTGTGAAAAATTAACATAAAAATAACCGACAAAGGTGATGTTTTTCTAATGAGCTTCATTAAAACATGCAAGAGTGGGTTGGGTTTCTTGCAGAAAAGGCATTCTGTATCTGTCTTTTTTTATTTTAGACGTGTTACAGTAACTGAACGACCTTTGTCATTCAGTTTTTTTGTAACATCCACTGCACCTTTTTCGGTGGATTCTGCCATTCAAATGCCTTTCTAATTTTATCAACTATATTTCTCGTTTTTGAAAGCAAAGGAAATAGTCATAAATAAGGATTTATGACTATTTCCTTTGAAAATTACGTTATCTATGGCTAAAGGAAGGCCTTTAGCCATAGATAACGTAATTTTTCATAACTTTTTAACCTCTAACATCCATGACTCACGGGTGTGTCACTGAATTATCTGCTTCCACGTCCGTGACATACATGTGGGTCACTCTGCAAATTGGGGGTAAAGCCCCCTTCTTTTATGGCCCTTATGGACCTGAAGTGGTATAAAGGCAATTATCTCAGTAAATAGGAACGAAAAACTAAATTGGGCGTGAGAAATAATTTCGATATTGCGGCTGAACAGTGAACGTGTTAAGTATTTAAAATGTTTTTAAACACATTCAATAAGTAGTTCTTATTGCCCTTTCTTTTAGGTTCAGAATCATTTATATCACACACAAGTAGTTATTTTTTATTAATTGGTCTTATTTATGTGCTTTTATACTTCAATTCCTTTGTACCCAACCCTCACTTATGAAAGGTCAACGTATTTGCAAATCTTAGTAAAGAGGTGCATCCTATTTAAGGTTTTACAGCTTTAACATCATAAACAATAATTTGTAACTATTCTACTTTACTTTAAGTACATTATTTTTAATAGTGTTTAACAGCTCGCGTCTGCTTCAATTAAAACAAAAAATCTTACGCGACATGAAGAATTTTCTTTTTCCAGCGGCTTCGCTTGCATGTACTTAAAGATTTTATATATACCAATCTCACTGAATGATATCGTAACATTCTAGTGATTCAATAATTTTTTAGATTGGATGACTCACTCTGATGTACAAACTCACTCACAAACACTACCTCATTATAGTATTAGTGTAGAACTATAGATATTACCTATTGTTATTAACAATTCGTGTGGAATATTATTTGATCAGTAGGACGCTTCTATTGTTACTATAATTTGAAAGTTTATATGAGTAAGTAACATGGAACAGTTAAAGTAATAGAGAACGAAGTTCAATACTAAAAAAGCGAATTTCTACTTGCAAGGAAATATGGAAGAACTAAGTAACAGAGTTTCTGAAGAATAATGGGACGTCCATGGGTGAAATCAACGACTATAAACATATAGAAGAAAACTGTTGTATGGAAATATTTGTATAGAAGGAAGCATTCCGAAGTATAGGCTCACAGAGATGCTACGACCGAAAGAATATAAACAACAATAAAGGCAGAGTTCACATCACCCTACAACGAAACCTGAATGTAATTTGCTGAATTTAATTTTGATTCATTACTTACAAAAACAATTTTGTTACTAATTCTTTCCAATGATCCAGTTCTTGACAATTTGTATTAACTAGACACAACCATTTTCTACACAAATTAAATGTTAGTCGTCTAAAATCATGCTACTTGAACTTGTTAAAGTATTCCGAGACGTGTGAAGTTTTAACGAGATAGATCCAGAAACCGTCTTGATACTTAATAGTTTACTTATTATAGACTCCATATATGCTACAATGATTATTAAAATAACTACATACCTGTTATTTATAAGGGCAAACAATAAACACAAGGCTTACTCCTTTTATCGTGATTCATGACATAAAACTGTGGTTTAAACAAAGAGGTATGGTATATGTAAGCGATTGCTATAAACCTCCTTATATGCATACAACTTTGCATCTTAATTTTACATACAAAAAAAAATGGTAGTTTCCGTTTTATTGTTTGATGCGCATGAGATGAGATAAAATTAAAATATGTTTTAAATGGTCTTGTGGAAATTAAAACACTTCACCATCAATAACTGCACACAATTACCTTGTAAATACCGAATTGATGTTCTTATTAAACCCACAGCATCAAAATGCGACTCACACAGCGATTTTCTTTTAGGAAAGTGCAATATTTCAGATCTTAACATCTAAAGATCACACAGACAGATTATATGCGCCACACAGGATCCTTAAATAACGCAATGAATGTTATTGCGTTGTTTAAGATGTCTTTTTAGGGTTCCGTAGCCGAATGGCAAAAAACGGAACCCTTATAGTTTCGACATGTCTGTCCGTCTGTCTGTCTGTCCGTCCGTCCGTATGTCACAGCCATTTTATTCCGAAACTATTAGGACTATACATGTAAAACTTGGTAGATAGATGTATTCTGTGAACCGCTTTCCGATTTTAAGAGAAAATTTAAAATACATTTAAAATAAAGGGGGCTCCCCATACATGGAACTGAAACTGAAAATATTTTTTTTCATGAAACCTATACGTGTGTGGTATCTATAGACAGGTCTTTAAAAATGACATTAAGGTTTCTAAAATAACTTTTTCATAAAGTTAATCGTTTAAAAGATATACGTTTCCAAAGTAGTAAAATGTGTGTCCCCCCATCTAACTTCTATAATAATGAAGTGAAAAATCTAAAAAAACCATATGTTGTAGATCTTATTATTATTAATTTATTCATTTATATATTTTTATTTATTATTATTATTATTAATGTAAACTTTCAATCAAAATCGGTTTGAACGAGATCGAGTCGGCAGTTTTTGAGATACAGTATATTTTCTAAAACCGCAAATATAACTTTGTAATTCATACAAATACTATGAAAAACAAAGTTATTTGGCGTAGTTGTAAAAATTGTATATAAGCTAGTTTTAAGAAATTTTTAATGTTGTTTTTTTTTCAATTAAATATATTAAGTATATTATATTTATTATAGTTACCACGGAACTCTTCATGGGCGAGTCCGACTCGCACTTGGCTAATTTTTTGTGATATCTTTTTAAACAGATGCAATGTTAGGCCGCTCTTAAATAAACACAGGCATCATCAGACATCATCCACTTGGCCTTAGCCAGCTGAGTATGGTTTCAGTTTCACAAGGAATGACTACCTATCTGACCGCATAACCCTATGGCTGGGTAACACGATATCCTTTGGCAAGACTAGTGTTACATTTACTGACTTCTGACTACCCGTAACGACTGTCAAAGATGTACACATGAAGCTACCCAAAACTGTCAAATTTTCCCAATCAACCTTGAACCTAATTTCTTTAATAATAAAGTTGAAAATCTATTAAACAAATTTGACAGATTGTTGTAGCTTGATGTGCTCGCGTCTGTACAAATAACAATGACCAACCGGATTAACGTACTTTCCGTGGTACGGAGGATATGAAATAAGATAATATAGAATAAGAAATGTATTGCTTTTTAATGCGTTAGAATTTGACATGTAATGGCAGGTTTATTCAAATCTTTATAATTTAATTTTAATAGTAATTTAATCATTTAATTTAAATCAATTTAATTTAATTTTGTAATACAACGTGTAACGGAAACCCCATATCTGTCCAAAAGGACTGAAGACAAAATCTGGTATGGAGTCTCTATGCAAAGTTTCAGCTCAAAATAAGTGAGTCACAGAATTGACCCCAAATTGTTGATTTCGCATGTTTCTTGAATACCAATAATAACAAACGTGTCACATCACTATGAGGGTCATCACTTTCCACGTCACTTGCCAATAAAATGATAATTCTCTTCGTTCTTCTTAATTTGAAAAATTCGGTCTCGTATCAATGTATTGAAATTTCAAATTAAGAAGAACGAAGACAATTATCATTTTATTGGCAAGTGACGTGGAAAGTGATGACCCTCATAGTGATGTGACACGTTTGTTATTATTGGTATTCAAGAAACATATGAAACTGATAATTTGGGGTCAATTTTGAGCTGAAACTTTGCATAGAGACTCCATACCAGATGTTGTCTTCAGTCCTTTTGGATAGGTATGGGGTTTATGTTACACGTTGTATAGGTACTCTTTAAGTCAAGAGTGAATAGGTTACTTCTAGGCAAGCGTGCTTCATCTTCGACCACATCATCGCTTAACATCAGGTGAGATTATGGTCAAACGCAAGCCTATCAACTATAAAAAAAAAAAAACTATTTTTGTTTTTTAAAGTTATTAATTATGTTGAATGCTGGTTTTCCTGTAATGGGCGACTATATAAGACTAAGGCTGTTTGTTACTTATACCTACGAAATGCTATATACAGAGGCTGTTGGATGACCTTAATAATAAATAAATATAGATATGTTAAAATGGTCAGCCATCTACCGACCTTAGCAAGCGTTGTTTAACCTCGAAGATCTACCGTGCAACTGTTATTAATTTAGCCACGAGCACTGACTAAAATAAACTAAAACGTAAATGGAAAAATATCACCATTCTCTTTCGTAGAAAATCACTAATATTTAGTTAGGTAGGCAGCATTGTTCCATAGCGTGACCTCTTTGTCCCTCTGACATCGCTCATCAGTGAACAATGGCGACCTGCGTACGCGCACTTGAACGCTTCGCTACCTGTTTATGAATTATTTAAGCGCTTACCACCTCTGTGTGCACTCTGTTGACCCTAGCTTTATTTGAAAAAAAAAAATCCTTCTTTGAGTCTTTTTTATTTAAAGATATTTCTTAGAAATTGCTTTTCTAAAAACTAAACAATCTGCCATGTATTCGACCCAGAGCGGAGGAGACATTTGATGGTATACTCCTCGAAAATAAAACACAAGTTTTGACTATTCGTGATACTCGTTTAAAACACCTGAAGTTTTAAGAAAAGATTTGTTGTTCTCTTGAAAAAAAGCTTGCAAAAATTTGCATTGATTCTAATGCAAGGATAGACTTCATAGATATTATTTTACTTCTTACTGCTACACCCGCGAATTCGTTCGCGTGGTACCCGACATTACCAACGCTATTTTTCCAGCATAGATCAAAATCTCGTGGGAATCTAAGATACTAATTTTATAAAGCGGGAAAATTTGTTTATTTAAACGCGCTAAACTTCGAAAGTACTGGGTGGTTTTGGATGAAATTTTGTATGGAAATAGCTATCAAGCTAAGCTAAGTAGGGCTAAAAAAGGATGGTTATGTTTTTATCGTGACAAAGTGCACGGGAGCGAAGACCTGCGCGAGTGCTAGTTCTGGAACATGTATAATGTATATTGCCCTATCTACCTTTTCTATCTTAGAATGAAAGTCGCACTGAAATCTGTTCAGCCTTTCCATAGTTTAACAGATAGGAAGCTAATATCTTAAAATTGTTTGTGTTTATGTATCGTGTACAGTACGGCCGTTCTAACTTGGCGAGCGTGAAGTTAGGCTCTCCGAACTTTAGCGCTTGTGCACTCGTACAAAAATAAAGGTTTTAAAAAAATAAATGCCAATAACAGTTGTTAACAGGAATAACAACTGCTAATTGCATTTATTTTTTAAAACCTTTATTATTGTACGAGTGCACAAGCGTTTAAGTACGCAGAGCCTAACTTCACGTTCGCCAAGTTAGAACGGCCGCATTGTAATAAGCACTTGAGAAAACACATTTGTTTTGGAATCATAGACGGATAGTTTTATTTTATTTATATACATACAAGTTAACCCGGCAAACGTTGTTATTGCATATAAAATTATTTCTAGTAAAAAAAAAAATCAGCCGACGGCCTATTCTCAAACCTACAAAATATAATTTAAAAAAATATAGAAATTGGTCAAATGCGAGTCAGACTCGCCCATGAAGGGTTCCGTAGTAACTACGCGAAATAACTTTGTTTTTCATAGTACTTGTACGAAATACAAAGTTATATTTACGGTTTTAGAAAATGTGCTATATCTCAAAAACTGCTAACCCGATCTCGTTCAAACTAATTTTCGTTGGAAGTTGGAAGAATTAAAATCTACAGTATATATTTTTTTAGATTTATCTCTTTATTATTACAAAAGTTAGAGGGGGGGACACATTTTACCACTTTGTAAGCGTATATCTTTTAAACGATTGACTTTAAGAAAAAGTGGTCAAACCTACACATGTATAGGTTTGATAAAAAAATATATTTTCAGTTCCATGTATCTTGTATATGTAGCCCCCTTTAATTTTATATAGTTATTTATTTTTGTCTTAATTAGTTGTAATTTCAGTTTCAGTTCCATGTTTGGGTAAAATTAAAAAATATTTAAAATAAAGGGGAGCTCCCTTTTATTTAAAATATTTCATTTTAAATCGGAAAGCGGTTCACAGAATACCTCTACCTACCAAGTTTCACATGTGTAATCTTAATAGTTTCGGACGGACAGACAGACAGACATGTCGAAAATATAAGGGTTCCGTTTTTTGCCATTCGGCTACGGAACCCTAAAAATCGGTCGTGCCGTTTCGGAGGAGTTCGATAAAATTGTGATACGAGATTTTTATATAACTATTAGATGTATGTTGTATCATATACCCACAGCAAGAATATTTCACGATTCAGGTAGCAACAATCAAGCACAACTTGCAAAACGTGACAATCAACAATGATATTTTTCTGCTGACGTTTAGATAGGTATTCGCTGTAATGTATTCAAAACATTATACCTCTCTCACATTTATATTCATTAAGTACTATATATCGGACATCTAAAACATGCCATCGATCATAACAACCAATGCGCTGTTTATTATTTATTTATTTATTTATTTATTTAGGGACAAATAACAGTTACATAATAAAAACATATTAACTAAAATTAAATTAATTATGGATCGTATCCAGCTTATTAGAGTAATGGATCGAAACTAAAGTAAAACGAAAACACGCAAAGTGCATCAAAATTAAATTCCTCTGCTACAGAAAATATAAATACCCATACTGAAACAAAGGCACCAAGCCTAGTTAGATAGAAAACGCTAATATTTCACACAATTGTAAATGTTTTCACAATCAAGAGTAGTCACTTGTATTAATAAGTAGCTTATTGACAAATTAGTAGATTAAGCCTGTATTTTTGTGGCCATTAAATAAATAAGTACCTAAAATATTGCATTGTGAAACATTTTACATCTGTTATACAAGATATTTTTTTTGAAAACTCAATAATAACTCTATAATATATCTCAATAATTACTAAAAATGTTCCAAATCCCTAATTTCTGAAAAGTGGCATACTTTTCATAAACTAAGTCGCTTAGCTACGTTCGATACGAAGTGACATGCATTACGTGTTGTCATACTTATTCATTATTACAAGTACCGTTACAGTATTTTATGCCCGAATAAAAAATACCACGAGGTAGGTACGTACTTTGACACAGATGCCATTTTTCAACCGAAAAATATTTTTATGTTTCTATTTAAGCAGCAATTTATAGCGTCCATACGTAAATACACACTTGTATTTGAATAAACAAATTCTATGAATTATCTTTTTAACAATAATAGTTTTCGGCGTCGTGGTGTCTGCAGGGGTAACAGATGGGGCGGGGGACCCCTGCCGGGTCTCGTTAACTGCACATAGGTACATAGATAATATTTTATCTGCCAATTTACCCCAATCTCCTCTATTGTAGATACGCGATGACAGTTATCGCTTAGTGACAAAACATTAATTCACTACCGATGAGAAACTGAAGATTTTATTTCGATTATAATGGCCAGTTAATATGTTCATGTATTAAAAAAAATCATAAGAAAACCTGATTGCTAGTGAGTAACATATTCAGCGTCTATTTGGATTAAAAGAATCTAAAAGAGTTTCATTAATGTGAATTCTTTAGACAGTACTACAGCATTCAGTAAAAGCTTTCACGTTAAAAATTATCCCCGACTGTTCACCTCAATGGTCCAACGGATTCCTGCGTCGTCCAATAAAATACTTTAAGTGTGAAATCTTGTTTTTGTTTTGTAATTTTTCACGATAAAAAGCCGGTCAAGTGTGAGCCCGACGTGTGATAAATGTTCCGAAACATTCTAGACGTACTATATATAAGAATAACAAATTGTTTAAATAAATATTTTTATGTGTGTTAAAGAATGTTTATTGTGTAATGCGCAGCTGACAGTTTTACCTCAAGGCAGACCTCGTTGCTTACGATTTTTATTATCTGAATTATTAAGCGAGGGGTTATTTTTTAAGATTTTATTACGAAGCAATTTATATTAAGGTTAATTTGTCTGAATGCAACAGGATGCATTTATTAGCCCTTTTTGCCAAGCATAGCCTTGAAAAAAGTATAAATAGCATAGTAACTCTACAGCAGTATTCTGCTATGAATAACGCCAGCTACAAATAAGACCGTGACACCAAAACTGAGATGGAGACAATTCCATAAGCGTTCCGTTTTCCCAATTTCATTAGGGTACACTAAAAATAATTCGGTGTTGCCGGCTCTCCGACGCTCGTCCATGGGCCGTATCTCCGGGCCGCGTGGTAACAAAAGCGTTATCTTATCATTACCACCCCATCCCCGCCGATAAATTACCATAACTCTCATTTACATGCACCTACGTACCGACGAGCATTGTTTACGACCCACAGATGACGGATTTTCTTCCGCTTTCCCTCTGCCTAAAACTCGTATTCCGAAATTTCGTGTTATTGTGTTTCTGTATTGTATACATATACTTTTACACAGTTTTACGAATGTTTCTCGTTATATATCAGGTACATAACGAGAGTATAAATACTCAGACATGTCTCCAATCGAATGCCGATCTCGCTTGATAAAATTAATGTCATCAGGCGTTCTATTTAGGTAAATACATTATAAGGCGAAGACAGTAACTTTCAGGCGAGATTTTCAGCGATTCCAAAGAATCTTCGTTATGCTAAAAGCTATTTTATTGTCTCTAATCATTTATTTTTTTACTATCTCGCTCAGAATTCTTCGTCCATTAATTTGTAGAGTAGAAGGAGTTACATTCCTTTAGTGGCGTTCAGCTACTTCGAGTTCATAATAATGCCTGTAATACACCTTAATGTTTTAATGCGCACTCAAATTTGGGGAGGCTTGATAAAATAGGAAGCAAGTCTTATATTACTCACTTACAGAGTAGTTATCCGAAAGAGCTTTTAAATCATTCACAAAACACTAATGGACGTGGGGTAGGGGCGCGGGGAGCACAGGGGAAGCCCGAGCAGATGTAGTCCCTGGCGAGCAATGAAATGGAGATATAACAATATAAAGGTGCGTTTGAATTGCCATGAATTGCAATTCAACAAAGTAGCAGACGATATCGACACGATGTTGAGTATCGCCAAGCAACTTTAGGAAAGTCCAATGTTCTCCTGTTTTCTTATAAACCGTGTAAGTTTTCAGTATTAACTAGAGTAACTTCATAAAATGTACTTTTACGGTTTCCTTGACACGTTTTCCAAGAGAATCCAGAGCCCTTTAATTACGTTACTCCAGTCTGCCCTTGTTCTACTTATAGAATGTTTCCACTTATTTACATTTAATCTGAATCTTGCTAAAAATAATGGTTCTGTTACCTCATAGTTGCTATAAAGTATATACGAGCTGGTGAGAAATTTAGAAAAATGTTGTTCCCTTTCCGTATTGTGCAGGTACCGTTGGAATAATAAATGTCGAGGGGTCTGCGAGGGGAGCCTGAGTGCCATTATTATCGGCGGCAATTTAATTAGATCCCCTGCGTTATTACCACTGATTCGTTTTATAATGCCCGTCTAATATCCATCTAGCGGCCGCCACTACAGCACGCTTGTTTGTTCATTAATATAATTTGACATTCCGGATTAACGTTATTGTACAGCTCGAAGCAATGCTTGGAGACAAATCTAATTATGACTGCTATACTTCATCTACCTTGTTGAAGCAAAATATCTGATTATTTACGTAAACGTCAACTTTACCGACAATATTTCAGATCAAACTAAAGTTTAGTTTAAAAACCATAAAATTAGTTTCTGAACGACGGAATTTTATCAGCCGATGCAATCACCCGCGCCGATAGGCTTCCGGCTCATCGATATTCGTAACGAATCGTTGAAATTCAATAATTATCCCGAACACGACTTCATTCACCAAAAAACATCATAAAAAGGTGTGAATGAAAAGAGGAAGGCAGCGGTTGGTTTTTTGGGACAAGCGAGCAGCCGGCCAATGGCGGTCGCCGCTCGGAGGGCCCAGTTCACGTGGTGGTACCAAGTCGTGTAGTAGATAAGATTAAAAGTGGGTAAGCGGTTATCAGTGCGCGACCAAACTGGTTGAATGGAGTCCGATCTGCGTTCATTCATGAAGCTGGGATGCCATCACGCGAGGGACACCGCCCGCGCCCGGCCGGCATCGCAGACCACGACGCAACGTGTAACTTCGCATATCACTTTACTCGAAATCTTTACGATCATACATGCTTCTGTAATTAACAGCCACCACTTCATTAAGCTGCTCACCTGAGTGCATTAACTTATCTCAACAATCGAGTTTATTCACGAGGAATTAAGAGCACAGCTTAAATGGAATAATACCAATTAACACTGTCATCGTGCGTCTTGATACGTCAGCTGCTTGCGTGCCAGCTTCCTCATTACGTCTATATTGTGCATCTTACAGGTGCTCATAATTAGTACAATCTTAACGTTTAATTGGACACGAAATATTTTCGTTTATGAAAATCAGGAGAATAAAATTGCTGCAACTGGGCCATTCGCCCATTCATATCCTCTGAATATACGAAGTAGTTATGGAAGATGATATAAACTTTATTTCGTAGTTCTTT
Organism: Tholera decimalis; assembly: GCA_943138885.2. NCBI lineage: Eukaryota > Metazoa > Arthropoda > Insecta > Lepidoptera > Noctuidae > Tholera > Tholera decimalis. The sequence continues at coordinate 33,676,241 of OW964553.2, forward strand.
GATCTATATAAACAGGTTGAATCAAAGTGTAGGAAATGTGTTAGTAGTATTTTTATTAGCGGTCTAAAATTTATAGTTTGTATAGTTGCGCCCACGCACGCTCTCCCAATAAAATGGTCACTTGTTCGCGGGACCACAATTTAACAAAATGCCGTATATTCAAAGATCGGTTAATGCTACGAATGCTCCGATTCTAGTTTGTTATGATAAATTAAACATTGATCATCTGGTTACGATTAACCTTTCAATCTCTGATATAATGAAATAATATGAACGTATAGATGTATGCAACACTATGAAGATATTAACTTTTAGAATAGAACATGATTAATGGAATGTTTACTTAAGTGCATACTAACTTGGAAATATGATGTATTGTCTTCGAGAGATTATATCTGTTTAGGTATTTCTATTTTGAATTATAAATGAGGAACATTAATAAGAGATGCTCATGTTTCCTGTTCGTTACGAAAACAGCTTACCTACATGCGGTTCTCCGAAAAGCTATGCTTGCGCATAAACTACAGTAGGTTCTTATACTTATCATTAAGATAATCAAATATTAGTGTGAAAACTACTTTTTATGCACTATTAAAACATTCGTAAATCTAGTATTTATCTATGTATAGTATAAAAATATCCATGTGATGCCGGTCTTATTTAATTGCAACCTTGATCTATTATTAATTTTACCTTTTACGCCAGTTTTCACCGCGCCCTGCGATGAGTTATGCGCTTGCACCGATAGTGATTAATTCACGCTCATAACGGTAAAAAGCAAGTTCTACACTTTACCTGAGCGTGGATACTCCTAAACTGTTGAATTTACTAACGAATGGTTTATTTTTGTTACAGGTAAGACGAGTTTTGGTTTACTAACCGGTATGGTGACACACGTGAGTGAAGTAAAATTATGAAATGGAGGGTACTAGGTGAACAGTTTCTTGGCACCAAAAAAATAATAACTGTTATAGTAAATTTCTTAAAACATGTTCACAAAATTAATAAGATTTCCGGATTGTTTGTTTCATTTGGTAAGCTGTTACAATTGTTACAAGGTAATTTCTTAACGTAAATTTAATGTTATGACAAACATTCCCGTGTCCCGGTCCCGTGGCGGGCGGAGATCACGACGGGGAGATCGGCGCGGTGGTGGGGGGAGGGGGGCGGCCGGAATGCGGTCTACCTGCGCGGGACCACCGCTAATCAATTTAGCTTTTATTATCGTACCAATAACGCTTCATTACAACTTCTAGATTTATGCCCGCGTTGTTTGCTTTGCTTTCCAACGTTTTTGTGACCGGAACATGTATTGGCTGTGTCGTGCCACGCTCCGAGACAACGAGTACTTTGGAAACTTGCCTAGGATTTTTTTTATGGGCGACCTACGTTGGTAATGTTCTGTCGCGCTCGTTAAAGAGAAAAGTAAAAGAGAAAATCATACGCATGGAACGGCCCGGTCTGGTACAAACACGAGAGCTTTTATTCTAATGCCAGTGACACACGCGACAAATAAAATTGTATGATAGCGGCTGGTCGACTGTCATACGAACGAAAATTTTAATGTAGTCTGTTGGTATAAAATTGTGTCACAATAGCCGTGTGGGGCCACCTGGCTGCGCCTGTCAAACGTCCGTCAATGTGAACTGGGGCCACCGCTTATTATCCCGTCTTGCTATATAATAAAACTTTTAATGTGCTCGTCAAAGCGGCGTTGAAGCGTAATACACGGAGGGAATGTGTTGCTTCAACGTTGCACGATTCAGTTTTTAGATTTTAGATGTCAAACTTTTTATTCGTTTGGATATCCTGATGTGTCTGGGGAATGAGGTAGAGGGACGTGATCCTTATGCCGAAAAGAACTGAGTGCACTGGAGGAACGAGGCAATTGATCTGTCAATTAATTAATATAGGTACTTGATATTTGGACACTTAATATGATTGTTTTAAGTGTTCGAATGTATTCTCTTGAGAGTTCGAATGTATCAGGGGCTTTCTTCTGCCTTGGTTCCAATTATATGTATATTTCTTGGTTATATTCTTGAGTTTCCAACTTTCGAACGCAAAATATTCTCTCATCGCTTATCCCTTTACGTGTTCTACACAATACACAGCAGTTCATAAATACTTAATGCTGCATTGTTTTCCTGGGTTACTAGTTATCACACCCAGATTCAATGAGAGAATCGTAGAACCCAATGCTAATATAGGATTGCCTCAGCAAACAGTTGTGTTTGGAGCTTACAGTCGCCTACGCATGCATGCATTAGCCACACAAGACAGTACAATTATGTTTACTTTCCGCATCATCAGACGAACGATGACTTCCGATTGGGAATTTGGTTTCTTAAAACAATATTATGATTCATGAAAACATTCCCCGGAGATGTAGACAGAGGTTTTGATGGTTTGTTAGACTTCCAAGTATGAATCTTAACTAATAGAGATATTGAGTCATATAGTCTTGACCTTATTAACCTTGACTTATAATCAACCTATATCTTTCCCCCTAGTGAGTCACATGCACCCTCTCTATGAGAGGGAATATATCCATACGGTGGCGTGTCTTGTCCTGTGTGTCCTTGCCCTTAATGCCTATTTATTTGAGACTAGCTTCTGCCCGCGGCTTCATTTGCCCAAAAAGGTTTTTTCAGCGAAAAAGTAGCCTATGTCTTTGGTTAGGGAGATGATTCGATTTCCAAAATCGAATCTCCCAAACCAAATTTTATATAAATTAGTTAGACGTAAAAGTGTGACAGACAAACTTACTTTCGGATTACAATATTAGTAGGGATCTATGTAACGTGTCATCTCCTGCCATTCTATGTTAGACATCATGACGGCCGTCACCCCCTTTCTAGCATAAACAGCAAAGTATTTGTCCGATTGAGCAATTTAAACAGTGCCAGTGAATCATTTACATTCGGACAAAAACTTTAACTGCTTCAGAGGATTTAATTTGATATTAGTTTCTCCGAGTCCACGTCTCGAGCAGACCGCCCGTCGCTTTCCAACCACTATCCATGCCTGACGTCTGTCAATGTCACTCCGCGTTCATTCATAGATAACCAAATCGCCGGTGCATTCGCTCAAAAAATATAGTTTTTTACTTATAAAACTAATCTCTTTTATTTTTTTGTTCACCTCAGAAGGATCAGATAGGTATGGTGTTTATAAGTACAATCTCGATGATTTCTTACCAGACTTTGGTATCCTAAATGCTATCTGTATCTTTACCCATCAATCCTCTGCTTAGTCTTTTCTCAACTATTTTGGGGCCGACGTTCAGTCTGCACGGATACAGTTGAGTACTAGTCATAGATGATACATATAAAATACTGAGAGTACTAGTGTTGTGTGAAGAGCCGTGTGCTGTTATTATTTAGGCACGAACATTTATAACCCTTCAATGTTATCCTCATATTCTTGAAAAATTTTAGTTTTCTCCACTACAAATTGTGTCCTCAAATTGTGAACCAACATTTTCCTTTGACTTCTTATTAATTCCATTTTAAACAACGACACGATTAGTAAATGTAAAAATAAAATAACATTGTTTCGTAACCAAGCGAGGCACTGTCTAATTTTAATTAGTTGATAAACAAAAATATTTGTAAGACAGACGGCATGGTATTGCCCCAAGCTCTTTATAATTAACTAGTAATGAACGAAACCCTCGATTAACATCGTTTTTGACCATTTGTGAGGTCATTAAATTAATATCATAGCCTCTTAATATCATTTGGCTTGTAATGATGATGATGCGATTTTGACGTTCATGTTTGCAGCAATAATTATTTTTGAAAAATGATGGGAGATAAGAACTCGACTGTCTTATGATATATTTTGGAATTGTATCTGCATATAGCCCATATACTTATCAATTCATTTCTTTGATTATAATAATTTTACAGGCGTTCTCGCTTTTGTGAATAAATAACATAGTGGATATCCGAATTAACTGCAAACTATTATCACATTTCAGCAGTCAATGGCATTGTCAAAAGAAACTCCGGTACTACCATATTGGATATAAAAAAATACTATCTTACTTGTTGTATTCTCCCCAACCATATCCCAACGAAAAACACACGTCTGTTTTTGATTTCTTATTCCTCTATCAAATGCAGATTTTTATGTTTATCGTTAGACTTATTACAATACCATCCAGTATTCATTTTAGTAGTGATTTCTATTAGACGATTGACGTCGTGACTGTCTGTGAACCCCAAATTACTTGGTTATAATGAGGCCGCGAAGGAACGACTATTAACAACATCAATTGAGTCATTTGTTAAGCGGCCCGCACAAAGAAGGCTCCATGTCAGATAATTAGTGGTATTATTTGATTGAAATTAGCTACATTTATTATAATTGAACCTTTATAATCCCACCGATAGCTCCAAGCAATCTCGACGATTGATCAAAGAAGATAATTAATCTTTTGATATTTAATATATCAGTTTTAAAGGAGATGGGGAATTGGAATAAATACGATCCTGTTTATATAGAATTTTATGTTGCGGTTGACATCGTATGCGCAACTAACGGTAGACGTCAAGTAACCGCTTAACTTAACAGTTATAGCACAAAAAGTATGCATAAACCAGAAACAAAATGTTGTACGCCGCGGCACACTCATCATGAATGGTGTTTACTTCAAAATGGCTTTTCACCAAACTGGCAAAAAACATGAAAATTTAAGAATAAAAATGCAAAAATTCACTAAACTTCTTTAGCAAATTCGTGAAAAAAGTAAGTCAATGGACGCAATGCTCACGTTCTGTATTGCATCGACAGGGTTACTGACAAGCACTGATTCATAAATGAATCGCTAAAAACAGCCGTTCTAATCGGCCACCGACAACTTGAACAATTTCACTGAAACAATAATAAATTATGTACAGCACAAAAACTAACTCAATTAGCTACATGGCGTACGAACCCCATCAACCAATCAAATCACAGCTTTCTTCACTCAAACGACGCGGGAAATTATGCAGCGGTTCCACTAGAGCATTTAATTTCTCTCGCAGTCAGAAAGTAAATAAATCATTTAAATGTCATGATTTTTTTATTAGAGAAAATTCTATGATATTTATCTAATAGAAAGACAGAAAGTAGTTTACGCTTGTATGCGGTAAAAGCGATAAATTAACATGGAATCGTGGTTATCTCGGTGCGTTCGTTGCGCAGGCGCATGTTCGATACGCGATGAGCTATAAAACGGTGTGAAAGTGACCGAATAACGACATTATCTATCCGGTGTGAGATAGAATAATAAAGTTATAGGTACGTAAACCTCCGGATCTGATGGTGGGTTTAATACCTCTTGGATGCACTTCACTATGAGAGTTTTTGTTTCACATTTAGTAGCAACCTGCCTGTTTCCCCTGGGTTAGGTAGAAAGACAACTGATACGGAAGGTAACTCAGCTGTGTTGGCTCTGACATCCCTGATGGATAGGTATCTGAGACCAATTTGCTACCGGACAAAGCTGCTACGATACGACGACACGATTGGCGCATTTGTTGAGCGTTTTGCTGATGCACTGCGTGTTGCAGGTTCGATTCCACTGCAATACATACTTGTATGGCCTACAAACTAGTTGTTCCAGTTCTGGGTTCTAATAATTGCTCTCACGGTATATGAGAAATTTCAAGCTGCCCTTGTTTAAAAAAATCCTAATACTATAAATGTGAAAATTACTTGGTTTGCCTGTAAGGTAACTACGTTTAAACGCCTTACTTTGATAAATTTTGACATAGATATTGATTGAACATTGGCCTAAAACATAGGCCACTTGAAGTAATAAGGTATATTTTTCGCAAACGAAGCCCTAGGCAGCAAGTTGTAAAATTTATTTTATTTATTTTCGGAAGGTTTACAGACTAATAAAAACATTATAATAATATATTATAACTAAGCTGCTGATACAAGCCTCCGCACGCACTGTGCCCCAAGCACAGAAAGTACAAATTCACATAGTAGACTAGGTTACATCTTAATTAGCAAAATTCAAATACCAAATTATAATAAAATATATACGAACTAAGAGAATTAATAGCAGTACTACTGTCACAGTGGTTACAGGCACGACTTTAGTTGTAGATTCCAACTCAGACAGGCATAACTTTTTGTAATTTTCATCTTGCTTGAAACCGACATGTCCTAGAATCAAATTATATACTGGTTTTATGGCTAATACAATATGTTTAAAAGCAGACTAAAGTAGACACTTAACAAGTAACAAGTAGAGACATTAGTTACATTTGTATACTACTTTGGTATTACCTACTTTTTAGGGTTCCGTAGCCGAATGGCAAAAAACGGAACCCTTATAGTTTCGACATGTCTGTCCGTCTGTCTGTCTGTCCGTCCGTCCGTATGTCACAGCCATTTTATTCCGAAACTATTAGGACTATACATGTAAAACTTGGTAGGTAGATGTATTCTGTGAACCGCTTTCCGATTTTAAGAGAAAATTTAAAAAATATTTAAAATAAAGGGGGCTCCCCATACATGGAACTGAAACTGAAAATATTTTTTTTCATGAAACCTATACGTGTGTGGTATCTATAGACAGGTTTTTAAAAATGACATTAAGGTTTCTAAAATGACTTTTTCATAAAGTTAATCGTTTAAAAGATATACGCTTCCAAAGTGGTAAAATGTGTAATAATAAAACTTCTATAATAATGAAGTGAAAAAACTAAAAAAAACATACACGAACATACACAAACGTAAACTTTCAACCAAAATTGGTTTGAACGAGATCAAGTCAGCAGTTTTTGAGATATAGTATATTTTCTAAAACCGCAAATATAACTTTGTAAATCATACAAATACTATGAAAAACAAAGTTATTTGGTGTAGTTGTAAAAATTGTAAATAAGCTAGTTTTAAGAAATTTGTAAGGTTTTTGTTTTGTTTTTTCAAATAAATATATTAAGTATATTATATTTATTATAGTTACTACGGAACCCTTCATGGGCGAGTCCGACTCGCACTTGGCCAATTTTTTATGTTATAAAGTAGGTAATACCAGTATTAAGTTAAGACGAACAAGGTTTTGCATAATTGATTCAAGGCATAGAAATAGTAGCGCCTATTTAACTACGAACAATAAATTTTATGTATCTTAGCAACCTTTTACATTTCCATAAACTAATCATTTTACTACGCAGATAAGTTCGGTGTCAACTTAGATATTATAATAATATTCATTGCTATTTTTAATATAAAATAGCGGGGAAAATAACTAGTCTTAATTAAAAATCAAATGACTAATTAAAACTAATAATGAAGCCATAATAATACTATTTTACCTACCTATAAAAACTGTTGGAATGAAAACTACGTTGTAAGGTAATAAAACTAGTAATATTAATAAATCATTCGTAATAGTCGAGTCTCAAGGATGAGTGTTTGGAATGGTTACAATTAAAGCGTTATGTGTTCATATTTGTCTTTATGTTTAACTTACAACAGTAGGTACAGTTAACAGCACAAATACCTTGCAAATAAAGGATGTAACATAGTCTATATTATTATATAATTTTGTGTTTATCTGTGAGGACTTGTAATTAGCATCTACGCTATAATATATTATTCTTATTATAATGTTAGTAGTCCGTAAGCCTTCGGAAAATAATTAAATGAAAGAAATATGTTTCACTTGCTTTTACCCGAGACTTCCGTGACACTTACGCACATTTTCCAGGGATAAAAACAGTAGATGTGCTAATTCAGACTATAATCTACCTCTGTGCTAAACTTCATCCAGCTTCGTTCTGCCATTTTGGCGTGATTGTGTAACAAACATCCATTGATACATCTTAACTTCCAAATATGTATAATATTAATATAGATGAAGTAAATAACAAAAATGACATTTATTTATGCTCATGAGACTGTACGAATTCTGTCCCTTGGCTAATATTGTTTCTTTTACGATCGCTGCCTTAGTAATTGTGGAATTCGATCCCCCAAGCAAGAACTCGGTAATGTACTATTATGGACTTTATGCTATTATGTCAAATTTGGCATCTATAGACCGGAATACACCTTAACAATTTTTTTTTGATTTTTCCTAATGATATTTACAAAGATATCATGACACACATGATATTTTATGTAGGTATAGAATTCTAGGTATTATTTTTTCTTAAATAACTAGGTTTTGAATAAAAGGTGAACATTTCGCAAAAAATTGCTTCCATTTAATACATCAATGACTTCAATAATGCCACTAGTTAAACATATTTGACAAAATCACAAAATCTTTTCTCCTGTAAAATTTTGATTTTTCGATTACCGAGTTTTTTCTTGGGGGGATCGAATTACAGATGGTATTTATCTTGATATTTTTATCGAACAAATATGTATTTAAAAGTAGAAAATACTTAAATAAAACAACAGTTGGGTTGCATGCTTTTATGGCTCTTTGTGTTTACAACTCAAAGATAAAAATGGTAAATTTCATACAATTACCATTTTTATCCTTGAGTTGTCAGAAAAAAGACCAAAATGTCAATTTGAAACATTTACGAGTATGTATTTAAGTATTGTCCAGTTTTTACCACGTGTTATGGATTCTTCACTTTTAATAACAATCCTTGTCTGTGAGGGCCTTTTTCAAAAACGTATTATTAAGTAATAAGCTTTTAAAACATTTCACTATACATATTATTGGAAAACAAAATCCACAAATAGACCGGGACTTACAGACTGCCAGAAATAGAACTTCTTATTTTAAATCCCGACATTTTACGGTTTTGCCATCTCCGGTGGTCGAAATACCAATCCGTATTAGGGAAAAAGAAATCAAAAGAAATAGCGGGGTTGTGCGACAAATAAATTGAAATGGACTCTACGTGAATCTACGGCTACTTGAGGAGAAGTAGATAAATATACGATTCAACACAAAACTATTAATTAAATTAATATTTTCACTAGCTTTTTTCTGCGACATAATTATAAATCACTAGCTTCTGCCCGCGACTTCGTACGCATGGGAAGGTTTTCCCGCGCAAATCCCGATCCCGTGGGAATTTCGTGATAAAAAGTAGCCTATGTGTTATTCCAGAATGTCAACTATCTACTTAACAAATTTCATTCAGATCCGTTCAGTACTTATAATAATAATATAATATTTTCTACAAATAATGGATCACAACCTTTGACACCCATTACTCTTAAAGCCCACTCTTGCCAACTCAATCCTACTTCTTGTAACTGTCCATCAATTACGTCTACTGATACTATTAAATATCTAGGTATAATTCTTGATAAAAACCTCAATTTCAAAGCTCATATCACCCACCTAACTGGCAGAGTTCGGAAATTGATTTATCTTTTCAAAACCCTTAGAGACGTGGCCAATGCCTCCATATTACGAACTGTATACCTCTCCCTGTGTCAGTCGGTAATATCCTACTGCATTACGAGTTTGGGTGGTGCTGCTAAAACTACACTGAACAAACAACTGGAGGTGGCTCAGAGAGCCATCCTTAAAGTAGCCACATTTCGACCTAGACTTTACCCAACATTTGACTTATACCAGAAATGTCAAGTCCTTACGGTTCGTCAATTATTTATAATCAACACCATATTACACCAACGCACAAGAACACCTCTCACACATAACCGACCGTTATCTAGACGTAAGGACAACATATGCAATGTTCCATTTCCACGCTTTACCTTCACAAAACCCTTTTTCTACTATTTGGGCCCCTTTTTGTTTAACAGAATTAGTATATCTATCCCTCTGTATCAATCTTCTTACCAAATATGCAAAAAGGAATTACATTTTTTCTGTTAAATAAAAATTTTGATGACACCGAATCTCTCCTTGTATCACTTTCATAGTAACATTTTTATTGCTCTTTCCGCTCCGTTAACATACTATAGTTTAGCTAACGCCCAATCATACTTCACATTCACTACTACATACATCACACTCACGCTCAGAACATACATCACACTTCATAATATAAACATACACACATATCACACTTCACATTTTAATTATAAAGTAGATTAGGTAATATAAAAATAGAAATGTAGACATCATAAGTAAGTCTCTATAATATTGTTTATTGTGGAAATTAGGGACTGGTGGACCTTAATACAGGTTACTACGTAACATAGCTAGGCCACCGGAGCCACTTAATTGTTACTTATTTATAGTTGTTCCTCATTTAATTTTAAATTATATTATGTAACAGACTGTAACAACCTTATGAAAATAAATACATTGATTGATTGATTAATTGATTGAATATTCCACAACTTTCACACAACGCCATCTAGTCCCAAACTAAGCAGAGCTTGTGGTATGAGTACTAGACAACTGATAAACATACATATATATTTCTAAATACATACATATTATAGACTAGCTTCTGCCCGCGACTTCGTCCGCGTAGAAGTCGACAATATTCCACGGGATCCCGTCCCCGACTTGCTTGGCAAAGATTATAATAGCTCGGCTAATATGCATGATATAAAGATAATTTATAGCCTATAGCACTCAGGGATAATGCAGCTACATGTAAGTGAAAGAATTTTCAAAATCGGTTCGGTAGTTTCAGAGATTACCCCATACATACAAACTTACAATTTACAAACTTACAAATTTTATCTGTTTATAATATTAGTATAGATAAATTACACCCAGACATAGAACAAATGATCGTGCTCATCACACAAACATTTGTCCGGGGTGGGAATCGAACCCACGACCTTGCGCATAGCAGTCAGGACCACTGACCACTATACCAACAGGCCTGTCCAAAGTTATTGCGTGAAAGAGCAACAAACATCCATCCATCCTCACAAACTTTCGCATTTATAATATTAAGTAAGATCTCAAAGTAACATACTTTCTATGTCCTCCAGGACATGGTCTATCCGTGTGCCATATAATTAGCCTATAAATTTCCCATAGCAGGGACACAGGCCTCTCTATGGGAGGGAATGTACCATAATCTTAAAGCTGGTGGAAGTCACTTGTCTTCGGAAAGATAGATTGAATACTCTTTATTGTACACCAATAATTTAAACACACACTTGATTTACAATACTGCAAAATATGGTTACAATGGCGGTCTTATCGCTGATAGCGATATCTTCTAGACAACCTTTGGATGGACTTTAAGAACATAAAACAAAGAGGGGAAAGTCAGTGAACTTACTTCAAGTTATATAACATACACAAAAAGTAACTAAAGTAGTTAATATAAATAATACAATACATAAATAAGCATATATAAATACATGTTTTTTGTATATATAAATATGTCATAAGGAGAGAAATACAAGGTATAATAATAGGAGTGTATAAAAATGATTGACAACAGAGCTTTTAAAAGCAGCAAGTTACTATGCTTGTCTAACTGACAACGGCAATGCATTCCACAGTTGAGTAGCCTGCATCGTATACGATGAATCATAAAATTTTGTGGAATGTGCAGGCATCGAAAGTGTCAAATTTACCGATGTTCTCAAATCTTTAGTATTTTCGGTCCTAGCACATGCCGCTTACCATACGATATTTTCCTTCACCGTTTTACCACCACTGCCCTTTTTTTTTTTTTTTAACGTGGTAAAATCATCAAATAAGTCCTCCCACCCCGGGCAGGGTGGGAGGGACTGTCAGACTTTTACTGACTAAAATCCACGGTGTTCCTTCAATAACCCTTTACGTACCGGGGTCACGGTAATGGGATAAGTCCCACGACCCCGGCAGGCTTCGGCCCTCTGCAGAGGGGGCCTCGTCATGTTGCTGACGCTCTTTGAGGCGCGCGTGGAACACAACGCGCCGTCGACCCGGGCATGGTCCATGGTCGGACAGCTAGTTGCCCTTTACTCGCTGTCCGCATGCCCGCGCCTACCACTGCGGCTGGGCTGGAGGGAGGACGCCATCCTCTCCCTCACGCGGCCCGCCTCCTCCTTCGATAGCATGATTGCTTCGCAGAAGGAGGCGACCGCTTCCCACTCCCTCTCGCCCCGCAGCATGGCCTCGACCAATGCCGGGCGCGAGAGGTCTCCGCCTATCGCCGCCGTGAGGACACGTCGGTGCTCTGCCCAGGCGGGGCAGTCTTGCACCGTGTGCTCTACGGTGTCCTCAGGGCGACCCTCGCAGTGGTGACACCCAGGCGTTTCCTCCTTTCCCATCAGACACAGGTACCTCCCGAAACTTCCGTGTCCGGTGAGGACCTGCGTCATGCGGTAGGTCAGGACGCCGTGACGCCGATCTAGCCACTCCTCAAAGAGGGGTCTTACCGCCGCAATTGCGGCGTGCCCGACCACCACTGCCCTACTCGTGTGCTAAGTTTCATTTAAATCCAGCCAGCAATTTTCATGGCTGAATGGACTGAGTCAGAATATCAGAAATGGACAGCCAGACAAACAGAGTTACGGATTGACAGTGAGGCATAGATTGATGCAACTTTGATTTGGTGTGAAGTAAAAATAACACCAGGATCTTATAGTCGCATTGCAGGTCAACTACCTTTTCTCACGCAGAAAACGTAACATGAGCAGTATTTACCACGATTGTGATATATCGTCACAATGTTTGAATTATAAAAATAATGAAGTATCGTAGATAATTAATTATGAGTAAGTATAACAATGAAAAAGCTGAATAATAGATTTAGATATTTTACGCATTGTTTGGATAACTAATTTAGAATACAACGGCTTATTAATTTCGTAATTAAAATAAATGTTTTCAGCACTGGTTAGTTTAATTACGTTTATTTGCTTGTGTACGTTGTAGTTAATTAATTTTGTTATAGGCTAAAAATATAAGTCTAGTATAGGTATAAATTATTTTTTAGGTTGTATATTTGTATAACTCAAATCGTTTCAATTCATGACCGCTCACTTAGATGAATTAAATCAAATAATATGCATAAATTTTAACCGAATGCCTTTTATCGTCCTAAGCAAACCGCACATACATGGCAAAGGGACAGATGAAAGTTCTACGGTACTTAAAATTGTCCACAAATCAATCTGTCATTCCTCCAGAATATAGAATACTCTCTGTATTGCAATAATTCATCGTCACACAGTTGTTTCAAGTGGAATGTCGAGTGGTCGGCAGTCGACTTGAAATGCTTCCTCATCAAAAACTTTCTGTTGGGACGTTTGTTAGAAATAATCTTTTCTTTATTGACAAATTGATGACTATTCTGGTGCCGAGACAATGTCTGCAGTTATCCATAAGCTTGATAAACACGAGCATCAAACGCGACAATCCGGATCACAGAATCATGTAAAAGGGCAGTGCAAAACCACAACATCTTGACGACAATATAAAAATGTAAAATACTGTAAACTTAATCCAAGACAGCGCCGCTTCATGAGCCTCTCGCCTCTGAAACGAAAGTAAAGACAAAAATAATACTATTGATAACAATAACTGTACCTAATGACATAACTTTCATTCACTAATGGAAACAATGGATGCGTCCTGAAGTATTACTGTGGTAATAGTGTGTACAAAGTTCATATAATAATGATGTGTGGGACACCAGACCCAAAGAATTTTACGAAATTCGTTCAAAAGCTTATAAACATTTTGGGCTGAGTGCCAATTAAGGTTGTAACTTGCACCCAATTATAGATAAGATTTAAATTTTTACATTTGTGAGCACTTGAAAATCATTTCTGTTAAAAAAGGTTTCTATCATCAGCAAAACTGAGAGTGAACTACTTGAATTCTCATTACAGCATTTATCTTTTTTTTAATCTATTTTTTAATCTAATTAAAACCTAAAAATATAATGTTGACTGAAATTATTATGCATGAAAAATATAAAAGAATACATACTTAATAGTAGTAAAATTTTACAAAAAGCATTACATCATACCGTTTCGAAACGTTAATCACTCTACATTTACATGCTAATCTACCACAGTTCGTTAATACCTGGTTATTTTAAGATCTTAGAGGTTATAACCATCCTTACCATCCATGGTATCAAAGTAAATACAAGGCGGCAATCACTCATGTTAGGCTAGCAACAAGTTCAAGTAGCCGGACACTTCAGACCCGCCCGCAGCTGACATTTGTAGCAAAATGTTCTAAAATTACACACTGCTCACTTCTATCACGAATACTTAATATATTTGTTGGACGAGGCACAATTATGGTCAGTCCGCCGTGACGGACCGCTTCGTTTGACACGGAGGTCGGAACCGGGCTAAGCTTTCGGATAGATGAGGTACTACATTGTGTGGATCTCGTAAACTCCTAAATTGCGGTTTTAACGAAGATGTTGGGATTTTGGAATAGTAAAGGGAAGAGAATTTGAGCATATTTTACTCAGAAAAGATGTTCATAGATAATTTTAAATTAAGAAGGCCGCAAGGGAACACTATGAGACCATACAACGAATTTACAGCATCTAAAATTATATGAGAGATGTCTAATTTTCAACACCTGTATGATATTATCGATGTTTTAATAGTTTGCACAAATATGAGAAGGACATCAGATCAATGTTACCCAATTAAGCGTGATTGTCGGCACCTTTGTTTTGCTGACCAAATCTTTATCAATTTAATTAATAATGTTGTTTTACAGATCCTGAATCAAAAAATTTAGTTATCTACGATAAGATAATTAAATTATCGCTCATAGATCTTCTTTCAATGCTTACAGGTGCGTAATTTGGAAAACGGTAGCTTTGTGCATTGCAGATTTAATATTTGATAAGAGATCGTAATCAATTTTTACAAAGCATTGAAATTAGACTTTACTAAATTATTAATTGAGGTTTATTATCTGGAATTGATATCTACGCTTGATTATTGTTAAGAGACGAGTCAGATTGCTATTGATTGTAGTTGTTTATTACATTATCATAATCAATTTCTAATTATTTCCTAGTGATTTCTACTTTTCTATAACGTGTACTTCTTGGTCACTCGATGCCTCCTCTATGATTCGTGGCTGACCGGCGTCCTCGGTCGGCCGCCTCTAATTACGGGCGAGAGCGCTCGATCTGTCGGAGACAATGTCTACACTTGTACGGTCATTATTACGTGTTTTTCGTCACGACACCTGCTTGGCGGCAATGACAAATCCTTAGCCATTAGTGTACTACAAAACGTTCTTATTAGCATTCTCCACGCACGTGCGCCTTTCCATTCATTCACTTACGTTTCACTCGTAATTTTATTACTAGGGGTTAATTCCTCAAGAATAGACCTTAAACATTTATTATACGTGAACTTCGATCAATTATAGTACACATATAGTACAATTATTGATCGAAGTATGTGAACACATTTTATGAAAAGTCAAAATTAAAATGTCGGAATATATTCTGGCGAGTACGTTTTTCATGCATGCAGTACCTATAAAAGAGTTACTTGTACATTAAAATTATACAATTATACACACAGTACATTATAAGAATATTCATGAACTAGTTGGATACCTGCGAAGCAAATTGAACTTCTAGTGTAATAAAAATATGTGTAATGCTATAACAAAGTGTGTGTTTTTCTTCGCCGTATAAGTTAGTGACTGCTAATTAATATACGTCGGTTACAAAGCAAGGACACAGTGTTTCCAAATACGACTATTCATGCAAAACCCTGACACGGCTCTGAGTGACAAGGTAAATGATAATAATTATTTAAAACTGTACTACTAGACAGAGCTACATACAAATAGTCAAAATAACAGCAAAATGAACGAGGCCGTCATTGTTTTTCAAATTGAGCTGATACTTATTAATTTTTTGATAAAATCATTAGATTGTCAAGGTTAGGTGCTTATCCGAGGTTTTTTGGTCTAGTATGTTTGAGTTTATACAGATATATTTTAATGTATGGAGATGAGAGGCCAATAATATTGCTTTATTTAAAGGTATGTTTAAATTTTTATAATATTCACTATAGCTATTATAGGTACCTAAAGTTCTCGGCGGCGGTGACCTCTCGCGCCCGGCCCTGATTCAGACCATGGTGCGGAGCGAGAGGGAATGGGATGCGGTCGCCTCCTTCTGCGAGGCAGTAATGCTAGCGAAGGAGGAGGCCGAACACGCGAGGGAGAGGCAACTCTCTTCCTCACGCACCGCCGCGGGAGGCCCCGGGCGTTGGGATCGTGAGCCATTCTCCAGCCACCGTAGGCGCGGGCTTGAGGACGGCGAGCAGGGGTAGCTCACCGTCCGGTAAGGACCAGGCCCGGGTCGACGGCGCGGCGTGTTCCTCGCGCGCCTCAAGGAGCTGTCAGCACCGGGGACGGGGCCCCATAGGGCCATTGCCTGCCGGGGTTGCGGGAATGTTTTAACGAGATACCGCGGCCCCGGAACTTAAGGGCAGCTGAAGGAACAGGGTGGGTTTTTAGTCAGTAGAAGTCTGACACACCCTTCCGCTTAACCCAGAGCGAGAGATGTCATTCGATGATTTTCCCACCTGAAAAATAAAAAAAAGGTCTAGATGGTCTTCTTTTCTGGAAAACATTGTTTCTTGTCATCCATACTAATATGTATTATGAACGCAAAAGTCTGTCTGTCTATTACGGCTTCACGACTGAACCGCTGAATATTTTTTTTAAGTCCCAGGGTCAAACATGTCCTACTTTTTACAAAAATTTCTCCCTAAGGACTGAAAGTTTGAATGAAAATAAAATAAATACATACAGCTGAATATAGTATCTCCTCCTTTTTTGAAATTGGTAAAAAACAAAGTCTCACCGTCAAAGTCTGGCAACAGCTAGTGCGTATAAATAGTCATGCTCAAATATACATTTAAGTCATTATTAAAAACAGCTAGGCAAATTTTATAGGTTACTTTACCACCGATGCTGCCAATAAATATTTAAAAGCAGTATTTTATTTGATACCCACATAATAACTATCATTTAGAATATGGCACACAATTTTGTTGGATCAGATACGTACGTCAATTACGTCGTTTGCCACTCATGATTTCTATAAAATTATCTACGTGCTACGTGATTCTTTAGTAATTACCTACCTATCATGAAATAACCATTTTAAAATACACAGATGTATGGAGAGGGAACGTACATCGATCAAACGGTTCTTGCGGCTGTTTTGAGGTCACGCTGGATGAATAATGCGCTGGGCACATTAACGGTCATTATATGCAAATAATATTACACACATTAGTATCATGTACTGTATACCCGTTTATTATAAGTGGATACATTCATATTGCAGACATTTTTTTTTCCACAGCATGAGTCGCTTGTTTAGTCACCAATAAACGCGAAATCGAATGCATTCGGTATTACGGAATAAATCGGTAATAATCGTACAGCGCCGAAAGTCACTCACCTAATGAAGCATGACAATTAACTCCTGAAAAACTTGAATTCGCATCCGATTGGATAAAATTAATCAATGGCAGACCGGTGCCGTCAATGGAATGGATATTTTATGTTCCCGTGGGCGAAGAGTGGGCTCCAATTTGTCCGCAGTTTTTTAATTAGTATGGATGTGAGAGAAAACGAATTGGATTTATGCTTGCGACCGACGTGCGCGGTCCTGTGATTATTTGCGTGGTG
The DNA here is from genome assembly GCA_943138885.2 of Tholera decimalis. Classification (NCBI taxonomy): domain Eukaryota; kingdom Metazoa; phylum Arthropoda; class Insecta; order Lepidoptera; family Noctuidae; genus Tholera; species Tholera decimalis. Next base: position 33,693,804 of record OW964553.2, read on the forward strand.
CAATATAAAAAGCAGAAAAAAGGCTAATATTTTATAGCTTCGTTAAAACGTGGCTCATTAGCGCAGAATTAATATTACTAGCGTAGTGATTTGTCATTAGTTCAGCTGGGAATTAAAACTAATTGGCATTTTTGAATAGCCTCTTAATTTGTGTTTTTCATTTGGCCGTCATTAGGTGGTTTGTTTTGGTTCATAGGTGCGTCGGATGAAGACGTTACGTGACGTGTCGGGTCCCACGTGGCGGCGCGCGGGTTGCGGGGGTAGCGGGTCGCTCTGGGGCGCCGGGTTCCGCAGGTTGCATCGTCTTCCGCCCCGCTCCCGGCTCTAATTAGGCTCACATTCTCATTCCGTTTTCGCGTTTAATTTCGCCGGCGGTTTCGCCTTAATTACATTATTCGCGGCGTGCGGGCGACCGGCTGTTCTTGGGGAACCCTGCAGTTAAAACAAGTGACCGATACGTTTACTTACATTAGCTTTTTTACTAAAATTGTTTAAGTTTTAATGCGGCTTAGCACTGTTGTTATTGTACCCTGATGATTGTGACAGGAAATTGTTTAGTTCTCCAATGTGACACGAAGATAAGTATGATTAATAACCTCTATGGTTTTCACGTCCAATCATTTGTCATTGTGTTATCATTTTTTAGGGAATCCCAAGCATTTTGTGTCGAATCATCACGTTTATGTAGCTGACAAATGTTTGAAGGTAAACGATGGAAAGCGCGGAAGTAAACATTCACTAACAAGATGACTTACACTTTCGTTCGGAACCTGCAGTTCATCGCGATAATTGAAAAAAAAATCACTTAACAGGTAAATAGAGGGGCTGCGAGAAGGCTCATCGCAGCTCGCTTTGTTGTCGGGTGGTTGCTAATAAGATTTTTAAACGGCAACAAAGTATCCAATCAATGGGGCTTGAATAATGAAAACGGCACCTGCCAAGTTCTCAGCCCACCCCGCCAGCCTAAACACGCACCGTGCTTTCACAATAAAACATATTTTAAACCTTAATACCAATAACAATAAGATACGATTCACTATTAACTTGACACATTGAAATACGTATAGACATAAGTTTGAGTAATTATATATGACAGTTTCGTGTCCCAAAACAGGTGCTTGGTTTTTTATGGACGCATGTTAGGCAGAGTTTACGAAATTACCTAACTGAAAAAAGTGAAAACTAAACTTTAAAAAAAACGATAACTAGTAATGTGGGTAGAATTCACATTACTAGCAATCTTGTTATTATTAGGTAGGGCCACTTGTAGATCAGCACACTAAGGCTGTGAGTCTACTTAACCGGACTTTCCTGTGGTGACCTCTAATAAATTAAAGGCCCCCAGCCAGGGCTTACAAACTAAAATATACTTAAAAACTAATGACCGCACGCTAAGGGCACTCCCTGTGGAGTACGGGCCTCGGCATAGCGGGGTCATTTTGGGAGGGCAGCAAAGGGACAGGCTGGGTCATATTATTTACGGGAGTATTTATTGCTACTGGCTCAGCATCGCGGACTGGCTCGTTTGGCAAAGGTCGGGGAGGATTTTCATTACAAGTACGCGGACGTCGCGATGGGCCTCGTCGGCGAGGCCGGAATAAGGAACGCGTTCTGTATTTGTGTTTTCTAAGAGTGCTGGTTTCCCTACTGCTCTCTTGTCGGATGGTGGTGGGGTCGTCAGGCTCGTCTAGGATGTTACGCGGGCGACGAACCCGAGAAATCTTGGAGGGTCTGTATCGGGCGGCCGATACGATCAGGGGGTTAGTGTGGGTCTCAGCAGAGGTGAAGTAACGCACTGACATGCGTTTCAACACTTGCTTTATGGTCGGGAGTTTGAGGTCTACGTGGAGATCCTCGTTCCTACAGAACCAGGGCGCGCCCGTGGCCTTTCGGAGAAAACGGTTCTGAACGACTTGCATCCTATGGATCTGATTGGGACTGGCATGAGCAAATACCGGACAGGCATACGTCATGATAGGACGTATGCATGTCGTGTATATTCGGATTTTACATTTAAGGGAGAGCTTGCTGTGTTTATTCAGCAGGGCGTGGAGCCTACCGAGAGCGAAAGCGGCTCGCGAGCGAACCGACTTTATGTGCTCACTGAAGTTGAGAAACTGGTCGAGGATCACACCTAAGTATTTGGCTCGCTTCTCCCAAGGGATTGGCTTGCCGAACATAGTGATCGGGCGTGGGGGGGTGAATTTCTTATGCTGGCGAGCCCTGCGAAACAGGACTGCTTGACTTTTGTCGGGATTTACCTCAATCCTCCATTTCCTAAACCAATCGCCTAGTGCGTTGGCTGAGGTCTGGAGGGTATGAGCGATGTTAACGGGATTATGTCCCGAGTAGTAGATGGCCGTGTCGTCGGCAAATAGGGATAACTCTACTGGGGGCTTTTTGGGGATATCGCTAGTGAATAGCGTGAAGAGTGGGGGGGAGAGCACGGCGCCCTGAGGGACGCCGGCTCTGATAGGGCGGGGAGTGGAAAGCGCTCCTTCGATACGATATCTGAAGGAGCGGTTCGACAGGAAGTCTCGAATGATGAGCACGAGACGGTCCGGCACACCTAGTTGGTAAAGCTTATAAATTAAGCCATTGTGCCAGACTTTGTCGAAAGCCTTTGCTATATCAAAGAATAGGGCCCCCGTCACCAGACCGCGTTGAAAACGGCCGCTAATGTGCTCTACGATGCGGTGGGCTTGGTGGACACTGGAATGATGGGCTCTAAAGCCGAACTGTTCGTTAGGGATTAGGCTCTTGGCCTCGACAAAGTCCTTGAGCCGATTAAGAATAATCCGCTCGTAGACCTTGCCGAGGGCGCTGAGCAGACTAATGGGTCTATAGCTAGTCGGGAGGTTCTTGGGCTTTTTAGGTTTTGGGATACCTATCACTATAGCCTCTTTCCAAGCTTGTGGAAACAAGTTGTTGGACAAGGCGCCATTGAAGATGGCAGTCAGTAGGACTAAGATCGTACGTGGGAGGAGTTTAAGTGCCCTAGTGGTCAGTCTGTCAGTCCCGGGAGCTTTCCTAGGTTTGAGTTTCTTGATGATCTCCTCCACCTCGTCTTCCGTGACGGGGGGGAGGGGAGCATCAGGGTCCTCGACAGGGGGTAGGGCAGATCTACGTTCGACCTCAGCATCCACGTGGGCAAGGTGGGCTGGGTCGACTGGTTGGGAGCTGGGAGAGCACTGTGCCTCCAGGCTGTCGGCTAGGCATTCGGCTTTGTCTTCGTCGTCGAAGGCAATGCTTTTGTCCGGGCGGATAAGGGGAGGCATTGAGGCAACCTCAGTGGCGCGCATATTCCGCTGAAGTTGCCAGAAGGCATGGTGGGTGGGTTCCAGTTCGCTCAGGGTCTTGTCCCAGCCGGCTTCACGCCACTCTCTGATGCTGTTACTTACTTTGCGCTGTAAGTACCGCATGAAAGTTTTGTTATTCTGGCAGGGGAAAGCTCTGTAGGCACGGACTGCTGCGTTCTTCTCAGTCAGCAGGGCCCGTACATCGTCCGGGAGTTTCCGGCGCCAGTGCTCTGACACCGGAATCTCCTTTGAACAGTCGTTCAAGACAGATTGCACGTGCTCCGTGAGTGAGTCGATCGCAGCCGTCGTGTCGGCGGCGGACTGGATGTGGTCGGGGATCTTGTCCAGGTGAGGAGACGTGTTGGATTTCAGCAATTCGCCTACTTTCCTCCAGTCAGTGATCACCTGTGTGGGTGGGGGGCGGTTAGGGTCATAGGGACCCGATCTCGGAGTTAACTCCAAGATCACCGGTCTATGGTCAGAGTCAAGTTCGTCTACCGTCTCTAAAGAGTGCAAACGTAAGTTCACATTCTTCAGGAGGGCAATGTCGAGTACGTCGGGCAAGTGGGATGGCTCGAACGGATAATGAGTAGGCCGCATAGGACCTATGATATCTATGTGGAGAGGTGTGCAAAGGTCGTATAGTACCTTCCCACGGGGGTTGGTAATACGACTACACCATGCGGGATGTTTGGCATTGAGATCCCCCGCTATAAGGACGGAGTCACTCATGTCAAGAAGGGCTGTAAGGTCGCTTCGTAGTGAGGCGTTTATCGAAGTATTTGAATCTACGTCGCTGTGCGGTGGGAGATACGCGGATACTATTGTGATAGAGGGATGGCCCGTCATGCCTAGCCGGCAAACGGATACCTCTAAGTGGGCAAGGGGCGGCGGATCCATAGGGATGCAGTGCAGGGAGTTCCTATAATATATTAGAGTGCCACCTCTGTGGCATCTAGTCCTATCGTTCCTAACTAGCCGGTAGTTGGCTACCTTGGGATCCCTAAGGTGGGGTTTGAGGAAGGTCTCTTGGACCAGAAGGATGTCGAGACTATGATCGCGAAGGAAAGTCGCGATCTCGTCCCGTTGATTAGTGATGCCATTGGCATTGAAGTAACCTAGCTTTAGGGATCGGGGCTTTAATCTCTTACTAGCCGTGTTATACATTATGGCTGTTTAAAAAGGTTGTCAAAATGGCTTTTTACATCAGGATACTTATAGTATACCTGAATCAGGGATTCAATGCTTTTGCAGGCCACGACCTCCTTTGCCATTTGGATGGCGCGGGGGGACTGGAAGAAACTGAATGTATTCCCAAGGATGAGGAACGCATCGAGTTCCGGCTCATCCGAGCGAGGGAGTGACTGGGGAGGAGGTGGGGGCTGAGAAGCCACAACAACCGGAGCGGAGGGCATGATGGGTTGATCCATCAGCCCAGGGACTTTCGGCCTTAGTGCCGGGAAGTTTTGGGCGTGATTCGCCGCCGTCCAAGGAGTTGGACGCTGGGGACTGAGGGTCTGGGGGAGCTCAGACGAGAGTGTAGGACACTCTCGTCCCTGGCGTGCGCTAGCGCGCGTTGCCAGTTTAGGGGCGGAGGTTTTCGGGGCTTTCGGACAGCCTCGGTAGTTGGCGGGGTGGCCGGATTGCCCACACAGCACGCAGCTGGGCGGGTCTGGGCACTGGGACCTATCTTTTGGGCGACTGCACTCCGCGGTGCCGTGATCGCCCAGGCACTTTACGCACCGGGGTTTGCCGAAGCAATTCCGTTGCGCGTGGCCGTATAACTGGCAACGGTGGCATTGGCCTACCGTGCCACTTTTGTGTGGCTTCTCAATGAGTATTCCTGAAAGACTGCATACAGTCTTCAGCGCAAAGATGGGGTGGGGACCTTCGGAGACGGGGTGGCAGATGACGAGGACGTTGTTAGACGCCCTGCCACCTCTGCCGTGCATACGGTGCACCTCAATCACCGGGATGTTCTGTGACTCTAAGTCGCAGACGATCTCGGTGGTGGGGATCTCACTGGGGATCCGGCAGAGGACCACCCGAACGGGCTTGCTCTCATGGAGCGTATAAGTGTGGTGGGGGATATTTCGAGCCTTGAGTAGCTTCGAAAGCGCGCGGTGGTCGTTAGCTGTCGCTAACCCTACTTTTATGCCGTTCTGAACGGCGCGGGCATTCGTGTAGGCGATGCGTTGCTCGCCACACGCTTTGGACACGTTTGTCCAAGCCCCCTTGTCATGGATGAAGATGGGTGGGGGAGGGATGGTCTTGCGCACTGAGGCGCTGACGACTGGGGTTTGGGTAGGGCTGGGCCTAGTGGCCGAGGAAGAGGAGGGCTGGCTCTGCACTAAGCGTGCTGGCTCGGGAGGGGAGAGTTTCTTGGCCTTAGGGGCCTGAGTGGAGGACGAGGCCTGCGACCTCTTCTTCCTCTTTCCCTCGACGAGGATAAACTCGTCGGAGGAAGAGGTTTGGTCGGAGGAGTGCTCGGACTCCGCTCGCTCCGAGCGCTCAGAGTGTATGCTCTCTGCGCGCTCCGAGCGCTCGCCTTCCGAGCCCTCTTTTTCTTGTTCCTCCTCCTCAGAGTCCATTTCGACGTCTGGGGGAGAGGGGGACCTATCTGCGTTGGGCGCGGGGGTGGGACCTAAATCTGGCTGTGGGGAGGGAAACACCGCGGGGGGTAAGGAGTCAATCTCCTCCTCATATTTCCTTTGTAGGGCGGGGTTTTCAAATAGGATCTTTCCTAATATATCGGTTGTTCTATTTAACCGAACCGTTAGGGAATCTACTTTGGACACGAGATCCTCAATCCTGTCCTCCATATTGGAGGCGACAGAGGTGGGCATCCTAATCTCCTAACCCTAACATAAGCGCCTCGAGGAGACACGTCAAACGTGAGCTCCCCGAGCAGACGGTCCCCAAAGAGCCCTGCCCCGGAGTTTCTCCTAACACTTCGCTACCGAGAAGAGAAACCCAGACAAACTCGGTAGCTGTGTTGCCGTCTGAGCAATCTTGTTAACCCTCCAACTAAGCTAAATATGCTTGTGTCTGGAGTGGGTTCACGGCAATAGTGTAATGAGTGGGGTTCGAACCCGTGACCTCTCGATCACAAGTCTGACACCTTAACCAATAGGCTATTGACGCTTTACTATAACTTAACTTACCAACTAATCTATCTCATATTGTTCATTCGCTTAAAATTTGGCCACCCTCTATTTATCATTTATTCGCCACTTACGGGTATTTACTTATTTATGTGTGTTATAGGCGGGAAATACGTACCTACATACTTTACTCGCCAGATAAGTAACGGTTTTCCCGAACTCCTAATAAGTGCAATTTAATTAATAAAATCTCGTGAATTTGGAAACAACGCTTATTAGCTAGAGGTACCAAAATAGATATATTAGGTATTCATCTTTCCTCAATGTGCTTATATGACAATGACAGCAACTTTATTCATCGACAAAAAGTGCTGTTGGGTTTTTATATTAAAAATTGTTTAGTAGTAGCCCAGAGTTTGGAAATCGGCAGAGTTATACCCCTATAGTCCTACAACTGATCTCTCTCCAGTCATGTCAGATCGCCATCCCATGGGACTATGACTCGTAGTCCGATGGACACTCTCATAGTCTATGAGAGTAAAGAGCAGAACAGAGAGTGGCACCGTATCTGCGCACATATTTGTTCACTATAAAACCTCTTCCACCGCTAACTAAGCTCCCCTGAGATTAACCACAGTGACAGAAATAGGCCAGGAAGACTATAATTATAATAATATTATTTATCGACACAAAACTATCCGTGAGTAATTATTTAATTACACTTCTTGCATATTGAAAAAGGCGGACTTGGTCAACTATGAGCGATGAAGAGATGATGCAATATGCAATATGCAGCAATAATAAAAAAAAAAAACTTAAAAAAGTATACAAAAAGCTAGTACTATTAAATAGAAATCTTCACAGATAATAATAATAAAATAAATGTGGACTCAAAAATTCAATTAAAAAATTAAACGTATTAGTGTTCCCTAAGAACAGCACTTTGACAGCTTCAGCTATGTTATCCGGCCCGACACACTAATGAATACAAAATGAGATGTATCACGCACACTCCGATTAAGACCTCAAATCCTCATGGCTTGAAAGCCTAACGCGTTGCAGAATTAACCAAACAAAGACATTAATACCGCGTAGTTCGGGCGCGATTTAACGAAGTGCGATAGAGTTGCGCACGCGACGCCGCTCATTAGGACGCACGCAACAACGACCGGGGTTCACGGCATACCGAGCCCTTATAGCCTTCATTAGACATGCGCCAACAAGTGTAATGACTTTCCTCACGCTGTACAGATACAGACCCTGATTCAACCTGCACGTAACATTTACAACACCATTGCACCAATCATATTTGAAGTCTACAGCGTTAATTAATCACGATACGCTCGTTAGTACCCATCAACTCATTATAAAATCATAGTCACCAGGTACGCTATTGATAACTTTATTTATCATGTACAACCGTCGATGTAGACGTAGGAAATAAATCTTGAACCAGCTACAACCCTTTATCCTGTTGGACACAGAAATTAAGCAAATTACATTCAGCAAAGCAAATCGTTCCAAAAGAAAGGGCTACTGAAATAATTGTCTACTTTACTCTCGGAGAAATAGAATTACAATCTAAATTAATTACGCTTTTAAAGCGTCCGTTATTCTTAATTAGTTTCTGCACCGCAGCGGAAGCTCCGCGCCGACTCGCGCTCTCTTAATGAAGGGTAGTTTCAAATCAGTGCGTTTGATCAACTCTGTGCAGTCTTAATTACGCCACCCGTTCCGCGCGGGACAATCCGGTTATTTATGACTACATAAGCTTGATTATTCTTTAATGAATACTTGTTTTAAAACGTTTAATTAAGTTTTATGGCGACAGGGCCGCTCAGACGGCACGGGCGTCCCGCCGCTCCGCCGGCCGCGAGCTAATTGGATCGGGTTGACGCACCCCCTCCCGCGACCCGCGCTAACCATCCTCACCCCGCGCCTGCACCCTTACCCCGCTACTAATTGTATGAAATTGCTAATTGGAAAATTTTATAAACGCGGCCGCCCGCAGGCCTACCTCGAACTACTGCGCCCTGACCAAGGGTTGCCAAGAAAAATTAAACAACGGGTCAACATCTCAAAAAGGTCAAAGTGAAAATATCTTTTTATCCCAGAGCTCTGAATTTTAGATACTTTGTTAGGCCGGTGGTCAGCCCATGTAACTGTTGCATGCAGTAGCTGCAGACTGTAACAATGTGTGGTATTGTCCTCAGGGCGTGTAGTTGTGGTGGTCGGTGCGAGCGGTCCCCGCTCCAACCGTCAAGCTGGCAGCGAGCGCGTTGAGCATGAACCCGCACTACCACGGGTACGCGGAGCTCAGCTCGCCGCACCCGCCCTCGCCGGAGGCCGCCTTCGCCGCCAACGGCCACGACTACCCGCACAACAACAACAACCCCGCGCTCAAAGAATGCGCCGGCTGCAACGGCAAGATCGTGGAGAGGTTCCTCCTGCACGCGCTGGACCGGTACTGGCACCACGGCTGCCTCAAGTGTGCCTGCTGCGGCCAGGCGCTCGCCGACATGGGACGCTCCTTCTACTTCAAAGGTGGAATGATATTATGCAAAAGCGATTACACAAGGTGAGCCAGATTTTTATCCCTCATAATCGAATTATTTCCAACTTCTCTTCAACAGGACTAATTGGTACCTTTTATGGTTTGGTATTCCAAGAGTTCGACTTCACATCGATCTTTCCCATTGATCATCAATATAAGGTTTAGTTTTTAGTCCGTCATCTGACGATGACAATGGCGTGTCTGTCAAACGCAACGTGCCAAAAAAGTATACCGAGAAAGCCGCAGGCGCATTGTTATGAAAATGCTTCGAACCGTTGTGTTTTCTACCTGGGGAGGAGCAAAAAGTAAACAGTTTTGCACACAACAAGCGATCGACGGCGTCCCGGACCAACTAAATTGGTCTCGTTAAAGAAAGCTAAGGACTAATTTAAGATGTAGGCAGCAAAGTTTTTATTCGCAAACCATCACTAATAACTCTTTGTGTGTCAGTATACCGCGGCTGTGTTGAGGTAACTAGCTGCCTAGCGTTACGGCTATATCTATGATTATGGAAATTTTATGTCTCTTTGCAAACTAATGAATAACCATAGTCGTTTCTGCGACGCTGTTGATAAATAGACTGTGTGTAGGCGATTTATTTCAGTACTTATTTCCAAAGAATAAGACAGTTCATAGAAATATAGGCCAATAAATTCCTTCAGCTGTATGGCTATATGCAATTATGTCCTGAATTCCATTAAGTTTTACACATAATCTTAAGTGATGTGGAATTACGCACAATCAATTCTTTATAATTACTGTAAATGTTGATAATTGTTTACTTCGTTAAAATAACTACAAATGTCTGCATTTATGTGTTGATAATTACGGCGTCCATAGCAAAAGTCCCCAGCTAATGTTTATGCAAGGTTCTTGAAAATTGTTTATGGCCCATTTGCTGTACATGCATAATAATTAAGGGACACTAATAAAACAGACAAATAATACAATCATTTATTGAACTACTGCTTCAGTCATAAACAAAGAGTTGATTCTATATTATTTTATTTAAAAGCTGCATCTGCCTACAAACAAGGGCAAACAATTACTATAAAAGTAGAATATAAAACGTGGCTTGAAATAACAGCCCCATAAAATAATATGTATTAACTAGCAGCTATTAAAAGAAGCGGTAATCATGGGGTACATATGAAAGTTGTTCACAAATAAGTACAAATTCGGTTTTCGCTATTGTAGGTGGGTCTGTAGTAGTCGTGGAGGATATGCGGGCGGCGCGGCGCGGGCGCAGCCTCGCACGTGGACCGCAGCTGTCTGACCCTGCGCATTAATTAGCTAAACGCATACCATTCCATACAATTATTTTACTCCATTACAGTGTTAGACATGCCACATTTTTTTATTTTTTTGTCTCCAACGTTCCTTTGATGTTTTCAAGCCCGTTTAAAAGATTTGTGTCAAATTTTTGTCGAATAGTTCAGCACTTGCCCCCTTCCTTCCGTCATCACAGACGCCTATAATATCTCGTTACGTTATTTAGCCCCTTCTATTTGTCGTTCATATAAATTCGTTTTACACTGATTTCCCTTGTTTACCGGCGGTTGTGAGTTAAACTAGAGCGAAGAGTGGGCCGACCGCGGCGCGGGTCGTGCGTCGTAGATTCGATAAAGCTCGTCTCACAGTTGACAGAGACGGCGCGGCCTAACGAGCGGGGCCCCGACAGGTGAGGGGCCACAGAGGGGGATGAAGAAGTGCGGTTCCGTGCATGTCTCTGCTGATTGACCCGCGTCACTCGGCAAACAACAACTAACGAGTCGGCCCCGCGCCTCCAGGTACGGTAATTCGCTCGAATCGCTCCCGCGGCGGTCGCGCCGACTTTACTTACACGCCTTCACTGATTGAGACTCCTTAACAAAATTAACGCTCTCTCACGCAAACAACTGGCGCGTTTATCCGCCTCCTTTTGTCCCGATATGATGGATTGCGGTCTAGCTCCACAAAGACGCTGATGATGTTACGTGCTGCTGATTACTGTGTACCGACGAATTAGCCGCCGAGGTGTTACGCCTCGTGTGCGAGACTATAAAAGCGGCGGAAGCGTTACATAAACATTAAGCTGGCTTAATTCGAATTTTATAATGATTTATAGCGTCGGCATTGTTCGACATTAAGACATTATGTTTCATATGTGTGGGCAATAAGCAGTACGGAGGGCGGTCGTGTTGCGGTAGGTAGTACAGAATTCCTTGATTGTGTACAAATGAACCAAATTCAGTAGGGATTTCTCGACGTCAATCGGACCAAATTATTGGAGCCAGTCAGCAATCAGAAACCTGTCATAGCGCCTCTACGAGTTTTGAACATGACGAGTTTGCAAAGCGACGCTCGCTATTCCTGTTTACGATTTTTCAAATCTACGAAAATGAAAAGAGCATAGGAATAGCTTTTGTATATTAGAAAAGTGAAAACGTTGTTAAACTTGATATTCATTTTTCGTTACAGTAACATATGTTTTTTTTTTGTGATTAAGCCTTGATTTATATCTTCAAACATTTTTAAGTAGCAAAATTCCGCATCCATCTTTTTATTTACATCGCGATTCCGACACGCAATTACTTCATCAGCCCACTAACCTGGTTATTTCACACAGAACTGACCTACATCCACGATGCGTCGTTAAGACATACGTAGCTTCCCGCCGTACGTTGGTGGGACGTTGGAACGGCACGTCCACGCTGAAAGCAGGTTCGTTAGCCGTGCGGGCGCCGTCAATCAAGGCAATTGGTGCTCAATCGGCAATCAGCCGCCCGCGCGCCTAACGAGACCCCTCTAACATACCAACTTCTTACCCATTCTTACTAGCACTTTCGTTAACTAACGTCTATTGCAAAATGGTGTACAACAAGAATGCTAGTGAGTTCTGCGATATAAAATGTAAAAAATAAATGGTTTTCAGTGGATGCTCATCTAGGAAACCTTATGATACATAGTCCTATCAATAACTTAACAATTGAATTGCTGACCAAATAAATATTTCACTAAACTTTTCCAATCTTTCAACAAGTGAGGAATTGTGTAATCTATAGATTTGAAACATAATACTTCCTCTTGTAGAGACACTTATCCTGATAGTGAATATTATGAGTTATTGCAAACGTGAGTGTGTGTTATTGTGTTATTGTAGCAAAAATAACGATGCTCCTGTTATATTTGGTAGAAAGATGACTCAGTACCTAGAAACGATTTTATAGAATCCGATTTTCCCTATACTTGTATACATATTTAACTAGCTTTGTTAATAAAACCAACCACGGATCTGCATGAGTCTTTTTTTTCTAATGAAATCCCGTTTGTTTATTTTTCACTAGCTGCTGTACGCGACTCCGTACGGGTGGAAATTTTATTAAATCTATCCCACGGGAATTGTTCATTTTGTTCGTAAAAAGTAGAAGCCTATTCCAGATTATGATCTATTTTAGTGCCAAATTTTATCCAGATCCATTTTGGTTTTAATTTTAACAAACTCTAATTAATACAATCTATACATGCATCCATATTTCGAAACTTTCGCAGTTATAATATTAGTATAGATTAGCTGTGTCCGCAAATTCGTTCGCGTAGGCGATTTTTCCCGCATAAATCTCTATCCCGTTGATTTAGCTGTTGGTTGCCCTATAACATCCTCTATCTTCCAGTAAAAATCCCATCAAAATCGGTTCAGCCTTTGCTGAAATTAGCCCGGATAAACAAATGTGGTTGTTTAAGTATCGTATTAATTACTAAATTAGTATTAATAACTAAAAGCACTCGAGAAAACAGTTATTTTGGAATCACTGACAGACACTTCAATAGATATTTTAGTCCTTTTTAACCAACTTCAAAAAAACGGAGGAGGTTCTCAGTTCGTCGGAATCATTTTTTTTTATGTATAATCCCCGATTACTCGAATACGGCTGGACCGATTTGGTAAATTCTTTTTTTGTTCCAAAGGGATATTTTTGGTTGGTCCCATTATCATTATCACCATCACGTCAGGATCTGATGATGTAATTATGGAGAAATCGAAGGAACTCTTCAAATATTATAGGCACACCTATAGTGATTTGGGTATTTTTTCGGTCGGTTCGGTTTTATTTTTTGTTAAAAAGATTTTTTTTAGTTTTTAAGTCCTTAATCTCATTCTGTTATCGTGTACAATAAAGAGTGTATCTATCTAGATATATGTAGATGTAACACCTCTTCCTCGTCTCGTTAATACTCACATACGCTACACATTTATTTGCTTACCAAATCTCAAGGCAATTTGTCATCGACAATCAGCAGTTTCCCGTACTATCTCGAAGAGGTCTCGTTAGCGGAGGAGGCGCCTGCATCACTAACAAGACCCCTTTATACGACCGTCTTGTCCATCCTAGTGACAGTACACATCTTTTATATATTATGAATCTTGATCTTGTTGTTGTTTAAGGTGATTATTAAGGTAAATTGGAATGATGTGCTGAAAAATATCAGGTTCAATACTTGTTTTTTTTTTGTTTTATTAGTAGAATGTTGTATATCGCATTTTTATTATTATACTAGTACTCACGCGGGGCTTCACTCCCGTGGATTCTATCACGGTAAAAACATAACTCTCCTTTTTTGCAGTCGCGTAAAAAGTAGCCCATAACCTTCCTCAAGCTTCAAGCTACTTCCATACCAAATTGCATCCAAATCCACCCAGTACTTTCGAAGATTAGCGCGTTCATGCAAACAAACAAACAAACTTTTCCGCTTTATAATATTAGTATAGATTTAAAAAAAAAAAAATTATTGATGAGCCCGTTCTTGACCTCGATCTCACCTGATGGTAAGCGATATATGAGGTCTACGTTGGGACGAGCGAGCCCAGAAGATGACTGTTCATTCTTGCTTTGAAGTCACACGGGTCATATGTGGGAACATAGAAACCACAGAGAATTCCAAACCTTGGCCGTGCGCACAATAAATGTAGAGGACAAGACGTTATATTGACCAAGTGAAGATGGTACACTGCAGTACGTCTGGTAGCCCGGTAGTGAAGAAGTTATGTATACAGCTGTGCCTGCAACTTCGTTCGCTTTTGAATCAATATTTCCTAAGTGTTTTCCCCGCAAAAATCCTCTAATCTACCAGTGAAAGTCCCATTACAATCATTTCGCCTTTTCCATAGACAAGCCCGGATAAACGTATAGACTGACAAAATTTTAAAACAAGCGCTTGCGAAAACATGGTTATTTTGAAATCGCAGACAACTTCAATTTTATTTATATGTAGTATTCATAAGTATAGATGTATAGATTTGCGGCAATTTTAAACCGTTCCCATTTTCAAGTTAACGACGTGAACATTTCCTCTTTCTCATCAGTTCTACATTATGTCCTCATTTATACCCAAAGGGAACACAACATTTCACAGCGATAGCATCAGCGAATATATTTATTGCATTACGTCGAAATGTATATTTATTAAAACGCGTGTCCAGGGCGGGCGGGCCGTCCAATTTGGGCGCTCGTTAAATCGCAAAAGACGCACGGTTTAATTGCAACCGCTCGCCTCTAATGAGGCCCTGTATCCCGGACTCGGCCGTTCTCTTGCGAAAATTGACATTGTACGTAAATTGATGTCGCCAAAGCCTGATACGCGATGCCAAACGATGATGTTCCAGTGTTAATTAAAAATTGCGCTTCTATTAATTATGAAGTCATTAACTAAGCTAGACCGATGTGGGTGTTACTAATTACTGTTTATCAAAGATTTACGTATGAAAGCGATAGGAAGGTATATTTTTCTTTAGGACGCAAAACAATAAAAAGGCGCCTGAATTACGTATTGATATTGTTACGAGCAATGATCATACTTTTCACGAAATTGTTTTATTTTAAATCAGGCACTCCTTCTAAAACCATTTTGAATGTTACTATACCATTTGTGTCAGTTAAGCCTAAGCCCCAATAAGGTTAACCCCAGTTCCTGGTGTATTCCTTGCTAAAAGCGGTACTTCTTGTAAGTGGGGCGCCCGAAGCCATGTCTGATCTATTTAAAAGGCACAGACCGGATAGACGCGATTGGATTAGGCCGCCGGCGCATGTCCCGATTAATTTCGTTTGTCTCTTTGTCCGCCCGCTCGTCCGGCGTCTTCGGACCTCTAAACAGAACCTAAAGAGCGTCCAGCAAACGATCTTTGCCTACGATTCGATTACCGATATTCATCTCGGGCATTGAGGATGTTGCTTGCAACTTTAGGTCTTCTCCATTGGTGCATACAGACTTTCCTAATGCAATGAATCGGTTTTGCACTGCATACTGTGTACAATCTGTTTGTTTTTCTTAGAAATATTAATTTAAGTAAATGGTCTGAGGTTTGTAGGTCGTTTGAACCATAAAACTTTTCTAAATATAAAAATGCATTTCCATTTAGCAGTTACTGTAAAAAATAAATAATAACTATTCCATTGGAAGACTAGGTATAATTAACACTAATAAAAGTCACTTAACATTTGCCCTCGTTACGGTTTAATCACTTTTATAACACCTAACCAAATCCTATAATAGCTGGACACACTATACAACACTCCTCACTTCCGTGAACGAGGCAACGCGGAGCTTAATCAATTAAGACAGCCTTTAGCCGTTAATTGGTGATCTAAATATATTCGTACGTTTACAAGGCCGATGGCAGTTAGGTCCGACAGTGGGTACATTAATCAGGAGGAATTTAGTGGCTAGCTCCGGCGACGACATGCGATGTGCTTCTAGGCGCGATATTTGCTGAAGTGTAGATCATTCAAGCACATACATGTCGGTGTATTGACATTTGTCTGATATGACTGATGATTTGATTTTGGAAGCCTTTATTTGAACTTTAGTGTTGATTTACGTTCGTTAATCGATTTGAAAATTTTCCTTTTTTAATTGATCTTGTGTTTGGTGCATCATTTCAAAGATATCCGCTATAGAATCAAGGCTATATACAACGTGTAACAGAATAAACGCAATTCCTGAAAGTAGTTGGTTCAGAATCGGCTTCTGAATCGATTTCCGTCATAAAAAATAGGTGTTAAATTTTGATGGAAAAATCTTACATTTAACTTTCTTTTAAACACAGTATCATGACAAATTAATACAATCCTTAATTCAAGGAAATTGTGTGCGTCGGCCGCTAACATTGCATGAGTGTATTGCGTCTGCGTAAGGATATTGTATGACTTCTAATTTAATATTCTAATTGGGGTGTCTGGGGTATTGTGCTTAATCTGTTACACGTTGTATATGGGTCGCCCTTCCGAAGCCCGAAGAATTTCCTAAGATGGAACTGTTATACCCTACTGTGACTCAGTAAAAGACCTTGGCATTTATATTGATAAGGATTTGTCTTGGGGTCCCCAGTTGCAGGAAGTGAGCCGCAAACTGTTTGCCTCTGCGGGGTCTTTACGCAGATTGCGCAATTTCCTACCGACTGCTACTAAAACTGCGCTTGCCCAATCTCTTCTACTCCCTATCCTTGACTATGCTGATGCAAGTTATCCAGATCTAACTGAAGTGCAGCTAGATAAGCTTGAGCGACTCCAAAATTTTTGTATCAGATTCATATTTGGTTTGCGCAAATATGATCATGTTTCTGAGTTTCGCACTAAACTCAAGTGGCTGCCTATCCGCCTTCGCCGGAATGCACATATTTTATCATTACTCTACAGTATTCTTTTCAATCCAACGACTCCCTTTTACCTCAAAGAACGTTTTAAGTTCCTTCATGACACACATGTTAGAGATTTGAGATCATCAGAGAATTTGAGACTTTTGATGCCTACCCATTCCACAAAATTTTACGACCAGTCGTTTACGGTGCAGGCCATTCGGTTGTGGAATGGATTGCCGGTGTCAGTAAGACAAGCTCAGTCACTTGCTGTTTTTAAAAGCTCGGTTGCCAATCATTTTATTTCAAACTTATGATTATTCCTTTGCTTTCTCCACACGATGTTAAAGAACACATTATATATTTATTTATTTTATGTACTTATGTATTTGTATATATATTTTTTTTTTGTTGTATTTTTATTAGTTTTTCCGTTATTAATGAGTATTTGTACAGTAGTACACTAATATAGCCCTGCCCATTTTAAATAAAGCTCATAAAGTCCTTCCAAAGGTTGTCTGGAAGATATCGCTCTCAGCGATAAGACCGCCATTGTAACCAATTTTTTTTTTTTTTTACAATATTGTTATTTAAGTGTGATTCAATTATTGGTGTACAATAAAGTATATTCTATCTATCTATCTATCTATCTAAGGTGGGCAGTTTAAATTGCCTGGAGTGGCGACCGCGTCCCCGAACACATTTAACAGCTGACAATCTGGCTAGCCTTCAGGCTATGGGATATGACCCACACACGAGGATGCCCTTCCAGCAGCGGATTTCATTCAGCTGAAATTATGAATGCATGTGCGCTGTAAATAAAATAGTGTACGTAGACTGATAATAAAATCATGCTCAAAACTTTTGGCTTTCGCATCGATATTTACATACTTACAAAACTGTTTACATACTACAACTATTAACGTACTTACAAAAATTATATTTTATGGACACAAAAGTATCCATAAAATACTTTTGTAAAGAAAATATATAATGAAACTGCTTCAATCAAACGAACAAAAATTTTCTTTAAAAAAAATCAACTAATTAATGAATTATTAGGAATTCAATACATAAAACTATACTGATCTTTTGACTCATATCCTCCTTGTTTTCTTTTCGTATTTTATCTCAAATTACACATACTAGGAATTTCCCCAGTATCGTGGGTGCTTTTACAAACATTTAAACTCACATGCACAAACAGTCAGACCCGGATATGTGTAGGCCATACAAATATTTGTTCCGTTTGGGAAACAAACCCGCAGTGCGCTAAGCAAAAGGCAATTTCAGCCACTGCGCGAACTGTGCTGTCAAATATTATATCCATAACCGTTTCTCAAAGCCAAAATGCAGGTGGGCAAATATTTTCGACCGGTATTGTTTTTTTATTGTTGATAGACAACCGTCTCACCTGATGTTATGCGATGACGTGGTTGAAGATAAAGCACGCTTGCGAAGTAACCTATTCACTCTTGACTTAAAGACTCCCAGGTAACAAGAAACACAGACTCTGACAGAGAATTCCACTCCTTAGCTGTACGCAATCTTATACTCATATGGCTGTCTAAAGGAATGTTAATTCATTCATAATATTCTTACGTATAAAAGCAGCAGTCTATTGTTTTCTATGGTGGTGGTCCTACCGCATGGTTGGCACTCCTGTCACAATGTATCGGGAATTATAGTATGAATGATTCAAAATTTCTGAGAATCGAAGGTCTGTATTTATGCGTTGTATTTGAAGTGGTTAGTATTTATTCTTACAGCAGCAAATTTTCAACATAAATATTGAGTAGATTTTCAGTTACTTATCATCATATTTCAGGTCATATTTTGCAACTGAGTTATACGATAGCTATTTTAAAATTTGTTTGCTGGTCCGCAATTAATCTGTCTATGAAATTGGTATGGCGTATAGTTGCAGAGTATTGATAACCAAAAAATTTGCTTTTTGTTATCAATACTCGGGCTGTAATAAGTGATATAATAATAATAATAACCTCAATACTCAATACTCAATTCTTTATTGCATTCCACAATGTAGGCTTAGGTGGTAAACTAATTTTTTTGGAGACAATCGTGGACCCTGACGGGTACAGCAAAAGTAAGATGTGTGGAGAGGACTTATCATTTAAGTATCTTATAATCTATAAATTATTCTAAAAACTTAAACATTAAAATTACTAAAAAAATTATTTTTTGAGTTTCAAGGATTTATCATTCAAATATTCGTTGACACTGTAGTAACATTTGCTCAATAATAACTTTTTTAACTTATTTGTGAATAAATGGAGTTTTTTTTTTCTTTTCTTATTGATTCGGGTAACATATTGTATAATTTTATTGACATAACTAAAGGACTTGTTGAATATATTTTTAAGCGGGATGATGGTAGGTTGAGTCGGTTTTTGTGTCGGAGTGTGTATCTTGTTTGTATATCTTCTCGTTTAGTGTAAAAGTCTTGGTGTTTTTGAGCGAATTTGCATAATTCAAGTATGTATATACAAGGCAAAGTTAAAATATTTAGTTCTATAAAATGGGGTTTGCAACTGTCTATCTGTTGTATATATTTACCAGGATACGAATAAATTTCTTTTGAAAGGTGAACAGTGTAGGTACATCTGTACTGTATCCCCACATTATAATACCGTAGCTAAGCCATGCATAAGCATAGGCGTAGTATGTAACCAGGGCAGTCTCTAAATTTGTGGTTTTTTGACTTCACGAAAAGCGTATAAAAATTTTGAAAGTTTTGATTTTATGTTTTGTACGTGTGACTTCCAATTTATATTTTTGTCTATAGATTGTTATGCCTAATAATTTGAATTCATTGACTGTTTCTATTTTATGGTTATTAAAAGAAAAGAGTGCATTTAGAGGATTTTTTGGTGGGGATGGAAAGTTATGAGTTTAGTCTTTGAAAAGTTGATTTCAAGGTTGTGCTCGTTCATCCAGGTTATTATTTTGCCGAGAATTTCATTAAGGGTACTGTTTAGGTTTGTGTTGTTATGACATTGGGTGAGAATGGAGATGTCGTCCGCAAATAAAACGCAAGATCCGGTTTCTGCTATAAATTTTGGGAGATCATTGATGTAAATGAGAAACAAGAGACATCCAATAACACTTCCTTGTGGTATTGATGCGTTAATCGCCTTTCTATCAGACCGGAGCTTTTGAAGTTCGTTTATATTGTTATTGAAGTATTCTATTTCTACTAGCTGTGCTCTATTTTCAAGATAAGATTTGAACCATTCATATGATTTACCGCGGATCCCTAATCTATATAATTTATTTAATAAAATATTGTATTGAACTTTATCGTAGGTATCGTAACCTACCTCGTTGTTCAAGTGGTCACAAGCGCGACTTCTGATCATAAGGTCTTGGGATCGATTCTCGGATAGGGCAATAAGCGCTATTGTGTTTTTTAACTGACAAAAAAAAAAACGGAGGAGGCTATCAAGTCGACGCGTATATTTTTTTTATGTATGGATCACCGATTACTCGAAGACGGCTGAACCGATTTGGAAAATTCTTTTTTTGTTTGAAAGGGTATATATACTTCAAAGTAGGTCCAATTATCACTAAGTCAGGAGCTGATGATGGGATCCTAGAGAAATCGAGGGAACTCTTCAAATATTACATGCACACCTATAGTGATATGAGTATTTTTTATAGTAACTCGTGTAGTTGCATGCGAAAAGCGCCATTTGTGAAGTGGACCCGATGATGACCGCAGATGCCCACTGGAACTACTCAATATATAAGTAGGAATAATAAGTATTTCACTGGTTCCGATTCAATTACTTGAATTTGGTTATTAAGCACAATATACTCGTCACAATGCATATGGTGAAGTGAAGCTGATGGTGAAGTATCAGGAGAACTCCTCAACAATTAACGGTCCAGCATTGGGAAAAGTAATATTTTGTAAAAGGTTGAAGTTGACATTTAGGCTTTTCTAACTAGGTAAATTAAGAATCGACCAACTAAAAAGAGTGAAATAAAAACTTTTTACCAAAAAATTAAACCGACTTCTAAAAAACACTGCAAAGTGAAACGAAAATACAAAATTAAAGACACCGACTACCGAAATTAAGTTATTTTTCACTTTGCAGTGTTTTTTTTATTGAAAATAGGTTCGCGTTTGACCACTATCTCACCTGATGGTAAGTGATGATGTGGTAGAAGATGGAGCATGCTTATCTAAAAGTAACCTATTCACTCTTGACTTAAAGACTCCTAGGTTGTAGCTGTCGGGAAACACAGACTCCGGCAGGGAATTCCACTCCTTAACCGTACGCACAATGAAGGTATTCCCAAAACGTTTTGTGCGTATGGGTGTGATGTCCACCATGTAACGATGGCGCTTCGCCGTTTGTCTCGTAGTCCGATGATGGAACGAACGTGTTTTTTAGAAGTCCGTTTAATTTTTTGGTAAAAAGTTTTTAGCTATAAGAAAATTCTTAGTAGTAGCTCGGAGTTTGGAAGTTGGTGGTGTAATAGTCCCGAGCCCCGGAAAACACGATAAGCCGTTGATCTCGGCTGTTATTTGGACATATGTGTTAGTCGTCACGGGTAGTCAACGGGGAACCTTGTTACCCCGATACTGGATTGTGGAAGTCAGGCAGTCGCTCCATGTACAGGGTTGCCATCACCATATTTGCCGGCCCCAGACAAAGACTTATAAACCCTGGATATTTGGGCAAAATAACAGTTTTTCCCCGGACACCGTAGAAAAATACATTTTTGAACTTGAAACTAAAAACAACGATGTTTAATTATGCTTTTTAGGGTTCCGTAGCCGAATGGCAAAAAACGGAACCCTTATAGTTTCGACATGTCTGTCCGTCTGTCTGTCTGTCCGTCCGTCCGTATGTCACAGCCATTTTATTCCGAAACTATTAGGACTATACATGTAAAACTTGGTAGGTAGATGTATTCTGTGAACCGCTTTCCGATTTTAAGAGAAAATTAAAAAAATATTTAAAATAAAGGGGGCCCCATACATGGAACTGAAACTGAAAATATTTTTTTTCATGAAACCTATACGTGTGTGGTATCTATAGACAGGTCTTTAAAAATGATATAAGCGTTTCTAAAATGATTTTTTCATAAAGATAATCGTTTAAAAGATATACGCTTCCAAAGTGGTAAAATGTGTCCCCCCCCTCTAACTTCTATAATAATTAAGTGAAAAATCTAAAAAACCATATGTTGTAGATCTTAATGTAATCTTTCAACCAAAATTGGTTTGAACGAGATCGAGTCAGCAGTTTTTGAGATACAGTATATTTTCTAAAACCGCAAATATAACTTTGTAATTCATACAAATACTATGAAAAACAAAGTTATTTGGCGTAGTTGTATAAAATTGTAAATAAGCTAGTTTAAGAAATTTGTAAGGTTCTTTTTTTTTCAATAAATATATTAAGTATATTATATTTATTACTACGGAAGTAAGGAGGAAAGAAGGAGTTACTACGGAACCCTTCATGGGCGAGTCCGACTCGCACTTGGCTAATTTTTATTTACTGATAAAATGATAAAATTGTAGAGCTTTAGAACATTTTTAATAACAGTCTCTTCCTTGTCATTTAATTAACGTAACATAAACAATGAGATGAAATACCATAGGTAAATAATAATAGAGACCATGCTTTTTGGTACCCGTAAGACCAATGTGTGTACGGGTTTTACCCGGACGGTTATTGGAAAAATCCCCCCGGACGCCCCCGGACGCTCTCCAAACTAGGACAAATCCGGGAAAACCCGGACGGATGGCAACCCTATCCATGTAGAACACTATCTGCAGCTTCATCCTGGTTGGACTGGAAACCGAAGGAAAAAAGTTTAAGCAGACGATGACTCGCGCTGCAATACCAGTGAGATGATAAATAAATTGATAAACTAGACTGGATTGAAGGACTAACTTTTCTACCCCGTACCTACGCAAAATACACGCTTAAGCGGACTACAAGAGCCAACTGATTTTGCTTGATGCACGCACACATTAACATAATCGAAGTGTACGCCATCTAATGACGACGCTCATAGTACTAACGGTTTAACGAGATTACGTTGGAGTATTCTAATAGATGGCGCGACAACAGCGAGTAAGTAAGTTATAGATCTAACAAACAACTAGATGGAACAATTAATTTATTTTTATACTTATTTATACGTGGAGTTACAGGCAACCCGACTTACACACATCAACCATCAACAATTGCTTGCAAATGGGTTTCTTCGCCATTACTTAGCTGTTTACTAAGTTATTTTGCACTAAAACTTCATCCAAATGACACATTATAATTGCTCACACATTCATCTACTTAAAATTTAAATGTAAAACTATAGCTAAAATAAACACATGAGACTTCGCAACGTTACTCTAATGGGTTTAAATTTAAATACATTAGCATACTCGATAAATAAGATTCATTGTCTAACTCGTATAACTGGTTGAATTAATTATTATTATAAAGAAATCATTAATATTTCTTATGTATTGTATCATTCTGTGGAATCTGAGTGGAATTCGATATTGTTTATGAATGGAACTGTTGAGCGGTTTCCCTTATAAGATGAGCTGTACAATAAGGCTGCGTTTCCACCAGAGATGTGCGAGGATGCGTATCGAGGGATGTGTTTGTAAAGAACCAATAGAATCGCTTCATTTACCTCGCCTCGGTCAGCACAGCTCTGGTGGAAACGGCTCAGCGGAGCTAGATTTTTGCGCATACAAAACAAGCGAGGGATGTGTGCGAGGGATGTGTGCGAGAGATGTGTTGTGAGGGATGTGTTGCGAGGAATGTGTGTTGAGAAGGATGTGTTGCGAGGTTTGCGCATCCTCGCACCACACATTAATGCGCATTTTCACAGCTCCGCTACACATCCTCGTAGGCACATTTTCATCGCACAGCTTTGGTGGAAACCCCCACACATTTTCACAGCACAGCTAGACATCCTCGCACGACACATTTCCATCGCACATCTCTGGTGGAAACGCAGCCTAATAGTCTGACAGGTGATTTCAATATTCATTTGTTTCGAAATGAATCTCGTTCGTACTTGGCATCAACGTTGTGACTTCGGAATAACTAGCTTCGCTGATACTGAAATATAACTTAATCAATTCTTAACGTTTCCACTGCTGAAACACAGACCTCCTTGCTATGAGAGGGAACGAGCTGCCAAGCGGGTCCAGGGATGATGGATGTCGCATGTTTTCGAAATTTTGGTCCTAGAACATCCCGATGTTTTTCATCGCCGTTTTTGAGAGCAGTGGTTATGATGAAAATTGAACAATGTGATGAGCTTGCCTGGGTTCGAACCCAGAACCTACATGTCATAAGTCATGCCTGTAACCACCGAGCCACCACTTCTCTCTATTAATATTCTATCGTATCTAATTGTTTTCTGTGTTCAATATGGGAATAACGTCCTGAGTACGTTATGTTATTTTGTAATAATTTAAAATCGATCTCAACAACTCTTTGACGAACAAAATCGCGGCAATCAAACTTGCAAAGGCACAACGCACACAACACGAAACAACGAATCCCGAATAAAGTTTATTAGAATCGATTGGTACGTTTGTGAGAGAGCCGGATATCTGCCAACGCCATTAGAGCAACCACGTCCAGTTACAATTTACATGCACATGGCACGTATAAGTACACCCTAGATTAACACAGAAAGCAATTTGTGAACGCCAAATAACGGCAAGCAGAACCTTACATAAGACATGACTGTACATGTACAATTTAGATACATATTCAATATACCACCGATATTTGTCGTCATCAATTTACCATCGTTGAACGTCATCGGACGTGTTTGCAAAGCGACGTCGTGTCGACGTATACGTCCACAATTCGTGTACCACGGAAAGCCACGAGAAATTCACTAGATGGACCAATCTTGTACATGTTCGTCCAAGTCCGTTACATTAAATTGATACTGTGTTTGGCTTCTTAATTGGACAGTCTTGGCTTACAAGTTATAGTAACGTTTGTACAAGGTTTTATAGTGTAGGGTACATGGATGTTAGCGATTGAGGATATTGTTTTGGTAAGTGAATTGTTACACAGAGAAAATGCGTGTAAAATATTTGTTTGTTTACAAAAAGAAGCATGGGTTTCGTTTGTAGAAACCGAAAAAGGTTTTGTTAAACACTCACTTATGCCCGCGACTTCCATCTCATAAAAAGTTAGCCTATGACCTTCTTCAAGGTCTTCTATTTATGTGCCCAGAATCGTCAAAATCGTATTCTAAGCTAAATATGCTTTTGCCTGGATTGGGTTCACGGTAGTGATGCAACGAATACGAATATTCGTATTCGCCGAATAGTAGACATTTACCGAATATTCGTATTCGGCGAATACTAATACGAATATTTAAAAACTAATATTTTTGTACGCAACTCTATTTACTGCAGATTAGAAAAATTTGCAAGTCTGAAAAAACTCGCCCAAATATATTTTTCACTGAAGCCATGTACAGTCGCCTCGGAAAGACTTTTTCAACGGCTGGGAACACCCAGACTGAAAAAAGAAATCGCCTAAAATCAGAAAATCTACGAATTTTATGTTTTTTATATAAAAATTTGCCTGTTGTAAATTTTAATTATTAGAAGAGTAAACATTCATCAAATAAATAAGTCTTTTATTACCATGGCGAGATATTCGTATTCGTATTCGCCGAATAGTAGGTTTGATATTCGTATTCGTATTCATAAAAGTAGTATTCGTTACATCACTAGTTCACGGCAATAGTGTAATGGGTTCGAGCCCGCAATCCCTCGATCACAAGTCCGACAACGAAGCCATTACGCTATAGACGCTTCATTCGATTAAGTGGTTTAGACGTAAAGTGTAACAGACAGACAGAGTTACTTTCGTATTCATAATATTCACAGACTAACCTTTGGACGAAACATTTCCTGTTACAATCGTGCTTACAAAGGTACATCTGATCTGAAAAATCTTTGTAAAACTAAGGAATGAATAAATCTTCAATTCTATCTAGAACTAAACACGATTCACATCTCTAATTAACAGTCATCCCCGCCAGCTTCTGAACAAATGGAATACATATTGGGTACACTTGCTATACCCGTCCCTGCATCCATTTCCAATCTTCTCGGCATGCATTGCCTTTGAGGTAAACTGCGCTTAATTAATACGTTACAGGCTCTATCCAATGAATCGTTGTGACATACCATATAACACAAGAAGCCCGTACATACAAAATCATATAAATAACCTTTTCCTTTTGGCTTTGCCGTTGAACCGGTTGCAACCAGTTTCGCGACTTACTAACTAAAGTAAATCTGTAAAATTGTTGTTTTTGTCTGATTCCAAAATAACTGTATTCTGTATTTAATCTCAATAACACAATCATTTTTTTTTTTTGTATCTGTCTTCTATTAGTTCGGGCTAATCTCTAGAACGGCTGAACCTATTCTCATGGGACTTAACCGAATTCAGTGTAAGTAAGAGGAGGTAATAGGGCAACATATATTCTACTTTTATTCTGGAATTCCCACGAAATTGGGATTAACCGCGGAAAAACCGCGTAGATAATATTGACTCCCTCACCATCGAAGTCGCAGACACAACTTGTACGAAATGAAATAGTTAACATTTAATTGGTCAACTATTTTAAACTAGATAATATATATTTATTAGCTAAATATTGTAATAGTGCAAAAATAAAGGACTTTGCTTTTACTCTACTGAGCACGCAACAGCTATAAATAAGGCAAAATATAAAAAGCCCTATTTAAAAACTTTGTAACTATATTTTTGGTTGAAATAGTACAGATAATTCGAATTTAGACTCTGCAAATAAAAAAAATATTTATTGAGTCCATAACCATACATATATGTATAACAACGTTAAGAGATACCTACTTAAACTTCAAAAACATCCCATAGTCATGACAACAAACGATAAAGTTCTATCCGCCAATCAGCCCACGCTTAGGAGTTGCTCTAAATGGGTCAAGCGTGGGCGCTTGCACAATGAGCGACTGAGTGAATGAGTGCAATTGTGCATAGTGACAACACGTTACGCGCACGCGTGCGGCGCAATCATTCAATTTTTCAATCATTTACGTACTGGCCACTTACAGTCAATCGGTAGAGCATGCTAGTTAGAGACTTATAGTTAGTGGTTGCGCCAACATTCAAAATATGATTGACATCCGCTATTTCCTATATCCATCTCCTTCCCGCACATACCTCGCGAGTGAGTAAGAAGATTCGCCCGCCATTTGTCGAAAAAACTACTTCCGAATCGCTCCGCATCAAGTTGACAATGGCGTCGACGCGCTCCGCTTAAAAATATTAATAACTTTGGAATCACCGCATTTTCGCATGTAATAAGACTTATAATCCATAGTTTGTGCTTGTGTTTAACGTGTGAGGACAATAACTTGAAGCTCAACTGCCCTGAACCTGGAAAAGTGAACCGGTGCACCGGCGACGACGCGAGCACGTGGCTCCCGTAAAGGTTTGTGCTTTCCTTCCCTATTTATTTCGGGTTGTATTCCATTGTCCCACACCCACTGCAACTCGAAGTACCTAACGCCAAGCGTTTGTCAATCGTTTAGCTCCGCACCGCAAATACAGTCCACTAAATTGGCCTTTCGCGCCAACATTTTCTTTGGTCCCTCTCACCGGATAGTTAGGTACTTATTTGAATTAGGTACATATTTGTTGTAGTTATCGCATTGGTATTTATTCCATAAGGAATAAACGCACCGCACCGCAGTCTTATACCTATCCCAATTCGTTGTTTGTTCATCTATTACCTACGTACGTGCGTAATACCTACATACCTACGTAGCCATAGATCGCTCGTATTAGTTATTCATTCGGAAGTCTAAAATTATTTGTGTATCAGAAACAGAGACACAACCTAGTGGGTAAATTAAGATTGTTTAAAAACTACCTACAGTTCTTTTATTTCACCCGCAGTTCGTTATAACTACCTACCCACTTTAGGTATTTAATATTGTCCGCGTCGCTGTTCTCCATCGCTTATTTGTTAAAATAACTTTATTTGCTTGTTTACCGCATTGATTGTTTGTAATAAATAATTATTATTCACGATGTCTCATAAGGACAGCAAAGTTCAATTGAAACTTTTATATGCTAAAAGAGACATGATATTTTCTCGCGTGCAATCTATTTGTGATAATGCACTTAAAACACTTGATCTAGCTATTAGAGATTCGTTCTTATGTTCTATAGAAAACTTGGATAGTTTGCGCACGGAATTTGAATCCGTAATTCATAATATTAACGTTTTAGAGTTAGAATTAAATCCAGAATACGCTGTGAGTTATCAGGCTTTGGCGTCATTTGATGATTTATTCTGTCGCATCAAACGCGTCGCGAGGAGCTTGGAGAAGCCGTCTGTCCATCAGAGCCAGGCAAATCACACTCGCGATCGACCCAAATTACCGCCCATTCAGATACCTGAATTTAATGGTGATATTCGTAATTGGAATCTATTTATAGATAGTTTTGAAAACACTATAAATGGGAACGTCTCTTTGACAGATCATGAAAAGTTACACTATCTGGTTGAAAAGTTAACTGGTAAAGCTAAAACTGTTTGTGCCGGCATTACTTTTAGTGCCGAAAATTATTCATTAATTTTAAAAACTTTAAAGTCGAAATATGAAGATAAAAGATTAGTTGCTACCGCATATTTAGATCAGCTCTTCGAGTTGAAAAATATTACAGTTTGTAATGAACATAATTTAGAGAAGTTTTTAGATACTTTTGCATCATCTGTTCGCGCAGTAAAGAACCTAAAGGTCGATGACCTCTGCGACTTTTTGTTTTTATATTTGGGTTTAAAGAAATTAGATAGTGAAACTGTTCGTTTATTTGAAATAGACCATCGCAGTAGTAAACTGCCAAAATTCAATGATTTAGAATGTTTTGTTCGCGATCATATTAAAATATTGCAACGCACTTCGTCAACCCATGAAGTTACGAAGAAGTCCGACCGTCGAACAGATGCGGCTTCGAAGTCACAAAAGTCGACACATACGTATGTGAATACAGCACCTGCTCCTGTACAATCGAGTTGTTCTTTGTGTAATAGTCAACATTCGCAATTGTACAAGTGTTCTGGTTTCTTAAAATTTACGCCCTATGAACGTTATAAGTTTGTTCGCGAAAAAAAATTTGTGCTTTAACTGCCTTAGTGACAAGCATCGGGTTACGTCTTGTAATAGTAGTCAAAGTTGTCGTAAGTGTTCTTCGAAGCACCACACTTTACTTCACATGGAGAAAAGTTGTAATAATGCCGCATCCAATGTGAGCACAATTAGTTTACCAAGCGGTGACACGTCGTCGCAGTCAGTCGATGCGAACTCTGCGTCCGCTTCGCAGCCGCAGCCGCAATCAACGCGCGACGTTGCCCGCTCGCAGGCCGCCGTGACTGACGTCACGTTGTGTTCGATGTCCGCCGCAAGCAATACGTGCACTACCGTGGTGCTCGCGACCGCTCACGTTGTTGTTGATGATGCTTTTGGTAATCCGTGTCTTGTTCGAGCGTTGTTAGATTGCGCTTCGCAGAGTAATTTTTTAACTCAAAATTGTTGTCAACGCCTTGGTTTTAGTATTAATAACCGACCAGCCCGCTCAGTAGTTAAGGGGTTCGGTGGTTTAAAATCAACCATTCATGGTTCGATTAAAATTAAATTTGCATCGCGTTTTAATTCTAATATTTGTTTTGATATGGATTCGCTTGTCGTAGATAAAATTACGGAACAATTGCCTACTGTCCCGGTTGACACGTCTTTATTGACCAAATTTAAAGACCTACCGTTGGCAGATGAATCTTATGGTGTCCCTGGAGACGTCGATATGTTGATCGGCGCATCGATTCTCCCGCACCTTCAGTTATCTCGTAAGATTCAAGGTCATTCGTCGTTTCCCGCACCGCACGCCCTAGAAACAGTTCTAGGTTTTGTTATTGTTGGTTCCGCACCCGCACATTTAGATAATTACTCGACTGTGTCACATTGCTGCACTGTTGAGCCGCCGCTGGAGTCTACCATCCGCAGGTTCTGGGAAATTGAAGAGGTCAATGTCCCGCCTATCCTAAGCCCTGATGATAAGGTGGCTGAGGAGATTTATTGTGGCACGACTACCCGTGATAATGATGGTCGTTATATTGTCGGGCTTCCATTCAAGGGAGATATTTTTTCGCTCGGTGACTCCTACGCTTCCGCGGAAAAACGCTTTTCTTGTTTAGAACGTAAGATGCAAGCGTCTCCGAAGTTGAAGCAAGCCTATGATGAGGTGGTTACCGAATACTTAGATAAAGGGTACATCTCACCTGCATCCACCGCCGAGACTGACGAGACTCTTGATCATCCATCTTACATCATCCCACACCACGGAGTTGTTAGAGAAGACAAGCTTACTACTAAGCTCCGCGTGGTTTTGGACGGCAGTGCTAAGACTAGCACTTCCGTATCGCTCAATGATATTTTGTATTGTGGTCAAAACCTTCAAGGTAACTTATTTGACATTATTGTGAATTTCCGCTTGTTTGCTGTCGCGCTTTCCGCCGATATAAGGCAAATGTTTCTTTCTATTGGTATTCGCGAATGCGACCGCAAATTTCAACGTTTTTTGTATAGATTTTCGCCTCAAGAACCTTTGAGAGTTTACGAGTTTAACCGTGTTTGTTTTGGGCTTAAGTCGAGTCCTTTCCATGCGCTTCGCACTATCAAGCAATTAGCCACTGATGAGGGTGAAAGAATCCCGAAAGCGAAAGACACTATTGAGACTGGGCTATACATGGATGACTTTGTTTATAGTGTAGCCAGCGAGGCGGATGCCGTTGAGACCGCCGCTCAAGTAATAAGTCTTATGAAGGCCGGTCAGTTTGATCTTGTGAAGTGGACTAGTAATTCGCAGACCGCTCTAGATTCGATTGCACTATCGCATCAATTATCTTCGGTGAAGGAATTTGATGGTGATGATACGCACAAGGTTCTAGGTTTAAGTTGGTCACCCGCGTCTGACATGTTCAGTCTTAAAGTTAGTTCGACTCCGCAAATTTGTACTAAGCGCATTATCCTGTCGTGTGTAGCACGTATATGGGATGTTATGGGATTTGTAGCTCCCGTCGTTTTATATGCCAAGTTGCTTATAAAAGAACTTTGGCTTTCCAATAGTGATTGGGACGACCCCGCACCCGAAAATATTGTTAAATTGTGGGCTCGCTTCCGGACAGAACTTCCATTGCTCAATCAAATAAAAATTCCTCGCCATGTTGGTATATTGTCGAACAGTATAGTTACTGTTGTAGGCTTCGCCGACGCCAGTGCAAAGGCTTACGGGGGGGTAGTTTATTTTCACGTTTTGGATGCTGACAAGGTTTCGGTTAGTCTTATAAGCGCTAAATCCAAAGTCTCCCCTCGCAAGGTCGTTTCTCTGGCGCGCCTGGAGCTGTGCGCTATACTTTTGTTAGTGCAATTAATCAGCTCGATTGTCAATGCTTGTAGGCACCGCATTATTATTGATAGAATTATGGCTTTTTCTGACTCTACTGTAGCTTTGTGTTGGGCACATTCTTCGCCCCATCGCTGGGACACATTCGTCGCCAATAGGGTGGCCAAAATCCAGTCCGAATTACTACCACAAAATCTCTTTCACGTTGCTGGCACAGATAATCCCGCCGATTGTCTCTCCCGTGGGTTGCTCCCTTCGCAAATTTTAGATCATCCGCTGTGGTTCTGCGCTCCGTCTTGGATTCATAGCGTGCTCGAGGAATGGCCGGTTAAGCCCTTTAATCCAGCTGCCGTTTCAGAACCACCCGAGGAGAAGAAGCATTCGCTTGTAGTTTCGGTTCCACGTGAAGAGTCGATTATTTTATCGTTATCTAATCGCGTCTCGTCTTGGTCGAGACTTTTGCGTTGTGTGGTGTATGTATGTCGTTTTCTTAAACTGTTACCCACGCGCGGTGTTATAACCGCCGCTGATCTGGATAAAGCTGAGTCAGTCGTGCTACGTGAATTGCAGAGATTTTATTTCGCATCCGAAATTAGTAGTTTGGAGTCCAACAAACCTTGTAGCCGCGCCTTTCAACATTTGAAACCTTTTTTGCAGAATGGTCTTATTCGAGTAGGTGGTCGTTTGAGAAATTCCGATTTAGGATTTGAGCAAAAGCATCCAGTAGTTTTACCCCGCAAGGACCATATTTTAGATTTGATTGTAGATTATCATCATAGGTTGAATTGCCACGCAGGTCCAGACTTGTTGATGTCTATCCTTAGACAGAAGTATTGGATACTTTCCGCTCGCAATTTGATTCGTGCTAGAGTACACAAATGTGTGCCCTGTTTTAAGCTTCGCCCGCGTTTTATCGCGCCTGAAATGGCCGATCATCGCTCTTGTCGTGTTGTTCAATCCGCTAAACCTTTCGTTCACACCGGTACAGACTTCGCCGGCCCGTTTAGGGTAACTGTTGCCCGTGGTCGCGGAGTACGCTCCACAAAAGCTTACGTTTGTCTATTTATTTGTATGACAACTCGTGCAGTTCACATAGAATTGACCGGTGATTTAAGTACGCAAAGTTTTACGTCCGGTTATTCGCCTCTGTCCTCTGCCCAATCAGCAGCAGGCTTCAAATTAGTTTAGTAGTTATGGTAACGCTTTATATTATAGTTTAGGAATAAGGTTAGAAGTTAGATGTTACTCCAGAGTTTAGTTCTTTGATTAGTTTCGCTTATAGTTTTTGAAGGTAACCCTTCAAACCGGGGGGAATGGTTGCGCCAACATTCAAAATATGATTGACATCCGCTATTTCCTATATCCATCTCCTTCCCGCACATACCTCGCGAGTGAGTAAGAAGATTCGCCCGCCATTTGTCGAAAAAACTACTTCCGAATCGCTCCGCATCAAGTTGACAATGGCGTCGACGCGCTCCGCTTAAAAATATTAATAACTTTGGAATCACCGCATTTTCGCATGTAATAAGACTTATAATCCATAGTTTGTGCTTGTGTTTAACGTGTGAGGACAATAACTTGAAGCTCAACTGCCCTGAACCTGGAAAAGTGAACCGGTGCACCGGCGACGACGCGAGCACGTGGCTCCCGTAAAGGTTTGTGCTTTCCTTCCCTATTTATTTCGGGTTGTATTCCATTGTCCCACACCCACTGCAACTCGAAGTACCTAACGCCAAGCGTTTGTCAATCGTTTAGCTCCGCACCGCAAATACAGTCCACTAAATTGGCCTTTCGCGCCAACAGTTAGATAACAAGGTTTATTTAGTTAATGCAATAATGTACAACACAGACTTATGCCTTGGGCATTTAGCACCACTCAACATATGTGCGAGGCATAGACGAATAGATGTAATGTTAAAAAAGAACTCGTAATTAAATTATTTATATTATGTATATAAATAAATAATATAGGTAAATTCTTACTAATAATTCAACGACCAACGAGTAAAAAATTGGTTAGCAAATAGGTACCACTGTGTCGATACTACTATCATCTTATTACGAATGTCTTCGCATACTTTCATTTCAAAAGCTAAGGTATATCATCTCGATTTCCAGCAAAACCACGATCCATTGAGAAATAGACTGTAAGAAGAAAGAAGTGCGAGCTACATACAGCATGCAACTTTCACTCAAGGGTAGGCAGTAACAGACTCTTAATTCGCTTATGTCAAGAGTCAACCAAAAAGTTTGTAATAATTTAATCATATTATTTACGACAAATAGATAGTTAGGCATAATCATAGACTTGACAACACACTTCCCTCTCTCCGATACGAATGGGAGGCTTACTACGCCAGTTACTACGCTACGCCAGTCGCTACGACTAGCGTTCGTAGCGCCGCTACGTATGATTTTTGACAGCGCTACGTGACTTTTACTTCACTCTCATTTGCTTACCTTTAGGTTACGTATGTACATATAGTCAATAGGCTAAACATTTATCATACACGTTCTCATTTCTGTACCTATTTTTTTTTTCATTGTTTTGTGTTGTTTTCGGATAAAAATATGAATTGATAATAATGAGTTTATAATCTTTCCTTCTGCTACGACACAGGCCTACTCTATGAGACGGTACTCATGCACCACGCGTTCCGAGTGGGGGTTGGTGAATATCGCATGTGTTCAGATTTTTCGATTCTGCTACATACCGGTGTCCTCATGATGTTTTCCTTCACCGTTATGAGAACAATAGTGATGATAAAAAAACACAAACAAATGTACCAGACAGTGTTTAAACCCACGACCTTCGTCGCCCAAATCGGACCCGTACCCACTGGGGCACTGCTCTCAAATATATATGATTAAAATAATATGATACTTAGATGAAAACACGACAGCCATAATTATAACAAAAATAAAAGCCGTAGTCACACGTTATATAGGATATCAACCGTAACAAAACAATTAATAACGTGACGTGTGACTACGGCTTTTATTTTTGTTCTGTTCTTGTTTTTCCAGTAACCTTGTTTATTTCAGCATCCTGAAAATCTTGTTTCATCCTTTTTAGCATCGATTTTTTTGTCGTAGTCGGGTTTTAGTTTTTTACTTTTTATTATTTAAACTATTTTGGTGTTAAATAACTGTGCTTCTATACTATTTACTTTATTTTTTATAAGTTCAAGTGAAGCCCTTTCAAATGATACCAAACACGGTATATCTATTTTACTTTTATTTTTTACACATGACTTTTTGACCGCTAGAGGGTGCCACGTTAAATTTAAGTAATATTTTTGATAAGTACAAGTGAAGCCCTTTCAAATGATACCAAACACGGTGTATCTATCTTTTAAACACAACACTTTTTGGGCCCTAGAGGGCGCCACATTGGGTTTTGTGACACGTCACGTAGCCTATGTTCAGCGGACGGTCAAGACGGTTCTAACGATACCTCATTTGTCGAGTTCCGATAAGCAGCTTTGGAGCTATGAGGGAACAGATGAACATACACACATACATTCATACATACATACATAGCCTGTCAAAATCATAACCCACCTTTGGCTTTGCCGTAGTCGGGTAAAAATGTACACTACCACACCACTATACACACACTAAAACTTTTCAATTAAATAGTTGTAACAATGCCAAACAGCATTGGTACAGCAGCACTAAATATATGAATACGTTAAGGCTACTGAATATAATTTACTGTGACAGTAACATTGATCGCATTTAATGGAAGCAGATATTTTATTTCTAGGCCTGGTCTTAATCTCTTACTGCTTATCCAATAGCCATATGTTTAATAGAAAAAAAGAAATTTTCATAAAGCCACCTATCTTGCTGAGTAGTATTGTACTACCCAGTTACTGGGTTGTGAAAGTCAAATAGGCAGTCATATACATCTCATTAAACTGGAACGCGAACCTAATATATCTATTGGGAAACGGCCAGATTATATTTTGACTGGTAAATTAACTTTATCGTTTCACAATTCTAGTCAAATATTTCTTAGTGTGACTCCGTGCTTGAGTTGAAGTGGCCGGTCGTATGAATGTAGGTATGCTATTGTCATATCGTGTTCAAATAATATAATTCGGGGGAAACCTTCAAAAGGTGTTCGTTCTTTGGGTACAGGACCCTGGTAGTAACCATCAGCTTATCGAAGGTAGCCCCAAGTCCTCTTAGGAGACCGTTCCGGGGCTCCGTGCCTTCTAGAGCACCTTCTTACGGAAATAATGTTATACCTACAGATTAATTTAGATCTCTATTTCAATAGCGTGTTCTGACCGCAGTGATACCATAAAAGAAATACAATTGGCAATTCAACTCTAGAACCAGTTGTAATGATTAATTATCATAGTTAGAATAAGTTAAATATTTTCTAAAGGCTCAAAACTGAGAGGAATAAATAATGATCCGGACGCCTTTAACCTTTTTGTTTTAAGAGAACTAGCATTTTGGATAGAGTATACTTTACTAGCAATCTTGTTAACCCCTCCAACTAAACTAAATATGTTTGTTTAGAGTGGGTCCACGGACATACTTTAATTGGTGGGATTTAAACTCGTGACCTTTCGATCACAATGCCGATACCTTAGCCATTATGCTATTGCTGCTTAAAACCAAGCAACATCATCTGCAAATTATTATTATTATTTCCTTTATTACATTTTATATACATATTATTTACATTTTTAAATATTCCTATAAAAACAAAAGAACATTTAAAAATATAAAAAACAGTAGCCCATCGGAATCGGGAACAGGGTCCAAGCTACCGGTGGTCAGGGCTCTTGAGAGAGGAACCTCCTAACAATTCGCGCCGTGTCCAGAAGTACTGCTTTCTGGATCAAGCCCTTGATCCAGCTGCCCAAAGAGAGCCTCCTAAGATGTTTGTCGAGGCTCTTGGCTATTATGCCATTGGCTGAGACTTTATTATTATTATTATCATTTATTTTCAGGCACCAGACCTAATAATAACCTTAATACAATACATATACTTATAAATATTACATTAGCAATACACTAAAGCAAAGCTATTTTCCAACTTAGTTCGGACCGGCTGCCAGACTAACCACGTACAGCGAAGTAACCTGTATTTTGCGTGGAGCGACTGCTTTTCTGAACTCCACACCCAGTTGCTGGGTCACATGATACAATACAATACAGGTGACTATAGTTTTTGGCTTATGTCCATCGGGACCTATGACTTAGCGTGCCTTAAAAATCTCGATATAATCGTTACATAACCTTGAAGCTCGTGGGTAATTATAGCTGTACGGGTGAACCGAAAAATACGATCCGTTAGTTCTAATATGAGTACAATATGAAATGCACAATCGTCTTGCATCAACTCATTTAGAGTTAGTGTCGCAGTGATAGCAGGCGGGCGCGGGCGGTCTAAAGGAGTGCAGGGGGAGGAGGTGCTGGCTGGGGGAGGGGGGCTCGATGTGATGTTAATTAATAACGTCTGTCTCACGAGCGCTAACGACGCCGTCACGACTACATTATTTAGCCACCTGATTAGTTCGCAGGAAGCACCTCGCCCACAGCTCTAATTAGCGAACGACTCCCCAACAGGACCCAGTTAAATTTGATTTGTTACTGCACTATCACTAATTGGAAGTAGTTTGTAATTGATGATCCCAACATTGAAGCTCTACGTGTCCCGCCTAGCCGCGTCCGTGCCGCCGTAAATACCCAACGTTTACCTTCACCAACGATCGACTAATGAAATATTAACATCAACTGTACGCTCGATATCGTCCAATGTTGTCATGTCAACAGAACACGACGGGTCTATTTCTATTCTATTATTAAAGCGTTTAATTTAGGGCAACAGTTTTACACACAAAACGATCAAAACGCAATCTCTCTGGCCGAATAGGAAACCTATTCGAAATTGATATGGGTGGAGCGCACGGGCGCAATGCCGCGTCGCGCCTATGCAGCCTCGTAAACGGTACCCGCCCGATTGAAAAAGGCTTATTGCGTGTCACCCGGGCCATTGCACCTTGTACTCTACTGCACCGATATGAAGACCACATCGAGGCAGCGCGAGCGGCGGGCGAGACGTGTTACATAGACGGCCGAATTTCGTTAATAAATAAACGCAGTGCCCGGCCTCCGGCTAGCCGTCAAAAAATAGTAAAAAATGTTCCCGGTGAAAATTTGGTGCAACTATGACAGCGGAAGCCAGCGTGACGTACGCAAATCATTATAGCCACCGGTGTCAAAGGAATTTTTAATAATGTTTACTGCCCGAGATTCAGTTAGGCCGGACTCCCACTTGTTACGATTGCCGCTCTGACAGTTCATATCTAGTCAAAAGATATTGTTTTGACTCGTCGATAGAGATTTTTGTTGTCAGTTGTCACAGCTTTTCGCGTGTTCCGTGTGTATGTCGCGGGCCGGAAGCGCGGAAAGGAAACTAACCAATTATGTTTATCGTCGGATATAAATTAAATTATTGTAACATAAATTTTAATTAAATTATATACCGGGAATAAGCGAGAGCTCGCGATGACGATCAAATCGTATCAATTAAGGAGAAGCACTCAGTAAACTAGCGCGAGTGTCGGTAGCGACGTTAGCTAGTTATAGGTCCCGCTTCTGATCTTAATTAACCTCATGTGTTAACCTCGCCATAACTATGAGACGCGTGCTCTCTGCACTACTAACTTACTACGACTTACTTATTAATAACAGGAGGTATGCTAGCAGCGATATGTAAATTTATGCTTAACTTTATTGAAGATGCCTTAATTATGTGCTGGAGCGGCTGTAATATAATAGTAAATCGCTTTACTTTACAACTGTTATCCGCTAGCTATTAGTAGTCCTATCGCTTTACATTACACCCTTAATTTCATCTGTAAATTACATGTAATTACAAAAATACGCAGTCATTAACTAATTCTGAAGAAAAAAAACTATAACGTTCTAATGTGTATTTCTAGAGTAATTTTATCACTATTCCCGTCTGGGTCATAAAAATGTATGTTCAATTTTACTAGTGAACTGTATTCATGTTTATGCTTTGTAACTATTATGGGTTATGATCAGTGAATATGCTGCTACACAAAACTGTGCTTTTCCACGGTTCGTTGTAAAATAAGACAGCAAGCCGTATAACTATTGCCCTTTAGAAAATAAGTTGTTCGTGTCACGTATTTAATTGTTCATAACGCACGTGTACGAAGCTACCGATCCGCAGTCCGTGATACAACCGATGCGGCGGTCACTAACGTGTCTATTTCCAAACTTTCTAATACCTAGTTCATCAACAAATTCATTATGTCGTAAACCGGCGTGCGCGAGACCGAAATATCGCGGGG
Source organism: Tholera decimalis (assembly GCA_943138885.2). Classification (NCBI taxonomy): domain Eukaryota; kingdom Metazoa; phylum Arthropoda; class Insecta; order Lepidoptera; family Noctuidae; genus Tholera; species Tholera decimalis. Next base: position 33,732,220 of record OW964553.2, read on the forward strand.
CTCGTAAAACCGCTCGTAAAGACGTTTGTTTACTAATTCGAGTGGGGCAGGTGGGGCGGCCGCAGCACGCGAGGGATGCTGCTCACAATAATAGCGAGCACTAACGCGATACAAATAAAATACGAATAGAGGGACGAAGATGTCCGTCGCGAGCCGCGTCACAGTGATAGTGTAAAGACGGCTCGTTAATAAGTCCGGGCAAAGTCGTCGCGAGCCTCCAAATTGCCTCCTTCGCAGGTCGCAACTTTTAATGAGGCAAAATTCCCGTCGATTCGCCGTCTACGTCGCCTTAACGCAACCTGTTCGTTAGCACAAAAACGGGCCACGCTAACACGCGATTAGAATACACTCCCGCCGCCCGGGGCACACCGGACGCAAACACTAGCTCCTAATACATAATTAAATTAAATTACTAATATAATTAAAAACATCTGCACTTTGTAGCGGTCGTTTGTGTTATTTCGCCTTTGTTCAGTGGTTAAACGGCTCGTAACGTGCAGATTAAGGTGATCCGTATTTTTCCACTAATTAGAAATTAATTATTACTGGCGGCTAAATGTGCGTAATTATAAGATTAGTGTGGTTATAAATAAAAGATGTTATCATTAGACAATAAATGTTGAATTACAATAAGGCATGCCCACATAAATTTATCGCCTAGGGATGCGGAGCGCCTACGACGTGCTTCGTAGTATGTGCTACGTGCACCGGAATAGAGTTGTTAAATCTTGATTTTATTATCTTTTTATCGGATTCTTAACTTAACATTTTAGAATAAAACCTGCTTGAATAAAACTTTTCTACTTTACACAATGATCATAATAATATAAATTAAGTATGAATGTAAAAAATAATGTTTTGTTAAACCGAAATATCTACCAGACTGCAGACATTTCATTTGGACATTTACTGGCACCGAGAACCCTTAGTGTGCCCAAATCCTAAGCCAAAAAGATGGTCCCTCATTTGTGGCGGGCTTTCTCTGTTGTTGTCACATTAGCGAATAACTGCGGCCAACTTTGTCGATACGTTAATGATGTCGGCGGGACGTCTATTACGGGGAAAAAACGTCCCTTTTGTGCCGGATCCGCGACGCGCGACTCTCGCGGACGCGGCCCCACTCTAACAACACCGTTTTATAACGATATTGACATTAGTGAAAAGGATCCTTAATTTCATCTGACAAGATTTTTAAAGACCTTGAATAATATCACCAGTTTTATTCAAGGTTTGCCCTCTGTCGTTTACATTGTTCATTAATTAATGGAACATATTTCTAACTTTAATTGGTGAACGGTGTATCCTATATCAAAGGATGGCTTGTTTTAGTACAACGGGATTACACGAAACAGTAATTATTTCTTGACGAGTAATGACCACCTTCAGTTTCAGTAGTTGCTGATGCTGATAATTTCTTGTTATTTTATGCTCGCTTTTAAAATCGTCCCTGCCTCTTTAAAATTTCGCGCCAAGCCTGCAAATATTCTGTCCTATTACGTGTCATTATAGCCGATGCCTAGACGATTTAGGGAATTGCGAGGCCGTTATGGAACCTAGTGACTGTAATGACAAATGCCCAAGTATCAAACGACGTTTTTCAACACACATACTCGAAAAACAAAACAAGCGTAGACATAATGTAAAGTAAGTAATTTGAGTAGTAACTGGCAAGTTGGGTAGATAGTAGGCTATGTACTACTGTTAAATGAATGTCCTCGACTCCTCGTTCTAGTTACTAAGACTCGTGTCATTTTATTTCTGTGTCCCAACTATAAAAGCGATTTTTTTTATTGATAATAGGTTCGCGTTTGACCACTATCTCACCTGATGGTAAGTGATGATGTGGTCGAAAATGGACCACGATAACCTAAAAGTAACCTATTCACTCTTGACTTAAAGACCCCTAAGTTATAGCTATCGGGAAACACGTACTCCGGCAGGGAATTCCACTCCTTAGCTGTACACACAATGAAGGTATTCCCAAAACGTTTAGTGCGTATAGGTGGGATGTCCACCATGTAACGATGGCGCATCGTCGTTTGTCTTGTAGTCCGATGATGGAACGGGCTTGACGGAATCAGATTGTGTAATTCCATCGCACACTCCACGAAATGTAACCGATAGAAAACCGATAGACTAGCAACTCGTCGTCGATGTTCAAGGCTCTGCAGCTTTGATTCGACCAGTGTATCGTTGCCAATGAGTCTTTTGGCCCGTTTCTCAATAGATTATTATATTATTTTAAGTAAATTCAAGCATCAATAGCTTAATGGCTAAGGTGTTGCACTTTGATCGAGAGGACGCAGGTTCCAACCCCACTCAATACACGGTTGCCGGTGAACCCAGCTTAGTTGGAGGGAATAACATTAACAAGATTGCTAGTAATATAATTTCTATCCACATTGCTAGTAATCTTTGGATTAAAAATAAAATATATACAACGTGTAATTTAAAGGGCATATACATACTAAGTGCATGGCTTCTTTGGATGATAACAAGCGATATGGCAAGGGTTTTGTAATTCTAAGTCTATGTGTGTAGAACTTATTACTAATACCAATACACTGATACCAGAGACCGAATTTTACAAATTAAGAAGAACGAAGAGTCGGGCACGCCGCAATTGCGGCGGTAAGACCCCTCTTTGAGGAGTGGCTAGATCGGCGTCACGGCGTCCTGACCTACCGCATGACGCAGGTCCTCACCGGACACGGAAGTTTCGGGAGGTACCTGTGTCTGATGGGAAAGGAGGAAACGCCTGGGTGACACCACTGCGAGGGTCGCCCTGAGGACACCGTAGAGCACACGGTGCAAGACTGCCCCACCTGGGCAGAGCACCGACGTGTCCTCACGGCGGCGATAGGCGGAGACCTCTCGCGCCCGGCATTGGTCGAGGCCATGCTGCGGGGCGAGAGGGAGTGGGAAGCGGTCGCCTCCTTCTGCGAAGCAGTCATGCTTCCGAAGGAGGAGGCGGGCCGCGTGAGGGAGAGGAAGGCGTCCTCCCTCCAGCCCAGCCGCAGTGGTAGACGCCCACGGCGTCGGACGTCGGCCGACGATCTCCGGCCACCGTAGGCGCGGGCATGCGGACAGCGAGTAAAGGGCAACTCGCTGTCCGACCATGGACCATGCCCGGGTCGACGGCGCGTTGTGTTCCACGCGCGCCTCAAAGAGCGTTAGCAACATGACGAGGCCCCCTCTGCAGAGGGCCGAAGCCTGCCGGGGTCGTGGGACTTATCCCATTACCGTGACCCCGGTACGTAAAGGGTTATTGAAGGAACACCGTGGATTTTAGTCAGTAAAAGTCTGACAGTCCCTCCCACCCTGCCCGGGATGGGAGGACTTATTTGATAATTTTACCACGTAAAAAAAAAAAGAAGAATGTAGAGAATGATCGTGTTATTGGCAAGTGACGTGGAAAGTTATTGACCCTCGTAGTGCTGTGACACGTTTGTTATGATTGGTATTCAAGAAATATATGAAATCGATAATTTGGTATCAATTCTTTGAGTCAGTTATTTTGAGCTGAAACTGTGCATAGAGACTCCATACCAGATGTTGTCTTCAGCCCTTTTGGATAGATGGTTTTTAGATAGATAATTGGTTTCCGTTACACATTGTATACTTAACAAAAATGTTGCAAAATTTTTAGAATACCCCAAAATACGTCGAGATATAAATTTTACCCACACTGTAATTACCAACAACAAAATAATTGCTTAATTAACGCACTGCATTCCTCACACTTACCGTCAGTAGTTTCGTTTAGAAAATGCAAATCAAAGTACTTGTGTATAAATCATTTGAATAATTCTTTGTTTTGTAATGAATTCTAAAGCCGGTAGTTAACATAAACGGTAATAGAGATGCTAAAGTAAATAGATGTAAAATATTATGTAAGAATGCTATATTAATGCTATTTATCATGGTAATCACAAATAATTTATGGGATGATTATTGATTAGTAAGTATAGAGGGAAGTGAAAAAAGACATGATATAGCTATGCTTAGGGTTCGTATAATGAATGTGTAAAATGCACATTGCACACCTTTACTGGCTGATAAATTACACTTTTTTTTTTTTTTAACGTGGTAAAATTATCAAATAAGTCCTCCCACTCCGGGCAGGGTGGGAGGGACTGTCAGACTTTTACTGACTAAAATCCACGGTGTTCCTTCAATAACCCTTTACATACCGGGGCCACAGTAACGGGATGAGTCCCACGACCCCGGCAGGCTTCGGCCCTCTGCAGAGGGGGCCTCGTCATGTTGCTGACGCTCTTTGAGGCGCGCGTGGAACACGACGCGCCGTCGACCCGGGCATGGTCCATGGTCGGACAGCGAGTTGCCCTTTACTCGCTGTCCGCATGCCCGCGCCTACGGTGGCCGGAGATCGTCGGCCGACGTCCGCCGCCGTGGGCGTCTACCACTGCGGCTGGGCTGGAGGGAGGACGCCATCCTCTCCCTCTCGCGGCCCGCCTCCTCCTTCGGAAGCATGACTGCTTCGCAGAAGGAGGCGACCGCTTCCCACTCCCTCTCGCCCCGCAGCATGGCCTCGACCAATGCCGGGCGCGAGAGGTCTCCGCCTATCGCCGCCGTGAGGACACGTCGGTGCTCTGCCCAGGCGGGGCAGTCTTGCACCGTGTGCTCTACGGTGTCCTCAGGGCGACCCTCGCAGTGGTGACACCCAGACGTTTCCTCCTTTCCCATCAGACACAGGTACCTCCCGAAACTTCCGTGTCCGGTGAGGACCTGCGTCATGCGGTAGGTCAGGACGCCGTGACGCCGATCTAGCCACTCCTCAAAGAGGGGTCTTACCGCCGCAATTGCGGCGTGCCCGTGATAAATTACACTAGAGGGTTTTTTAAGTTAGCCACAGGCTTAAAGGTGTCTGTATATATTTATTATTGCCCTTAGTTTTTTTATCTAGCAGTAGGTAGTTGTAATTTGTTTGTTGTTATCTTACATATTATATCTAAATATCTATATACATATAATAACACAGTAAAAGTGTGTCTGCACATTTAAATTTTATACAAAAATAATAATTGAGGTGGGTTAGGCAACGGTAACCTGGCAAAAAAATAAAAAAAATGTCTGCCTGTTTGTCTGTTTTTAAATGCTAATCTCCGGACCTACTACATGGATTTTAATGAAATTTGATAAGTAGATAGTTGACATCCTGGAACAACACATAGGCTTTTTATCCTGAAATTCCCACAGGATCGGGATTTACGCGGGAATCCTCCCACGCGAACGAAGTTGCAGACAGCAGCTAGTAAAATAATATAGTGCAGGTATCCATACTATATGATTGTGTTACATTTTTTCCCCTGCAGTTTACTTAATAAAAATTGGCCAAGCGCGAGTCAGACTCGCCCATGAAGGGTTCCGTAGTAACTATAATAATATAATATAATATGTATATTTATTTGACGAATAAAAAAAAAACTTGAAAATTTCTTAAAACTAGCTTATTTACATTTTTACAACTACATTAAATAATTTTGTTTTTCATAGTGTTTGTATGAATTACAAAGTTATATTTGCGGTTTTAGAAAATATGCTGTATCTCAAAAACTGCTAACCCGATTTCGTTCAAGCCATTTTGGTTGAAAGTTTACATTAAGATTTACAGACATATATTTTTTTACATTTTTCACTCCATTATTATAGAAGTTAAAGGGGGCACATTTTACCACTTTGGAAGCTTATATCTTTTAAACGATTGACTTTATGAAAAAGTGGTTTTAGAAACCCTTATATCATTTTTAAAGATCTTTCTATAGATACCACACACGCATAGGTTTCATGAAAAAAAAATATTTTCTGTTTTAGTTCCATGTATGGGGACACCCCTTTAAATTAAATATGTTTTTCTTAAAATCGAAAAGCGATTCACAGAATAAATCTACCTACTAAGTTTCACATAATATATAGTCTTAATAGTTTCGGAATAAAATGGCTGTGACATACGGACGGACGGACAGACAGACAGACAGACGGACAGACATATCGAAACTATAAGGGTTCCGTTTTTTGCCATTCGGCTACGGAACCCTAATAAAAAATTAACTTAGTCGGCCTATATTATCTGGTGGGACGCAGGCTTCTTTTCTACGAGAGGAAATGGGCCGTGTGTGGCCCAGTGCGTGTTTGTAGATGTCGCGTGTTCTGACGATGTTTTGAAAGGAAAAGTAATACTTTTTCTATAAATATCATAAAGTGCATCTTTATTGAAAATGCATTCCCTAGTCACACAACAGGAATAATTTCTATTTTGGGGTGTGTTTAAAAAAGTGAGGATTTAATTAATAATTTAATTGGTACCCACTCCAATAAGGTCTCTTAATTAACACACTTGTACCGGACCACTGACGATAATGGCAATTGTAATTTTCTAAAACAATTGAAGGTCAAGTTTATTACCGACAAACAAATATCTAACAATTAACTTTAAATAGAACAAAATAAGGCCCACAATCAGTTTTGGGGCAGGGAGATCGAGCTCATGTTTATTCATAAGCTCGGATTGTTTGGTTATAATCTACAACAGAATCTACTTAGCGGCAAGGAACTCATTTTTCAACTTCATAAATTATCGGCCGATATCCGAGGCTATTTCCCACCGACGTTACCTACCGTAATGAGGTTGTAAACAACACTGTCTAATTAAACTCCTTAATCGCAAAACTCAAACGGTAACCGCTTTTAAAACAAAACCTCGCAATTTTCAGAGCGACCACCGCGTAAATAGCCTTCGTTATATCGGGGCGGCGATCGCGGCTCATTACCTTCGCCCCCACTCCCTAATTAGACACCCTTCCTTACTCGCCGCCCCGCCAACCTGCACCCCCTTTCTCTGTCCGGATTGTTTTCTAATAATTCCTTTATTTTCGTGCAGGTTAAACTCCTAATTACCCTTTTACGTTACAAATTGTTTGCGATGGTGAATCAAGATCGAGTGAAATATGAAGTACGTGCCGCCATAATGTTGTGAGGGAAACGAACTTCTATCGACTAGTACCTTTGTGTGCCGCCTTAATCGTTCTCAAGATTTGTTTCATTCCAATCATCGTTGCACCAGGATACACCTTTTTGTCTGCAACCTTTTTGTTGGGTGCTTATTTAATTAACTTTTCTTTTTGTGAGCGAACAAAAACCGTATCTTAATCATTTGTCTTTATTGTTTCTAAACTTTTTGTTGTGTACTCTTCATTACATTTAGTAGTATTCGTTTGTATTCATAACTGAAATATGATTTAATAGCTCTCCAATTAATCGATTCGCTACGGAAGAAATTCAAATTGGCTCTCATTTCCTGCGGCCACCGCGAGAGGGCGCACGCATGGGGCACCTGTGCGCTGCATCCGGCCGGGCCAATTACTGGGCCTTTTACCCTAAATAAAGCTCCCTAACGACCGTTACTGGACACCGGTTAAAATTTGCGTCGAGATTCATTAATATCGCATGTAAATTGTGGATGTCATGTGTTGCGTGTAATGTGACCGCGCAACTTAATTATCGCTCTAACTTAGCTCATACGTTGACACAGTTTATATGCCTAGCTGATACATTGGACGTGATCCAGTAACTAGCATATACGTATTTATTAATTAATAAATATATGATTATTTTAAGCTACTAGAGATGATTTTAATTTAAGATTTAAAAAAATACATATTCCTTTTCACATGCAATTGACCGTTGGTTTTCTTTATTCCACTTTTTAAGTGATCGTTTGATTACCTAATTTAATTTAAAAAATAATTTTAATTACCAAAATAATTTAAAAGGACAAAGGCAGTGTCAGTACCAGAATGTTAATTTGCGTAATACCGACTTCCTGCATGTAAGAAAAATATATAAAAATATTTACACTTTATGTAATCATGAGTACCTATCGGACACCTTATTATAATTATGCTTTCCAAAACTAATGAAATCCGCTCAAATCTAAGATTTCTCGGAAAACAGAACAGTCCCATGAAACAACATTTATTGGATAGCAATTTATTGGATCGATTTAATTGAGAGTAATATTTATAACATCTTGGAAATTGTTATTATTTCCTAATAAGGCAGCTTATCGCTGGTTCTAGACAAACTTAATTTACATTCCTAGCTCGCACATCACTGAGCATATAACGATGAAAGATGAAGTGCAAACCTTCGTAGTTTGCCTTCCTCGCTGCCATCCATCTCAGCCGACTCGAGTCTTAACTAACAAGACATACTTACCACTCAACTTCCAACCAAAACACAATACTAACAAAGCTCTGTATCGGTTCGGCACATACCAATCACAGGCAACGATTAGACACATGCGATTTCATACATTGATACTTAAAGCCTTATTATCTTATATAGAGAGGTCGTTTCGGCGTTTTCGCTTCTATAAATGTCCCAAGATGTGTGATAAGATCTGCGCAAGCGTCTCAGATCGGCACCTATTTATTTATTTAATCAGGTTGAGGGACAGACAATGTGCCATTGTATGTCCTGATTTATTGCTCTGCGCTCATCTATAATGGAGTCCATTCTTGTTTTATTAACAACTATCTACTCTTGTCTCATAAATTAATTGCTAACGAAATTGATTATGATCAATTTGACGTAAACCCGTTTGATTCTAATAAATATGTTTACATAAAAAGTAATATTTGATCGGCGAGAGTTGTAAAGATCTATTCGTGTTTACGTCGATCGATGCCGCGTTCTCGGATTATTAAAGAAATTGATTCGTCTATTTAATTTTTGTTGCTTACAAATGGGTTGATTATAACACATATTATGGTTACGGGAATTGAGTCAATAACCAATTCATTATGATAACAACCTATTTTGTATATGAATTCTGCGTCCGGCGCACAATATTTGCATAATGTCTTCTCTATTGATGGACACGTTATAACACATAATCTTAATTGAAAGCTTTCCGCGTCACGTTCACTGTAATATTTATTTTGATGGCCGTAAGTGAGGGACGTTACGATTTTTTTATTCAAATCATGTCACCTTTATTGCTTGAATTTTGAGCATAAAGTCATCAATTAGCTATAAATCTGAGATCGGCCCGTGATTCCAACAAATACAGTTTACTCGGTCGGGATAGGACGTAAACTTTTCAAACCATAATGCGTTGTATATTATATTATCCCGAATATTTTCATCATATCTATTTGTTTATTTTTATGATAACAGAGGTATTAAAACAAACACATGAATGCATCCTTAGAATAGTTTAAAACGCCAGTAACCATGCAGAACGCACCTAAGTGTACAGTTGTGACCATATTCGCTCTTCGTTTTGCATTTAAATTAAAACTATTCACCATATTAGCATAGAAATGGGTTCGATGGCTAATCGTTGCGGTGTCAAAAATGTTTAATTAAAAAGATTGATGCTTACCAGCGGAGTGGAACACCAGAAGTACAGTGGAGTTGCAAACTTATCTAATTAGTTAGGGGTGGGGGCGGGCGCCCCAGCGCGGGGCGGGGGTTCCCCCGACGGGGTGCTCGCAATTAGCGGTGATAGTCGATTAGCTCATCGTGTGCGGCTTTTGACAAATGTTACCACTTATAAATTGTTATTATTTATGCGTGACACCGATAATTGTCAAAATTAATACTTTACGTCAATCCCCGCACACCTTTAATATGCGAAATAACGTTTGAGCTGTCAAGGTTTGTGATAAGAGATCGTTTATGGGCTTGTAGTGTATGGCGTAAAGGGCAGTGTTTTATTAACTAGTTAGATAATAAATTGGTATGACTCAATCATTATTAAACTGTAAAAGACTATGAAGAAACCGTATGTACACAGGTACAGTATACAAATGTCAAACTTGTTTATTATTATTAACGTTAATAGCGACTATTGTGAACTACACGTTAAATGTTTTATCGACAGCTACTGAGACATTATTTCCCTCCTTAATTCCTTTTTGTTTCAACTTCTCCTTAATTATATAAAATAATCTTATTAAAGTGTTTTATTTATTTCATAATTTTAGTGTATTATAATTTCTCATTAACATAATATATTATAGTGGTAATTTTATAGAATTATTATACAGCGATGTTGGCTACTTTGGAAGATTGATTAGTGAAAGTTTAGTAATAAATGAGGGACCGTAATACCGAGATAATTAATTCTTAGCTCAAGTTAATTGATATTGGTATTAACAGTAATTAGAAAAGTTTGCTATACCGTTTTTGTTATTCGCTTATTTACAACATTATATTTCATAGTGGAGCCTTTAGGAAAGAGCTTTAAATCTTTTGTGATATTACCCTTTTACAAAAACTGGTGCAACTCATTAGCGAGATTTAATTGTTTCTCGTTAACATAATTGCAGGATGGTCTCGTTAAACAGTGATCACTGGGGTACAATAAAGCGCTTGGAACTAATGGATGGCACCTCTCTGTTGTCTAAATAATACATGCTTTGCGCGGCGGTGGGACGCGTCGCTAATAATTACGTCGTCATTACAGCGAGGAGTTCTCGACCACTGGACTACGCCCCTAACACTTGTCAGGTTTTTCCTCTTGTTGTAGTAATAGTTTCGCTAAGCGCCGCACTGGAGTAGAACAAGGCGTTTAATGAAAGGCCGCTCACCTCAGCCGCTCGGCCGGCTCATCGCATGCGCCTTAATTAGTTCAGACCGCCCCCTAACGGGCTTATTTTGTTTTTCTCGGATAATTTTTAATTAAACGCTTGATTAAAATGAAAGTTTGCGTAAGTAGCGAGCGAGGAACAATCGAGCCAGAGTTTAGGATAATGAATTGATGGTGTTACTTTGCTCGCTTGCCGCTCGCTAGGGACTTAATTAAAAATTGCCGATAGAATGTGTAGAGGGGAGTTTGAAACGAGTTTATGGAACTTGGTCCGGAGCCTCTGTTGTTTTACTATGTCAATTTGAATACGAGATTGCCTCACGGTTAACGAACGTAACTCAAAATAAAATTTCGCTGGAAATATATAGAAAACAATTTGTTTTTGCAGCAATATTTATGCCGACAATCTGTCACATTAATTTTAAATTTATTGGTACCAAATTTGCTATATGAACAGAATTCACAACTGAATATGTTTTTTTCTTAATTTGATACAAATTTTATTCATCCTGAGACATCTGTCATAGACTTCAAGCTACAAGAAGACTAAAATCAAACTATCAGATCACCCATATAATCTGTACATGCTAAGCAGGCAGACGACACCATGTTCATCATTAAGCCCGATCGTATGCGACTCGTTCGGAATAATAAACATGATATTCATTAAAGCGATCCGATTTGTCAAACCGCTTGATTCATCCGCGTACGAGCCGTAGACGGCGCGACCGCGAACGTCAACAGGGTTACCAACTGTAGCTGTAACTGATCGCAATCTTTGATATTGACATTGATATCTTCCTTTGAATCTTAGTATAAAATAGAATTAGCAGATAGTTAAAAATTGTCTGTGATCATTATTTTTAAACTATTATATAAAAAAAAACAATTGGTTTCAATCAATCAATCTCCTGGCTCATTCCCTATTCGGGGTCGGTCCTCCTGATGCCTTCACGCCATTTCTGGCGATATTGAGTCATCTCTGCTGTTCACTCTAGTTAAAAAAACATGTTGCCCCAAACAGAAGAATTTCTCTTGTATCGTGGGTGCGTTTACAAACTTTTAAACTCTTTATTCACAAAGATCCAGACTTAGAACTATCTGCAGATCATACAAATAGCAGTGCAGTAATTGGGAGATTCGAATCGCTCAATTACTGCACACATAAACAGATATATCAAAGAAATTCTTATATTATTTAGGCTGCTTTATTTCTTGTTGTATGTATTCTGTCTGTGAAGGAAACCTTTATTGAATCCCTGGGTTGAGACAGCAATTGCTTGAATAAAGAAAATCATTACAACGTGCAACGTCTACTAAACAAACTGCTTCATTACTTTTACCGATATCATCTTAAATGCATTTCGCCAACAACATATCGTCAGCCAACCATTTCCTCCACAAACTGCACTTTGATGCAAAATCTTAATTCCATTAATTAGCCTGCAAGATATACGCTAGTATGTTTTATAACGGGTTGTATTAGTCAACCCTATCGCGAGCATGTGTCATTAGCAAATTCTTGGCTTGTCGTCGCCACGCGCCGCTAACGAGTCTCTCTAACGACGTGCTAACTTGATACACCGGCAGTGGTGCGTCCCGCCTCCGAAGGCCTGCATGCATTGTGATCGTAAGCACACAATCGCACTATTGACGTCTTTAGTTCATAACTGGATTATCGTTGATTTTGAGTGACCCAATTAAATGATTAAAATATGTAACATAGGTGTGAACACGTGACGGAGAATTATAAAAAAGAAAAGTGTAGGAAGGGTAGACAGAGCGTGAGGAGCTCGTGGCTAAATCCATACTTCCATACTTTACTTACTTACTAATATTATAAATGCGAAAGTAACTCTGTCTGTCTGTCTGTTACCTTTTCACGCCTAAGCCGCAGAACCGATTTACATGAAATTTGGCATGGGAATAGTTTAGGACCCTGGAAAGGACATTGGATGGTTTTTATCCCGGAATTCCCACGGGATCGGGATTTACACGGGGAAAATCTCCACGCAAACGAAGAATTATTGACAAAGTGTAAATTAACGCGGGCGAAGCCGCGGGCAAAAGCTAGTAACTAATAAATAAACAAATAAGCTGTACGGGTCTTAAGATAATCAAGATTCCTCCGTGCCTTGGAAAACACGTTAAACCGTTGGCTCCGACTATCATTGACAGTACAGGCAGTCCTCGTACTTACGGCATGTTAGGTTCCCGAAATACGCGACGTAAATCGAAACGACGTAACTCGAGACATATTTTTTCGTATGTTTACATGTAATACTCAAGGGTTAGGACACACATCCGTTGTTCCTGAAGTAACTAAACAAAATCAGCAGCACGTGCGGGGTAATCCCCGTACGCCGACACCGCGCCCCGCCAGCCCCACGGTCATTGGACATCGCGACAAGTGAATTCTCCTATGCCGTAAATCGAAACAAATGACGTATGCTTGAGGAATAGTGTCAAAACATTGTTCGACGTAACTTGAAACGACGTAAATCGAAACGACGTAAGTCGAGGACTGCCTGTATTTACAGGTACTCAGAAACCAGAAAATCGGACACCAGTCTGGCCAAATGGTATCGTGTTTCTCAGCTGCATCCAATTAGACTAGAAGCCGAACCCAACTAAGTTAGGAAAAGGCTAAACAGATGATGTAGATTGGGTTGGAAAATAATATAATAAGTTGCCTTGCAGGGAAGTATCGCTCAAAAAGGAGGGGGAGGCAGCAATGGATGAAACGTAGATGTTCTTAGTATTTAGTTGAAATACGTCAAATGCAATTCAAATTTATTTATTTTTTTAAACTTTATGTACAATTGTGTTACATAGGTGGACTTAATGCAGCAAGGCATTCTCTACCAGTCAACCTTTGGGTTAAAAACACATTGTGGTAGGTGTACGAGAAAATGGACTGAAATAATACATTTATATTAATAAATATAATAGTACTAATAAAATACACATATAAATGCTAAAATGACAAACTAATAAATACGGTGCTTTATACTATTCTTTCTGATTAAGAGAGCTCATAATAATTATGAAGAAGACCAAACTTAGAATAACAGTAGTGGTTTTTAATTTTACGCTTAAAACAAAATGTTGACTCAGCTTTCTTGATGTCAAGGGGTACCAAATTCCAGAGTTTAACAGTAGAAATAGCGAAATCGATAAGGGAAAACATCGTTATGAAAGTGGCATCTCCTAGGAGCAAAATTTTGAAGACATGATTATATTTATTTATTTTTTGGCCTATGTGGCCCATTCTCACTCATAGAGGGGCGGCCTGTATCCCAGCATAGGAAATTTTATAGAATGATTATGTAATATATGTATATATGCCAGTTGCCTACGAAGTTGATCACTTGCCTTTATCTTCGTATTGCAGACAAAGGCATATTTTTCGATCTTGTGAAATTTTAAAGAATCAGTCTTGATTTTTTCATATTTGAATATAAATTTTATAGCTAAGTACTTTATTTTGTAAATGAAAGTTTCATTTAATCAATAATGGAATATACACTTAAATATACTAAAATATGGCGTCCAGAAATTAGTACGCATTGCTGTCCACTGGTAATGTGCCCAAAAGACTAGCGGCATTGCCACGCTGTATGGCAATGCTTAACCTCTGTCCAAGGCAAAAGCCAGCCTTTGGGTCACGCGAAGTGTCAACTCGGCGCCTGGTTAGTTCTTTAAATAATTTGTGAACACTCGGACTTCTCTCCCCTCTCTTTTCTATGATTATCATTGTTTACTTAATCTATACTTATAATAAATCTGTAGAGAGGTTAATTCTGTACATGAAATATATTTACAAAATAACTATCAGGGGGTGATTAGGGATCGATACTGATGCCAAAAATGCAATCAGTAAAATTATTGTCTGTCTGTCTGTCTGTCGGTCTGTTTGTCTGTCTGTCTGTCTGTATAACCGTTATAGAAACAAAAACTACTCGACGGATTTTAACGAAACTTGGTACAATTATTTTTCATACTCCTGAGCTGGTTATAGTACACTTTTCATCACGCTACAATCAATAGGAGCAGAGCAGTGAAGGGAAATGTTGGGAAAACGGGAGAAGTAGCTCCATTTTTTAAGCTTCCGTCGCGAGTGTAACCTTAATGGTTAAAGCTACACAGAAATCATTTATGACGGAAATGTTCTCCTTAAAATTCTATAAAAAATATCCCACGACCGCATATATCTATCTTTTATGGTTGACTCACAATAACACGTGTAACTCCCGATAGCTTAGCAGTTCGAAACTTTCTGATTATTATTCTGCTCCGAAATTTAAAACCACCGCAACTTTGCAATGGAACTCGGCTAAAAGTAACCCAGTTGCAACAAAATATAATTGAGGCTCAAATTTTAACAGGTTGCGGTGCAGGAGAAACCGTCTTTATTCCCAGAATTCCCATAATACCAAATAATTTTCCATTCCAATTTAAAAGAACGCAATTCCCAGTATCGGTGTGTTATGCAATGACAATTAATAAGGCTGAAGGGCAGACTTTTCGTGTTGCTGGAGTAGATCTCGGTGTCAGTTGTTTCTCGCATGGTCAGTTGTACGTCGCTCTTTCTCGGGTTAGCATTTCTAGAAATCTTTATGTTCACGTGCCGGACGGGTCAACTTTCAACATAGTTTACCCGGAAGCTTTGCGCTGAAGTATTTTCATTCTATAGGTACTTAAGCCTCATGTGAACGTGATCTAAACAATATTACCAATACATTAACTTAATAACACACAAGGAGTTACACGCTGACGGCGTCTAGGGCACAGCTATTAACAATAATATTGTGCGGTTCGGTATTGCGATATTTTTCAACAGTATTATAGATTGACATATTATATTTCCCTACTAAATTACGAAGGTTAATCTGTCTGTTACATCAAAATCACTGAACCGTGTGGAAGGACATAGGCTACTGGCTTTTTACGAAATACGACGGAAACGTGGACGAAGTCGCGGGCAACAGCTATCTATACTAATAATATAAGGCTGAAGAGTTTGTTTGTTTGTTTGAACGCGATAATCTCAGGAACTACTGGTTCGAATTGAAAAATATTTTTTTAATTAAATAGTCAATTTATAGAGAAAGGCTATACGCTATATATCATTACGCTAAGGCCAATAGGAGCGGAGCGCCAATGAAGAATGCTTCAAAATCGGGGTTAAATTTAACGTTAGCCCAAAGTAACTATTCCACGCGGACGAAGTCGCGGGCAAAAGCTAGTATATAATATGTATTTAGGTATACTGTTTTGGGGGGTACTGGGGAATGGTAATCTGTTAAAGTTTACTAGTATTGATATCAGTCTCCCCCAAAGGAAACAATATGTGAGTAACTTTATGATAATGCAATTTGGCACCGCACTGTTAATCAGAATTGTATCATCATAAAATGATCAATTAATTTAGAAATTGCATCACTCTGATGGATTACTGCCCGCGGCTAAACACTAAGTAGCGAAAGTTAATGTTTAACTTTCACAAACAATCAATTAATATCGAAAGTGTTTTTAATGATATGTGCATATATGACAGAACTAGCCTCCTTTTATAAGATTTTTAACCGACTTCAAAAAAAGGAGGAGGTTCTCAATTTGTCTTGAACTTTTTTTTTATGTAAGTTACCTCATAACTCGGAGACGGCTCGACCGATTTGGAAAATTCTTTTTGCGTTTGAAAGGGTATACTTTCTAATTAGTTTCATTGTAACGAAATCAGGATCTGATGTTTGGATCCTGGAGAAATCGAGGGAACTCTTCAAATACTATAGGCACACCTATAGCGTTTTGGGTATTTCTTATAGTACCTTGAGCAGTTGCTTTCGAAAAGTACCATTTGGGGAAGTTGAACTCATGATGAAGACCACAGATGGCCACTGGAACTACTCAATAATAAGTATTTCGTGGATTGCGATTCGTGAACTTGAGTACGGATGTTAAACACTTTATGCTCGTCACAATTCATATGATGATGTAGAGCTGATGGTCAAGTACCAGGAGAACTCCTCAAAAATTAACGGCTATGCATCGGGAAAAGCAATATTTTGTAAAAGGTGATAAGTTGTTGACATTATGGCTTTTGTAACTAGATAAATGAAATGCGGTGTGAAAAAAAGAAAATCCAAAACCAATAACACCGACTTCCGAAATTAAAGTTATTTTTAGCTTTGTAATGTTTTGATATGGAAGTCGGTTCTATTTTTTCTATTTTTTATTGGCCCAAGCTATGCATTTCTCCTGTATTTATCTTCATCTTGTATAATATTTGGTGTGATTGGCGCTGATAACCGAAGATCAGGCACTGCCGAGTTCGGTCACAGATCCTAGATTCTTTGGACCAATATGCAGCTACCTGCACAGCTCATTCATTGGCCTCGTTCAGATCATGCAAGGCGTAGGTGGCCGTTAGCACACAAAATAACCAATAAAAAAAAAATAACCGTATGTACATTTTCTGAGATGGCTTAATTTATTTTCACAGCATCTAAACCCGTAGCAACCATTTGTAAATCGTTCCAGTGTGGCAATCGAACGCACGGCACGCAGCACAGAAACCAATCGCAAGTCAATTAAGCGTTTAAATATGTGAAAATAAAAACCAGACCTAAGTACCTTCCTAGCTTAATTATAGACTAATTGCGGATTTTCAACAGTCGTTCGTTTTTTATTTGAATATTTGTATCCTGCTGTTAGTATTTAAGCCCCAAGTTTTTCAAGGTTAAGTAAATACCAAGGTTGACCCATGAATGAGTAACTACGTTATAATATCTGCTAAGCTGGTGGTCCCCGCTGTAATAAGTACAACTGTAATACCAACCAATATTCGAATCTTGCAAAAATTTATATTTTATATAAATTATTTATTTTTATTAATCACACATTCTGTTTATTATTATGATTAATTCTATTTAAAATAATTTTGTAATGCGCTGGGTGTTAATTATAAGTTAAGATACTAACATTAATTTAAGAGCACCTACTAACAAATGTATGGATATTTTTGTCTGATGAATAAATAAATATATATATATAATACTCGTTATGGGTTTTATTTTATTTTTATTTTATTTAAAACCAGAAAATATGACACCAGAGTTCCGAAAGGTATTGTGGTTATAAAATGGAGGTCAGATATGAGAATGAATCTCCGAATTTTTAGTCCTAAGACACACTGGTTTTCTCGTGACGTATTTACTGTTTTGAGAGCAGAATTGATGATATACATATATCCAAAATAATGCGCTTGACTGTGTTCGAACTCGTGACCTAAAAACTCATAAGTCGGGCCCGTTTAACTATTAAACTGTATCAGTTAGATAGTTAAACGTAAGTACTTTATTTATTTTAGTAAAAACAATTGCTCGGATTGTCTTTTAACTTGTATAAAAAAGAAAACATCAAAAACTAGACAGCTGCACAGAGTCTGTGAGTACAATTTTCCCACTCTCACGATGATTTCAGTGATCGCTTAAATCTATATATATGTACATATAAAAGCGAAATACCACTCACTGATTAATCACGAAATCTCAAAAACTACAAGTACCTACTGCTCTCAAATTTTGCATGGAGGTTCCTTTAAGTACGTAGATAGATGCTCGCTAAGATTTTGCGAAATTCCCACGGGATCGGGATTTACACGGGAAAAACTTCCCACGCGAACAAAATCGCGCAACTGCTAGTATATTTATTTACTAGTACTCACGCGGGGCTTCGCTTCCGTGGATTTTATCACGGTAAAAACATAACTTTCCTTTTTTGTAGTCGCGTAAAAAGTAGCCTATAACCTTTCTCAAGCTTCAAGCTACTTCCATACCAAATTGCATCCAAGTCCACCCAGTATTTTCGAAGATTAGTGCTTTCAAGCAAACAAACAAACAAACTTTTCCGCTTTATAATATTAGTATAGATTATCTCTGAAAGTTCCGATGCGATTACAATTTTTGTTTCATTATACAACGAAATAAATTTCTGCCGCAAACAAGCTGTGGTCTCGTAAGACACAGGATTGGTGCCCTGAGACCGCAACACGTGGCCGCGGCAGACCACGAAGGAGATGGCGGGATGACCTGTATGGCTTTCTTAAGAATTAGAAGGATAGGGCGCAGAATCGTGATCGCTGGAAAAAATTGAGGGAGGCACCCAGCAGTGAGACACCACAGGCTAACATAATAATACAACGACATCATTGGATGCTTTTCATGACCACTAAAATTGAACTACACCTGTAGAATTTACCACGGGCACCAGCCGCAAAAAAAAAACTAATTTTCTATGTATAATTATGTCTAACTCTATTAGTTCTATAAAGATTGACGACCAAATAATTAGCCGTAAATAAGTAGCCCTCCACGTTAATAAAACCGAATAAAAATATAAGTAGTCGACGCTGAATTTAATAATCCCCTTTGATACTCATAATGGTGTCGTTTAAAGATTTCTAGGGTCCTTTCGTTAAGTCTGATAGCAAACAGTGCGAGCAACAAGTGGTCCCGGCCCGGACGCATCTCCGTTCTATTGAGAGGCATTCGTCTTGAGCCAATCGGCCCCTCTCTCCCCTACCGCGACGTGGCCCGTACAATATCTTTTGCCACTTATAATTGTTAAGTTATGATAATTATTAAGTTGATAGATTTGTTTTACTCGTATTTTGTAATCGTAAATGAAATTGAAGTGTCTGTGAGTTCAAAATAACTGTGTTTTCTCGGGTGCTTTTAGTTGTTTACTATAACTAAAACACAGTAAAACTTATTCTATATTTAATAATAAAAATATCAATTCTCTCTCATAAGGACAGTTTTGGTTATACATAAGAAATAGCTACTAGAAATCAAATCAAAATTGTTATTAATTAGATTTTTGTTTGAGTCTTGGTTAAGTTACCTTAACTAATCTAATACACAATCTTTAACATATACAAGTACACTGTCACTGAATGGCATACGCAAATTATGTTGGGTCAACTATGGTTTCGATCTGGTCTAGGATGGAATATTCATTATAAGCTTACCTCTAATAAAATGCAAAAAAATCGATTTTAAAACATTACACAGAAAAGTGTTTTAAAGACAACGATTGGATGGATTTAAAAGAGGCAAGGCAAGCTTCGTTCCCGTGGACTTAATCAAGAAGAACATAACCCTCCTTCCCTCCCTCTTTGGAATCGGAAAAAAAGCCGGTAACCTTCCTCAAGCTTCAAGCTACTTCCACACTAAATTTCATCCAAATCTACCCTGTACTTTCGAAGATTAGCGCGTTTATACAAACAAACAAAAACATGTTTTCGCTTTATGAAATGAAATAATTTCTTACATGTATGCCCTTGGTGTCCTCTTCTTCTTCTTTGTCGCTTCGCTCTTGACAGAGCGGTCGTTGTCACGTCGCGTCGAGGCGTCCGCGTTGGTGGTAGGGGCGGAAACATCTCTCCGCACGATTTTCTGCCTTCTTATATTCCTATATATATATATTCCTGAATATAAAATAATACATCATCGAAAGGTTGTCTGTTAAATATCTATAACATAAAAGTTCCTCTGTGACACACAATCTAGATCCTTGAGATCATCGGAAAATTTAGAGTTAAGTATTAGTATGCATTCCACTTCTTTCTTTGACAAATATTTTACACACAGCTCGTTTGTGGAATGCATTTATCCATAGAAGTGAGGCGTGCTCAAATACTACCAGCGTTCAAAAGAATGGTGAAGGAGCATTACCTCTCCCTATAACCTTTCCCCTTCTTTCTCAATTACTCATGTAATATTTATTAGTATATGATTTTTGTATTGTATGTGTATGTATTTTATATTATTATGTTCAATTAATATTATTTATGATGTTTGTACACACAAACTAAAACTAAACACACAAACAAACAAACTTAAAGGAGACAGATTAAGGGCTGTTAAGCCCTTAATCTGTCTCCTTTAAATTTGTGCATCCAAAGGTTGGATCGCCCTGTGCGATAAGACCGCCCATTGTACACTAGTTTTAATTTTTGTATCCATAGAAATATTGTAAGGTGTACAATAAAGTATATAATAAATAAATAAATAAAAATTTAATGCTGCGCAATGAAGAGTAAATCTATCTATAAATAGGTAACAAAGCACAGAACTAAATAAAGACGATTAAGGACAGGTATAGTGATTTTGGGGCAACAAACACCTATTAAATGTTCAAAATAATACTGTTTTTAATCACTTACAAGGATAACAAAGAGGAAGGAAAGATGAAAAATCTGATATTTAAATAAACATGTATGTGCATAGGTATGCGTTGAACCGATCATTTACCTACATCGGTGTGGTAACTAACTCATGTAATTAATCTATGGCATGTATAGGAACTAATGACATATAGGAACTATTCGGTTGTGGAATGCATTGCCGGTGTCAGTAAGACAAGCACAGTCACTCGCTGCTTTTAAAAGCTCGGTTGCCAATCATTTTCTTTCAAATTTATGATTATTTCTTTGTTTTTCTTCACACGATGTTAAAGAACACATTACATTTATATATTTTATATAATTATGTGTTGTATTTATATATCTATACTAATATTATAAAGCGGAAAAGTTTGTTTGTTTGTTTGTGTGCTTGAACGCGCTAATCTTCGAAAGTACTGGGTAGATTTGTATGCAATTTGGTATGGAAGTAGCTTGAAGCTTGAGGAAGGTTATAGGCTACTCTTTACGCGACTGCAAAAAAGGAGTGTTATGTTTTTACCGTGATAGAATCCACGGGAGCGAAGCCCCGCGTGAGTACTAGTATATATATATATATACTTATATATTTCGATTAGTTTTTTTTTCCGTTATGAGTATTTATAGTACACTAATTTAGCCCTCCCCAATTCAATTAAAGCTTTTAAAGTCCTTCCAAAGGTTATCTGGAAGATATCGCTCACAGCGATAAGACCGCCATTGTAACCAAAGTTATAGAAATAAGGTTATGTAAGTGTGTTTCAATTTTTGGTGTACAATAAAGTATATTCTATCTTCTATCTATCTATCTAATGACTTATAGGAAAACCAGCAGATAATAACGCGTATTTTGAAGGAAACATGTTAGTCCTCACAGTATATTTTATTTAGCACGATAACAGCGCCCTCTAGCGCCCCCACACCCTCGCTCTAATGATCTTGTCGAGAGGTTTCAAATTATGTTCCTTACAACAATCCGAAGTCGACACGTACACAACCGTGAGACTCAAGACGCTCCCTTAATGAATAAAATAACATGTCAAGATACAGTCTACATCTTAAATTAATGAGGATTCACGGCGACGTATTCAATTTTACAAGTAACGAAGGCAAATAAACTTCGAGTAGGCCCCGCACCCCGCACCCGCACCCCGCTCAGCCCTTACACGAACGGCGCGAAACTTTCGCATTTATTAAATTGACGCTAAACACACACTCCTTAATTAATATATCAGTATGAAAGGAAACCTAAAAGTTGTCGATTAGAAATTCTTAACAACTTTCAACTACATTATTCTAATAAAATTACAAATCGCAATGAAAGGTATCGAACTAAGCGCGTCCTTTATCAGTTTGAAATGCCCAAACCCAAACTAAACTTGTTAAAGTCGTACGGTCGAATAAATAAAACAACTTCGCGTGTGTTAATGTCCTCGTTTTAATTAAGTCCGTTCTGAGAATTGATGTGCGATGTACAATGTTCAAAAGATTCGTAAGGAATTATTAAACATATTAATTTTCTTAATTAATTATAACGTACGGCTCCACCGGCCTTCAATAGAGAATCACAACATAATATATCTCTTTCGTCCAAATTAAGTGCCCACAATTGACTAGTTATAAAAAGAGTAAGATTTATTTAGGTATTCATGGAGTTCGACCCACTTAGGTTAGCGTAAAGATTTATTGGTCTGACAGCCTTGCTTTCAGCTTATATTTTTGCTATTTGTATAATTTGTTGTCGAGAGAGTACACATGTATAATGTTGGGATGTTTCCCGTATTTTTCCCGAGTATAATCCGCACATCTCCCGTGCACACCCCGCGAACGTCCAACACAAATAGATTCGTACATGTTTGTCTTGGCTCGGTTTAATTAATTTTACCTTCATACGCCGATACTGTTTGTCGGGCGCTCCTTAATTGAAAACGCTCTTACCGGAGTAAATGAAACGAAATCCTATTTGCTCCGAGTGATTGAAGCGAATTTATCTTTTAAGACTTTCAAATTTATCTTTAACCCATTGCCAGTGTGCGGCGTTGAATCATTTCAAAACGGATAACGCTAAGAAGCGCAGGTAATTAAATTTTGATTGCTTTCGGCCGGATTGTTATTGCGATTTATTAATATTCAGGCCGGTTGTAAATAATACGGGCTCGCCGGTGACGCTAATAGTGATTGCAATAATGACTCATTAAGTATTAAATGCCGCCATTAAACTGCCTCAATCGCAGCGTTCTCGCGGTTGGACGCAATTTTGGGAGGATACATGTCATTAACTTAAACCGTGTTTTCCGTTAAGATTTACAAGTTACAAGACTTCAGTCAGTCTGTGTAGTGAGTAGCGCGTTTTAGAAACTTTATGCGGAATCATGGTAGTTAACGAGGTAGGTAAATAATAATAGATTTATTATATGATAGTTGGCAGGCGACGTCTCAGCTTTTTTTATTTATTACATTTAGCTGCAACGAGGTTGTTAGGACTGTCATGTACTCTTTTAGGTTCATTGCTGATGCAGATATCAAATTTCTTTACTGCTTTCACATTATACTGCCTATTAGCATTCCAGTATCAGCTTGTAATAGATAAAGGAATCCTAAGTGCAGCTGTAGCCCTGTAACCTTAGCTAAAGAATTCAGATACTTCTATCAAGGTTTACCGTCTTTCTGTTCTCTGATCTTTTTCGGTAATTTTTCTCTCTTAATTAAATAAAATTAATTAAAGCAAGAATTAACAACTTCTAGAACTCACTAGTTTGACAAAAATCCAACGGCTTCACATCATCACTAAGCATTCCCATTTCTACCAATAAAAAGAAAATACTTGTCAAAACTTTGGTCATTAAATTTTATCGCGAATTATAAACATGACGATGACACTCGCAAAGGTATTATAAAGTTTATCTTATCGTTTGTGTTCACACGTTTTATTGACCATAAACCATTAAAATATGGAGGTTTGAAGCCTTAATAATTATACGCTAAATTAGTACAGAATGAGTGATTGATTTTATAATCCAGCGATGAAAAAGTTAAAGGACAAATAGCTTTATGGCAGAGAAATGATGATTGATAAATTGCTTTATTAACTATCTGAACTACAGAGGTGGTCTTTGGCTAAGAATAAACAAACGTCGCTTCTCGTAAACGTTGTGAAATGACGACTAATGTCTGTATTCTATTGTGCTTAAGAAGTTTGTCAGTGAAATGCACAGAAAAGTGCCTATAGCTACTCAAAACGGGGAGCTTTGTCGCAATTGCAATAGCTATATTTAGGTAAAAATTAAAAAGGTCTTACACACAAGATACATCGAGGACTTTTCAGTATCGTTTGCTCGTATTACCAAAAACATTTTTTTTTGAAAGAAAACGGTTGTAGCCCGCTACAGAGTAGGATTTGACATAATAATGACACCTAGCTTACCAAGAAGTATGCTCCCGATGCAGTCCCCAATTTCAAGCCAAGCTTCTGGCGTGTAACTAGCAATAGCTTTATAAATATACTCAATAATTTAGTGTTCAAACAGCAGTACAAATAAGCATGTATATTTGAGTGATTTATAGTCAACGTCGTTACTTTATTATCCATTTATCAAAGCTTAACGAGCAATAATCGTGGCATTTTAACGGATTGAAGCTAGCTTGTTAAAATTGTTAGCTCTTAGTACCTCGGATGTCGATCATTTTAATCTTCAATTTAAACATTCTGTAGAAGCAGGTCGTTTAAAATACTTCAACTTCATTAGAGAATATTTCAATACTAGTAATTAGTTCAAGTTTTAGTTAGCAACTAGAAAAGTAGGTTGGAAATTGCTTTTTTGTTTGATTAAGGTTATTTTAATTTGTTCTTACTTGTGATTTATAAAGTTATCTCATTAATTATATAATTATTTTTATATAAAATAAAAATTATTACATAAAAGCAAAGCCCTTATTAGTCTGGTCTAATCTGGTCTTCAGCCACCTTAAAAGAGGACCCCCTTAGTATATCTTTCCCTTAGAAGGAGGTCAAATCACTTTTGTCTCCTCACTGGGCGTTTGCCCATCCCCTGGGCCCGGGGCATTTGAGCTTCTAAACCAAACTAAAATAAGGTTGTCTTGTTCCAGAATGTTTGGGTCAGGCGGCGCGTGCGCGGCGTGCGGGCAGGCGATCCCGGCCAGCGAGTTCGTGATGCGGACGAACGCACCGCAGCAGCCGCTACACGTGTTCCACATAAAGTGCTTCGCCTGCTCCAAGTGCGGGTCTCACCTTATGCAGGGCGATAGGTCTGTATACAACATATATGTATAACATAGGAAAAACAACGGATCCCTCATACAACCGACCACATACTGATACTTCTAGAAACATTTGTAAATGCTATTGCTGGATGGGACCGAATCCCTATATGCTTTTTAAAAGCTGCTCATTTAATTGTTTCACCAATTATCTCACACCTTGTCAATCTTTGTTTTGAACAGGGTACCTTTCCTACTGCCTTGAAACATGCTGTAATAACGCCTGTGTATAAGGGTGGGGACAGAGCTGACCCGTCTAACTACAGGCCGATATCTGTCCTTCCTTCCTTGTCTAAGATAGTTGAAAGAATATTAAACCACAGGCTGATTAAATATTTAAATAAAAACAAAATAATCTCTTCCTCGCAATTTGGCTTTAGACAGGGAATGTCTACGGAAAACGCAGTTCTGGCTCTTACATCAATGGTCACCAAAGAAGTTGACAGTGGAAGTAAGTGCCTAGCAGTTTTCCTGGACATCAAAAAGGCCTTTGACACAGTCTCTGTCCCCACACTTCTACACAGACTAGAAGACATTGGTGTGAGAGGAGTACCTCTGAAACTATTCAGGGAATATCTTAACGAACGCAGCTATGTAGTTAAGATAGGACAAGTAGTTAGTTCTGTTGAAACCGTCACATATGGGGTAGGACAAGGTAGTGTACTTGGGCCGACGCTTTTCCTCATTTACATAAACAGTTTATGCAACATGAGTATTCAACGTGCTCATATATTCTCCTATGCTGATGATACAGCAATAGTATTTTCGGAAAAAACATGGGACAGCGTCGGCCGGACTGCAGAACTTGGCCTGTTGAAGATAGCCTCTTGGGTAGACCGCAATCTTTTGACCTTAAATGTTTCGAAGACTAATTACATCTGTTTCTCCATATCTAACCGCTCTCAGCCATTACAAGATCTCCAAATTAAAATCCACACCTGCGGTAACTCATCAAACGCCAAATGTTCTTGTCTGAAAATTGCGCAAGTTAGTAGCACTAAGTACCTTGGGGTTTTAGTAGACCAACGACTATCATGGCATTTGCACCTGGAGCTTATTATGAACAGAGTTAGGAAATTAATATGGACTTTCAAATCATTACGGTACGTGGCTACAAAGACTCTAATGCAACAAATTTATGTCTCGCTGGGTCAATCTATACTGACGTACTGTCTACCAATATGGGGAGGTGCAACTAAAACAAAATTTCTAGAGCTAGAGAGGGCACAGAGGGCGCTGCTAAAAGTCATGTTTTTTAAACCACGTAGATTCCCCACTGAAAGCCTGTACTCAAGCTCAAATCTTTTGTCGGTTAGGAAGTTGTACATACTTCAAACGGTTCTGACCAAACACAAAAACCTTCCCTTTGTCCGGTCGATTGCTCAAAAAAGGCGAATGTATAAAGTAGCTCCAGAAACTCCAGTCAAAACTACATTTGCTACCAGGCAGTACACTAAGCAATCAGCCCACATGTACAATGTTTTAAACAAAGAGCTTAACATCTATCCGCTGACATTCCGTGACTGTAAAAAGACACTCATGCAATGGTTAACAACTAAAAACTACGATGAAACTGAGTCTATATTACACTCTAAGGTAACATAGTCAGGGAGTAATACACACACACACACACACACACACACACACAAGCACACACACACATACACACGCGTGCACAATTACTTTTGTTTTATATCCCGAGTTTTAATTAATCAATTCTGTCATTATAATAAGTTTCCTTTTCTCTTTGGTTTATATGTATTTAGTTTAGTTTACATATATTTTTATTTAATTTTATTTTCCCTTGTGGTTCAGTTTACTGTTTACTTTTTGAATCAAAATATTGTCAACGATCACTGGAAGAGCGGAACTACCTATCACAAGCCAATTATGGCTTAAAAGGTTTTTTCCTAACATGGATATTGTATAATTCATAGTTTGATGAAATAAATTTTACTTTACTTTATTGATGTGAGGTCTTTAAGAGGAACAAAGTGAGGAGTTGGTATGTAAAGAAAACTCCCATCGCCCTCATCAATACGCTAGTACAAAGTTCTATTTTCCGCGGTAGCTTTTGCATAGTAGGAATGTCACATTCCCTGATGGTATATTATCTTACTCAATGATAGAATAGATAGATAGAATACTTTTTATTGTACACCAATAATTTAAACAAACACTTGATTTACAATAATGCAAAAAAATGGTTACAATGGCGGTCTTATCGCTGATAGCGATATCTTCCAGACAACCTTTGGATGGACTTTAAGAACATAAAACAAAGAGGGGAGGGGAATGATCATCTACATAATCTACATAGATAAAATATAGCTGTACGACGACTTAGTTATGAGGAATTTAAGATGACAAGGTCTATGTGGACCCTTAAGATCATCTAAGATCATTAAGATCGTCTAAGCTGCTGATCAAGTTGCATTTTTCCCTGCCTAGGTATTACATGCTCGCAGGCTCGCTAGTGTGCGAGCAGGACTGGCAGAAGCTGATGAAGAGCGCAAACGCGACGGGAGCGCCCGGCGCGCCCATGCGCAAGAACAAAGTGGGTCGCCCGCGCCGCTCGCGCGAATGAGCGCCGGCTGCGCGCGCGCAAGCGCCACAACACTCACACAAAGACTATGAGGAGGTATGTAAACGATTGTCATCACTTACCTTTTTTTTACTCGAATTAAGAACCCGCATGGATGGCGGGGGGTCTATCAGACTCTTACTAACTGAAATGACCCCGTGTTCCCTTGCATACTTACGCAGGGGTCTGTGGACTATGAGAAACCTTTAGTATTCTTCAATGCGGCCCCCGAATCGTTATTTACCTAACCTAACTGCTTCACCACTTACGTTTTTTTTGCTTGAGTTGAAAATCCTCATGGGTGGTGGAGTGGTCTATCAGACTAACTGACTGAAAACACCCCATGTTCCTTTGCACACTTGCACGGGGGGGAAAACTTAAGTATAGTTCAACACGGCTCCCGAATCATCACTAACCCTTACCTTAACATAACTACTACATAGGTCAGTGTTTTCTTCACTGAGCGATTGTTCTTTGACTTTCAGAAGTACACATACGAACCTCTTATTTTGTAACTAGGTATTTATTTTTAAATTTTAGTATCTTAAATATTATAACGGGATTAGAAAAGTGACTCCATTTTAAGGTCATTTTTTATCACCATCTTTGAAAATTTAGTAATTTTTAAATAAACTAGGTTAAACTAATTCGATAAGCTAGAAAATTCAATGAATATGTTCTATCTCACCGGAACCGACCATGACCACATATATGCCTCATAAATATCCAACAAAATCGATTAACGTATTGATAACTTTCCGAATCAACAATGATTAAATTAATCGACTATAAATCGATTACGAGATGGATCACCATGCCCCACCTCTATATTCTTTAATAAACCTTCGGAGGTTTAACTCGTGGGCGGGTTCACGCTTGACCTTTGCGAGAAACACTTACATATATATCGTGACTAGCGTGATCATTAATTAAGGTATTTCCTAAGCTTAATTAATTGCGTTAATTATTATCTGCTGGGGGGTTGATTGACACCGCGGTGAATTGCCAATTGAATGGTATTCAGAAATCGGTATTTCCAGTTCTGTAAGTACTTCCGTTAATTTGGTGACGTAATTGGGGAATGTTGGTGTAGGGAATTTCTGTTACGTATGTAATTAGTTGTTTGTTATCAGGGGTAGCAACCTGTGAATTATATTGTACGTACTGAATAATGTTCAGGGTAATTGTTAATTAAAGCAAAAAAAAACAAATTTTCATTAGTGTAGGTACTGTTTTAAATAATGATGCAAAGACAGATGTTTATACTCCTTTTAACCGCCCCATCGAATTTAATAAAAAGTCTGAGCCTGTAAAATTTACTTAGTAAGTACTGCGTCAAACTCAAGTGCCATATAGAATAAATTAAAATTTAGCTAGTATCGAAAAATGAAGCATTGTGAACCTATAGAGCGAGGGTCCGACTCGAGCTTGACCATTTTTATTTTATAAAAAAATCGTATTATAATGTATTTCAATTTTATGATAGAGCTACTTTTGTATTATTTATATTACTTTTTTAATTTCAACTGTTCTACATATTGCAATGTATGAGATACAACCTCCTGACAACTGAAGTGTAGTCCTAGATTTCGGTTAATCACCCCTCAGAACCTTAAAAATAATTAAGATATCTACGAACAATCAGTGCTGAAAAAAAAATATTAATCACCACTAAAATACTTCCTATACATTCTCATTTGTAATTACCACATCATCACTATCAGCTATTTTCTAGGGCGAACACATAACAATTTCACCTATTTACATGTTCAAACGGAAAGTGTTGATAAAAAGCAATTTTAGTCTTTAACGGTTTAATTAAGCAGTCGTTTGTCGTGTAACTGGGTAATTTGCTATTGTCTATGGTAGTAACTGAGGCGGAAAGATAAAAGTAACAGAGCTCGTAAAGTAGCTCACGTTGTGGGTAGTGTACTACGGCAGATATGCGGTAGTTACAGCCGATTACATGTGTACTTTGTCATGTGATGTGGTGAGACAAATATGAAGGGATCAACAGGGATCTTTATTGGTTAAATAGTTTACGGTCACGCTTTCAGATTTCATACATAGTACCTGATTACAATGCGACGATGCGCCATCGTTACTTGGTCGACAGCTCTGTTTTGGGAATAGTTTCATTGTGCGTCTGTTCTTAGCTGTATAAGGATTGGAATTCCCTGCCAGAGTTTGTTTCCTGATAGCTATTATATGGGGGTCTGTAAGTCAAGAGTGAATAGGTTACTTCTCGGGATGTGTGGTTCATCTTCAATAACATCATCGCTTACCATTAGGTGAGATGGTGGTAAAAAACGAGCCTATCAGTAATAAAAAAATAAGTAAACTGTAAAGAATATGTCAGAGCCCTATTATACTTCGTAACAGTAAGGTTGATATTTTTCGTTAGACTTATAGTATATACGGTACTACCCTGTTCAATTCATCAAAAACAACCCTTAATCAGTTTCCCTCCAAAAAAAAGAAGACATCACCCACAGACACAAAAAGACTAATCAAAAACATTTTACATACCATATTTCTAAAAGCCAATACCAATATTTTAAAGCAACTCTGCAAAGCCAGTCCTCTCAGACGTGTTAAAAATTCACGAATCATAAGCGAAACAGAGGGATGAAGTTGAGAGCTGTGCGGAAACCATTTGCACTCACGACACGACCACTCAGTGCGAGCGGATTAGGTAGCGGAGAGGGAGCGGGCGCGGGCGGCCATGTACCGACCATAATTACGGAAATACATGGCTCTATTGAGCAAGTTTTGGAGAAAACACCATGTTTACTGCCTCATTGATCTGATTATTGCAAACAGGATTTAGCCTAGAAATTTACTTTACATGAAAGCATATCATAATCATAATTTGCCATTGTAAAAGTCTCTCGAATACACTTCATAGTTACCGCACTACGTTGATAGATATATTAATTAATTGAAATGATTAGACATGCGAACTCTGCAAATAGAAGTGACGAAGAAATACAATTAAGCTGTTCAATGAGCAACGCACAAAGAGCGCTTATGTTTATGTGATAGACTCACCCGCACGGAACACACTGCGGACCGCGTTTATAAGCCACTCCTGGAGCAGTAAACAAATAAAGTGCTAATGTGTTAGCGAATGCGAAAAATAAGACACTGATAAAAACTTAATTCCGGTGCCAGATGTCAATTCTTTACTTCTCCGCGTAGCAGCGTAGGGGTTGCTCACTTTCCTTTGCGGCTACCGCGTAGCAGAGCCTGAGAGAGATCACTTAGAGTTTTTTTCCTGTAAATAGTTATGAGCAGTGAGCACTCCATGTATTACAACCTCCATGACCTAAACACATGTCGGAACTACATCACGGACTTACGTTACCACGCCATACCAATTAAGCTCAAATGTTGATGATATTTATTAGTGCTTTAAAGCAAATTTCTAATTGCAGTACTTGTCGGACAAGAGGAGAGTTCGCACAGTTAATTATCCTGTAAAGCACAGCGTCGTCCGGTGCCGCGGGCGCCGGGGCCGTCTCGTCTCGCCCCGGACTTGCTTACGGGCTCGCCGCTCACACAAAATGCACCACTAACCAATTCCAAAGTTTAAACACTCAAACTTATTTCGGCAACTCATAAAACTATTGTCCAGCCCTGTTAATGAACTAACAATTTGTGGGCGTGCTAGTAAACACCCAACCACGCTACAACGCGCCTTACTCATGTTGGTTAGAGGTTCTCGTACCGCACTCATCAGATACTCAAGGCATGTCAAAATTGCACAAATAAAGCGATCGGTGCCCGCGAGCCTATAATCAGAATTATTTCCGCCCTCATATTATTCAAAAGCGCGAGTCTATTACACCACCACCCTTTAATAAAACTACTGGGGTAATAACAAAGGCCGTAGTTGTTATTACTTTGTGCGGACGTGGTCAAAGGCGCGATGTTAATTGGAAAACACCTGAAAATGACAGCGCCTTTATGGTCGGCATGTTTGGCGTAAAAATCAAGTCCGGTTGAAACAGCCGCCAGCTGGCTCAAAGACTTGACCATTCACCCGGCGGCTTTGTAACACGATTACGCCGACTTGTCGAAAGTTAATTAAATAACGTTTTTCCAAATTACCTGGCGGGCTCGACATCAAAGTGCCCTAGCACTCGCGCCGGGAATCTCTCCACAAAGGGCTGCTGCGGGCGAGCTCCGTCCCTCTGATCTCGATCCTCTATAATGTAGTGCAGTGGACAGGTGAGACTGAGATCTTCAGCCTTTTATCATTTCTCAACGAGTTTCTATAGGTTGTAGTACTCGCTCATAAACAATTCACTTTCGACAATTAAACTCTTGGACGTTTTGATTGATGACTGATATCTATTGTCTATCTAATTCAATCGGCCTCAAAGCGACGGTGGCACGCGAAGTAAGGGGTCGTTTACACTGTGCACGACACGCTAGCTCTGTGTACCTTCGTAGGAGTCCGTAACGTTTCCCAAAATGTTTTTAGTTGGAAAGATACCAATTAAAGTGTCCAGCTATCTGTTCTGTAAAGGAATAATTGAAAGTGAACTTGCATACAAACCTTGCTGTTATTAGTATATCTGAGGACCCATTGTTATTTACACACAAAAAACTTAGTCTTAAACATTTTGTTCAAAATTTAATGACTCCATAAACCTTGAGCCAACACGATGCTCTGTTATTTCAATAATCACGGCCAATTTAATATTCGTTAATTTTTCTTTACAAAGTAAGTCGGGGTTGTTTACATTACAATTTTTACTCGAGGTAGTTTGATCGAGCGCCCTTCGTGGGAGCGAGCCGGGCGTCGAACCCGCTACCGTTGCGTGCTGCGACCGATCAGCTGCTCTCACCTCTAATCACTCTACACTAATTACTCGATTCAACTGACGCTGTAAAAAATAAACAATTTAGATCGATACCTGTGTTACGTGTGTAATTATGTCTGTATTTTAAAATTATCGAGAGTTTTAACGCCTTGTTCAACAACTGTTAAAGACGCAAGATATGTTCAACTTAATACTACATTCTCGATCTTGTTATTTTTATCCCGAATATTCTAGTTCATTAAATTATTAAGGGCTTATGAGATTTTCATTTCTAACGATTCTCTCCATGAAACCTACTCAAAAGTCAAATCAATTTTACGACAAATCAGTTGACCCTATTACATCTTTCCTGGAATATCAGATACAAACATAAACAACGTTTCTCAGTCTCAACTCCGAACAAAGCGCCAAAAATTAATGAAAATACTCCGCCTTACATTTTTGATGAAATGCTACTTTCACTTTAGGTACAGAACCTTAATAAAAATATAACCGTAATTACTCGCAAGGCAATCCGCTTCAAACAAAGTATGTCAAGAAATTAGTATTTAATTTATTCATTGGGCTTGGGTTCGTGTCTAGTTTAGTTATTACGAGGTAGTTAAGGCGTCAGGAGATTCAGAAATTAATCACGTCGTGACACTAAGGCTTAGCGCACACTTGCCTCACTCAATGATCACGAAAAATCATATGGTCAGTCGTGTGAAACTGGTCGGTGCTCGTGGCCAATCGCAAGACCCACATTATGAACCATACGGCTCGTAACTCAGTCACGACTTGATCATGCTCAATGGTAGTATGCTATGTGTTCTCGGCCTAAGTGAGCGCGTGCCTCAAACTATACATACGACACAAAACTAATGCTCCATTATCGAAATTAAATCTTTGTATTAACAGACAGATCAATAATAATCTGACTTTAATAAAAAAAGATAAAAGCTTAATAACTTATTAGTCTGAATAAATTACGACTAAAAGAACCAGATAATCAGATTTATGTAAACGTAAAAAGTTTTATTCCCTAATACATTAGAATAAAACATGAAATGTAAAGAAAACTTTAATTAACGCCAGTCGTTCACATGTGGAGACAATTTACGTCTCTAGCTCTAATTTAAAATTAATACCGTCGGGCTGGTGGAAAATTTGAAAAGTTTGAACGACGTCGCCCGGCCTTCGCTCCGCCGATTGCATTTTTATACGAGTAAGACAACCTCTTAGCTTATTAGGGAAGCCAGTTATTAGAGGTCCGTGGGATTTCTCTGCGGACGCGGTGCGTGGCCTCGAAACCAACTCGCCCTACTTAATTAGCTAAATGGATACGCTGTTATTCTTTCCTCTATTTTTATAGACATAACGTGTACAATAAACCCAGTTCCCTGCTGCGACTTTGCGACCTGAGCTCTATTCAAATACGCTAAATTGAAACAGAGCTTTCTGCCATTTAATTTGGGATCGGCGGTAAATTTGGGGCGAAGCGGTGATGCACTTATGCACCGGCACACTTCCCACAGCCCGGTGCGCCGGGTCCTCGTCCGCACGCGACAAAGGACATCCGCCCACAATAGTTCCATTAAAATAATGCAAGTAAATGAGGATTTGCGGAGACGAGTCCACCGAAGCCGGCGTCCGCTCCGCTTACAATGGGCACTGCCGCACACAGCGACTCAGGCAGCGACGGCGCTTAAAACACTATACGCGAACATGTTTCATTAGCTAAGTGGAAGGCTTTTGGTGGCTGAATCTGTGTAATGCAGCTAGCTAGACTAGACGCAGCGTCGCTTTTACTTAAACGCCGTAATTAAAACGCCCCCTCCCCGCTAAGGGCGCAGTTTTAAACTCGGTTCAACTAGTTTCGAGTGGCCAATTTAGTTTTAGTGTTACTCCGTGTTTGAGATACAAATTTTAAGTTGATGTATCAAAAGCATCATAGTAACGTTTGTAATGAGTTTTGAGCTTTAATTGCATCATTTGTGATTAGCTGTGTAGCATATAGGCTACTATGTGTAGTATTTACTTGGTCCGTTTTATATTAGGTACAAAAAATCCTTTTTAATTTTAAACACTAAATGACTGAGCTTTACGTTTTCCAAGAAATTTTCTACAGAAGTTTGTATTCCAACCTTGTTTCTAGTATCTGCAAAGTTCATTAGTAAGCATACGAAGACACTTTCTTAACAGACACCCAGATTTATGCCATTTAACCCTGAAGTGGGCCCGAAGTATGTCAAGCACAGGTGTCAGTTCCACAGGGTGAAAATGTTCCGTCATACATACAAAAGATAGACATGACACAACATGACTAGCATCCTTTACTGACCGATCCATTTGTAAGATTCTGAAAAGAGTACTGTGAACAATTTAGGGGTACAAATGTTTCTACTATAACACAGTACCTACATGACGTTGGAAATAATGTATCGCTTAAAATAAATTAAAACTAATAACCTAACTACTGTTTATAATACTACGCCCGATGTCATAATTACAGTAAGTTGTGTTGCTGGTGTTATGACTTTTTTTACATTACTGTGATCCTTAAATCAAGCCCTTAAGGAAAATTTTTCTTTATTTTTACCCGACTACGGCAAAGCCAAAGGAGGGTTATGATTTTGACAGGCTATGTATGTATGTATGTATGTGTGTATGTTCATCTGTTCCCTCATAGCTCAAAAGCTACTTATCGAAACTCGACAAATGAGATATCGTTAGAACCGTCTTGACCGCCCGCTGAACATAGGCTACGTGACGTGTCACAAAACCCAATGTGGCGCCCTCTAGCGCCCAAAAAGTGTTGTGTTAAAAAATAATAATAAGATAAACACATCGTGTTTGATATCATTTGAAAGGGCGTCACATGCACATTTCCAAAACATTGCTTAAATTTAAAGTGGCGGCCTCTAGTGGACAAAAAATCATGTGTAAAAAAATAAAAATAAGATAGATACGCCGTGTTTGGTATCATTTGAAAGGGCTTCACTTGTACTTATCAAAAATATTGCTTAAATTTAACGTGGCGCCCTCTAGCGGACAAAAAGTCATATGTAAAAATAAAAATAAGATAGATACACCGTGTTTGGTATCATTTGAAAGGGCTTCACTTGAACTTATATAAAATAAAGTAAATAGTATAGAAGCACAGTGATTTAACACCAAAATAGTTTAAATAATAAAAAGTAAAAAACTAAAACCCGACTACGACAAAAAAATCGACGCTGAAAAAGTATGAAACAAGATTTTCAGGATGCTGAAATAAACAAGGTTACTGGAAAAACAAGAACAAAACAAAAATAAAAGCCGCAGTCACACGTTATACAGGATATCAACCGTAACAAAACAATTAATAGCGTGTCACTGCGGCTTTTATTTTTGTTTTGTTATTGTTTTTCCAGTAACCTTGTTTATTTCAGCATCCTGAAAATCTTGTTTCATACTTTTTCAGCGTCGATTTTTTTGTCGTAGTCGGGTTTTAGTTTTTTACTTTTTATTATTATATCTAAATTATTAACAAAGTTACGATAAGCACAATCACTGTAAATGTTGAGAAGACTCAATCGTTCATTATAATAATAACAGTAAGTAGAGTTACTGTATTAAAATTATGTTTTATTTCGTATTTTCACTATCATATTTACAGTAACTAATGTTCCGGTAGATTGACATTATTTAAATATGGCGTTTTAGCTACTCATTTTCACAGTAAGTATAGTTACTCTATTTATAACTTGTGTAATTCACAAAAAATAAAACCAATCCGTAAGCCACTTACTTGATGTATATCAAGTGAGTGAGCAAATATACTTACTGTAACAATGTAATTACAGTATCTTAGCGACTTACTGTAAATACGCTTAAGAAAGTGTTAGTTGGGCTGATAGAAGTGGTAATTATAGATATAATTCATTAGATTAAAAAAAAAAACCATCAATATTTAACAAATAAATTATATTGAGGACTAATTTAAAAACATGTATCTTTTGTTATCCGTTTAAATATTTAAGCTATCTGCTATAATTAAGATACACCAATTTAAACATTTCAAAACAAAAGTGCGATTTCCCAACATTTCATTTTTTTGACTTACTGTAATTATGACAACGGAGGCAGAATAAGCCAGTGTAGTAGGAAATATTCACTTGTGTTTCTTTCAGTCGTAGCTAAAGGCAAAAGACGTCACAAATTATTGATGTCACAACAGTTCACGGACTACAGAAGGATCACGCTATCTGCAGAATGACGCGACGGCGACGATCGCGCTGCGTACCCGTTGCGTGACGCTGCGGCATCGTGTCACAACAACATTTTCAATATAGCAACTACCCCGACATGCATTTTTAATGTCTTCATTCTTTTGCCAACACAAACAATACCAGCCTATCATTTATCTAAATCATTTCCCACTTAACAACTTCACGAACCAATCGTCGTGGTACCCTTTTTCATGAAAGTACGAGCTTGCACCTGGCATTGCATGTTTACGTAGGGGCTTCGCGGCGCGCATATGATAACTTTATTGATAACTAACGAGTAAAATTGATCGGCATTAACGATCTTAATCGAATCGCGGCTGGCATCGATTCATTGCGTGTCGATGCCCCGATCTCGAGTTAATTTAATTGAAACTGAGTTGAGTAATTAATTAGAGGCGAATGAGCTCTCAGCCGGATGAAGTGAAGCCCGCATTGGTGTTTACAGCCGCTCATACATATTGAGCGGGTGACGACGCGACAACACGTCTTAACACAGATTAGACATACATCACTTTATATTTTTGTTTATAATAAAACACACCTAAAAGTCTTCATGACATTCCACTTTTATACCAGACTTTATATTTAAACGTGAATACTAATAAGCTCATTATAAAAACAAGGCTGTAAAATATAGCTAAGTAAGGAGATTATAATCTAGCTTGTAGGTATATTTTTTCGCATTTTTACAACATTTATAAGGCAGACGGTACTTAATTTTATGTTTTACAACTCTGTTACTAGGTATTATTCTACGCAACATGTATTATCACAGATTCCTGGGAATATGAGCTAAATAAATTGGCATTTCGATTTCACGATACAATACCGGACAACTGCCAGGGACTTGAAAGTATGACTCTAAGTATGGACTCATATTGGCCTAGATACACACCAAGGAATCATGTTTATAAATAGATGAGAGGCGATCTGATATCAACTCATAATAAGCTGGAAATCATAGAAACAAGGCACAAAGTCCAAAAACTTAAATAATTCAAGTGTTTTAAGTAATTGGCCTCGAGAGTGGGCGAACACATTGTTACAGAATACATAACAACAGATACGCCACCCGATTGATTTATCTAAGAGCATAGCGACGCGGGTTAATAGCGTTTAATCCCGCTAAAACGCTCCACGATCCGTCATAATGAATATTTATCCTCGACAGAAGTTGGCGCATACTTTTATGACGAATACATATTTTAGTAGCCGACGTAATTCCACTGATTACTTTTTCTTTAATTTTTCTGAAAACGCAGCCAGTACCTATATGTATTACTGTTTGCTGCTTCGAGAAGAGCACCCATTTAAGGGATGAAATTTTTAACAAAATACTTTTTTCGATTACGAAAATTTAATGAATATTTGAATGATCGAATGTCTTTTTAATATTCGATGTCACTTTATAATTCACTGTTGATTATACAATTTATTGTTTGAGGTTTTAAATTTTGCAACTTTTAAACATGGTTTTAAAACACTTCAACTGGATTCAAAAGAAAAATTATGTTTACTAGGTAAAATCAAATCAAACTTACAGTATTTGTCTAAGAACATCTCATTATGGTTTAAAAGACCAGCTATGCAGTATAACTATGCCATCTTTTGATCAGATTTTATTCAAATACACCCATGAATGATAGTTACTGTATTTTAAAAATAAAATATCACGAAACAGTCTGTATAGTCTTATTTTCCTTGAATTGAACAGCTCTGATTGTAACGTAGAACATCGGATACAGATTGTCAAAACAAGAAATTCCTAGAAAATTTAAACCGTAATCTAACATCTCAAAATAAATGTCCCGAATACCTTAGATTTTATGAAATCTTCAATTGTGAAATACATATCTAAAATCCCTTTTACATAATCCTTCCGAAAATAAATACTTGAATATCCCTCCTAATGTTGTTAAGTGTGAACGTAACTGTCTGTCTGTTAGACTTTCACATTTATGTAAACCACTAAAGGGACTTTGATGCAATTTGTTACAGAGAGAGATGATACCTTGAAACTTTATTTTTCGCTTAAAAAGCTTTTCATACATGCAAAGGCACGGGCAAAAGCTAGACTTAAAGCATACAAATAAAAAAGGTTGTAGTATTATTCATGATTATTAAGGCCAGTCATTACTCCGGTCAACTTATTAACATTACGAAGCTGAAACAAGATGTTTTGTCCGATGGGGTCGTAAGTCTTGCACTTAATAGACTTAATTTAATAATGATTAATAAAACTACCTGCCTCCATAAAGCCAGCACTACACATTAGCTTTAATTTTATTATAACACTCGTATTAAAACCACCACGTTATGGGACCAGCGTGTTCAAAACGAGGATTATAATTATGATTATTATATATTTTTAAATTAAGCAGGTAGGTAATATGCTGTTGGTCGGTATAAAAAATTTAACATCTGCCTTTTACTGACTAAGACATCATTAAAATTGCAAAGAATAGTTATTTTTTATTATATAGCATGTAAGCTTTTACTTTTATTAGTCTCCACGGTTTTAAACTGGTCTTTGCTAAATTCAACTAAGTACTAATTCCAAAAAGACTTAAATAAATACTTAGTATACCTTGCACCCAAACTGGTTCGTTATCCATTGCTGCATATGTTTGAAAAGACACCTTGTAAATAACTTTAATTACGCAATAGATATTATTGGAAATGTGACTGTGGTAAAAATGTGTTCTTATTGTTATGTGGTGTAATGAGTGGGAGATATTACCCCCTCCCAATTTTTTGCGCGAACATATGGCACGAAGACAAAGAGGCATAAAGGTAGATTATGTACAGTTTAACAAAAGATGAGTTTTCATCATTAGTAAATGATCCCTAAAGATGCGTTTGAGCAGGTAGCAAAAGGCATAAAAATAAAGCTCACATTTCATTATAAAGAGTAGGCCTTTTAGTATAGCTAAGGTCGTCTCAGTTCAATTCATCCTTACCGAGAATTCTCCTTCACAACATCTTTTAGTATCATACATTTCAAAATGAAAATTTACTTCAGTTTTGTAAACAGCAATAAGCAGTACGTCGTTTTTATATTTAATGTGCCCTCGTCCATTAGTCATATGAAACATGTGCCAATACAAATTATATGGAGGTTTATGAATGACAGACTGGTGCGGGGAGGGGGGGATGGCGTACGGGAGGCGCGGGGTGCCCTGAGGAGGGTACACTAATGGATTACATTCGCGCGAGTGAATTAGGATATTGTCGTGCGATCTGTTCCGGTGCACTCCTTTATGATACTACCATTCATACACACACAAACACTCGTACATACTGATGATTACAGATTAAATATTGATAGAGCAATACAATTAAGGCCCACTTGGGCCATTCTCATTGGCAGCTAGAAGTAGACTCGTGGGCCGTCGAACGAGTGTGGGACGATATCGATTTAAGAATTTTACATTCAATTAGATGTATGATAACGTTATCGGGCAAATGGAGGGTTATTGTTTGTGTAGAGTACCTACTTATTGAAGCTTTTAAATAATTAAGATAATGGTGTAGAAATTTTAATACGAGGCCGCATTAAAAGGCTTTTGAAAGTATTTTGAACTGAAACTTTATATTAATACTAGTATTTGCGTATTGCGCGCGTGTGTGTGGCCCCATTAAATGAATCTGAAAAGAAAAAATGTTCCAAGTCTCTTAATTTCCGAGATCCGACTAAAGGGGGTGAGAAGGGGGGTGGGGGGTTTGCGAATTTGATAAATGGTTTTTACTTTACCGAGCCTCCTCTATACGAAACCGTAACAAAAATACGGGTCTCGTAGTTTCCGAGATACGATAGGGGGGGGGGGGGGGGGAAAGGGGAGGTTTGGCACTTTTCCCGTAGGTTTGAGAGTTACTTGTCTAGTATTTGCGTGTGCGCGAGGTGCAAGCACCTCGCGTGCTTGTGAAAAAAAAAAACGATAGGGAGGGGGGTGAAGGGGGGGGAAAGGGGAGGTTTGGCACTTTTCCCCGTAGGTTTGAGAGTTACTTGTTTACGAATCTGTCAAAATATACCCACCTCCCCATCCACCATCTGGGAGAACAATTATGTCAATGAGTCAGTCAGTCAGTGAGTCAGTGGTAATTTAGCTTTATATAGTATAACTAGTATTTGCGTGTTGCGCGAGGTGCAAGCACCTCGCGTGCTTGTGAAAAAAACTAAAGCATTGCCCCTCTAAATCAAGTATTTGCGTGTTGCGCGAGGTGCAAGCACCTCGCGTGCTTGTGAAAAAAAAAAAGTGGGGGGGCGGGGGTGATGGGGGGGGGTTTAGTATTTGCGTGTTGCGCGAGGTGCAAGCACCTCGCGTGTTTGTGAAAAAAAAAGTGGGGGGGGTGATGGTGGGGTTTAGTATTTGCGTGTTGCGCGAGGTGCAAGCACCTCGCGTGCTTGTGAAAAAAACTAAAGTATTGCCCCTCTAAATCAAGTATTTGCGTGTTGCGCGAGGTGCAAGCACCTCGCGTGCTTGTGAAAAAAACTAAAGCATTGCCCCTCTAAATCAAGTATTTGCGTGTTGCGCGAGGTGCAAGCACCTCGCGTGTTTGTGAAAAAAAAAAAAAGGGGGGGGTGATGGGGGGGTTTAGTATTTGCGTGTTGCGCGAGGTGCAAGCATCTCGCGTGCTTGTGAAAAATAAAATAAAAAAACAAAAAAACAAAAGTGGGGGGTGAAGGGGGGAGATGGGGGGGGGGGTTTAGTATTTGCGTGTTGCGCGAGGTGCAAGCACCTCGCGTGCTTGTGAAAAAAACTAAAGCATTGCCCCTCTAAATCAAGTATTTGCGTGTTGCGCGAGGTGCAAGCACCTCGCGTGCTTGTGAAAAAAAAAAAAAAAAAGAGGGGGGGTGATGGGGGGGGGTTGCACAAGTATTTCGACTAAAGCATTGCCCCTCTAAATGAATCTGAAAAAAAAAATGTTCCAAGTCTCTTAGATTCCGAGATCCGCCTAAAGGGGGGGAGAAGGGGGGCGGCGAGGGGGACTTTGAAAAATGGTTTTTACTTTACCGAGCCTCCTCTATACGAATCCGTAAAAAACAAAAAATACGGGTCTCGTAGTTTCCGAGATACGATAGGGAGGGGGGAGAAGGGGGGTGAAAAGGGGAGGTTTGGCACTTTTCCCGTAGGTTTGAGAGTTACTTGTTTACGAATCTGTCAAAATATACCCACCTCCCCATCCACCATCTGGGAGAACAATTATGTCAATGAGTGAGTCAGTCAGTCAGTCAGTCAGTGAGTGGTAATTTAGCTTTATATAATATAAATAACTAGTATTTGCGTGTTGCGCGAGGTGCAAGCACCTCGCGTGCTTTTAAAAAAAAAAAAGGGGGGGGTGATGGCGGGAGATGGGGGGGTTTAGTATTTGCGTGTTGCGCGAGGTGCAAGCACCTCGCGTGCTTGTGAAAAAAACTAAAGCATTGCCCCTCTAAATCAAGTATTTGCGTGTTGCGCGAGGTGCAAGCACCTCGCGTGCTTGCATTAAAAAAAAAAGAGGGGGGGGGGTGATGGGGGGGGGGTTGCACAAGTATTTCGACTAAAGCATTGCCCCTCTATATGGATCTGAAAAAAAAAATGTTCCAAGTCTCTTAGTTTCCGAGATCCGCCTAAGGGGGGTGAGAAGGGGGGCAAGGGGGGCGACTTTGAAAAATGGTTTTTACTTTACCGAGCCTCCTCTATACGAATCCGTAACAAAAAAAAAATACCGGTCTCGTAGTTTCCGAGATATGATAGGGAGGGGGGAGAAGGGGGGTGAAAAGGGGAAGGTTGGCACTTTTCCCGTAGGTTTGAGAGTTACTTGTTTACGAATCTGTCAAAATATACCCACCTCCCCATCCACCATCTGGGAGAACAATTATGTCAATGAGTGAGTGAGTGAGTCAGTCAGTCAGTCAGTGGTAATTTAGCTTTATATAGTATAACTAGTATTTGCGTGTTGCGCGAGGTGCAAGCACCTCGCGTGCTTGTGAAGAAAAAAAGTGGGGGGGCGTGATGGGGGGAGATGGGGGGGGTTTAGTATTTGCGTGTTGCGCGAGGTGCAAGCACCTCGCGTGCTTGTGAAAAAAACTAAAGCATTGCCCCTCTAAATCAAGTATTTGCGTGTTGCGCGAGGTGCAAGCACCTCGCGTGCTTGTGAAAAAAACTAAAGCATTGCCCCTCTAAATCAAGTATTTGCGTGTTGCGCGACGTGCAAGCACCTCGCGTGCTTGTGAAAAAAAAAAAAAAAAAAAAACGTGGGGTTGATGGGGGGAGATGGGGGGGTTTAGTATTTGCGTGTTGCGCGAGGTGCAAGCACCTCGAGAGCTTGTGAAAAAAAAAAAAAAAAGGAGGGGGGGGGGCGATGGGGGGGGGGGGTTGCACAAGTATTTCGACTAAAGCATTGCCCCTCTAAATGAATCTGAAAAAAAAAATGTTCCAAGTCTCTTAGATTCCGAGATCCGCCTAAAGGGGGGAGAAGGGGGGCGGGGGGGGGACTTTGAAAAATGGTTTTTACTTTACCGAGACTCCTCTATACGAATCCGTAAAAAACAAAAAATACGGGTCTCGTAGTTTCCGAGATACGATAGGGAGGGGGGAGAAGGGGGGTGAAAAGGGGAGGTTTGGCACTTTTCCCGTAGGTTTGAGAGTTACTTGTTTACGAATCTGTCAAAATATACCCACCTCCCCATCCACCATCTGGGAGAACAATTATGTCAATGAGTGAGTCAGTCAGTCAGTCAGTCAGTGAGTGGTAATTTAGCTTTATATAATATAATACATTTAAACTATCCTCGAATTGAGATGAATTTTAAACTGATATCCCATGAACACAAATATTCATCACCATCTACTTAGCCTTTTACCAAGTATATTAGGGTCCAGTCTAAATGGATGCAGTTAAGCACGAGTATTTTTTTTTATTATTACTGATGAGCCCACTCTTGACCTCGATCTCGCCTGATGGTAAGCGATAGATGAGGTCTAAGATGGAACGAGCGAGCCCAGAAGATACCTATTTACTCGTGCTTTAAGGGCTGAAAGGTCATAAGTGGCAGGGAACACAGAAGCCGGCAGAGAATTTCTCAGCTTGGCTGTGCGCACAATAAATGTGGAGGAGAAGCGCTTGGTACGACAAGACGGTATATCAACCAAGTGTTATTTACATGCGTGTAGGGTTGCCAACCGTACTTTATAATAAAGTATTGTACGTTATTTCGGTAATTGTACTCTATACTTTATGAGAACAATAAAGTACACGAAAATACTTTATTGCGCATGATTTGATTTCTTTGGGATTTTGAAAAGTTTAGTCGTAATAAACAAAGCGTCTCTGAATTTGATAAAAAATTAATTACTTATTTACTGTAATTTAAATATAGACTGTAAAGATATGCAATTGTTTAAACTCTATCTATTAAAAAAAAACCGCATCAAAATCCGTTACGTAGTTTTAAAGATCTAAGCATACATAGGGACAGACAGCGGAAAGGGCCTTTGAAAATAAATTGTACTTTATTTTGATGCTATGTACTTTTTTTCTCACCTATTTTAACTAATGTACTTTAACTGCAAAAATAACGGTGGCAACCCTACATGTGTGTGTGTATTTTAGATGGAGCGAGTGCCTATCTGACGTCTACAGCCTAGTAGCTGGGTAACACAATACCCTTTGGGCCAAATAGTGGCAGATTTTTCTGGCTTCTGCCTACCGACAACGACTGTCAAAGAGTGTCTAAATGACAGCCGGGACCAAAGACTTAACGTGCTTAGGAAGGGAGGTATTACATCGTCAAATTCCAAACTCGAATAGTACTTGGACCCCCATGAAGCCATGAACACAAATATAATAGAACAATAGTACATTGTTCACCGAGAGGAGAAAGTGACCGATTACCGTCGAGGGTGTCGTTTGAAGCCCGAGCCGTAGGCGAGGGCTTTAAAACACCCGAGATCGGGAACACTTTCTCTCGAGTGATACATAGTGCTTTATACTACACCTACGAGGAAAATAAAAAACTAAATCTTTACTAATGAAAACTGAATCCTCAAACAACACACAAATTGAAAATGGCGCCAATGGCGTCTGCAATTTTCACATAT
The DNA here is from genome assembly GCA_943138885.2 of Tholera decimalis. Lineage (NCBI taxonomy): Eukaryota > Metazoa > Arthropoda > Insecta > Lepidoptera > Noctuidae > Tholera > Tholera decimalis. The sequence goes on from OW964553.2 coordinate 33,777,094, forward strand.
TCTTTTTTCAAATTGTTTATCCTGCCGCCGCAGGGTCGCACTGCCAGCCAGACACCATCCAACACACAGCTAGTGGCCAGTGTCATTTTGCGAACTTGGAGATAAAAACTCACTGTAAAAACTTTTTGGCTTTTGATATTTAGGTTACCGGCGCATAGTCTTACCCAAAATTAAAAAAGAAAAACCACGTAAGAAATGGATTTTCATACACTTTTCTCTCCCGCTCAGATGCGTTTTCTCCCCGCATATTTGTTCGATATACAATGACGTACTTTCTACCGTAAATTTGATAAAGTATCAAGGTACTTTCCAAGCAGGTGTAGTATAAATATTATTTCAAGTAAAATGGCCACTGATAGTTGTCGGACCAAACCACTAAAGAGCACGTTGACACAATGAAGGATTGCAGCACTCTGTAATCACTTGCTCTGAGCCCGATATTAATTAACCATTTCCCTCGATTAACCCCACGTTTAAAGTTTACTTTTTCACAACACTCGTGCGTGGTGAAAATAAACCTTCAAATTACAGCTATCGGACATTGGAAACAATTGCGATTTAATTTTAACGAGTACAATCTTTTTGTAACTTATATTCTGCAAACTTATGCTGTACCTTTCTGAGAGAAACAAAAAAATACATATATATTTCTAAATACATACATATTATAGATAAATTACACCCAGACACAGAACAGAACAAATCATGGTTGTAGTTTTGGAAGAAGCTTTTGGTTTTAAATGCTGTTTTGCCAATGTTTCATCGTCTTTTCCTTTCCCGACCATGCTAGGATCAGCTTCCAGTCTCGTCGATACTGCTGATACGCTGGCTACTAGTGTTTGACGTGGAGCGACTGCGTGTCAGACTTCCACAGCCCAGGGTAACACAATACCCCTTGGCAAGACTAGTGCCAGATATTCTGACAACTACCTGTAACAACTGTCAAAGATGTACTGACAGTCGCGGCCAACGGCTTTACGCGCTTTCCGAGCCCAGCGGAATATCGATATGTTAGCCCTTAATAGGGCAAGATGAACATTATTCCCACATCAGCTTTTTGTTGTAAACGGTCAAATGTGTAACTGTTCCCACAAAATGTCACTGTCATTTTTTTCTTTATGAGTTGACCTACAGCATGAGTCAAAAGACTTGTTTTCGAAACGAACGAAGTAAAAAAAAAGAAGCTGTCAAAGTTTTACTTTCAATGTTTTGTCAAACAGATCACTGATTTTTGTGTGATGAGGACAGAAATACACACACATTCACACTTGGGGATGAAATGATTTAAAGTCCTACAACATTATACACCCATAATGCCAAATACCTGCGTTTTTGTTTCAAAGATCCACACTTTGCCCATGCCCATATTAAGGGTTAATATGTTCACCCATCCACGAACCAACCTCGCATGCGGCTATTATTATTAAGCCAAGAGCTTCACTGCCAATTCACAATAACACAGATATTGATACATGGCAGAGTCTCTAAAATCTCTTCAACATTACAGCTATAGTTGGTCTGGCAGTTTGAGTACTTTCGTGACCTTCTCAAATGTCCCTTTGGCATTGTTCGTCAGGTCTTTGAGTTCCTTAGCAGTCCAAAGTTGAGCTTACAGATTAACTGACAAATGCTTGCACTGACAGGACGGGTCTACTCAAATCTGTGTGGTTCTTTTTTCAAAAGACCATTTCAGACCAATCTACATAATCCTCATAAACTATTGTGAATATTTAAGCTATGTAGATTGTTTTATTCGACATAATTTTCTGGCAGTTTGAGTGCTTTTTACGGGCTACCCAAACGTCCTTACCTTGGTATTGTTCGTCAAATCGTTACGCTCCTTGTTTTAAGTTGAGCTATACGTTATTTGACAAATGCTTGCACTGTATGGACAAGCCCATACCTTGGTATTGTTCGTCAAATCGTTAAGCTCCTTGTTTTAAGTTGAGCTATACGTTATTTGACAAATGCTTGCACTGTATGGACAGGCCCACTCAAATCTGTGAGCATCTTTCCTCAAAAGATCGCCTCAGACGGTAATCTACAGGGTTCCCATATATTTTTAACCAGTATAGATTGTATTGACTTTAAAAGAGACGGACCCCTGAGCTTGTTTCGGTGTTTCTTCTCTGGGTAGTCAGTTAGGAAACACCGGTCACATCTAGTTTAAATTGACAAAAAAAATGACGTGTAAAAGTGTTATTTAATAACCAATTTGCCAAAATAAAGATCATTTATCTACAAAATATCGATACTTTACCATCCCTATATAGTTGTTCGAGTTCTAATTTGTACCATATCGATATCGGAGAAATCTCAGTACTAGAAAAACAGCCATTGAACACTTTATCGACCGTAATGTGATATCGCAGCGTTATCAGCACTTAAGTGCGATTTTAATCGTTTTCTCCTGATTAATTAAAGTTCTCCGGGAAATCTCTTAGGCTTTATTCAATTACTAGCTCTGCCCCGCAGTTTCATTCGCGCTAATCAACACCTCAACAATCCAAATTTTCATTCCCTATTTCAACCCTTTAGGGGTTGTTTTTTTTTTAGAGTAGCCTATGTTTGACTCTGGATCTTCAACAATTCTCATTCCAAATTTCATCGGAATCACCATCAAATCGGTGCCATGGTTTAGCCGTGAAAGCATAACAGGCCGACAGAGAAACTGACAATCTTACGCATAATCAAAATTTGTATGGATTAGAATGCGATATAATTCTCTAAATGTTGATTTTCACACCATTGTGAACGTCAAAATGTCGTTTGAAGCCCTAACGTTGCTTCAAGTTTCAGTCTAGAAATATTTTCAGCACCCAAATACGTTAAAACAGTAATTGTAACACAACTTCTACAACTACCGTATCCAATCATTCCAGCTGCTGAAGTTAGTCGTAACTAGTCCACATTTCTAAACATACACCGAATAACCAACACAGATTTCATTTGTATAAAAGAGATGAAAGATGGCATCACGTGACGTGGAAACTCTGCCAGAATGTTGGCAATGCCAAACTGTAGCCTTCTCGGTACAAGGGTTTCAACTTATCAATTACACCGTTCGCTACTTACCGCGCGGAAAGGGCAAATTGATTTAATGTAACCAGAGTGCTTTGACGAATATTATTAACGTCTTTTTCACCCCTCCTTTGTGGGGGTAACGCGCGCTTTGTTCTTTCGCACGGTTTTGTATAACATCGAATCACACTTATCTCAATCACGAACGGGTTGTATAGAAGGACCGTGTCTTCGTTATCTGTGGAAATTATGACAGAATTTTAATTAGCCCACGACATTGACGGGACCTTGCTAACCCAAGAGTATTTACTAAGCAAAAAATTGCGGACACTTATAGGCAATTACGAATGTGCCAACCGTTTAATTATGTTATTAAGTTGTCGCCGTGTCCTGAGGTTTATATATATGAACCATTTACTGCATTCTTTCAATCTAAAGTTTTCTTCAAAAAAACTCAGTTGACTATAGTGTTTATTTCGTAAATCTATCAGATTAACAGCGGCTGGGTCGTCGTTGGGTGTACGTTAATAAATACGTCGAGTACAAGTCCTCTCATTAGAGCGCCATAACTCCTCATTAGTGGGCATGCTAATTAAAGTGACGTTTACGAGTACCGGCGCTCGTAACTCAGACCACGACGCCCGCCCGCGGCCCGCGGCCCGTTCCCGATACGTCAATTATTCTTATTTTCCAGGAAAAAATATTGCACATTTCTTGTCACGAAGGCATCAAACGATATTGGTATAATCTCTACTAACGACAACAATTCTGTCATATTTGAAAATAGTTTTCCCACTTTTCTACGTGTAGAGCGATTTATTGATACTTAAGTACTTCATTTTTAAGCGGAATCGAGGCAATAAGGTAGTTCGTGATGTATTCCTAATTAAGCTATCAGCAGTCTTGTTATTTAAATGAGTAGTAGTTCCAAATAATGGGTTAACTTATTAGTTCGCGACACGCATAGTGCGTCGGTGCCCTTTACCGGTGTCAGTGTCGTGTTGCTTGGGACGCCGTCAAAACCCTGAATGAGTTTCTGCTGCCGATGCCGTGATGTGTGCTGTAAAAACCATCTCGGAAAACATAGCCACCATTGTATGTTAAACAGAACTGTATTTAAAATGCTCATTTAGCTTAACTACATAGCATTCGCGATAACGGGTTTATTATGCTTATCTGTAGTCTTTTATTTTAAATGCTTTAGAACTTACTCAGTTGAAACGAAAAATACAGTAAATATACAAAAAGGCATCGCTATGCAATTGTTTTTTAATGTTCCGATAGCAATCTAGGTAGCTACCTCGTCCATAGTCCTCGCATCTTTGCATTAAACGGCCAATACTTTGCATAATTTGTCACTAAACACATGCACAGCGAAGTGTACATTCAGCAATAAGGCGAATGAGATTAAAATCATTAATTCTAAGTTTTATAATGTCAACTTGTGCATTAAGCTGCATTGCAGTGAGGTTTGCTAGCCGAAGTGGTTTATGTCCAGCTTTTATTAGCTTGGAGCATATTGTGAGCGCGGGGGTGATATCACGCTATCACGCCTCGCCAATGGGGATCACCGCCGTAATTAAAGCTTCGGGGCGAAAGTTGAACATGAAGATTGTAATCGGGAGCATAATTTTAAATCAAATTAACACTTCAACTTTAAACCGAGGTCATTAATGCCATTACAGCGAAACAATATGGAGTCGTGACCGCACCGGCTGATATCTAAATAATAAATAAATAGACGAGCGGCTATCTGGATATCGCATCTCTGCGTTAATGTTCCGCGCTGGAGTTTTATAATTAACAATAAATTTCGTATGTTTTTTGTGGTACCGCCGCGCCAACGGCTGGTGCATCAATTCTTCCTGCGTTCGATATCGATCTTAATAACACAGAGTATGAAGTTAGTATCGGGTGGTCCCACTGCCTAGCTTCACATCCTTGTTAACTCAACATGGAGCGGGTAATAGAATACTCGGAACTAATTAGCTCATTCTTCCGAAAGCGGCTCGTTATCATAGCACTTCTACACGAGTACGTCAGATCAGGCCAGGGTAATGATGCTTTCCCTTACGTTATTTTAACCCTGCCTTTATCAACAAATTATTTCAGGGCATCATTGCCTTTAGAAATTAATGGCGTGAATTATAATTTAATTACCTAGTCTTTATAAATAGTTGTGCTCCGTGGCACTGTGCTCACATACACTATCATCTTTCATCAAATTATTGACGCAATATAAAACTGCTGTTTTGTTGTTATTTGCATTTAAATCCCAACAAACATTCCTCTTCCCACTAGATCAAGTTGGAAGTAACCCGTCTTCTCAGAATCTATTAGCTAGACGTTCCTTGAAATTCGCTCAAAAACACCAAAAATACTGCAGGGGCTGAGTACCCGGGCCGAGGCTCCGTTATCTCGTTATCCTAATGAAGTCTACGCTAATGACGAGTAGGTAAATAATAGGGCGGCTAATGGGGGCTTTATCATTCTCGAGTGCGCTCCAGGTAAGGGCCAATTAGAGAGGCCGACATCGGTCCATATTGTTCAGCGGGGCTCGCTTCGATTACGATTATTTCCTAACGACTCTCAACACTGATAAATTGGACAAACTATTGCGAAATGACGTCCGTGGTTTGCGGCACCGACTTTAATTTCCTGTTAAATTGTCGTATTTCACGTGTACCATAAAGTGGCTTATTAGGTACCAAATGTAATTGCATTGCTTTGTAATTGATAGGGTGGTTTGGTCACAGTGGCGAACATGTTTCATTTCGCTAATGAAAGAATTCCCGTCATAATGTAATTAGTTTGTATTATTGTAACTGCGAATGCGTTATTGTGACGTTTCCTTTGTATTATTCAATTTACCTATAACCGGTAGTGAAATGTGGGTGTAATTACTGAATATTGCAATGAAGGGTTTTATGCGTAGATACTTATGTAATCTGATTAATGGTTATTAATAAATCAATAATAATGGTTAAAATTAAGTTAATAGGCAAAATTCTTATATTAAAGTTAAAGAGTTTCTATAACAACATCTAAAACCCCTATATATCATTCATCACATTTTACCCCCAATGACTCAAAATCCAAGAAACACATGAAAACCGAAATCAAAATGAAGTCGAAACTAGAACGCTTAAAATCGTTGTCTGTAAACAATTCTTGAAATGTCCGGTACAATATCGGATCCCGCAATTATCCGACAGTGGGCGGGCTAATTATCGCATCAAGTCGACCGGAGGGGAGCCGGCCCGGTCCGACTGCGGCTCGGTTTCGGCCCGGATACGGAAAATATTTTCCCTTCAGTTTTTCTGAACGAGTCGTAGCAGTTATCACCGAAAATCATGTCCCGTTCCGTAGTTTCAATAAACGCAGCTTCTCGTGTATGCTAATTTACTGAATTTTGATGTCTTTTCAACCGACGACAAAAAGAGGAGGTTATCAATTCGACGCGTATATTTTTTTTTTTTTTTTTTTTTTAATGTATGATCATCGATTACTCGAAGACGGCTGAACCGATTTGGAAAATTCTTTTTTTGATTGAAAGGGTATACTTCGATACTGGTCCCATTTTCATAAACGTCTGGATCTGATGATGGGATCCTGGAGAAATCGAGGGAACTCTTCAAATATTATAGGCACACCTATGTCGTTTTGGGTATTTATTATAGTAACTTGTGCAGTTGCTCTCAAAAAGTACCATTTGAGGAAGTGGAACTGATGATGAAGACCACAGATGGCCGCCGAAACTACTCAATAATAAGTATTGAGTGGATTGCGATTCGATTACTTGAATATGGATGTTACGCACTTTATGCTCGTCACAATGCATATGGTGATGTAGAGCTGATGGTGAAGTACCAGGAGAACTCCTCAACAATTAACGGCCCAGCATTGGGAAAAGCAATATTTTGTAAAAGGTTATAAGTAGTTGATAATTAGGCTCTTGTAACTAGGTAAATTAAAAATAGACCAACTAAAAAGAGTGAAATAAAAACTTTTTACCAAAAAATTAAACCGACTCCCAAAAAACACTGCAAAGTGAAAAATAACTTTAATTTCGGAAGTCGGTGCCAAAAACGAAAATACAAAACTAAAGACACCGACTACCGAAATTAAAGTTATTTTTCACTTTGCAGTGTTTTTTGGGAGTCGGTTTAATTTTTTGGTAAAAAGTTTTTTCTACTTTATTTTAATACAATTCAACAGCTATTTAAAAATCATGAATTCCTGACCGACTCACCTAAGATAACATTATTCTGGCAATGTAATTTGATCGTGTGTACTGTGCCCGAACTGCGAAACTTAAACAACAAGAAATGAGAGCTCTAGAGACCTATTGAGAGTCTTATATGGAGAAACTCGTCGATACAATGAGGCTATTGCTTGTACTAACAATCCCGGTACGGACTCTGCGAAAGCCTTATTTTTTCTCTCAGATCACACTTATTTTATGAAACACTTTTATTAGTAAGTAGATCGGGGTTCGTGTAAAGTGTGGGTGGACAGAAATTGTGTAGTGCTATAAAGCGCACGGGTTGGAAGCAGGCGTCTCCAATCCCCGGGCCGCTATGAAACTTCCCGCCGCTGTTTTTTATTGCGCAGAATTTAAATGCATTTTTGATGTTACGAGATGACACGCGGCGGACGTCCGCCCCCCGCATCTCACCCCGCGCCCTATAATTTCCCAACTTGAAACTTCACTACGGTATTAAGCCTTGATTGCTTGAAGAAACTTGGAACATTTTACCGTATTCTTCGAGCTCCCAGAAGATGCTGCGGCGCTAGCGCAGACGTTTATTACTAACAGTGATTTGAATTAATTCAGAATTATTTAGAGAGAAAACTTCATACATTTAAATTTTAGTCGGCGGGTTGTATAATTTTAATAGCGGATATTCACTACAATCGTATTCCATTACGCGACACATTAACGAGACGATCAATTAATTTGGCATCGCACCTCCAATATAGCGATCAAAAGGGATACCGTGTATTTGGATTCTCTATTACGGTTTTCAATTAAGTAGTTGGGGTTTAGTTTCGACCACATCAGAAGCGGTACACGACAATACGTTTAGCGAGCGCCGGCGGCCGCGGGCCTCGGGCGCCACCTGCCCGCGGATTGACTTCCTCTGCCGTAGTTTTTAGCGCTTACTAAAAGGATTGTCGTGTATACTTGAGATCGGAGGAAATTTCTGAACCATTTTTGTTTTAAAAATGTTATTTGATTACGCGAATTGAGTGCTACGGACTGTATAGACATATGTCTAGTTTCATATGATGGTTTTGAATGATCAACTCATTCGTGTGATGGAGTGTCTCAGGGTCGAAAGGCGAGACGTCCGAGCTTCCGTGGGCGCATTAATTAGCGCTACCGAGGGAGGGGGGGTAAAGGGGGTGCTCATGAAAGTTTACCATTTAATTAGAAGGAGCTGCCGCCCGCCCCTTACCTTTTGTCGTAATGCTATGAGTATAAGCGCAACTTAGGGTTTCTCATTAGTCATGTATTAAGTTTCAAACAGTTTATGAGGTCCATTGGTTAGTTTTTTGTGGTGGGGGGCAAGAATTGCGTAAAATTTAAAGAAATATATTTTTATTAATATCTATATTATTTTATTTAACTACCTAATCATGATGACATTTCAAAATGTCAAACATTAAAAGCTTAAGTTTTTTTATAGTTCAAACTATAAAAAAACTTAAGCTTTTAATGTTTGCTTAATAAACTTAAAAACCAAATTTCTTCAACCCAAACTTTTTAATACAAACAGTAAAAAGGTAGACTACCCCGTTACGCTCTAAAATCAAAATTCCCATAAAATCATAAAACGCACGGACGCACCCTCAGTGGTCTATTAGGAGATTCGAGTCAAATTTAGTGTCTGCTATAACAAAGGGCCAGGCTAGGTGGCGCTGCGGTGCTGCCGCGTCTCCAATTAGGCTAATGGACAGAACCCGACCTGCATTCATACTCGAAATCCTCCACACCAAGCTGCAGCTAATTTTCGCTTAAACGTTATGTCGAAGCAGACTGGCGATTAAAACGCTGCGGTTTAAACGCTGATTACGGCTTTGAAGGGAAAATGAAAATTGACTCCACCAATTTTATTGTTATTGAGCTAGTAACTGTCCATAATGAAAGTATTTGATAGAATTTAATTAAACTTCAAGATTTCTCATTTAGTAAAATGACTTACAATTAACTAAAATATCTATTCCTCTATTTTTTCAAGCCTAGTATTTCCCATTGCTAGGCAACATTCCTTCCAGACACTCTTTTCTTACGCCATTTCAAATTAGATAATTGAAAACGAATAAGGAAATTAAATTTGAATTGTATTATAATCTATCACGACTTATAGCTAACCTGTAAGGTATGTAGATTGATTTTCTTTTTAAATTCAAATTCAAATTCAAATTCATTTTATTTGCATCAAACATGGTATTAAAGTTCTTACATGAAAATAAGTGCGTACATGTTTTGCTAAGGATACATAGCATGCAAACTTATAGGTATGCGTTACATCACATCATATTTGTATTATTACATTATTATTGGAGCATGTTTAGTCTCTAAAAAGTCTTTAATAGAATAAAAGTTTTGTGTCTTTAGCCAGTTATACAATTTATACTTGAATGCTTTACATGTCAATGTTTTAAAATTACTGGGTATATTATTATATATACGTGCACACATTGCCAAACAGTTCTTATTGTATTTTGTAGACCTAGGAATTTCATGTAGCACAAGTCTAAATGGATCTCTGCGATTTCTTTGATACACCTCATTAGCAGTTTTAAATAAATCTTTGTTATTTGATACGAATATACATGTTTCATATATATAAAGTGACGGCAGAGGTAACAAACCAAGCTTCTTAAAAATTTGTTGGCACGATTGATCTGGTTGCATCCCGTACATTGCTCTTATGCATTTTTTTTGTGCAACAAAAGCTTTGTGCTGCTCGGTGCCGTTTCCCCACATTACAAGTCCATAGCGTAGTATTGATTGTACATGGGCATGATACGTCATAATAGCTTTTTTTTTTTTTTTTTTTTTTTTTTTTTTTTTTTTTTTTTCATTAAATCTTGCAATCAGTCGGTAGACTATGAGCAGATGTGATGTGAAGTGTTCATGGCTTTCAGAGCAAAATCCCTTTTGGGGAAAAAAAGAACTCCGTAGTGCTTTTTCTATTGGCTGTCCATTTCCAGAATATGCCGCCTTTTCAGTCTACGCTTTGTTTCTGGAATGGTCAATTGTACTGCTAATTTATTCGGGTGGATTGCAAGTCGTGCTTTATATTTGGAGCTGGAGGACTTTATTTCTTCCTTGATTGTTTTAATATTTAAATGCTCATGAACTTCCGAGATCTTTAGGAACCATGGTGAGTTGGATATTTGCTTCAGGATGTAATTTTGAACCCTCTGTATTATACTTATACTGGAGTCACAAGCTGAGCCCCACAATTCAATACCATACTTCCAGACTGGCTTGAGAAACGTCTTGTATATGAGAAGCTTGTTGTCTATGGATAACTTGGAGTTTCTTCCGAGTAGCCAGTGGAGTCCTCTATATTTGATATTAATTTCATCTCTTTTCTTTTCCATGTGCTTTCTCCATGTAAGTCTTCGATCCAAGTGCATTCCCAGGTATTTTGCCGAGTCGCTTTGTGGCAGCTGACTGTTACGCATCGTGACTGGTGGGCAGTTGCCTCTGCGTAGAGTGAAAGTGACATGGACTGACTTACCAGCACTAGGTTTTATCCTCCATTTGGTCAGCCATTCGTCAACGTTATTCAAGGCACTCTGTAGGATTGCTGAAGCTTCATTAGGACAAGAACTACATGCAAGAATAGCTGTGTCGTCTGCATATGTCGCTGCTGTAATATTATCACTCTGTGGTAGATCGGACGTGAACAAAGTATATAGCACAGGGCCAAGGACGGATCCCTGTGGAACACCAGCTAAGATTGGGTGAAACATTGATGTACACTCGTCTTCTTTTATTTGGAATATTCTGTCTGTTAAATAGGATTCTATGATAGTAAAGAATGATGGCAGCAGTGATTTTATCTTGCATAGTAACCCCTTGTGCCATACCCTATCAAAAGCTTGTTGGATATCGAGGAATGCAGAGGAGCAGTATTCCTTTCGTTCGAGTGCTTGCCTGACTGTTTTACAGACCCTGTGGATCTGTTCAACGGTGCCGTGTTGTTTTCTGAAGCCGAACTGGTGGTCTGGTATTAGAGATCGCTGGTTAATTTCATGCAGTAGACGGGTTAGCAATATTTTCTCGAGTAACTTCGAGATTATTGGTAATAGGCTTATTGGTCGGTACGAAGTAATTTCATGGGGCGGTTTACCTGGCTTAGGGATCATAATTACCTGTGACACTTTCCATAGTGCAGGGAAGTAACCCGTTCTCAAAATTCCATTGAATAGTGACACCAGATACAATATGGCCTTCCTTGGGAGTTCTGTAAGGACTTTTTTGTCAATGAGATCGAACCCAGGTGCCTTTTTATCATTCATTTGAGCAATGGTTCGGGTTATCTCTTTTGGGCTAACATGTTTGATGGGTAGCTCAAGTTGGAAAGGTTGGCTCAAGATAGTGTCAATGTCCGAATCGTCGGTTTGAGGGTCAGATTCATTTGGTGTGAAAACTCTTGCCAGGTGTTTACCAAAAGCATCCGCCTTTTCTTGCTTCGTCCTTGCCCATAGGTTGTCATGTAGCCTGATTGGTGGTTTTGGAATCGAGGGTTTGTCAATGCTTTTACAAGCTCGCCAAAGTGAGTAGTTAGTAGCACTTGTGGCTGTCAGCGACTCCAAATAGGCCTCCATTGAGTCATCGTTTGACTTTGCAATCGACGTTTTCAACTCCTTAATTGCCTTATTAAGAGCAGCTTTATCAGATGGATGTCTGCTTGTATGCCATACTCTTCGGAGTCTCCTCTTTTCTAGGATTAGCTGTTTCATGTCGAACGAAATCATGTTCTTCCTGGGTTTTGGATTCAATATGTTGGGAGTACATTTCCAACAAGCCGATTGAACTGTCATTGTGAATTCAGCTGTCGCCTTATCTATTTCATCAGCAGTTTTCAGGGCAACATGTAGGGTTAGTTCATTGCTTATTATTTCACGAACGGCTTCCCAGTCAGTATTTTTGTTGTATAATGATGGACGTCTTTCTTGAGTGAGCGCCTTACAACTGACTGTAAGTATCACAGGAATGTGGTTGGATGATCCATCAAGGCAGGAGTCAATTTTAAAGAACAGACGCGACAGTCCCTTCATTACAAAGAAATCCAAAACGTCTGGAAGTCTGTTTGGATCCGTGGGCCAATGAGTTGGTTCTGGTGTTGATATAGTGGTCAAGCCAATTTTATCAACGCTATTTTTTAGAGCTCTTCCACGGGTTGTTATCAGTCTTGAGCCCCAATGTAGATGTTTGGCATTCCAATCTCCTCCTACAACGAATCGAGGCCCCAGACTCTCGAAGAATTGATTAAACTGGTCCTCCGATATTCTATGTTTCGGAGGGCAGTAAACAGCTGTAATATTAAAGCTTCCATTTCTGTCCGATATTGCAACCGTAGTACCTTGGATATAATCCGAGTTGAATTTTGGGAGCTCATGATGGTTAATGGACGATCTTATGATAACTGCCGCTCCGCCATGCGCAGTTCCATCAGGGTGGTTTGTGGAGTATACATTATATCCTTTAATTCTAATAAGGCTGTTGCTGGTGAAGTGGGTTTCTGATACTAGTAGAATGTCAAGATCATGCAGGTGTATTAGCATGTCAACTTCATCCTTGTTGGGTGATAGGCCATTGATGTTCCAAGTTGCTATTTTTAATGGTGTCATTTAGATAGTTTGGAGACTAGTGTTGTTATGAGTTGAAGAAGGGTACTCATTTGTTGTAAGACAAGATCTAGTTTTTCAGATTGTTTGATGAATATATTCTCAATTGTTTTGTACGAATCATTCTGGGAGTTCAAAACGCTGCGTGATTGTTCTTGATAAACAGCTTCTGCATAGGACTTTTTATATCTCTCCTTTTGCTTCTCATTTCCTTTACCGAAATATTTAGAAGCACTCTCCATCAATGTCTGAGCAGTCTCGGTGGTCTTTGGTAATAAAGTTTCCTCTTTTCTATGCCTAGATGATAAGCGTTGGAGAGTTTTTCTTGCAAGAATTTCTTTGTATACCTCACAGCCTCTGTAATTCGCTGGATGAGGTCCCAAGCATAGTGCACACGTGGCTGGTGTGTTGCGGTCAGTTTTTGTGCATTCTGATGTTTTGTGTGCTTCAGCGCATTTAACACAGCGGTAGGGTTTCATGCAGTAGTTCTTTGTATGTCCATATTGCTGGCATCTTTGACACTGAACTACTGATTTTCTTTTCCTTGGATCTTCTATAGTCACAGACTGGTGAAATATAACTTTCAAATCCTTTGACGCTTTGTTATTCGGGCCTGGTAACAAATTTGCAAAAAATGTGGATGTGGGATTCTTGTCCGGTCCAAATTTAGCATTAATAATTTCACCGGATACTATGTTTCCCGTTTCTTCTAGAGCCTCTTTTATAGCATCTATTGGTGTAGTGTGGTGTAAGTTGCGAATAACTATTCTATAACATTTGGTGTCTTTACGATTGAAAGTGTGACCTATCAATCCATGTTCCCTTATAATAGAAATTACGTTTTTATATACTTCAACTTCAGTTGCTACAATCTTAAGTTGGTTCCTGTTGATTACTTTGTATGTTAATTTGGATGTATCTGCTGCTGTTCCTAATAACTGTGTCAGTTTATTGACATCCTCAATACCATACAAAATTATTGGTGGTGGTTTATTTGCTTTCTTTGGTTGGTGTTGTGGCTCAAATCCCTGGTTCTCTTCAGTCAGGTCTACAGTTAAACCATTAAAGCTATTTGCAGTTTGTATTTCGTGTTTCTCAGGTGAATTTGTAATTTTCCTGCGTTTTGGATTCCTTAATGTGGGGACTCTTTGCCAAGGTGGGGGTGTGATTTGTCCACTCTCTGGTTTTTCTGAGTGGATGTTGTTGGAGGAGGGCAATACGTTGCTCATGGGCGCACTTTGAGCCCTCACAAACAGACCTGGGTGAAATGCCTGTTGCACTAGTTTTTTTCTGTTTCCAGTAGCATTTACTGCCACAGAAGCCTGGTCACTCGCTTCAGTGGAGTCTTCGGTAGTCAATTTCACACTCACCAGCCCGGATACCGGTGAGCGCCGGGGGTTAGCCGGGTCGCACGACAAATCGCAATCCATATTTTTCGACATTTCATATAAAAAGGGGGTGGGAAATAATCTAATGGCACTTTCCCAAGGTACCACAGCCACTCTGTTTGGAGGGTATTTAATGCCTCTAGGTTTGTGGTAGCCTTTGACAGGTTAATTGACCGCCGCCTGTTGCTCGGCGTTGAGTCGCTCGTTTTGCACCACCCGGGGGACACGTGTAGGGTGGGCCTGGATAAGGTGGTAAATCCTACGGACGCGAGCAACAGAAGTCCCCCCGTCATAATAGCTGTTTTTAAATTAGTAACGTACTTAACTTGTCTTAATGCGTAAACAAATTTATTTAGCCTTTTGGATACACTTTCTGTCTGTAATTTCCAGTTTAAGTCTTCGTCTATTATTATTCCTAGAAACTTCGTATGTGTTACAGCCTTTATTTTTGGTATGTCAAGATTAATATTATGTCTTTTATTATTAGATTTATTAAATTGAATGAATACAGATTTATCGAGATTTATTTTTAGTTCATTTATGTCTAACCAATTAATCAATTTATCTATTGTGTTATTTATATCATTTTCGTGGTCTTTAACTGTATATAGTTTTTTATCTGTTGTTACTATTATTGAAATATCGTCAGCAAATAGTATACATTTATGGTTGGTGACTTCTACGATATCATTAATATACAATAGGAATAAGATCGGTCCCAGCACGCTTCCTTGTGGAACGCCGCGTATGCATTGTTTGTATTTAGACTTGTACGTTCTAAGTATCTTTTTCCCATTTATTCTAGATATCACAGTGCATTGCTGTCTGTTGCTGAGATATGACGATATCCATTTATATGCAGGACCTCTTATCCCGTTCCTTTCTATCTTTTGAAGCAATATATCGTGTGAAACGAGGTCAAAGGCTTTAGATAAGTCAAAGAATATACCGGTGGTCAGGTGATTACTATTGATGTTGGTTAAAATTGAATTCACGGTATCGTAAATAGCGTGAGTCGTTGATTTATATTTTTGGAAACCATGCTGTTCTTTTCGTATAATATTATATTTGTCACAGAAATTAACAATTTTTTTCTTCATACACTTTTCATATATCTTTGATAAAATAGGTACTAGCGTTATTGGACGATAATTACTTACATCGCTTCGTTCTCCTTTTTTAAACAGTGGTTTAACTGTGGATAATTTTAATGCGTCTGGGAAAATGCCTTGTTCAAATGACAGATTAATTAAGTGTGTAAGTATTCCAGTTACTTCGTCAGTGCATGCTTTTATGATTTTAGTACTGATTTCATCATAGCCCACCGAATTTGTATTTCTTAGTGACATTATTTCTTGTTTAACCTCGCTCTCCAGCATTGGGTTGAGGAAAATTGAGTTGGGTATTACTTTTTTACTACAGTTTTCATTTGTAAATTTTTGTGTTCTGTCATGAGTTTTATTAATATAAAAATTATTAAATGTGGATGCTATATTTGTCGGTTCTTTTATGATTTGGTTGTTAATTTTTATGAAGTCAATGTTCTGTTTTGGAGTGGTGTCATTAACTTTGTTGTTAATAACCCTCCATGTGGCTTTACATTTATTGTCATTTTTAGTTATAAATTTAATATTAGCATTTTTTTTTGAATTATATATACATTTTTGTAGAATTTTCGTGTATTTTAGGTATTTAGTTTTATTAGCTATATTTTTATTTTTATAATATTTAAACCGTAATTTTCTTTTCGTTATACAACTTAGTCTTAGACCTTTAGTAATCCGTTTTGTTTTTTTTGGTTACATAAGTTAATTTTTATTTTGTTTTCAGGAAAACATAATTTATACAATAGGTATATGGTTTCATGAAACTTACTGAATGCCATATTCGCATCACCCTCATTATATATTTCCGACCATGATAAATTTTGCAGGCATTCTTTAAACTTACAGATATTCTCTGGGTTATGATTTCTTTTGAAAGTGTAGTATATTGCAGGTTTTTGAGATTTGTACTTAATGGGGAAACTAATCATCTGAGCCGTATCATGATCCGAGAGATAGAGTGGTAGGACTGTTGCAGTTGCATCCGTTATGTTACTCAGGATATGGTCAATGCATGATAATTTGCGGGTAGGTACATTTATGTGTATTTTCATGTTATTATTGCTGCATATGTCTTGTAATTCAGATGTTACATTGTTTTTTCTTAACGTGTTGATATTAAAATCCCCCGTTATGACTATATGTTTTTTTGTTTTATATTTTTTAAGTAATGAATGTAAGAGGTCATTTAGTTTGTTTAAGAATTGAGTTGGGTCAGATTGAGGTGTTCTATATATGCAGATAACTATTAAATTATTTGATGGGATCTCTATGCCACATGCTTCAAATATGTTTTGCGAGGAAAGGTTTTTTATTAGCGGTATTTCTGTACATGTACACGTATTTTTTACTAGAATACAAGTTCCTCCTCGTTGCTTATCCCTACAAAAACTGTCAGCTAAAGTGTAGTTATGAATTTTTACATGGGATTCATGACCTTTTTTAATGAAAGTTTCGGAAAGACATATTACATCAGGCTCATGTTCCTGTCCTAGCTCCTGTAGTGTAATCTCTAGTAGTTCTTGTTTAGATAGTATACTCGCGATATTTTGATGCAATATTCTAAATTTAATCGTAGGGGAAGTACCAGGGCTGCCTAGTATTTTAGGCTCGAAAAAAAGTATCACATTTTTTTATTATCGGAAAGTAATACGGTATAGTCCCTTTTTGAGCTGGTTGGATAGGTGGTGTGGTGATATTAATTTGACTAGTGTGAATAGTTTTAGGGCGGTTAAAATAGTAGGGGATGGTCCCCTTCTTAGGTTTATTTAAGTTAGGGTTTAGCTTAAGACTTGGTTTGCTACCCAATAGTCGTCTAAGTGCTCTAGGGTCCAGATATTTGGCACTGTAATCACAATAATCTATGAATAAATTGATTGATTTACATACATTAGGCATATTAGAATCTATAAAATCACAATTTTTGTAATTATTACAGAGTTTTTTTAAGGAATTATTTATTTTATTTACATCTAAGAATTGGTTTTTGGAGATACTTAGCACTATTATTTTATAACTTTTGAACGTATCCAGTATAAACTGTAATTTTGTTAGCACTTGTTTTGGATTATAATCATTCTCTCCCACACATAATACGAGTTTGTCGTCTGGTTTCAGTTTGAGGTTTTTACAGTTGTTTAGTATTTCGTATGTTGGTGCATAGGGTTTTGTTTCGGCGACAATTCCGTATTTCTCATACTTAGTGTTGAGTCTCGAAGATGTGATAGCCGCAGCAAGGCCTACGCATTGCTGGGAACCAAATATAAATATTGATTTTGCGATTTTTATACCTGGAGTCTGCTGGTGATCTGAATATGGTTGTGACTGAGAGATGTTTTTGTGTTTTGTATTCATATACGTTTCGGTACTATTGGTATTATAATGCAAACGTTGAGTTAAGAATGTTATTTCTTGAGTGAGGTTTTTGATTTCTTGTTCAGCGTCTTTTAGCTGCTGCTGTAAAATAACAACTTCTTGTTCTAGGCGTAATATGTGGACAGGATCTACGATTTTCCTCGATGAAATGGGGGTAGATACTGCATTTTGATGTATAGGAGTTAGCGGATATTTTTTTTGTTTTGTGCTAGGCGAGTTCTCTATTATAGAGGAAGAATTGCACAACGATTTTAGTATATTATTTTCCGCTGTCAATTTATCGATTTGCTTATGAAGATTGTTATTTTCCAATATCACATTGTCCAACTCCTGTTCCGTACTATTAAGTTTTAGAGTGCGATGTGTTAGTAATTCTTTCATTTCCGTTAAGGAGATTAAGTCCGACATTGTACCATCTACACTCCTCGACAGTTTATTGGGTGAGATATGAGAATCTTGTGATGTTTCATGATCCGAGAGTATTTGGGAATCCATCAGAGATGCTCTATTTATTATTGTGATATTTTCGTAGCATTTGTTGGTTTGTTTCGGTGAAAGAAAGGATAAGGATGAAAGATTTTGTTTTTTCCTTGTTGTAATATTAGATGAATCATTATTAATGTTAGTTTTCTCATTTTTTCCACCGGTTTTAAGACACATTTTACAGCGCCATTTCTTTTTGGATTCCTTATCTAATAGTTTATATGTTTGTTCCGGATATCCATCACAATCCGGTTCAATTCTATTATTGCACACCGAACATAACGCAGTTGATTTTATACTAACATTTTTTTTACATCTAAAACACGTCACCATCAGTGGCACCTTGCGGCCACTGCTATAAGCGTTTATATGTGTTTTAGTTGACATTCTTTTTTAATTGGAACGTCTCTATTTTATAAGTAATCTTTGAAAATTAATTTAGTAATAATTATAATATTCATTGAAAACACAAAAAGTATTCGTGTAGTTACTGCCCTGGTTGGTTAGAACTTGTGTCTTCCTTGTTTATCGACCAGATGCTTTCTCCGCTCGACCACAGGTTCAGTTGAACACTTAGACAAAATTACTGACCTGTTACTTCCATATTGAATTGTTCACACTGCTACTAATAGATGTCGTTGAAATCAACAAAATAATACTGACTTGCTTATATTGTTTCCAGTAGATGACGTTAAATTCAACAGATTAATGGTGAGGTGAAAGGATTTTATTTTGCAGTATGGCAACTCTCACTAATATTTGGCAACACACAGATCGGTACAAGTTTAAATTTTGCAAATCATCCATTTGTAATGTAAACAGATTGTTTTTGTTCACTTTAATGCTATTTATTTGTTTGTTTTTCACCTCAGTATTATGTTGGAGTCCGTTTTATTGCGAATTATTTTATTCAGTACACGAGTTTCACATATTAATTATATTTAAGAAGTGTTATTTGCACTTTTTGTTATCTTAAATCACTCTTCAGTTATATTGGAGTTATTTAATGATCCGCTGATCACAGTCTATCACCAACAATTGTCCATACGAATCACTTTGTTCACAGCGTTTTTAGTTCGATATGTTACTCTTTAAGACACTGTTTATATTTTTAAAACATTTTATCGCGGAGAAGCATTTGCAAGCCAAGTTGTCGTTCCGTTACCCCCTTATCTAATTATAATTATATATATAATTTAGTATGGGTAGAGTGGATTAGTTTTCAACTCCGTCCCGCCGAACCAATATAAATCTTATGTCGGCTTACAATTAGTTTATCGGTGTTTTTATCACCTTAGTGTGTAATCACAAAGAAATTAATTTTAATTCACAATCTAGTTTTTGCTTGCTTGCCTTATTTTTCCGTTACGTCATCGTCAGATGACGAGGATGCTCACGTGGTCGACGTGACGTAAGGATCTTGATAATAAGCCCATTACTGTTTTGTCGTTGTCATTTAATGCTAGAAAAAGTTAAGAACTGGAACGGCCAGCTGTTTTTAGCTTTCCCGCCCGTCTACCCACGTTTGCTCCATGCATCGCGACTCATTACTCCACTAATGGAGGCTGTAATGAACCAATCTAACAGATTGCTCTCAAATCTTCAGCCAACGCCACTGATTTGAAAGCTCTGCCCTGAGACGTAGCTATCTTTTAAATTAAATACTCTCCTTAGATTACCGTAATATTTAAAACTTATGCTCATAATTTTGTGCCAAAGTTAATTTGCGTAAACCACTAACGCCCAATGATCCTCGCAAATTCAGCACCTAATTAAATTTTGTTTGACAGGTCGACACGCGAGCACTAATCGGCAAGGTTAAGTTGCGACTTCCAACGAACTTGTTCACAACTCCAATTTGTAGCTCCGTTTGTGCGACTCGGGAACTTATATTAAAAGGTCCACAGTAATTTTCTTGACAAACACAATGAATAATGAATGGCGCAATATAAAATTCGGATTGAGGAGGACGCCTCGTCATGTGTTCCGCCGACATGTTTGTCTCTCTTAATTCTGTGTGTTTTTGCTAATTGAGTCCTGCTTCGGTATCACCTGAGCGCCGAGCACCAGCGCCGACTCCCAAGCTCGAGCCTCGCACTCGTCACCACTCGCTTCGTTAATCTATTATTCATCAAGAAACACTAATTAAAACGTAAACGCGTACTCTTTATTCCAAGAGCCTCGCGCGTGCGACACTCGTTTCTTCCTCTTGCGTTCCTCGGTGCGAATTCAATCAACTCCAAATTCAACATAAGGCGCAAGATTTATGATCGACACAAATCGAATTCGCTAACAAACAATATCGTATTCGAACGCGGTACGTGGGATACGATACGAGTATATCAATATTGCAGGCGCTATTAATACGTCCGTCTCATGAGCGGGCGGGGTAGCCCGGTACACCTCCCCCCGGCCGACTCACCCCCTCAGTCGCCGCTCTTAATTGAATGAGGAGCGGGAATTGTTTCCCAAAATGAAACAATTAATTGTGCAACGGCTATTCCGCCTTACATGGATAATACGTTCGTTTATGGCCTCCTAACGCGGCTGCACGGCGTCCTTTATTGGACCAACTCTAGGAATTTGTGTTCATTGGAGCTCGTATCCAAAATTTAATCGAAAATTTATAAAGACATCTCTTTGTTGTCCCTGGCCGGGAGTTTTTGCAGCTGGCCCAGTCGGGATTGCATTTTGCAATGTTTAAAAAGACGTGGGTTTTAACATAACCTCCAAGTATTTCCCTCAACAAATGCGGGCGCTATATTATGCACCCGTTCACCAACTTACGGTGGCGAAAAGGAGCCTTTTAGTTTGAAGCGAGACGTTTAAAAATTTCATGGTCAGGTCATGGAGCACGTGTAATGCGGTTATACGCGAGGAAATTCGGCGGAAAACGCTAACATGTGGCGCATTCAACTCGAAGACGCGTCGTAAACCGCCTTTACGCCTCACTCGGAGAGCTCCTCAAAACTTTTCATATTCGCCGACCGTAAAACAAGCCAAAAAATACGACCGACGAAAAACATTGTAAATAGTAGCGGGTTATCGGTGGAGCGGCCATACTTGCCGCGAAATTAGTTTTTAAAACATAGTTTTAACAATGCTTGTTGCACACAAAATTAGTCTTTTTCCTGGTTTATGTTTTCGTAAATATTTACCCTCTGGTCTAGGAAAATAGATATTCTCTCAAGTTAAAGCACCTCCCCAAAAACTACCTCGACTCTGGTAGAATTAATAGGCGTACGCCACTAATCACCAGAATATACAGCTTGCATTATCAGTGGACACACACACGTGCAACTCACGCACACAGATGCGGAGTGGCTCGCAGACAGGGTGGCGTACTACGCCACACTACGACGGGCACACATTCAATTTGCTATTTATCCGGGAATGGATCTAAGTCATTACTTAGCTGAGCGAGAGAGATGAGAACGGGATGCACTGAAAATTACACGGCGAGCCAGTGTTCACAGCCAGTACTGCTATGCGTGCCTTCGTTTACTGCACAACATGCACCCATCGCATTTGCCAAATGTGCATGGTACGACTAAATTTACGTAGTTAAATCTTTGTTGTTTGTTGCTTGTACGGACAAGCAAGGACTATTTGATAGTGCTCACGTGTTTATTATTTAATTAGATCGTCGTCATCTGTCGAAGGGAAAACATCGTTATTCCTACATAGAATGAACAAGATAAGATGCAGTTTTTTCTTAAATATAAGATGTTATCCTAACTATGTGATAACATAAAGAAAACTGAAATTGCATCTATAAAAACTGCTCCCTCGTTTTTTTATAATTTTCCTAATGACCTACTGCCGAAGTTTACTTTGAAAAGAACTTCAATGCTAATAGCCAAAGACGAAGTCCTCTATAACTAACCGGAAGATTTTTTGTTCTTACTTGCATCACATCTTCCACCTTTACTAACAAGACCCTCAAAAACTTGATCTCCACAATCCAGCACGCAATTTTCTCGTACAGCTAATTTCACATTAGAGAAAGTTTCCCAAGTGTAGGGCCACGAACGCCGCGATCCGGTCAGGACGGCGCGCGGCGTGGCGTTCGGCGCCCTCAATCACAGGAAGTGCGCCATCTCATCGCGGAAGTGGTTTCTCTTGTCGTCTCCCTCACACGGCCTCGCCTGTTTTGTGTTTTGTAAACTTGTGCCGTTAATGGACGGACTCTGCTTGATATGCCGCGATCGAATGCATTTCGCTTGATGAAAAACTGAGATTTTCGATTGGGTTTTTTTTCACACGTGTGTCTATGAGATTTCGCGATTTGGTTATGGTATTGCATTCTTTTCTTAGATGTGAATGTGAGAAGAGTTAATTGTTTATGAATTTCGTTTCTTTGTGGTCTCCTTAGACAAAAAAATGCTAAGTTATCTCCTGGTGCCTGACAAGAAGGAATACGGTGTTACTTCGTTAAGCTTGGCAATATAGACCAATCGCCATTACGTGTCAATTGATGGAAATGATCAATCTATATAATTATACACTAATATTATAAAGAAGTAACATTTGTTTGTCAGTTTGTATGTTTATAAGTTTTATATTTGTAAGTTTGTATGTAAGAGGTAATCTCTAGAACAAATGATCCAATTTAATTTTTATGGTAAGCATTAAGGTGCATTATTTGTGAATTCCACAATACGCTATAAATTGTTTTGAAATCCACGGACGAAGACGCGAGCGAAGTGCTAGTAATTTAAAAAAAAACACCTAAATAGAAGAAGGTGTGTTTTTTACCAATCAAAATATTACACACCCTAAAACACGCAATTTGTAGGTCTATTTTTATTTTCCACTCAGACGCGTTCATTGACTGTCAGGACGGGTCTGGCTTGATTAATTCTTATCAGGGGACCAAGCCTACGTCACGGGATACAGTATCGAGTTCCCGGGTTGGATAGTCGCCCCACTAGCCTCCATACCAATGTAATTTAATACGGACTATACAACTTGTTAACTGTCGAAGACAATGTAGTTTAAAATATGTTTGGCTTTAAATAAACATTTAATATACAAAATGAAAATTTAATGAACATTTTATGTTTTTTCAACAATCATTCTTTCGATACAAAATATATTTTATAAAAACTTATACAACATATTTTACATCGTACGACTGACTAACCTTTTCATTTAATATGTAATACGAGCTTAATTTTTATTCCAATAACTTTTTACTTTATTTATAGGTACTCTTCGATGTATGTATGTATATCTAAATAAGTAATCTTTATTAACAAGTCAGTTAAAGCAAGTAACGCAATTAACCATTACGCGCATTTAATAGATAGGAACTATAAAATTAATTGAACATAACTAATTAAGGTTAAATACTGAAGTGAGTATGCCACGATTTCATTTGCAAGACTTCCTAGTCGCCTAGTTGGTATAAATAACAATATTAATTAACGATTAAATTATAATGAAACACAAGTGAAACGACAGACGGCCTTCAATTACTGCACGTGTTTGTTCAAAAACAAAAGAAGTGTTTAATTTTATTTGTCCATAGTAACTAAGTTATTTCGTATTTAGCTATGTAAATAGTTGAGTTGTCAAACATGCAATAATTGCATTTTAATATTAACATCAAGTGTGGACAAGTCAAAATTAGATTGAACAATTTTATTGATTGTCTAAAATGGATCCTTTTTTTATGTATGCGAAGAAAGAGTTTAAAAATATTCTTCATTTCGATTCTGTTTACTGATATAAGTAAAATAATATAACACCAATATTAAAATATAAAAGTCTACACAAAATAAAACCGAAATACAAAATAAAATCGAAATAAAAAATGAAATGAAAAACTATTTTTATTACATTTACGATATGTGACAAGGCCAATAGATAAATTAAAATGAATAACTGCAAGTATGTGTAATGCAGTCAAGGAATTTTCGTTATTAATTACATATAGTACGTATCGTACGTATCTAAAAAAAATAAAACACTCGCTATTAATGCATTAGCATCTAAATTCTAATAAAAATGTTTAAAACTAACAGTAAAATTTTATTAACCCGTTATCGTTTTCCATTCAATATGTTATTGATTAATCCGTGGACAATAGTGTGGGTTATGTGTTTACCTATATATCTTAAGAACATTAATGTAATATCATAACATGTAACTGTTTTTTGTCCCCTAATAAATAAATAAAGCTTCGTCTAAATTTCCGTTCTGTGTAAAATAATCCTTCATGGAGTGCAATTAATTTAATATCTTACAGAAAATATTGTAAAGATAAGTTTACACCGCTGAGTGGTGCACTGATAAGGGCGCCCGATTAAAATGAATCACAACGGTGCTGCTAATTGGGCTGGCCTGGCGGCTCATCCAATTAGCCGAGACTTAGAAACCCGTGCCCGCAGGCCGCCGGGACCCTCCACACCCCCGCTCTAATCTACCCTGTCTGTTCCACTAATATGAACCGTCACAACCGTGTACACACTGCCTTACTTGTGGGAAACAATTGTAACTACTGCTAAAATACCTACACACACTTTATTAGAACGCCAATAATTCGAGCGTCATAGTACCGATGTGTTACTCCCGTCACGGCACTTCATCATTTTTGAACATTATTTTCTCTTAGCGTGAGTGCTAAGCAATTTATGTGTATATTTCGGAATGTTGATGAAAACTCAGTTGTTTAGGCGAGGCGCGGTAACGACTCCTTTCAAGACTTCGCGACGCCTTTAATGACATCGAAGTCGGTGAGGCCGGGCTCGCGTGCGCAGTTCTTGTTATTTCTTTATTACAAAGGAGTGCCTCATTAATTTGGCAGCCCCTCAGGGTTGAGAGAGTCGCGAACCCTTGACCTCGTTCGCGAGAGCCCGCGACACTGAACCGTTCCCAAATTGAAAAGCTTACGCACCTAGCGATACATAATTAACGATCCTCATTACTCGGTAACAGACACCGCGCGGTGCCCGCGCCCTCGCCCGCTATGCCCGCGAGTGCCCGCGTATGCCCGCGCTCGCTTGCTCCCTGCAGTGTGACCCCCTCCCAGCTTCTTTCGCGGACTTTTCGCACGGACCGTGAGCAGCCGCGCTTCCTCGCAACGGAAAACGACATAAAAGTCAAACTTAGATCATTCCAGTCCCAAACATAATTCCTTGACTCATCGTTCCAGCTAGACAGTTTCTATTATCCTTAATAGTATCCGTAAGAGTTTTAAAATGGCTTCAATAGTAAAACTTGTTCTCAGGAAGTGTTCGCAGGCCACGCAGAGCACCGTATCGGAGAACTTCGATATTGAATGTCGCGTTTTATTGGATAAATGGGACGGCAAGCAGGCGAGAGGAAAATTCTTAATTTGTTGTTATAATGGCGGAGGAGTGACGTTGAGACGCGCGGAGGCGCTTCGAGCCAGAGTTAATTCGGAGGAGGGCCCGGGGACCGCATGTAAAGAGGCTAATGAACGCGGCGGCCGCCGCCGGCGGCCAGCGTGTCCGCGGACTCGTGCATTTTTAATGGCGCACGCTAGCACACTCACTATTAATATTTACCGAACACGTCAAGAGGGTGCACTTTACCTTTTAGTTAACTAGCGTCCGGCCGTTCATTAAATTTTCACGCGCGTCAGTTTCGGGCGAATTTTCCGCGGCGCTGACCGGCCGGCGCTGCCGATAACGAGGCGGACCGCGCTCGTTACCGCCGCCGCGCCGCCCCGCTCCGCTCGCCGCTGCCGCTCGCCCCACTCGCCCCGCTCACCCCGCTCGGCCCGCTCGCAAACCTACCCAAATTTTATTAATAATAAACTGTAACTGAAACGCGGCTTTGAAGTAAGAGAGCGACTCGAACGCTCGTTATCGAGAATTATACGAAATCCTTTGACGTATACACTTATTTCTTTAAAGTTTACGTAAGAATCTACTACGTTATTGTAACTTTACGAGTTCTTAGTAATATATCCAGTGTAAGTCAAATTTCACTTTGAACGTAAAACTTGTCGGGAAATTGATTTCGTAAGTATCTAGGTAACAAATGGGTTACCGATACTTTGTGTATAATTATGATACTAGTGTTATTAATGAGGCATGTTTGTAGAAGCTTAGTGAGGCTGTTGTAGAGGATTAAATGCTATGATTTGATGAAGTCGTCAGTGTCCGGGCGCCAGGGCGGCAGGACGACAAGCGCTGACGGCGCGGCGGCTGAGAGCTTATCGCAAGACGTGAATTATGATTAATGTGCGGTCATTGAGCGGCAGACGCGACACAGAAATACAGGGATGCCGCACGCGAACTAAGTGACGTAGGCGCAAACACTGAAAAAGTCCAGGGAAAATACTAAACCCAATATTTCATTTTAATAGAGACTTAAAGCAACACTATATTACTTTTAAATGATGCTTATTTAAAGCAATAAACCCATTAACTTTTCAGAAAATTTTCAGAATTCTCCAAACTAATTATTCGAAAAACAGAATTTATCAGCAAAAATAATCTTAGTATGCAATCGGTGTAATATCGCAGTGTTTAACCCATTATCGGTAGGGCAACACTTTTGTAGCACAGTGTGCGACTCACCTGTGCGTGTCTAGCGTGCATGAATAAGCAATGAGCGCGGGCGCACGCCACGCGACAAACGGCCGAAGCGCACGCGACGCGCCGTAGCCCGCCCTAGCCCGCCCGCCCTAATTTATTACCGCCCGCCCAACCAAACGCTCACTATCACTCTTATATCTTACCTCGCCATATCTTTAGCGCTTC
The DNA here is from genome assembly GCA_943138885.2 of Tholera decimalis. Lineage (NCBI taxonomy): Eukaryota > Metazoa > Arthropoda > Insecta > Lepidoptera > Noctuidae > Tholera > Tholera decimalis. The sequence continues at coordinate 33,804,079 of OW964553.2, forward strand.
TCCTTGTGTTTATGGCACTCGCATATTAGACGAAATTACTAACTAGGGAGTCTATGGCCTTTTGGTTTATCTATTCGGGTATAAAAAGAAAAGTGGTTCGTTGGGAGGAAAGTTCTTCGTTCTGACGTGTTTGGAGCTTATATTTTGTAGGCAATGCTCGGTATAAATTACATAATGTTGATGAACCAAGTTCGACGTTTTCGATATTTGAATGCAGAAACCCCGGCCGGGCAAATTATAACTGTGTTTATTCATCTGGAATTTCTCCGAAGCAGCTCAGAGACTGGATTTGTAGTACATTGATAGGCTCGCTTCTATAATATGGGATTGGATCATAACTTCCATTTCGAAATGTGGATCTACTATAAGTTCTGATATACTTAATTTTCAAGTTTAAAAATGTTTAAGTGTAAATTCATTTTATTCAAATATAACAGACAGATGTTGGGAAGTTGGTTGCGCCACTTCGCCTTTCCAGTTGAAACACTAAGTGGTGGATTTTGGGGGACTGTCTTCATGTAAATGTTTGACGTTCAATAAGAGCTGATAATGAGGCTGGTTTCTTTAAAATAATTTTGATTTGATTTTGTTCAGCTCTGCTTTAAGGATCATAACCTTTATTTTATGTAAGAAATAACTGTCGGTAAAATAGCACAAGGTTGACAAAACTTAGGAAAATAAAGTACCAGTACGAAGCAGTTTAACATCTGTGACCTTAAGCCCGCAATGCTCCATATCATCCATTATTGCAGCGAAAAAGAAAACTTTCTAAAGGACATGCCCGCACAAGTCCATAGGTCTCACAAAGTTCCGCCGCACTGCAATTATTTAGAGACGGGAACTTTTGGTGATTTATTTAAATAAATAAAAATTGAGTAAAATTTGTGAAGCATAACTATGCTTCACAAATTTTCACCATTCCCTATTTGTACACAATTCAACTGAATTGTGTACAAATAGGGAATGGTTGTATCATCTTATAACTTTGTAATTTCTATCTAAGTTTTTCTTTTAACCTCATTAAGTCATTATATTTACACTCGAGTAAAAATTTATCAGGACATAAAACAATGTTCGCCCTAACTAAAGTATTAAGCAATGCAATAACACCAGATGAACACCAGTTCGAAAGCTGCCTTTCGATTCAACACAAAGCGTCGAATCTCACACGTGCCTCTGATAATTAATCAACACGTACAAGACAAAGGCTTACTTCATAAACCTTGGAACCTTCCAATACCGCCAACGATGCAATATCGTCCAACGTCGGCCAACTGTTTGCCGAGCGCTCGAGGCACCACTGCCTACAACTATTAAATTATTTAGGCCCAGTCTTGCATTGTCTCGCGAAAGTCCGACCGGCGGGCCCCGATTGTAGGCCCGATCGGGCCCAACCCGCCGACAGTATAAACAGTCGTTAGTGTTGTTACAATCGAATAGGAATGTCCCGAATGTGCGAGTATCGCTCGCTAGGAATCGTTTTGTATTGAGTTAGTGCCCGCACGCGTCCCCGTGTTTGCTCTTCTAGTTAATGGAATGCCGATGGACCATTGTGAGCGCAGAGGCGTTTTCTATTCAATGGCCGATATTAAATTGAACGCACATACGCACAAGTTCCTTAACGGCATGTCTGTAATAACCAAAATTTGTGGTGAAAGCGCCCATTGTCTGCTCAATAGTACACACTGTGCTTAAACGTATGTAGATGGCGAAATTAATGCAAATGTATTGTAATTCTGTGTGTTTTGTGCTAGATAATTTCGTTGGGCTGTAATGAAAATTGATGTATTTGTTGTATATATTGCGAACCTACAAACATTACGGCTATTGGGCGCAACAATTTCGTCGTAATGTACGGTTTGTTTCTGGTACAATAGCTTAAAATAGCGTTGGGGCTTAATAAAAGCGTTCCGTTCTTGAGCAATATCGGATATCGGTGATTATGGTGCAGCGGCGAGGTCACGCGACCTTTTGACCCGGGCACCGTGTCCCTGACCTCTGCAGGGTTGCACACATACGGATACAGAACTCGTATGGAACTATTTTTGGCAACTTTTTCGACAGCCCTGTTCATTTGCTCGTTCGTTTTGCCATGCGGTTTATTGAACGTAATTGTGGAATTTAATCGAATTAAGGTGGGTATGAATGTTGGTGAATTTTTAATATGTCTGAAAGGACTTTCAGTTACAGATTGTTTAGTAATTTAGGGTATGCAGACACGTCAATTTTTATTTGAATATATTGTATGTTCATGTTTAGACACACGATATTATGTTGTAGTGTTCATTTTAAGTTCGGCAGTTATAGTCCTCATAACGTCAAAGTACTAAGATAGCGTAAAGCTGAAACACTTCAGCCTTGGAACGAATATTGATTACAATACAGCTGGGGTCGCGCAGTGCCCCTCGAATGACCTTACTGAATTGCAACCCCTTCAACTTGATGAGGTCAAGGCAGTCAGGTGCATGGAAACCTTTACTTCATAATTACATTTGCTGTCAAATGTTCTTATGTGCATTACACTTTGAAACTAGGGGGTATATTTTAATTCCCCAAGACAATTTCCTCCACTCAACTAATCAACTTAGTTGTATTTTTTAATAAAGTTGAGAGCATGACGAGACTTGAAATATTGACCTTACATACATATATTAAAGTACTTTCACCTTAACCAAGCATTTAGGCGTCATAACATCACGCCTACGTACAATATAGGACTAAGCAGAGGTGGTTCTGTAAGAGGGACCAAATCTAAACTACAAATTTATGCTCCTTGCTGCTACTGAGTAAATGTAGATGAAATAATCCCTGTACCTCTTCACTTTACTCGGAGCCCAGAACCTCTCTCTCCCGAAGCCTCTCGACCATTTGACCAATGAGAACCTCAGGCAAGTGAGTCTATAAGGGTAAATCTAGTTTCTAAATGTATGTATATTTGTACAAGGCTATACCTATACCTTGCTAGCCTTTTGTAAACTGCAATACCTTAAGTACAGTTTAAGATGTACCTATTTTATTTTTACATTGCGCACTCGGAATTTCTCTTGTACCATGACTATACCTGGGAGGACCCGAAACAACTATTTGCAGGCTAAACAAACATTTGTTTCGGTGCCTGAATTAAAAACAATAATTTTCTTTGGACTAAGAATCCTCACTCATAATAAATAAAAACCGTAATAACGTACAACATAGCATAAGGTTAAATTGTTACTAACACTCTATGGACTTTGTCTGAAATAAATGATTATTTATTTATTTATTTATAAGCCCTTATTGAAAAGTCGGAGTACTAAACGCTTTAAGAAAACTGAAGACAAACACAAATTTGATCCTTTCCACACCGTGTTTTCGTAACACCATTTTTGTTACTGAAAGACGCAATCCTGATGGATTTTACTGGTAGATTTTTACTTAGTTAATAAATCAATCTGCATGTTCGTAATTATATTTTGGTTGACTTCCAGTCCAGTAGTACCATTATTTTACATGAAGCCACTGGCTATCTGACTTCTACAAATCAGTAACACATAAAACCCGGAAATACCATTTGGCATGACCGGTGTTAGATTTTCCAGCTTTTGACCTGTAAGATATCAAAGATTCACGAATGACAGCCAGCATCAACGACTTGAAAGTGCTTTACGAGACACGGAGGGTTCTGCGTATGTTTAATGCTCGCCTATCCTTGGGGAGTGTACGACTAAACGCCGACAGACACTACGTCGACAGACTGAACACCGACAAGACTTTACTTCAACGGGACTCTTCGCCGACAGGACTCTTCGCCGACAGAACTCTTCGCCGACAGGACACATCCTCGGCAACCGTTGCTTTACCTTGAAGACAAACCGTTGCAACTATTATTATTTAGCTACGACAGCAATTGATAGTGTGGTTTATTCCTATTTATTTATTCATTAGGCATTATATGTAGGTAACTTATTATAGTAAATTTTACAATGTCATCTACGTTCTTCTTCATGAAGACGTACGAAGAAAGGCGTTTTGTAAAGGTACCAGTGATATGTGCGAACTAATTGGCACTAGCAAAGCACAAGTGCGCCACCATAACACGCCACTACATCGCCTCCACAAATATTATGCATGTTAAATTAACGCCATTCCTAATTCATAATCCGACAGTGATAAATTAGACAGCTCCGTCCGCCCGTAATTAGGTACGCAATTATCGCGGCCCGTTTGAATTCATTAATGCTGAAAGTACCAACGGTAGGTGAACGTGATTTATTAGTCACCTCGTCTTGATAGCAATTAATATCGCGTTACAATCGCCCCCTATCACCGCACGAGGTATCCACGATTTTTAACACGAACGTGAAATAATTAATCAGCTCCGCAAGATCCTCATATTGCCCCCCGACCCATTATTAGGTAATAAGCGTGTTTTCCGCGGCAACCGGGCGCACGTAATTGGAAACCCTATACGGCTATTTAATTTACCTAGCCGCCTGAGCCGCACCACCTGGCTCGATGGCGAAACAATTGCCGAGCGCCTAATTATATTTTAATCGCAACATGCCCCCCGCCCTGCGTGGCCCGCCAGCGTGGGCCAGCGGCGGCCAGCGCGGGCCATGCTGCGGGGGTCACAACACCACTAATTCATTTGTGTGGCGAGGCTCGGCCAGCGCGCCCGCCGCCTCAGACCCTGTTTATTCTCATAGGAGAGTTTAGGTCTCCTAAAGCAATACCGACGCTTAAACATATTAACCAAAGCGTATACGTGGAGGGTTTAATTATGCACTTTACGTTCTTGGGTACAATGGCGTCAAGTTAATTAAGTTCTGCTTGTTTAAAGACTTGACGTGAGTAGATTGTTGTTTTTGGATATATTTAATTTATGCATTAAAATTCGTCTTTTTTTTAGCGGGCGCATACCATTATGCGCATGTTCTATAGAACATGCGCAGAGTTGATCAAGTGCAATAAATATTAAAACTACAATATCATTGTTAGAGCACTCCGTGTAGTACACGTGAGCAGCTGTTGCCGCCAACTATGCCAATTGTGAGGAGGCTTTTGTACGCGGCCTTAGCTATGAAACTATTATTAAAGTACATACATGCCTGCCGACCGAGCTACAAATCGATTCACATTCATACCCTTTGTGAAAGAATTCATATTGTCACATTAATTTCAAGACTATTTTGCTTCTTGGTACCTGACGCATTATTGAAGCAAGTTGTTAGAACCAGAGCAAGGGTTGTTCGGACGCCACGTGCATTGTGTAGGTAATCAATTTCGCAGCGATATGTGTGAAAAATGGACGCGAGCAGCGGCCTGCACCGGTGCGTGATATATGGCCACTAAATGCTTTACTTAAAATTACTTTAAGATATATTGGCAGACGTGAGAAACTAAACAGCTTTTGTATCGATGGCGAATTGTATGACCGCGATTTCAGCAACGAAATGATGCACGTTACAATAAATGTATCAAAATCTCGAGAACGTAATTTTTCCGAAGTAATAAGTTCAAACTTCCCAGTAAAGTTACAAGGTGTCGGACGTGTGACGCGATTTAGTGCTGAACTGCTCCTGCGCCCAATCTGCATTAGCATGAAAGCCTCCTCGAAGAGGGCGCGGGGCGAGGGGGCCGCGGGCGATGCTGCGCATTGGCCATTAGCGTGATTACAGAACCCCCTCCATCCACGAATTCTTTAGGCCTCTCATCTCATAATACTACATATTTCATTATTTATGTAAGCCCTGTTTTTACTTCAATCTCTCTGGGAGATTACACGCACAATCAACCTAATTTCGCTCAAGGTTAGGTATGTTTTGAGATGTTTTAAAGTGGAATTGTGATTGTTTCAGATGATGTCGTGTTCATACTTGAGCGCGGCGGCCATGGCTCCGGAGGGTGCGGGCGCGGCGTGTTGGTCGCCGCCTGTGATGGCGTGTCCTGGGTTGGAGGGCCCGTCGAGCCTACTGGCGCCGTACCTCCGGCCGCCGAGCCTGCTGAGTCTGGCGCCCGTGCCCGCAGTGCCCGGCCCCGGGCACGAGCCGGCGCTCGACCTCACGAAACCGTCGTCATCCCTCGAGCGCCACCTACCGTCTCCAGCCAGCGAGGAGACTGAGTGACGAGTGACAGTGTTGTGCCACAGACGATATATTGAACTTGCGACACAGACAAAATTATTACTGACAGCTTGGATGCTGGCCGTCAGTAACAATTTTTCAATTGTCAGAGAACTGTTAAGTTATACGTTAGTACCTACTACATATTTAATTTCGGTTGTGAAAATGGCAATTTATATAACTTTAACTTGCTATATGTAAATTTCCATTAAATTACTGATACTTAAGAGTTGAACAGAACGAGATGTGTTAAACACAAGCGTGTTGTTTCTATTTTAAATGAAAGTGATAATGGATTGTGAACGTTGAAAGATCAAGCATATCTTAATGTTAAAAACTATTGTTTTTGAAGCACCTCTTTGATTTATTACGTTTTTAATTTATATGACCTCGATCCATCGAACAAAATGAATTGGAACTGCGTAATTTTGTGAATACTGTTGTAGTGCTTACGGAGTTTACTATTCAGTATCGAAACAACAAACAAATATGCATTTTAACAAGAATAATGTTTTTTTTAAATGATTTAAATGAGCGATGAATTTAAATGGCAGTATTACTGTGTATCACTATTGATGCAATAAAAAAACAAGAAAGGCGATTAAGTGAGCTTGGGTTCTAGAAAAAGTGCTATTCTATCAGAGAATGAGATAGAGGGGATTCATCACGTGACAATACGACCACGTTTGTCAATCCCATACATATTTGACGTTTGGAAATCCCTACAACTGACAGAATATTTATTAATCACGAGCCTCTTATGTGAAATAACTCTACGATACCCAAGAGATGGGATTTTCACTATCTAAGACTACAAAGAGTAAAAACGAATTCTATTCTTTCCAATATATTTGAACCATAAATCGCCATATGAGGTAATTAATGACAAAGAAGCCACTAATATCGCCACACAATGAAATACTAGTTAGCAGCCATAATACTATTTGAGGCCTCAGTGCGAGTTCTTATACATACACGTCAATTTGTACTACCTTAAAGCCCTTTTTTTTAAAACAAACCGACATACAATATGAACATCTACTGTAACGCAATCTTGTGTGTTTGAAAACTCGCACTAAATCCTCTGATGTTTGAAACATTGTCGAATCTTGCCCAAAATGTACTTTTTACAATAATTTTAAGTACCGCTATGATATCGCAACAACTGTGTTTCTTGCGCTCCACGCATCACTGTGATTTGCAACCTTGTCGTGTAAATAGTTCTCTCGTCTTTGTTATTTCTTTGTAAACGAGCTGTAAATCAAATGACTCGTTATAATACGTTTATATTGTAAATATTAGTATATACATCATAGATATAAGTAGACACATCTTGTACCTAAGCGCAAGGGCCCGCTAGGCAATTTTTCACTGTTGAAAATCCGATAAAAAAGTTAAAAGTAATTTTTTGTACGACTTAGTGATTATACAATGCGCCTTAGACTTAGGACACACTAAAATTGTCTCAATTACACCAATAAGGTTTTTGAAAAATTCATGCCATCCATTGGCGCCACTTTGACATGTCGTCCCTGACTTTTAAAATGTAAACACTAGACGTCGACGTCTATTTAACTTATATTGGGAAAAATAAGCGTTTTGACAGATGCGGATGAGTGCTGCCACATAGTGTACGTCATTTCAGCAAAACCTTAACTGTCAAAAAAACCAAAATGACAATTGACGTGCGTTACCGAAGTGACACGGAATCTCATCCATAGACTAACTTTGAAATTTATCGCATTGTAGTACATATGAGCCTCTTAAATACCATTAGCACCTTGCTTTTAAATTACGAATCGGAACACTTTCCTCGACAAAAATTGCCTAATGTGATTCGGCGCTAAAAGTTTGGGCGCAAAACTGTAGCAATAATTTTGATGCCAACATCTTTGAAGTTTAAAATTCAACGTTACTAACGGTCTCTGTATATATTGATCTACGTTTTACCAGTTGTTCGAATCGATTTTTAAATGTATACAGTTAATGTATATAAGTAACCTTAAACGCTAACATTCCTTTTTATGTGTACCTATTAGTGCATCGTTGCATCATAAGATAATGAAATAAACCAATGGAAATAAAGACATCAGACATAAAACAGACACCAACATAAATAGATAATTGAAAAAAATAATTACACTTGCTACTTTAAGTCAATTAGACTGTACCGAACTAAAACTCTGTTGTTTCATTATGTATTGTCAATATACCATTGGTTTATCTTGAAACTATACAACTCCATATAAATAAATATCTGTTCAATAGTGTACGCTCAGTGTTCATTCAAATAGTACATATATGTATTCTTTATATTCAATGGCATTATTAATAAATTCGTCATAAACTTTCCTTTTATTCGAATTCATTAGAACTTTAATAAAACTGTATGAGGTTAGATATTGTAACTGACATTGATGGTGGCCGGCATACAATAAAATGTTAGCGTTTAGTGAATCTTGCCATCTAACGATATGTTTAATTTACGGAAAACTCCACAGGTTTTGGGTTTGAGATTGTTTATAGCGAAATACTATCATTTAAGGGCAGGTTGGAGGACACCTACGTGCCTCTAAAAAACTTCGAGGCATTAAAAGCTATGCGTCTGCACGCACTAACCCTATATAAAAAATAATGAGTGATGATAACCGACTATTGACGATGATTGCCGAAGCAACCTGCCCATTTTCAAGTCAATCTTGAAGCCTGTGGCGGTTTGTTAGTACGACAGTTTTGGTGTTACCAGTACACAAAGAAAGAACATACATACCTAGCCTAAGAGAGCCGGTGACAGGAGGAGAAAATAAAATTTTGTAAATTATTTAAGTTGTTTTCATTCCCAATGTACCTCCCCTCCCTACCTATACCTACCCAACCAAATGTTTTTAATCTTCCCTGCCGGAGTCTGTGTTTCCTGGTAGCTATTACCTCGCAATCTTTAAGTCAAGAGTGAATAGGTAACTTCTATGCAAGCGTGTGTCATCTTCTACCCTATCATCAATAAAAAATAACGCCTTTATGTGTATATTTGAATTTAGAAATAGGGATAATTATCAAATATTGGAACCAAAAAGTTTTTTGCAAAAAATAGAACCGACTTCCATATCAAAACACTATAAAGTCAAAAATAACTTTAATTTCGGAAGTCGGTGTTATTGGTTTTGGATTTTCTTTTTTTTTCACACCGCCTTCCGAAATTAAAGTTATTTTTGGCTTTATAGTGTTTTGATATGGAAGTCGTTTCTATTTTTTGCAAAAAAACTTTTATTCACGCTTTTTAGTGGGTCGGTTTATAATTTATCTAGTTACAAAAGCCATAATGTCAACAACTTATCACCTCTTACAAAATATTAATTTTCTTTTTTTTTTTTTAGAGTTCTCCTGGTACTTGACCATCAGCTCTACATCACCATATGTATTGTGACGAGCATAAAGTGTTTAACATCCGTATTCAAGTAATCGAAACGCAATCCACGAAATACTTATTATTGAGGAGTTTCAGGGGCCATCTGTGGTCTTCATCATCGGTTCAACTTCCCCAAATGATACTTTTCGGAAGCAACTGCTCAAGGTACTATAAGAAATACCCTGTGCCTATAATATTTGAAGAGTTCCCTCGATTTCTCCAGGATCCCATCATCAGATCCTGATTTCGTAACAATGGGACCAACTAGAAAGTATACCCATTCAAACGCAAAAAGAATTTTTCAAATCGGTCCAGCCGTCTCCGAGTTATGAGGTAACATACATAAAAAAGAAAAAAAAGTTCAAGATGAATTGAGAACCTCCTTTTTCTGAAGTCGGTTAAAAATACGTGCAAGGTTTTAATTACATTGCCACTCACGCAGACTTTATGGCATTTTTATCTTGAAATAAAACACATTAAAGACGATATTTGAATGCTGGCAATCGACTGAAATTATCTAGAAACATTAATAAAGCGTACTGTAAAAGAAAATGTATAGGTATAGTAGATTAAGAGCTATACATATGATGATCTGCTAAGCCTTTTCCCAACTATTTGGGGCTGGCTTCTAGTCTAACTAGATGCATCTGAATAGAAGTATTTTACAGGGAGCAACTGCCGACATGACCTCCACAACACAGTCGTTAGGTAACATAAGATACCCAAAGGATTAAAGGATGACTTAAGGGTTATACCTATGAATTTTCCAACTGAGCGTAGATAGCCAAATCCGGAACTATGAGGAATATCGAACAATAGTCAAAGGAATCTCAAGCGCACTTATGATGAAAACTAAAACTGCATTAAAATCAGAAAAATCAACATTCCCAGCCAAGAATAGAACCGTTTAATTTTAGAAATATATAACATGCGCTTATTACACTATTCCGTAGTGTCTTTAATAAATGAAATACTTTTGGACTTAAAACTATCAACGGTCAAATAAAAAGGACATACCTACCGAAATATAGCAACGCCTACTAAAAATACTTAGGAAGCATAAAATGAGCTTACTATTAGACTAAGTGGAAATCAAGGACTTCAATATACAGTGTGTTAGGTTAAACGAGGGACTTATTGAGGGAGGGTATTCAGTATTCGATTCTCGTCCCAAATATGTGAAAAACCTATAACCTAAATTTTTGACGTAATTGTCCAATATAATACATTTATCATGTACACTGAGCCGCAAGAGGTGAATGAACCTGTAAACAGTACCTAAAGTAATCACGTGGCAAAACACGGCCCGATCCTGCCAAAAAAGGAAGCTCGTGTGTAAACTCCGCCCTCGTGGCAGTCCCCCCGAGGACTTTTGGTATGGTTCTGTCTATTATTTATCAGTGTTTTTTTTTCAAATTTTTATTAGTATCATGTAAGCATACACTATTGTAGGTTTGAATATATCCCTCGTTTAAACTAACATACTGTATAGAAAAATAAAGAGAAGACTAAAGATTCATAGTGTTCCAACTCTACAGGATATATTTGTCATAGTAAAAAGATATACCCACCTGTGAAGTGTCTCTCGAAGCTAAAACCCACAAGCAGATATATTAAATTTTGAAGCGACATTAGTCTACTCGTAGTAGCTAAGGTGTCTACCTTGTGATCGAGAGGTCGATTCGAATCCCACCCTTTACACTATTCCCGTGAACCCATTTGAGACACAGGCATATTTAGCTTAGTTGGAGGGGTTAGCAAGATTGCTATTCATAGAAAAAAAAACTGATAATCCAGTGGCTTATTGTTCTAACCTAAACTATTCGGACACATCTTAAGTCTGTCCAGTATTATACGTCTAGGAAAACGCCTGTTAACGCGTGTTTCCTAGACCTGTCGAAAGCGTTCGACCTAGTGTCGTATGAGTTGCTGTGGCGGAAGCTGCTATGTGATACTAGGGTAGATAGGGGAGTTATATCAATACTAAGGTATTGGTATAACAACCAAACTATCTGTGTACGATGGGCAGGTTCGTTATCAGATGTGTATAGGCTGGAATGCGGAGTGAGACAGGGCGGCCTGACCTCTCCTCGCCTCTTCAATCTGTACATAAATCGGTTGATGGTTGAGCTCAGGAACACTTATCAAGGTTGTTACGTCGACGGAATTTGCGTCAACAATATCAGCTATGCTGATGATATGATGTTGCTGAGCCCATCGATTAACTCGATGATCAGTCTGCTCACGATATGTGAGAGGTACGCAGAGACTCATGGGCTCAGATATAATGTTAAGAAAAGTGAAGTCATGGTATTCAAGGCAGGCACTAAAACCTACCCGATTGCGTCACAGCTGAAACTTTGCGGACGACCCTTGAACCAAGTCATATCTTTTAAGTATCTGGGCCACTGGGTTTCCGATGACCTAAGGGACAGCCGGGATATTGAACGTGAGCGCAGGGCGTTGGCTGTCCGCTGCAATATGTTGGCTCGCAGATTTGCGAAATGCTCGACTGACGTTAAGGCTACGCTGTTTAAAGCGTACTCTCAGTCGTTTTATACATGCAGTCTGTGGGTCAACTACACGCGGCAGGCATACAGCGCTCTGCGCGTTCAATATAATAATGCTTTCAGGGTGTTGATGGGGTTGCCGCGCTACTGCAGTGCTTCTGGCATGTTTGCAGAGGCAGGTATAGATGGCTTCCATGCCATCATGCGCAAGCGATGCGCTTCAATCATGCGCAGGGTACGCGTCAGCCCCAACAGCATCCTGAACACTATAGCAGACAGGTGGGACAGCCCCATACTGGGACATTGGATACGCCTACATGCCACTGTGGCGTTAAATAATTAGTTGTTTCTGTGTTTCTGGTAGTTTTAAGTACTAACATTAGTTTTTATAAGTTGTTTGTGTACTAACCAAATGGATTCTGTCTGAAATAAAAGAATTTTTTTTTTTTTTTAAGTCGTAACAACAACTCCATATAACATCTCATCATCTAAGGCTGAATAGAGGGCATAAACGCCAATGCGATGGACCGACCTAATAAAGACAATGTTCGGCGGGTCTTTGTCATGAGTTCACAAAAATGTTTGCAAACAGTAGAAGATGGCGTCGTGAGATAAGCTACATCCATCTCTCCAGCATTTACTACGGGTTGACCACGACCACAGATTACCGCGATGCAAAAAACAAATAAAAAACCAGCTGATCATTATCTACACAATCTGTAGACCTGTTTCGCAAATCTCTATTTCTCTTAGTTTCTCAACGTCAAAAGTCACTATCAAACAGTACAAAATTTATTTATTTATTTAAACTTTATGTACAATAGTGGTAAATGGGCGGACTTAATGCAACAAGGCATTCTCTACCAGTCAACCTTTGGGTAAAAAAGACTACAATGTGGTTGGTGTACAAGTAAAATAAATTTCATTATCGAAAGAATATATGCATAAATATACAACGTGTAATTTAAAAGGTATATACATACCAAGTGCACGTCTTCTTTGGATGATAATAAACGATATAGCACGGGTTTTGTAATCCTATGTCTACATGTGTGGAACTTATTAGAAATTTCAATACATTGATACTAGAGACCGAATTTTTCAAATTAAGAAGAACGAAGAGAATTATCGTTTTATTGGCAAGTGACGTGGAAAGTGATGACCCTCATAGTGCTGTGACACGTTTTTTATTATTGGTATTCAAGAAACATATGAAACCGATAATTTGGTGCCAATTCTGTGAGTCACTTATTTTCAGCTGAAACTTTGCATAGAGACTCCATACCAGATGTTGTCTTCAGTCCTTTTGGATAGATATGGGGTTCCCGTTACACGTTGTATATATAATAATAAAATACATATATATGTTAAAATAATAGACAAATAAATACGGTGCTTTATAATAATCTTTCTGACTAAGAGAACTCACAATAATTATATTTATTGCGAAAAACAAACTTCCAAAATCCTGCAGTTACCACCAACTTTGTTTTCATATATGACAACACACAACGAAGCGTAAACGTTAAGCATTGGTTCTAAGAACTGCTAAATGAAATGAATGCTATGAATAAAGTTATCCTTTAAAATGTTTATTATAAAGTGTAAAGCTAAGCAGTTGCTCTGGTTATATTGCTTATTTTTTAGCTTGATCGCAGTGTGCAGCACCGCCCTCTTGAACGCAAATATGCACATGCAGAAGGTGCATTGATGCAATATGAGTTTGGGTTGCATGTTGCATCAATATATTTTTTCTAAAAAATATTCAAATCTTATGTATTTCCTTAAATTAACGCCCAATTATATTTTGTGTAAATATGGGTAGGTTCAAATACAGAAAATCACAAAGCATTTAATTTAATTTAAATTTATGTTTGACCCTCACAGATCTTATTATTCCGGAGTAAAAACAAGCAGACACAATCATTTTGTTGGATTAAAAAGCAAGAAAACATCTGTTCGAAATTGTTTAACATTGCAAATTGCACGATTATGTAAACAAGCCTTACCGAAGCCTTTTTTGACGGCGCCATGACACAATGAGTGGACGAGAAGCTTAATTAGTATTCAAAAATATTTCGATTTCATTCCTTTATGCAGAAGGCAAGAAAAATCTGAATTTACTCAGCCATTTGTGGGCAAAGCAGTGTACGAATATAATTATGTAAATAGCTAGCAACTAACAACCAAAAACGGAATCTTTAAACCAACATTAGTATTTTTAATTCTAAGGAAGGATATTAGATCTTAACGTTTTCTAAATACTGTCCAAGTGACCGCTCATCATCATAAAATCACGTTTCTGGAATGAATGTAACTAATTCTTAACCTAATCTAAAATGTAAAATAAACGCCAACATATCCCACGACAAAACCGATGGGTTTTGTTACCAGGAATCCAATTTGTAATTTATAAGTAAACTATAAAATAAATTAGCGGACATAAAAGGACGTTGAGACACAACACTGCACATTCCCCATCGCTTTCACATCAGACAACAAAACGGAGCATGAACGCCCGTTTGAAAGCAAGAAAATTCTTTTTCAACATTAAACTTTTTATTGTGAAAACTGTTTGGTTATATTTTATCCTTTTCGGGTATTATGTGACGAATCTCGACGCGTTCACGTTACATCGAGTCTTCCGTTCAATGGGTCCACATGAAACCCATCGGGCTCGCATCGGCCTGTAATCTGAGCCCAAACATCTATATCATAGCGGCCGAATTCTGAACCCTTACTACGGTTTTAAGTCCAATAGATGTTTAAAAAGAAAAGATTGGACTTTAACCATTCTGCCATTTCAGGGCCTTTACTTTAATGACAAGGTTTATCAGCTTTTCTTTTTTATGTTATTCAGATATCGTACCTGAATTAACATAATATTCATGAGCTACTAGATAAACTATTCCATTTTCTAGGAAAAATATGACCTACGGAAAAGTGTAGGTCTCCTGTCAAGTACATTTGGAAGAGTTCATCAACATTTTTAATTGATAATTACTTATTAAAAGCAATCAGACTGCACCAGTGAGTAGAAATCGTCTTAAAAATATAATAATAAGGTGCATTATAAAAAGATGTAAAGCCGCATGTGAGCTTCTATCACAGCTTATCACGGACCTTTCTCAATGAGGTAATAGTTATTATTAATAATTTTAGAATTTCTAAACACGATTAGCGGCTTAATTGTCTTGGGTCAATCATAGATGAGGAATGTTCCTGAGAAACAATTAAAATTTAGTTATTGTGTTAATTAAGTTGTTAACCGTAAATATTCAGTTCAAAGATTCTATTCAATCAATATATATCAATATCATCTTCATGGTGCAATACTAATGCTGGTGTTCTCTCTCCTCTTCTTTTCGCTATATTTATAAATTCTATTTCAAATGAACTTCTCTCATCCTATCACCTTTATGCTGACGATCTGCAAATTTATTCGCAAGCTCCCATTGAAGAAATGTCTGGGGCGGTGAAGATTGTGAATAAAGACTTAGCGCGTATTTCTGTTTGGAGTTTGGATCATGGTTTGAGGGTTAATCCTGCGAAGACTCAAGTCATTATTGTTGGCAGCCCTGGGCTACGATCCAAAATTAACTGGACGACCCTTCTCCAAATAGTTTTTGATGGAGCTGCTATACCTTACTGTGACTCAGTAAAAGACCTAAGTATTTATATTGATAAGGTTTTGTCTTGGGATCCCCAGTTGCAAGAAGTAAGCCGCAAACTGTTTGTCTCTGCGGGGTCTTTACGCAGATTGCGCTATTTCCTGCCGACTTGCCACTAAAACTGCGCTTGCCCAATCCTTTCTTCTCCCTATTCTCGATTATGCTGATGCAAGTTATCTAGATCTTACGAAGTGCAGCTAGATAAGCTTGAACGACTTCAACATTTTTGTAACAGATTCATATTTGGTTTGCGCAAATATGATCATGTTTCTGAGTTTCGCATTAAACTCAAGTGACTGCCGATCTGCCTTTGCACATGCACATATTTTATCATTACTCTACAGTATTCTCTTCAATCTTATAATTCCGTTTTATCTCAAAGAACGTTTTAAGTTCCTTCATGACACATTGATAGAGATGATTTGAGATCATCGGAGAATTTGAGACAATCAATGCCTGCACATTCCACTAAATTCTATGGCTCATCGTTTACGGTGCAAGCTATTCGTTTGTGGAATGCATTGCCGGCTCAGTCACTCGCTACTTTTAAAAGCTCGGTTGCTAATTATTTTCTTTCAAATTTATAATTATTCTTTTGTTTCCTCTCCACATGATGTTAAAGATATGTATTGTATTATTTAATTACCTGTGTATTGTATTGTATATATATTTATATATCTACGTATATATGTACATTTATTTAAAAAAAAATCTGTTTTTAAGTACACTAATTTAGCCCTCCCCACTTTAATTAAAGTTTTTAAAGTCCTTCCAAAGGTTGTTTGGAAGATATCGCTTTTAGTGATAAGACCGCCATTTTACAATGGCGGTCTTATAACTAAAAGCGATATCTTTACCCATAGAATAAGCAATATTGTTAAATAGGTGTGTTTAAATTTTGGTGTACAATAAAGTATATTCTATCATCTATAATGGCGTGTCGGACTTGTGATTGAGAGGTCACGGGTTTGAATCCCACCCATTATACTATTGCCGTGAACCCACTCCAGATAACAGTATAATTATTTATCTTAGTTGGAGGGGTTCATTATATAAAAATTATATAAAAATATATTTAAAAATAAAAATAAATGAACTACCTCAAAGGCACTGTCTTATGAATTTAAAGCCACAGAAAATCTATCTGAAAATTCATTATACTTTATTTAAGCTACCTTATTTCTCCAGTAGCTACTCTCCACTCACCCTTAGGTTAGTTAAAAGTCAATACCTGAGGCATGTATTCGTGCACTTTAAAAAATAGAAGGCAATGCCGCCAGCCTCTTAGGTACAGACGCCAGCACCTCAAGCTACAACAATCTGTCAAATTTCTTTAATAGATTTTCAACTTTATTGTTAAAGAAATTAGGTTTAAGGTTGATTGGGAGAATTTGACAGTTTCGGGTAGCTTCATATGCTGGCGTCTGTACATTACCAACAGAAGCATTTGTTGTTGCTTCATTTTAGTTTGTAATTGTGTTTAAGAAGAGGAGCTGCACGGATCAATCTTCAAGGTTGCCAATACTTGCCGAGGTCGGCCCGTGGATGGGTGACCATCATTACATATCCAGATTCCTCTGTGGTTCGAATAGCAAGTTCAGCCGTTTGGCCCCAGCTGTGATTTGCGCATGTTTTAGGCTAATACTACACGGGCGGTTCTCCCGCCGCGGGAATCCGCTCGACAAAGCTGCCGCAGACCATCAAACTACACGGAACGCTGTTTATCGCTGTCTTTTGTTCATTTCAACATGGATCTGCCAATGATAACTGCGCTTGCAGCTTTATTATTAATAGAATTATTAAAAAACTAGCTTTTGCCCGCGACTTCGTCCGCGTGGAATAGTTATTTTGGGCTAACGTTAAATTTAACCCCGATTTTGAAGCATTCTTCATTGGCGCTCCGCTCCTATTGGCCTTAGCGTAGTCCTCACCGGACACGGAAGTTTCGGGAGGTACCTGTGTCTGATGGGAAAGGAGGAAACGCCTGGGTGTCACCACTGCGAGGGTCGCCCTGAGGACACAGTCGAGCACACGGTGCAGGACTGCCCTGCTTGGGCAGAGCACCGACGTGTCCTCACGGCGGCAATAGGTGGAGACCTCTCGCGCCCGGCATTGGTCGAGGCCATGCTGCGGGACGAGAGGGAGTGGGAAGCGGTCGCCTCCTTCTGCGAAGCAGTCATGCTTCCGAAGGAGGAGGCGGGCCGCGAGAGGGAGAGGATGGCGTCCTCCCTCCAGCCCAGCCGCAGTGGTAGACGCCCACGGCGTCGGACGTCGGCCGACGATCTCCGGCCACCGTAGGCGCGGGCATGCGGACAGCGAGTAAAGGGCAACTCGCTGTCCGACCATGGACCATGCCCGGGTCGACGGCGTGTCGTGTTCCACGCGCGCCTCGGGAGGACTTATTTGATAATTTTACCACGATAAAAAAAAAAACAAAAAAGCGTAATGATACAATATAGCTGTGCCCGCGACTCCGTCAGCGTAAGTTAATGTATTGGTAATATTGTTTAGATCACGTTCACATGAGGCTTAAGTACCTAGAGAACGCTTCGACCGCGAGACGCGTCGAGCGCGGCGACCGATTCTCAAAAATAATCCTTATAGCATGATTCAGTATTCACGCGCGATGGCTTATTATTATAAGCGTATTTCATGTATAACTTTGGTGTTTCTATACCGATTTATATGATTCTTTTTACGGTTTCGTAGCCGAATGGCAAAAAACGGAGTCTTTATAGTTTCGACATGTCTGTCCGTCTGTCTGTCTGTCTGTCTGTCTGTCCGTCCGTCCGTCTGTCACAGCAATTTTATTCCTAAACTATTAGGACTATACATGTGAAACTTGATAGGTAGATGTATTCTGTGAACCGCTTTCCGATTTTGAGAAAAAAATTAAAAAATATTTAAAATAAAGGTGGGATACATGGAACTAAACCTGAAAATATTTTTTTTCATGAAATCGATGCATGTGTGTTATCTATAGACAGTTCTTTAAAAACGACATCGGGGTTTCTAAACCACTTTTCCATAAAGTCAATCGTTTAAAAGATATAAGCTTCCAAAGTGGTAAAATGTGTGTGTGGCGGACACAACCTCTAACTTCTATAATAATGGAATGAAAAATCTAAAAAAATATATGTCTGTAGATCTTAATATAAACTTTCTACCAAA
Organism: Tholera decimalis; assembly: GCA_943138885.2. NCBI lineage: Eukaryota > Metazoa > Arthropoda > Insecta > Lepidoptera > Noctuidae > Tholera > Tholera decimalis. The sequence goes on from OW964553.2 coordinate 33,822,938, forward strand.
ATTAGTTTGAACGAAATCAGTTCAGCAGTTTTTGAGATACAGCATATTTTCTAAAACCGCAAATATAACTTTGTAATTCATACAAACACTATGAAAAACAAATTTATTCGGCGCAGTTGTAAAAAATGTAAAAAAGCCAGTTTTAAGAAATTTGTAAGGTTTTTTTTTTCAAAACAAATTTATTTGGCGCAGTTGTAAAAAATGTAAATAAGCTAGTTTTAAGAAATTTGTAAGGTTTTTTTTTCGTCAAATTTTGCATATTATATTATAGTTACTACGGAACCCTTCATGGGCGAGTCTGACTCGCACTTGGCCAATTTTTTTATGGAATAGTTAATAATGTTAACTTTTTCAATTAGGGGTGACTGAGAGTGTTATAAACGTAAGAGTAGACAAATATTATAATCAGAAAGCTTCGAACTGCTAAGCTATCGGGAGTTACACGTGTTATTGTGAGTCAACCATAAAAGTTAGACATATGCTGTCGTGGGATATTTTTTATATAATTTTAAGGAGAACATTTCCGTCATGAAATGATTTGTGTAGCTTTAACCATTAAGGTTGCACACGCGACGGAAGCTTAAAAAATGGAGTAACTTCTCCCGTTTTCCCAACATTTCCCTTCACTGCTCTGCTCCTATTGATTGTAGCGTGATGAAAAGTATACTATAACCCGCTCAGAAGTATGAAAAATAATTGTACCAAGTTTCGTTAAAATCCGTCGAGTAGTTTTTGTTTCTATAACGGTTATACAGACAGACAGACAGACAGACAGACAAAAATTTAACTGATTGCATTTTTGGCATGAGTATCGATCCTTAATCACCCCCTGATAGTTATTTTGGAAATATATTTCATGTACAGAATTGACCTCTCTACAGATTTATTATAAGTATAGATAGATAAAGTAAAGCGCAATGTTTGGGTGGAACCAGTGTTAAGTAATCGCCACCACTTCCTGTCCTATCTCCATCCATAATTTCGCTTTTAATTCCCGATCAACGTAATAGTAATAGTAATGACGTAATAGCGAGAAACCGCCCGCGTAGTTTGAAGCGGCGGTTATCAGCGCCAGTTCGACGCTGCATGCGGCGCCGCGGCGCGGCGGTCGTATTTCTCCCGCCTGTGAACCGCGGTGGAAAACCGCGTAGTGTAGTATGCAGCATACAACTTCCATATTAAATTGTGTCTAGTGCGGTTCAGAAGCGGATTCCCGCGGCGGGCGAACCGCCCGTGTATTATGGCCCTTACATTCGTAACAGAAAGCCAGAAGCCAGAAAATTTCACAGTTTCACAGCTATTGGGTTGTGAAGGTCTGTTGTTTTCTGTGGTAAATGAAATAAAACTTGATGAACTTGAATGACAGTAACAGTAATCTGTAAAAAGTTAGTATAACCCAATGATAACATCAAAACTCCAAAATCTTTAGAGATTCACTGTTAATGAGCTAAGATGTAAGTCCTAAATAAAATTTAAAAAATATACTATTAATTAAATAAATAGGTCGATACTAAATCCAAGGTCAGATAAGCAAATCACTATTACTCAGCTGCCTCCGGTTAGACTGGAAGCCTATCCCAATATAGTTGGATAAGGCTAAACAGATGATGAGTTTAGTTTGTATTAAATTTAACATGAAATATAAAATTACCATTTTCAGCAAGCCAAAATAAGTATTTTAAATTTAACGTTACCATTTAACGTGAGTTCCCTGCGAGAATATCTGGTAGGCTCTCAATGGAGTGCACAGACGAAAGCGCCTCACGCCTGTTGGCCACGAGTTCGGTCTGACAATTGGATTATCTTGTTGTGCCGGCAAGTATTTCACAATAGAAAAATATGATCGAAATAACTTCCGTTGGGTAACTAGTTAATTTTTCAATAAGTTTCCCGTTTGGTATGCGAGAGAGAAACGTATGGAAAAGTAAATGTAGAAATAAATGATGTTTTCTTCAAAATGTACAAACATTTAAATTTATCTGGACCAGAAACTTTCTAAGATCTAAGAGATTTCTTTCTTTACTTTATTAATATTGTTGTTTCAAAATTGCGTGTTCATAGTTATATATGTATAGGGGTCGTCCATAAATTATATCCCAAGTTAGAATCCCAAGAATTCCTGGAAATCCTACTAATTACATAATTTAATAGATTTCGCTTTTTTTGTTTTGTTTTTAATATACTTTGAATTTGATTTAGTATTATTTGGACATAATTGAATTGAATTATTATTATTTTATTTTATTTTAAATTTTTGTATATGGGCCTGCGTGCCTGCAATAAATTAATTTTATTTATTATTATTATTTTTAAACGGAAGTGTAACAATGTGTGACAAAATACGAACAAAACGTTTTGGGAATACTTTCATTGTGCGCAGCTAAGGAGTGGAATTCCCTGCCGAAGTCTGTTTCCTGATAGCTTTAATCTAGAGATCTTCAGGTTCTTCTTTACATGTTATTTCTAGGTAAGTGTCCTTCATCTTCGACCACATTATTGCTTACTATGTATCAGGTGAGATAGTGGTCGAATGCGAGACTGTCATCAACAATAATAAATAAATAAAAAATTAACAAAAAATAGAACCGACTTCCATATCAAAACACTACAAAGCTAAAAATAACTTTAATTTCGGTAGTCGGTGTTATTGGTTTTGGATTTTCTGTTTTTTTCACACCGCCTTCCGAAATTAAAGTTATTTTTATCTTTGTAGTGTTTTGATATGGAAGTCGGTTCTATTTTTTGTTAAAAATTTTTTTTCACGCTTTTTAGTGGGTCGGTTTGTAATTTATCTAGTTACAAAAGCCATAATGTCAACAACTTATCACCTTTTACAAAATGTTTCTTTTCCCGATGCATAGCTGTTAATTTTTGAGGAGTTCTCCTGGTACTTGACCATCAGCTCTACATCACCATATTCGTATGTATTCCGACGAGCATAAAGTGTTTAACATCCGTACTCAAGTAATCGAATCGCAATCCACGAAATACTTATTATTGAGTAGTTTCAGTGGCCATCTGTGGTCTTCATCATCAGTTCAACTTCCCCAAATGGTACTTTTCGAAAGCAACTGCTCAAGGTACTATAAGAAATACCCAAAACGCTATAGGTGTGCCTATAATATTTGAAGAGTTCCCTCGATTTCTCCAGGATCCCATCATCAGATCCTGATTTCGTAACAACGGGACCAACTAGAAAGTATACCCTTTCGAACAAAAAAAAAAATTTCCAAATCGGTCCAGCCATCTCCGAGTTATGAGGTAACATACATAAAAAAAAAAAAAGAAGTTCAAGACGAATTGTAAACCTCCTTTTTTTCAAGTCGGTTAAAAACAAAGGGTAGGAGAGAAATAGATATAGTGACGTCACACAGAGACGTAAAATCATGAAATTCGTTTTATATACTTTATGATGGGACCTAAAATATGAAGTCAATCAAAATTTATTGATTCTCAGTTTACTTTTCATGGCGAAGTAATCAAACCTTTATCACTTCCTTGTATAAATAATCGCCAAAATAATTGTCCCAACACTCATAAACGAATGAACGAAAAAAGCACTGAATAGCAATATTCAATACATCTCATTAAGACACATCCGACGTGGTGAACCCTTGGGTTTTGTCAGAATTTATCCGCCGGCTGGACCAATTACGCACGGCGACTTCCTTCCTGACTGGTACACCATTAAATATGTAGGTACCTCGGCCACCGCGCCTACTACCCCGGCCTTTGGCTAGAAATGGCGAAAAAATAGCGGGAACTGAGTGACGTACGTAGCCATATGAATGAATGATGGGTGGCATACGCAGGAGACTAATCAATAGAGTCGCCTGCAGGCAGCCTGCAATATTCACGGTAGTAATGGCCGGGACCACTCGCCTCCTCGCCGAGCCACGAAACACACAATGAACCCCAATTTATATTTTCATTTTTGGTGGAAATTGGAAATTATTTGCGTTTTTGTTACGTTGTTTGAATTTGGGAGTAAAATTTAACGATGCTACAAATTAGTTTAGTAATCAAGATAATCCTCATTATACATAGTAGGTACAGCGCAGATAAGAAAGCAGTAGTGCCCCATTGGTTACAGGCACGACTTTCGAGTTTTAGTCGTAAGTTCGATCCCAGGTAGGCACCATTACTCTCAATATGGTGAAGGACAAGATAGTGAGGAAACCAGCATCCAGCATAAGTCCTAGGACCCAAATACCAAAACCATTGACTTGCCCGCGTGGTGGATTACGGCTCTCATAGAGAGGAGGCCCTAGCGGTGGGAAAGTTATAGGCTGATTATATTATATCATTAGTTTACAGTTGGTATATCCGAGGAGACTTGCTTCGGTCATTATACAGGGTGGCGATTAGGCTATCACATTAAATTGTACAACATCTAAGTGATATTCAGGTTACGTGTCTTCAATATTAACCGATGTTATGAAGTTTAAGTTAGATTTCTGGTTTAGTGCTTAGGTAAAAGATATTAGATAAGTTTGTAGACTAAATGTTGTTAGAATATTTCATGTAGATGCTATTATTAAACGATGAGATGAAGTTAGGTTTCAATTTCTTACAAGTTGTTATCAGTCCGTTAAAATAATAAAATAAATAATTTTACTTAAATCAAGAAAATGCATTTTTCAAACAAAATAAATGGCGTTATTGGTATTGGCGTTGGTGGTTGGTTACTGACCTGTAAAAGCGGCAACGCCGCGGCGCCGGCGCCAGCGGAGCACGCGCCGAGTGATGCAGCTGATTACGTTTATGCAATACATGATGTTGTGAAATATTAAAATGGAAAAAGGTCCCACTGCTATAATATTGTTTATTATTAAGTTATATTAATTGTATATGATAAAATACCTAATATAGAGTACGCGGTTTCAATTAATGTAATAACCTAATCGCCACGCTGTATACAGAATAAATTATTATTATTAATATCTTTATTTTTCCTCACAAAACAACAAAAATAATACATAAAACTAACTTCAATTAAAAGTTATACATTTCTTAATTTGTGAGGAACTGGTGTTTGAATTGGGCAAAAATTGCCTGTAACACAAATTACAAGGTCTCCACCCAAGGAAAAAAATCAGCAGCTTTTTCTTATGATATACTTACTAGTTATAAATTAAACAGAAATAGACACAATACTTGACATTGTAAAATAAAAATAATCCTTTAGTTAAAAAAACACAATTTATAAATTACAAAATAAAGTAATAAATTACGCCATACCTTTGTGTATTTATGTTATGTGTTAATGTGTGTGTGTGCGTGCGTGTGTGTATGTGTGTGTGTTGTGTTTGTTCTGTGTGCACGATTGCCAAAGATCATGATGCATTACCCCATTAACTTAGTTATATACCTACTAATTAATTAAGTAATATATACAATATTACTAACTAGCTTTTTCCCACAGCTTTGCTTGCTTGGGAGGCTTTTTCAACGAAAAAAAGCCTATATCACTCTCCAGCCTTCAAAAATCTCTACATAATATAGTGAATAGTTACTTGTAGGTAAGCGTGCTTTATCTTCGACCACATCATCACTTACGTCACATACAGGTGAGATGGTGGTCAAACCCGAGCCTATAACAATTTTAAAAAAACCATACATAATTCAATTTCGACCTTCTAAAAGAAAATACAGATCACATAGTCCCTTCCCCAATTAAATCATAATTGCAAAAACAAAACAAATAAACAAAACAGAGACATAATTTAAAATAATAAGAGCTCATTTGTCTATTAACAAGGGTAGACATGTCGAAGTCCGGCTCGAGATAGACCCGCAGCAATTGTTAGCTGTATGTATGTACTGAGGGTCACTTGGAGCAGATCTGTACGTTGTACACTGTACAGTGTGCGTAACAAGTTTAGACTTGATTTTTAAAATAGTAATTCGATTTTTGTTTACTTATAATTTTTATTGTTTAAAGTTCTGAAAACAGGTCTTGATGAAAAAATAAAAAAAACATTTTGGTGGTTAAGAATGTTTACTTCAGGTTCTTACTTTAACTGTTTAGACAAAATCGACCGGAAATTGCCTAAAAACGTATTGCTTTGTTAAATGTATATCAAGCTTTATGAGAGTAGCAAACTTTATTGTTAGCCACCAAATAAGAGCTAAGCGCGACAGGCCCCACACAAGTACTTAAGTAACTTACTGGGTTTACCCCAACTCATGGGTGCTCACAATATTTTTGTAGATTTTTTATTTCTTTATTTCTATAGATTTTATTTTTTATTTAATGTATTTGATATCAATGACTGATAGATTTTCTTAGATTGTTTAAGGTAATAAAAGCGTTCATCGATAAATAAGTTCAATCCAACCACAATATATCCATACCAATACCTAGATTATTCAAACATAATTAAAAAAAAATCCTGATCACAGTGCTTGCAACAGTGCCGAAATATCGGAATCTTGAAACAATATTTACATATGATAAAAATCACGTTTTAATTTCTATTAATACTAAAAAAAAATCTCTCTAAATCTTTATTAAAATCCAACTCAAACTTGTTGTGCCAACCGTACCCTGTTTTCTTTCAGTCGTGGCTTATTATGATACACTTTAATAATGTTAGCATACATCATTATGCGTGTTCCTCGTCCAGCGAGCCATGGCTAACATGTTCTGACATCGTAAGAAAACCTACTAACAACGCAGATCTTATTTTGAGGAATACTAATGAACCTGGCTCTCCGTCGCCGAGGGCCAGTGTTTTTTTATGGAAATAGCGACTGAATGAGAATGTGTGCTGTGAGTAAAAGGTGGAAACTTTACCATAATAATAAACTACATCACGATTATCTTGGATATTTTTGGATACGCCTCACAACGAAATTAAATATCTTTATCTACAACGTGTAATTTAAAGGGTACATACCAAGTGCATGGCTTCTTTGGATGATAACAAACAATATGGTAAGGGTTTCATAATACTAAGTCTACATGTGTGGAACTTATTAGAAATCAATTTCAATCAATACACTGATACCAGAGACTGAATTTTTCAAATTAAGAAGAACTTAGAGAATTATCGTGTTATTGACAAGTGACGTGGAAAGTTATTGACCCTCGTAGTGCTGTGACACGTTTGTTATGATTGGTATTCAAGAAATATATGAAACCGATAATTTGGTATCAATTCTTTGAGTCAGTTATTTTGTGCTGAAACTGTGCATAGAGACTCCATACCAGATGTTGTCTTCAGCCCTTTTGGATAGATATGGGGTTTCCTTTACACATTGTATATTCATCCTTGATACACTCGATAATCTCGCGCCAGTTCCCAATTCATCATGTTGGGTGGGAAAATCATCGAATGACTTCTCCCGCTCTGGGTGGAGCGGAAGGGAGTGTCAGACTTCTACTGACCAAAAACTCACCCTGCTCCTTCAGCTGCCCTTGCATTCCGGAGCCACGGTATCTCGTTAGAATATTCCCGCCATCTTCATCATGTTGTGCTGGCGGTTCTACAAATTTTCGACGATTTGCATGAACTTTCATGCTATTATTATAATAATCATACTCATAGAAACATAAAATATTATAAATTGCGAAAGTGTGTTTGTTTGTTTCTACTTCTATCGCGTCAAATCAGAGCAACGGATCAATATGAATTTGAGATGTGTGTGTTAATGGTGTGGAGATAGTGTAAGGACTGTAGAAAGGCATAGGAAACTTTTTTAATGAAAAATATTTAGTTAATAATTGATTTCTACACTGTTTCTAACAGCCTGTCTTCCTGTCACCTTTTTGTCATTTGTCAACATGGTCTTTAGTGAAGTACAATACTAAAACATAGTGTATTAGTTACATTCTCTTTGTAAAATACGTGCATTTGGATCAAAGTAGCTGTGAATAGGTTTATCGAAATTAATTAATCACACACCAGTATAAATCACTGTAAGTACTACAAAACAACATCATTGTTTGAGGATTTTTCTACGCGTGAAACCTTTGTTGACCTCTGTCGTTATCCTTTGTAGTACCCTATTGGTCTGTGTGGGAAAATCATCAAATGATTTCCCCCGATGTGAGTGGAGCGGAAGCGAGTGTCAGAGTTCCACTGACTAAAAACCCACCCAGTTCCTTCAGTTGCTCTTGTGATCCGGAACCACGGTATCTCCGGGATTATGCCGTGCGAAGTTCGCCGGGTCAGCTAGTACAATAATATATGTATAGAAATACACCTCAACGAATTTCTACAAAAACATTCAAAATTAACTATACTACCTACGCTATCGTAGCATGCTTGCTACATCGTAGCAGGACTCGTAGCACTACTACGCGCATGTCTACGCCAGCCCTTAAAACTGGTTTAAATGAATGAAAGTTTCTGTAATGAAATGTAATTATAATACCTTTACATGTACCTTTTATGCAGTTTTAAGTTAAACAAAAGGAGGCCAGTGTTTCCTTACTGGATACCCTGAGAAGAAACGCCGAAACAAACTCAAAGGTCGTCTCTTTTAAAGTCTAAACAATTTGTAGTGGTCAATCATACGAACACCATGTAGGTTTATATCTGTGGTGCTCTTATGAGGAAAGATTATATTCATTAGGAATTACTTGGCATCTGAGTACTTGTTAAATAACTTCCTTGAATGTCATAAAGTTGGAAGGCGTTACCCTTCGTAACTTTTAAATTAAATATTGTAATTCCGGTACTGGTGTAATTGCTTACACAAAAAATACATTTGAATATACCTTTGGGTTGTAGGATTAAATGCCATTTCTACCTTCTGAATTTATGTTAGCCAGTAAGAAATATCTTTTTTTTATTGATAATAGGTTCGCGTTTGACCACCATCTCACCTGATGGTAAGTGATTATGTGGTCGAAGATGGAGCACGCTTACCTAAAAGTAACCTATTCACTCTTGACTTAAAGACCCCTAAGTTATAGCTATCGGGAAACACAGACTCCGGCAGGGAATTCTACTCCCGAGCCGTACGCACAATGAAAGTATTCCCAAAAAGTTTAGAGCGTATGGGTGGGATGTCCACCATGTAGCGATGGCGCATCGCCGTTTGTCTTGTAGTCCGATGATGGAACGGGCTTGGCGGAATTAGATTGTGTAATTCCATCGCATACTCCCCGAAATGTAACCGATAGAAAACCGATAGATTTGCAACTCGTTGTCGATGTTCAAGGCTCTGGAGCTTTGACTCGACCAGTGCATCGTTGCCAATGAGTCTCTTGGCCCGTTTCTCAATAGACTCAAGCGCATCCAGTTGGTATTTGGCAGATCCATCCCAAAGATGAGAGCAGTACTCCATACACGACCGAACCTGGGCTTGATACAGTTGAGCAGCTGTTCCGGTGTGAAGTACCGTCTCACCTTTGCCAAGATTCTCAATTTTTTTGATGCTAGTTGAGCCTTAGCCTCGATAAACGGACCAAAATTTAGGGCGGAAGTTAGTGTTACCCCAAGAAGCTCAATACGATCGGTTATCGGCACGGTTACACCACGGAAAGTAGGAGCCGGTCGGAATTGGCTCCTTTTTAATTTTAATTTTTCTTTTTTTTTTTCATTTTTTGGGGTCTTAGCTGCATTAAACTTGACCAAGTTGGCAATATGGAACATACCAAAAATGTAAGTAAAACTGAGTGAGTCGTGAGAGCAAGTTTTACGTATTTTTTACCGCCATTGAAGCTAGCTAGCTTTCGAAGAAACTTCATCGAAACGTACAGAAATATGGTAGGTACTATATAATTGATAAAAGCTGCAAACAATAAACGTCTACAGACGGATCTATTTTAATTGATGCATAATTGGCTCTTACTACCTACTCAATTACTTTATTTTTATCATTGAAATATAATAATGAGTACTTGAGCTACTTGTAAAAACCCATAGTCGATATCGATAATTGAATAGCACAATGTACGTATTCAGAAGATAAAAACATATAAGTAGATGGTAGATAGGTATTTATAAGAATTTAATTTTGCCACAAACAAGACGACAAAGCGAAACCGTTGCTTTTAGCATTAAAAACGAAGAATTGTAATATTTGAAAAAGTTATTTAAAAATCTAAAAAACCCGACTGCTCAACTGAAATGCAAGAAAGAAGCATATTTTTATTTTAAAAAGTGACAAGCAGGCGGGACCCAATTGAACATATTTTTTTAAATGGAATGGGTCTGTCTGCTTGTCACTTTTTAAAATAAAAATGTACTTGCTCTTTAATTTAGACACCCATATTGAAGCAATCGAAAAAATAAATTTTTTTTCACTATGTATAATGTGGCTTCGCACAGCCGCTATGTTTAATTTTTTCTAATGTAGGTGACATATAAAAAAAATAAACATAGCGGCTGTGCGAAGCCATTATACATCTATGAACTCTTGGGCTGCTAAGACAAAGCTAACGATATCTCAATTGTGTAAATCCGTTCAGCGGTTCTGGAGATATATCAGACCACCAGGTACTACGGCTCGTTTTTTTTGTAAGTTCGTTCTTCTTTCGATGTAAGGCATATTGCCAAATAATCTTTTTATATTGCCAATAAACGAATAAATAAATAAGTAAAAAAATTATTTAAAAAAACGTTTTGTTAATTGCAAACAGGGCAAAATATATATTTGTAATGTTTTCGTAATTAGAAGAAAATCATGAAATTTTCACACGGAAATTTAGGAATTATATCGTTAAAAGTGCTAGCAAGTTTTATAACCCGTAATCGAATCCGGTAACATTACCAAGAGTTTGTAACTAACTGAGCCATCAAGGTCATCATATATACATATAATTATGAACACAAATGTGTCTTCATGTCGTACTAGCGTGATATCGATCTTCGGTGTGTCGCACAAGCGTGCATTCGAACTATGGTGAATCGCAGTACAGTGTTGTCGCATAAGCGTTAATCGCACATCCATTTGTCGAGCTCAAGTAGTACAGTCGGGTAAAAAAGGTTATTGAATTATCGGCTAGCGGGCATTATTATTGCCATTAGCCTTACAATAATACCCCTGAAAAAAAAAACATAATAATTCCTCAAGTCTCGTAATTAAGTTCAGACACATAGACTCAACATCTACGACTTTATCTAGTTTAACTTAAAGCTGAAATAATACGTCTACAAGTAATATTTATAAATAAATTTTTATTATTATCTGCTTTGCCTTTTGAGAACTATGTTGAGCTCTGCTTCCAGTCTAATCGGATGCAGCCGAGTGCTAGTGTTTTACATGGACTGACTGCCTATCTGACCTCCACTTCTTATCGTGTGGGTAAGTGAGGTCTAACGACCCCATACAACCTAGTGTCAGAGTTTCTAGCCCGCCTCTAGGGCCTCTGACGTGGTCTATTTTGACGACCGCCATTTGGCGACCGAGACCAACGGCTTATACGTGCCTTCTGAAGCACGGAACCATCTTTTTATCAGACAGTCAGGTGATTCAGGCCTGCAGTGTCCTAGCCAAACTGGAAACAACTTTACAAAGTATGCTTCCTCCACAACCCAGCTGGATAACACGATACCTCTTGTCACGGCTGGTGAATATACAGTATGTGAACTAACAGAGGGCGTTCCCGTTAGCCCGCAATAGTATAGCATCCACACATGCTAAAAAAATATTACCATTCGAAAACAAAATGTTTTTTTTTTTTAATATTAAAATATTCACTAAAAAGTTAAATTGATACGTAAAAGAAACACTGTACATGCGTACGCATTCATAAATAAATTGCGACGTTGCCGTCCTTCAAGTACGCGTGTACAGAGTGTTTCTTTTACGGATAAATAAAAAAAAATGTGAATACTTTAATATAAAAAAATAAAACCATTTTGTTTTCGAATGGTAATATTTTTTTAGCATGTATGGATGCTATACTATTGCGGGTTAACGGGAACGCCCTCTGTTAGTTAACATACTGTAGAATAGTAATGATGAAATACCTCTAGTGGTTACCTGAACGAAAGCTTCAAAAATACACAAGCCTCCAGTAGACTTCATACCAATAATCTCATACCCAAAGATAAACACTGTAAGTAGTAGCCATCCCGTTAATACCCGCAATCAGGCCAGTAATAAATGAACGCCATTACTAAATTATTCGTAGCTTCTAGATTAATCTAGAAGTCGGGCCGCAGTCCGACGCGGCCGCTCTTACATTATTACAGCATTCATTAGAGTTCGCTAATTACTCCTTGCTTTAATGAATAAGCTCTAATGAACCACTTTCTGTTAATTAAAGGCGGCGTGGGGGGGCACGGGGCGGGGGTAGGAGGAACTTTTCTCCGGGCTCTGATTGCAAATGTGAATTTGTGTAAGTCTGAGTGGAAAGAGTGTTCAGGCTGAAAAGGGGTAATGAGGCGGTTGAGTGAGGCCGAATTAGTTGCAATGCGCGTCTAGATAAATTACATTTCGAGATCGTAACGCTGCGTGTTTTCGTCACCATTATAATTAGAATTAAAGTTAGGACTAGATCACACAATAACTAAATAAATATTTTTTTTTTAAATAGATTTTTGAATTTTTTTACCGGCATTATAAGTGTGTAAAACGGCATATTCTTTCACAATAGACAGGACCTACGAACCCAACATTTATTCGACAACGTTAAACACGCAATGGACAAGGTTAATATGACTAACTCCTTACTACTTTGATTTGTGATCGATGACAACTGAATCTTAAGAGAATGTTGACTCGATCCTAACTACAATTGACCCGCTAAGGCGCTAAGTTTTTAACTAACTGTCACATATCATCTGCCTCGTTGATCGTATCGTAAGCGTTAATGCTGAACGGGTCCTGAATTCAATACCCGAGTCATTCGAACTGTTGTTGGGGTTTTGAGTTGATAGTAAAAATCAAATCAAGAAATCAAACACCTCCCACTTTTTTTAAATATTGTATCAAAGACATAAATGTACAACACTGTTGTTATTAACCGAGGATTACAGACATAGTGATTATACGTAATACCTACTTTTGTCACAATGTTTAGAGTAAGAACAAACTATGTTTGACAGCACTCACCGCTCCTGTGTGAAGAAACCTTTACTTTCTTCAACTAGTCCTTAAATCATATTCGTGTTTACACACAAGAACGATTTTTGTATAAAAAACTACGCAACGTGAACTGAACATGTGCCCTGAGGTTCCTTACACCTGTAACGTTAGAATAACTGGATTCGGGACAGCATACGGATGGTGAACTCAAATTAAAATCTTGCTTGAATTCTATCTATACTTATTTTTAGATGTATGGATGGTTTTTACTAAATCAAGCCAAAATGGCTGAATGGATCTAGATGAAATTTAGTAAGGAGATAAATATAGTCTGGAACATAGGCTACTTGTTACACCGGGAACATGTGCGAATTTTCCGCGCAAATGAAAAGTCGCGGACTCATGGCTAGTATTTTTATACTTATGTACTATCGACCAATCTTCCGCATGCTCACCGTTAAGGCTATAATCGCATAGCACGACTTACAACTCGATCGCCTAATGCATGTATTTTGACCAATAGGATGCACGAAGCGTGTTTTAGTAGTGTTCGTATAGTAATGTGTTTTAGTAGTATATTAATATAATGTTACACGCCCTGTACTCACAAAATATATATTGTCCGTAATTAGGCGAAACCAGGAAGGGATGTGGTTTGTCACTAGCTGCGCTTTCACTGAAATATTTTCTTAAGTGAGCATGCGTAACTTTGACCGATAGTACATATAATTCTGCTGTACTGAACTTCTCGTAAACGGCAGACACAATAATATCCACTAGCTACTTACGTCTACTAAACATTTAATTTTTTTGCGGTGGGAAAAACATTAAATGACTCCACTCTGGGTGAAATGGAAGAGAGTGTCAGACTTCTACTGATTAAAAACCCACCCTGCTCCTAAAGTTGCCCTTGCGGTCCGGGGCCGCGGTATCTCGTCACAGCATTCCCGCAACCCCAGCAGGCAATGGCCCTATCAAGCCCCGTCACGTCTACTAAACCTGACTACGAACATAATTACAAAAAAAATACTAAGCCAAACTGAATTAATTTTTATAGAACTAAATGGCAACAATTTCGCATGGAACAAAAAAATAATCACGTTGGATCAGAAATCTCGGCCTAATCGGTATACGAACCGAATTGACAACCTCCTCCTTTTTGAAATGAAGTAGGTACGTTAAAACTACTAAAACGGACCAATAGACTCATTGGCAACGAGGCACTGGTCGAGTCAACGCTCCAGAGCCTTAAACATCGACGACGAGTTGCAAATCTATCGGTTTTCTATCGATTACATATTGAGGAGTGTGCGATGGAATTACACAATCTACTTAATTCCGCCAAGTCCTTTTCGTCATTGGACTACAAAACAAACGATGCGCGGTGATGCGTCTATAGATACATGGTGGACATCCTACCCATACGCACAAAACGTTTTGGGAATACTTTCATTGTGCCTACTGCTAAGGAGTGAAATTTCCTGCCGGAGTATGTTTCCCAATAGCTATAACTATCTATAAGTCAAAAGTGAATAGGTTACTTCTAGGTAAGTGTGTTCCATCTTTGGCCACATCATCACTTACCATCAGGTGAGATGGTGGTCAAACGCAAGCCAATTATATATCAATTTAAAAAAAAACTAAATACGCTTAGGCTCAGGATCCCTAAACGGCACTTTCATTCATGTTAATAGTGAATTTATTAGATTCACAAATAAACATATTATGTACATACATTATCGACATTAAACATGTCGTAAATATGTTCAGGCCTAGTTGTAATAAAGTTTATAAATATTTAACAGTCTTAATTAATATCGTTAACGAGTGAAGACATAGCTGTGTATGAATCCATGAATATTTTCTGCCGAAGTAAGAGAGGTATATACTATCACAGTATTTTCGCAACTTACACGTGGCTACATCTGGAGATTTATTTTTAACCGACTTCAAACAAAAGGAGGTTTACAATTCGTCTTGAACTTTTTTTTTCTTTTATATATGTTACCTCATAACTCGGAGACGGCTGGACCGATTTGAAAAATTATTTTTGTGTTTGAATGAGTATACTTTCTAGTTGGTCCCATTGTTACGAAATCAGGATCTGATGATGGGATCCTGGAGAAATCGAGGGAACTCTTCAAATATTATAGGCACACCTATAGCGTTATGGGTGTTTCTTGTAGTACCTTGTACAGTTGCTCTCGAAAAGCACCATTTGAGGAAGTGGAACTGATGATGAAGACCCCAGATGGCCACCGAAACTACTCAATAATAAGTATTTCATGGATTGCGATTAGATTACTTGAATATAGATGTTAAGCTCTTTATGCTCGTCACAATGCATATGGTGAAGTAGAGCTGATGGCGATGTACCAGGAGAACTCCTCAAAAATTAACGGCTCTGCACCGGGAAAATCAATATTTTGTAAAAGGTGATAAGTAGTTGACATTTTGGTTTTTGTAACTAGATAAATTACAAACCGACCCACTAAAAAGCCTGAAAAAAAAATTTTAGCAAAAAGTAGTACCGACTTCTATATAAAAACACTACAAAGGCAAAAATAACTTTAATTTCGGAAGGCGGTGTCAAAAAAAAAAAAGAAAATACAAAACAAATGACACCGACTACCGACATTAAAGTTATTTTTGCCTTTGTAGTGTTTTTATATAGAAGTCGGTTCTACTTTTTGCTAAAAATTTTTTTTGGCTTTGTAGTGTTTTGATATGGAAGTCGGTTCTATTTTAAGTTAAAAAATGTTTTGTACAGTACTACCTAATATATTTATTTAACAACAATTAATCGCACATCTAGGTCAATAAAGGCGTGGCGCATCGTGTTCCACGCGTGCCGCATCGTGTTCCACGCGTGCCGCATCGTGTTCCACGCGTGCCTCTAAGAGTTGGGGCCTTGGGGCCCCACAAGGCCATTGCCTGTCAGGGTTGCGGGAATGTTCTAACGAGACACCGCGGCCCCGGAACTTAAGGGCAGCTGAAAGAACCACCTTTTTTTGACCTAACCCACCCTGGGTTAGGTCAAAAAAAGCGTAAGAAGAATATATTTAACAATACAGGGAACAAAAAACTATTTAACCAGGTACCTAACTAGGTATATCTATTTTGATCTTGACCCTATAATCTTTTTACATCAATACCAATATTATAAAGCGAAAAAGTTTGTTCGTTTGTTAAAACGCGCTAATCTTCGAAAGTACTGGGTGGATTTGGATGACTTTTACAGGACTGCAAAAAAGGAGGGTTTTGTTTTCATCATGATAAAGTACGCGGGAGCGAAGCCACGGGCGACTGTTAGTATCATTATAAAGTAAAGAAAGCCAGGAAAGAGTCATAGGATACTTTCTTTCATCTGAATAAAAAACACATATTTAAAATAATTATCACAAGACCATTGATGTATTCAAAAGGAGGAAGATACGGTACTAGACACAGCCTTTGGTCCTACTAAACTAAGTGATTGCCCGTAGTTGGAGGTCAGTCGTGTACGGAACGTTCTTGATCACACAGCTCAAGAAATTCTCGTCTTTTCATGTTTTTAAAGATTTTTTTTGGAATAAATACGCATCAAAATGACCTCTTTTGTAGCTAGACAGTGTTTTAATTACACCAGGAAGAAAAATAAGAGACATGGGCTGTGACATGGGTCATGGGATCACTTACTACTTACCTAATACATGCAATCTCATTTCATTCATAATCGCAAACATTCGGCAGCTGAGGCGATTTCGCTCGCACTACAGCGCCGTCTCCTATCTCTGTCCTTGTCTATCGGCAACTGTAGGTTTGGGACTGATGATGCACTAAACACCAGTGAACACAGATGTGTGAGTTTCCGTGCATGTATTCGTGCGCCGAGCCCAGGTTTACTGATTGCGATGTTAGAGAGTAACATATCTTCCTCCTTTTAATACATCAATGCACAAGACATTTATAATTATCAAGGAGACTATCCTAAATTGATGCAGGCTTCTCAGATTACACAAATAAACAGGTAGCAAGAAAATTAACTATTTTTAATGTGAATGTGCCGACCAAATTCGTGCGAAGAACTCAAGATTAAGCGTCATAAGCCTAGTGGCTATTATAAGGCCTTGTGATCGAGAGGTCGCAGGTTCGAACCCCACCCTTTACACTATCGCCGTGGACCCTTCTAGACACAAGCACGTTTAGCTTATTTGGAGGGGTCAACAAGACTCTAGCAATCTTGTTAACTCCTCCAACTAAGTTCCACTAATGTTAATTCATATTTTTAATTCTAAGTTGTGTCAAAATGTTGGTCAAATTGGGGCATGGATATAAGCCTTGTATTAGCCTCCATATGGAGACTACTCAATCTCATACGTCACGGACAAAACGAGGCAAACAGGGCACTCAAACGAAGGGCATTCAGCAGAATAATAACCAATCAAATCGGTTACATCTCAGAACTCAGATAGTGTAACATGCAACGGCTAACATGTCCGTCTGTAACATGTTCGTTAACTGCGGCCAGGGAATTAGAACAGTATTGAGATTGACATGGAAGTATCACAGATTGGTACAAGTCATACCTACAACCTATTTGCGTAAGAATAGTACCGATACCTGAAATATTACTATATTAATGATCGAACTGAACACTTGAATAAAATATGGTAACAATAGGTACGTATTATTCGTTCGAAAGATAGTAATAAACGAGACTCGCTCTTAGATATAAATAAATTCCTGCGTGGAGTATTGGAGCTACTTGTGGAATGGCTCTGCAAAATACCAACTTGCTGCATTGGACTCGATCGAGCGCAGGGCTAAAAGGCTTATAGGCGACGAGGTGCTATCGGGCAAGCTTCATAGTCTGGCTCATCGGCGAACCGTTGCTTGCCTGTCGGTTTTCTTTAGATTGTACTTCGGGGAGTGTGCGCAGGAGCTCCATGACCTGATTCCTCCATCTCCATTTCACTACCGGTCTACCAGCCGCACGGCTGGGTACCATCCACACTTGGTTGATATACCGTCTTGTCGTACCAAGCGCTTCTCCTCCACATTTATTGTGCGCACAGCCAAGTTGTGAAATTCTCTGCTGCACAGATGTTCCCTGCCACTTATGACCTTTCAGCCTTTAAAGCAAGAGTAAACAGGCATCTTCTGGGCTCGCTCGTCACATCATAGACCTCATCTATCGCTTACCATCAGGCGAGATCGAGGTCAAGAGCGGGCTCATCCGTAACAAAAAATAAAATTACGTTTAATAACATAAGATTTGAAGTACCAATCCTTAGTAATATTATAAATGCGAAAGTAACTCTGTCTGTCTGTGTACGATTTTAATGAAATTTGGTACAGACATAGTAGTAGAGCTTGAGAAAGGACATAGGCTGCTTTTTAATGCGAAAAAAAGTTTTTTTATAAAATCTAAAAAACCCGACTGCTCAACTGAAATGCAAGGAACAAGCACATTTTTATTTTAAAAAGTGACAAGCAGGCGGGACCCAATAGAACGTTTTTTTTTTTAATTTGACGGGTCCGCCTGCTTGTCATTTTTTTAAACAAAAATGCGCTTGTTCCTTACATTTCAGTTGAGCAGTCGGGTTTTTTAGATTTTTTAAATAACTTTTTTTTTCAACTTTTCAGTTAAAATATTAATTAACATTTTTTTAATTTTCCCGGTTGTGTCACACTGGCACCCCACCGGATTCAGAAAGTGAAAGAGCAAGTCCATATTTTTAAACTTTCTCTTTGTATTATTTTTGCTAGTATTACACTAATGATAAATATGATATACCTTTTTAAAATCCTTGTGATAAGCCCTTTAATTTGATACCCATATTGTGGTACTAAACAAAAAAAAATTCCACTATGTATAATGACTTCGCACAGCCGCCATGTTTGATTTTTTCAAATGTCACGTATCTAAGAAGACTTGGGCTGCTAAGACAAATCTAACGATACCTCAATTATGTGAATCCGTTCAGTGGTTCTGGAGATATGAGGTAATAAAGAATATTACAAACATACATACATACATACATAGTACATACATACAAGATACGCGCGAAAAACATAACCCTTCCTTTGCAGTCGGGTAAAAAGGGCTGTAAGGGGTTGAAATAAGGGATGAAAGTTTGTATGGAAATTACGTCATTTTTAAAGCTAGAAGCTTGAAACTTATTTTTTTGATTTTTGATTAGATATTAATAAATACGACATTCAAATTATGTAGGTATGAGTTTTATTTTCAAAATAAATAGCCTAAGAAATTAAAAATGCTGCCGAAAGTCACTATTCCGCGCGGACGAAGTCGCGGGCACAGCTAGTATTACATACTTGCTCGTAACAGTTTACCAACTGAGTTTGATGGGAGAAAATATGTAAACCTATTTGTAAAACTAAAGTACCTATCTATAAGCAGCAAAATATAGTAGGGGTGAAGCAGAACGAAGAATCTAAGAAGGAACGGAAAGACAGTGAAGGCTTCCTAAAGATACAGACGAGGAAAAGGAAGCCTTCCTGTCATAATAAGTGCGATACAGCACCGACAATGCGGACCCATTTCGGGGCAGTGGTCCAACTGCTCTGTCCAACTAGTTGGACCATGGGTCTTTACTAGGGGCAGTTGTCCAACTTTAAAAATAGTTGGACCACAGCACCTTTTGAGAGTTCCGTGGTCCAATGCATTTAAAAAATAACTTGCCAACTCTTTTTAGAGTTGGCAAGTTATTTTTTAAATGCATTGGACCACGGAACTCTGTGTATGGTAAAACACAAAAAGATGCAGTTGAGGTTTTTACCTCAACTGCATCTTTTTGTGTTTTACCATACACACATAAAGATGCAGTTGAGGTTTTTTATAGCCTTTGATAGCCTGAAATAAATAAATAAATAAAATTAAATAACTGTTATGTGATTATTAAGTACCTACTTAGCTATTGCACACGACTTCTTTCGCTTGTAAAATCCACAGGAATTTTCTTGGAATAACACGTAGGCTGTCTTTTGTTATTCCCAAAATAGATTCTACTTCTGCGCTTAATTACATCCATGTACGTTTAGCCATTTTGGCGTAATTGCTTATGTATATTTTCACATATATTTCCACATTTATTCCAGTATCACTACTAGTATGAGATCAATCAAATTACACCGTTTATTTATCACAAAAACAATGAATTAATCTACTAACTCCACATTTATTACTACTAGTATGAGATCAATCAAATTACACCGTTTGTTCTTCACAAAAAATAGTAACAAATACTGAATAAGAAACTTTACTGATATTTTAGATTACATACTTAGGCTACCACTGACTGAAATTCGGCTATATTAGGCTACATAAGCTGTGAAAAACGGGTGACATCGGCACCCGCGTTGTTTGCAACACTGCCGGCCACCAGTCACCGAGCGATCGCGCTCGCGAGATGCATGCTTTTTTTTCAGTCCCGCAAATCCCGCGGATCCCGCGCCCGTAATCCCGCATCACGCGGGATTGGAAAATGAGGCGGGATCCCGCAATACCGAGATCTCGGTATTCCGAGATTGGACGCCCTAATGTTGATTCAGTCTTAGTGTTTCCAAAACACTTAGCCTTTTCTTATCTATTGTCCATGCGTCCGGCCGCGCACCCTCATTAGGATTGCATTGACGTTTCTATGTATTACTCATTGTTACTGCTACTGCTATTGTATACTTTTATTGTTCATAGACCATTGCTTACTTTGCTATTCGGGATCATCAAAACGGAATCAATAAAACACATGCGTCATTAACAAATTTTATTTTTATCTACAAAATATGAGCGGAACATCTCATCCACTAAAATATCGTTGTACAGTGTGTTCCCTGTAAATATGTTTGTAAAACTATGCATTGAACATCCCTGAAACTTATATAGCAAATACATTAAGCAATATTCACCACAAACTGAAGTCCAATCATTCTGAATCCTATCAACACTCCAGCCCCATCTTTTACAATTCCTTTTCAAAAACTCGAGATGATATCGCACAGGTGTTCGCCCATATGAATCAAAATATTGACCGATGCCATTCGTATCGATATGTACAGCTACCCAGTGTGAACCTGGTTTATCATCCGCATCCAAATTGCATATTATATACGTTGGTGCATGGGTATACATAGGGAGTCTATTAGCAGCATAAACATTATTTTATAGACTGGGATGAATCTTTTTCAGATGTTTTTGTACTTCTAGTGTATCCATGATATAGCATATTATTACACTACCAATCTATTCAATGGTTGTCATAGGAATGTTCAATTATAGTGATTTGTAAATATTAAATCGCATTATTTTGTAGCACTCACAAAACAGATTGATGCCAGCAATGTGAGATAAGTTTGTTGACTCATAGAGTTACTATCAGTTTCCGAAGGAACGTGAGATAATTTTGGTGATTCATAGAGTTACAATCAGTTTCGTTGTATTTAGGAATTTGTTTTAGATAAGAATGGTGCTATATAAGATCGTACCATTGCAGTCATGCAGTCAGTCTATGGTCGTTTGACCGCAGTGGAATGTATACGTCTACCAATACTACGTTTGTGTTACTTCAACGCATCAATGGCCATGGAGGTAAGTGTTTATTCTATTGACAAACTTACTTGTGTTCTTGTTGTTGTTTCCTAACGTGTGTGATTAAGTGTAAACAAATTGATATTAACATGATAACTGTCTTGTTGCAGAAATCATTCAACTTCGATGAAAATACCTATAAACAGTATTACTACTCACCGCTCTCCCCTCAACATGAAGAAGAGAACGATGACATCGTTATTAATAACACATGCGATGGTGGAAAAAGGAAATCACAACCGATTGATCATTTTTTTGAAGTGGCACCAAAAATAAAAAAGACGAAACTGTTATCGTCAACCGTGGCACGAGCCGCTAGAGATGGTGTATCATACATTTCTAGTAATTCTGACGACGGAGAACAAGCGACGCATCTCATAAAAATTGAAATGTACGATATGAAGAAGCTATGTAAAATTCCAACTACTGATCATTGGAAACACGCTACCACGAGGATTAAATATTATGTAAAGAATAATAAGGATAGCATCTACGACAGCACAAACGGGCTCGTATACAATATTACAAAGACAATAGCAGAAAGTGAAAAAGTTAAAAAATACTTTTTTAACAATGACACCCATTAGTTGATTAGTGAATGTGATTCTGTTTACTTAAATTACTTCTGTGTACTCATTAGTTTCTACCTGACTTTCTAATCCTTTGCTAGACTCTATATAATGAACATTATTTGAAATTGGGTATCGGTTGGTCTACCAACACTTACTGTGCTACCTAATTTCTTCTTTGCTATAAAGATGGAAAACTTCAGTGAAGTGTGTACCAGTGCTTTCTTTTCCGCACCCATGGAAGAGAATATGGAACTATTCATCAATGAATTCGATCAGGAGCTGCCTAAAGTTTGTGATGTAATGAAGAAGTGTGAACTGTTTGATTCATCGTATGATGATGAGTTGTATAATCACTGTGCGATGGTTGAAACAGCGTTGATGTAAGTATTAGAAAGGGATAGCATCTACGACAGCACAAACGGGCTCGTATACAATATTACAAAGACAATAGCAGAAAGTGAAAAAGTTAAAAAATACTTTTTTAACAATGACACCCATTAGTTGATTAGTGAATGTGATTCTGTTTACTTAAATTACTTCTGTGTACTCATTAGATTCTACCTGACTCGTCATTAATAACACATGCGATGGTGGAAAAAGGAAATCACAACCGATTGATCATTTTTTTTTGAAGTGGCACCAAAAAATAAAAAAGAAGAAACTGTTATCGTCAACCTTGGCACAAGCCGCTAGAGATGGTGTATCATACATTTCTACTAATTTTGACTACGGAGACCAAGCGACGCATCTCATAAAAATTGAAATGTACGATATGAAGAAGCTATGTAAGACAATAGCAGAAAGTGAATAAGTTAAAAAATACTTTTTTAACAATGACACTCATTAGTCGATTAGTGAATGTGATTCTGTTTACTTAAATTACTTCTGTGTATTCATTAGATCCAAGGAGCTGTCGTCTTGTGGTGCTGAGAGAAAAACAAGATTAGAAGGAAGAGATGAGTGTGGCATACGTGAACAGATCACTTCATTGAAAAGCAAAACTACAAAACTGATTGGAGAAGAAAAAGTGAAGAATATGCAGTACCCAAGAGCTGAATATCCATTTTTCAGTTCAATATCTAGACGGTTGTTCAGTTTCGGAGACTGGCCACTCGTTATGAAACAGAAGCCTGAAGATCTTGCAGAAGCCGGTTTCTTTTATACTGGTCATGAAGACAGGACCAAGTGTTTCCATTGTGGTGGCGGTTTAAAAGATTGGGAAGATGATGATGATCCTTGGCAGCAGCATGTTCAGTGGTTTAGTCAGTGTGCTTATGTAAAGTTTAAACTCGATCAGTGTTCTGTATAAGATTGAATAGGGTGTTTATAAAGAAATAAAAAAATAGTATATTGCATACAATTTGTTTTATTTAATTTTATAATGTTTCCTTTAGTTACATACACATAACCTTAACTACTATAGTCTACAGTAACATTTCTATTTTTATCTATTTCAATAATATTATCAAACTCAGCATAAACAATACAGTTAATTGTTTGTATTAGTGAGGATTCAAATCGTACTTCTAATCTTACACTACCATGCTTTATGAGATTCCAATGAGCTGATGAGTTAGCTGATAAATCAGGAGTTAAATCAAATGCTAAAAGACAGTAACCTTTAGCATACTGTTCACGAGAGATTGCATTTCCTTCATTTAGAAAGTGAATACCAGTCCCCGAGAATAGAGTATGATATGCTGATGTAAATATATTATTATTAAAAGATGGTTGCAAAGCTTTTGAAGGTATTTGTTGACCATCAATATATAAGCTGAAAGAGTTAATACCATAGTTTTCAAAGTTAAATGGATTTTTAGTAAGCGAACCATTAAATGCAGAATTGTTTACAAATCCAATAATACATCTTTTGGGTACCTGTCCTAAGAATATATTATCAAGAGTTTTTCCTTGAACACCTGATGGAATTGTTAAAACTTTAACTTCAGCACGAGTAATAGGATATTTAGCAGTGGTAGAAGCTAAAACTTTCTGATGTGCGAGTAATACACTTGGATTAATTCGTGCTCTTCGAACAATAAGAGTTGCGTCTGTAATGCAAACTTTAAACTTTACATCATTTGACCCAGCAATTAAATTAAAACTCTCTCTTGATCGAACTAATTTTACACTCATTTCAACGCCATTCATTAAAAATTTATCTTGATTGAAAATGTCACCATGAAGATGACCAATCATTTCTATTTCCCTACTTTCATTAACTAATTCCTGTCTTTTAACAAATCCTATGTTTTTACCATCTGTGGAATCCATTTTTCCTGCTGTATCCTCATACCAAAGGCTACAAGTAAGATGAGATTGTTTAGCAGCAGGAGCATAGTTTAAAAGAGTTTCCATGTATGCTCGATAGGCATAGGTATTATTAGGTGGTGATACAAGTTTTTGGTTTAAATAAACATCAAGTTGACTAAAAAGTGAATGCAGCCAATTATTTACAGGTGCTACTGCTGTAGCTGATATCAAGTTTGATGAATCTTGATTTAATACTTTTGCCTTTATCTGGAGTAATGTATGAGACAAATCTATGTAGTCATCGCCTGTTCCAGGAACTTGAAACTCGATAGGTCCATCATCAGCAAGAGATGAAATTGGTTTATAGTGAATCCACAATCCATTTTCAATGCTTGTTTGTGTAGACGGTAATGCAAATAAATCTAATTCTGACTTAACGCACTCACAAGAATGATTATGAAGGAAAGACATATTTAATTTGAAAATATATCTTCGATGTTTTTTGGTTTTAGACCAAGTTTTTTCGTAGCTTTCACTTTAGCAGTTAGTGGTGGAATGAACGATGCCAATCGTTTTCTTTTAGTTATATATCCAGATCCTGTCATGTTAAATCGATCAATTTTGTTATCAGCCTTTCGTTTTAAGTTCGTACTAACTTGTTTAAGACGATCTTTTATTGAGGCTTCCATAGGACGCGCTTGAACCATATCCGATAAAAGTCCTACTCCAGCGTTTAATGCCTCATTACCAACCACTCGAACACCACTTGAAAGTAAAGGTAAAACTGATCTAAATAACCCTCCTAAGAAGCTCCCAATACCATGACCGCGTTGGTATGGTGAACCCTTATAAATTACACCAACTCCTGATCCAGCTTGATGTGAATAATAATTTTCATATGGACATTTATGATGATCATGAGGAGAATACATTATTATAATTTGTGGAAATGTAGTTTAATACACACGGTTCCAAACTGGAATGGTATTTTTTGTCCTGTGCTCGATCTTATATCTATTTCCAGCGTATCGAACTCTCTTCGCATAACAGGTAAGTAGTGAGGTGGAGAGAAAACGTGCATTTTATTCGCACCATAAATGTATTTTGAAGGATCTAATGAAATGACTCTTAATAGCGGAGTCATAACATCACCCACAATCTGAGGATCGATAATGTCACAATATAGAAATAGTTGAGATGGTAACCCTAAGTGTAAATTAGCAGGACACTTCCCAAAATTTCTGTCTAGAAGATTTGTATTTGGTTCATAACCTAGTTGTAAACTTAATTTGGGTGATAATGTTACGGATGTTATATTTTTATCCAAAACAGAAATAGACACAAATTTTGTTATTTCATCATAACGAAATTTTAAGTTCTCTCTGATACCATTTAACGCTCTTAAAATATGTTCAACGTTATCATAGTTGGTAGCCGGAATATGTTTTTTGTAGTACACTGTTGATGGTTTATCTTCATTAAACATTAACATGGTTTTTGTAATGTACACAACATTTTCATGATCTTGAACAGTAAACATGGTGCATGGATATTGAAACTCGACAACTCCAACCGACCATTCACCTTCTAATTTCATAGCTTTTGGTAATTTTGTTGAAAAATTTGTGGTCTTGTTATCAGGAAAGTATTCCATTGAACTATTGCTGAGCAAAGTTAAATAAAAACTTTCTTTATTCATATTTCTTTTAAACTAGAAGCTAAAATCCAACTGTTAAATTTATCTGGATAACCTTTCCACTTCACTAATACTTCTTTTCTGTTACCCGAATAACGAGTACCAATTATTTTATCTATTTTATATTGTGAGGTGGGGTTGTAAGTGACCTTCTGTAATTCTCTTTCATAAAAAGTACCAACTATTGCTTCATCTTGTAAATCTGTTATTGTATAAACAACCCATGGAGATCTATCAATTATTGAAGATATAATAAATATTTCATCACTCCAATTTGATTCATATCCTTTTTGGAAAACATGTTTATATTTAGTTATTCGAACATAATCACCCACATTGAAATTTGGTTTTGGATTTTCTAAAGAAAGTTTGTTTGATCCTCTATTATAAAGATTAGTCCAAACTGTCATAATATTGGCGGAACTTACATCACATGGGCACATCTTAATACTAGAGTGAATGCTGTGATTATAAGAGTATATTAAATCCTGTAAAACATCTATGTATCTATAAGTATTGTTATGAGTGAAATAACGCCACATTTTCATTTTTAGAGTTCTTTGAAATCGTTCAACAATACTAGCCTTAATATCAGGATTGTTAGTGGTATAGTAATTTATCTTTTTGGATTTAAAGTATTTTTGTACATCTTTTGAAACAAATTCTGTACCTTTATCAGATTGTATGTGAGTAGGTGTGGAATTACTTTCAGTAAATATACTTTCAAAACATTCTTTAGTAGTTTCTGAGTTTTTCTTTTTCATTGGTCTTGCAAAAGCATATTTACTAAATACATCAATAACACAAAGTATATAGTTGAAACCATCATTATATTGAGAATAAGTTCGCATATCACTTAAATCAGCTTGCCACAGTTCATTAATATTTGATAGAATGTACATATTACGTGGAAATTTTTTCCGACTGGGTTTATGTAATGTATATGTTTCTTGTGATTGTAACCATTCCTTTACTTGCTTTTTATCCATTTTACCCTTCATGGCTTTTGATAGTTTATCAATACTACCAAAACCAGCGGGGTTAGATGGTTCATAATAAATCCTGTTAATTTCTTCTAGTACGGGGTCCATTTTTCCCAATCGAGCTTTTTACGTATTTTAGTTATAGATCTTTTATCTCCACTGCTCGGTGTAGAAAACTCTTGAACTTCAATCTCAGAGGTTTTGTTCAGATCTTTTGCTTGAAGTTGGTTAATAAACTCACATCTCTTTGGATTTCCAATATAAGTAAGTGGTACTTTAATATCTTTTAATGCTTTAGCAAATCTATCCCACCCTATCGGATCACTTCTTTTTAAGGGTCTTAGTGAATCATTTATTAAATCAACAATATTACTTCCAGGAATTTTTTCATTATCAATTATGACTGTGCCTTCATTATCCCAATGTATTTTACTTTTACTTGTTCCAATTAAGTTTAATAATGACTCACCTTTTTTATTATATGTTTTTGGTATTAAACTGAGTATTTGAGTTGGTGTGTAAAGTGGATTTGTGTCATTTTCTTTACTTTTAATGGATCCTTTCTCATCCAACAAAGATTCAGCATCAACTGAACTTTTTAGATCTCTATCTTTATTTTTAAAACCAATTTTAGATTCATTTGAATCTTCATTAGATGTATCAGAATAAATTGGTAATCTGAGTGGTTGACGATCCTCTTCGGTAAAGTGAAGGTATCGTTGTAGTGTTTGTAAATATAACATCCACTTCTTGCGGTCTTCCGTCTTACTATTCATAATATTTTGCATTTCAATATCTAATCGAGACAAATTACTATTAACCTTATTTTCTTGTTTTAATTTTTCAATCAATCCAGGTTCAATAAGTATCATTTTCTTTGCATTTTCCATGTTAACTGGCTAGTCCACTTACTAATCCACTCAATATTGCACCTAATATTATTGGTAAGAAAGCTCCTCCTTTTTGTATGATTATATTTTTTCTTAGTTTATGTTTACACTTATGCACCAGTTTACGGAGTATATTTTTGTGTTTATTCAATTTTTGTTTATCTTGATCTTTAAGAGGTACCTTTCCTTGTAAAACGTTATGAATACATTCACAAATACAGTTTATTTCTTCTTCATCACATGTTTTAAGTAACGCTCTTTGATATTTTGGTTTAAGCGTATGCAAAGCGCTTAGCAAATGTTTATGCGTTGTGAGTCGACGATGCATCATTTAGAAATGATTTGAATTGTTTGATTCTTGGTGTATTTAAACTCTTTTGTGGGGACGTAGGCTGTACAGTGTCCATTAAATGGGAAGACATTTGTCTTGATACGACAAAAATCATTGGTATTCTGTTTTAAATCAACCATTAAATATCCATGCGATTCTAAAGTTGCATCCCTATAGGCATCTTCAATGAATTTTGGGTTGTCTGGTGACACTTGTCGTGCTAAATATCTTATTTGAGTTTTATCTCGAGGGTTTTTAAAATATATTATATAACTTGAGTTTAAAGAAATGTCTCTTTGACCTTTACCCTGATGAAATAAATTTTGTGTTAAATAAAATTCACTCAGATTCCTGTGATGACTACCTTTTGTAAATATATCCACAATTCTTCCATCAGACTCTCTCATTAGATCACCAATAATAACAAGATGTGGGTTTTCACCATCAAACATATTAAGATTTGGAATTCCTTGATGATAGTTAACATTTGGTAAATTATATAAAGGTTGCATTTCATCAAAGCACCATGTGATCTGATTAAAATCACAATTACATATTTCTTTAACTGATTTTATGAAATTTGTTACAAAATTTGACTTCCCACATCCACTTGGTCCTGCCACAATAGCAGTAAACGGATGGATAAAGTGAAACATTTCACACGTCTAGAGTTCAAAGGGATGAAATAAAAAATGAAAATTATGTTGTAAAAATTAAATATATATATTGCTAAAATTACAAAAAAACATGTAACTGATGAAAAACAGAATGATCTGTATACTATTTCTAACACAATTATTACTTATCAGAACTTTACAATCTTCTCAAATGTATGTTCACCGTTTTATTATTACTTAGATATCATTATTTACAATCGAATAATTAAAACTAACACAATTAGTACATCAGAATTTTACAATCTCAAATTTAAACCTACAAATAAAAACCACAATTTTCTTACATTATTTACAATCAAACAATACATTTTAAATATGTAATAAACTATTATATAACATTATAGTAATATCATAATTTTACAATCAATATAAATTTTGTATAGGTACAGAAGTAAAAGTAAAAAGTATCAACACTTAACGTAATTTATAATGTCCCCAAGCCAATGTATCAATGTTGTTGTCCATAATACATCGTTTGCTATCATTATATGATAAAGATGCTTTATTTATTTTTTGTGTAAAAATAGTGTGTTTGATTGACTTAAACCGAAGCATACTACAATATTGTACATTTTTATTAAACAAACACGATTTGTAATTTTCCATATTCATTCAATTCATTTATTCAATAACGATTTTTACATCATGTCTGAATTTCTATAACTAAACATTTATATAAACTATTACTGAACTTTACATCTTTGCAATTATATAAAATACATTAAAAACAGAAAAAATAATAATCATAAAAAATAACCATAAAAATATTTTGTGTCAAATCATTTTTTTGGTAACACTTTTGTTAACCCCTTTTGCCTTTGCTATAAATTTATCTTCTACTTCCAAGGCATACATTTTTGATCGCAACCCTACAAATTCCTTCAACACTTTACCATTATTCTCGTCTTTAAAGAAACCTAACTTCTTTTTATTTATTTTTGGATAATCGTAAATATTATTTTCTGGATAGTCTGATGTATCAAAATAGTGAAGTAGGTCGGGTTTTATATCCTCATACAAATTATCTGTAAAAATTTTATATATCAAACTACCGGTATCGGTGTACAATAACTTAATTTTCTTATTAAACTTTTTAACCATGTAGTTATAATGAAATTCGTACATAAGGGTCTTAGATATATCTAAAATACGAAATCCTAAATAAATTGGCTTATCATAAATTAATTTTGTTTTTCGTAATTGTATTGCGACTAAATGTTCTGAAAATATTGATAAACTATGGAATTCTGGTTTTGCAATCAATTCCTGAGCACCTAAAACTTTACCACGATTATCCCAGTGAGTTAGTAGTTTAACGTTTACTCTTTTTTCAATATTTTCCATTGTCTTACCGAAGACAGAATTGTTCATTAAATTAAAAAAAGTCTTTTTCAAAGTTTGATTTAGCTAACGTTCTCAAACTAGTATTTAAGTCTATGTATTTCTTTAGCCAAGAACTCTGTTTAAATTTTAAAATTCTATGTACTTTAATTAATTTAATTCCCATTTCAATGCATTGTTTTAAATTCCTGTAGTGAATGATGTATTTATTTTTATTATTTAAATTAGGAACTAATTTAGTTTCTTTAGTATTACCCACACATATGTTTTCAGGACATAATGGAAAGTCTTCATAAAAAAATCTTCATTATTAGGTTTCTTTTTAGTTCTTTAAACTGATCGTCATTAAGATTTTTAGCTAGCTGATCTAAACTACATGATAAAAATTTCAATGAATCTACGAATCTTAAACTTACAGGTTGATTATTTATTGTTAACTGTTTTGAAAATGATATGTATCGTTCTTTATTTTGTGGAATAACTTCAACTTTGCCATCATCGAGGTTTAATGCATGGACAATAAAATGAGCATCGTAGTGACCGAGGTTATGTAAAAATATTGGAACATAACGAGGGGTTCTGTACTTAGAACTACACACTTGATGCGCAACACCCCTAAAACTGCCAGTGTACCAATCAAAATCGTAAAAAGGATCTTCATTTAACTGAGTTTCACAAATATGACAAATGTTTGAATTTGAAATTTTAATTTTATCTTCATCTGATAATGGAACGGGACATTTTTGGAAACAATTTTTTTAACTATTGTTTTCACATCTTCACAAAGGCGATTCATAAACACTTGTGCACAGTTTGGCCCACTATACGTCTCATATTTTGATAATCTGTCATCATATGAACATTTAATGTAATATCCGAAACTATACACTTCATGTTTTTGAATATTAATTGTACTAGGCTTGGATGGATCGTTACTACATGATTCTATCGGGTTCAAAAATGCTTCAAAGTCTGCATAAACCACAAAAGGCATTTCCAACTTTTTCACGAATTTATCAAATTTTATTTTATTATTTGATGTTGCTTTACCGAACCAATCCTTTTTGGAATCCTTACCGTTTGGTAATTCCGTACAAATGTGAGCGCAATCATATTGTTGATGGTTATTAAGTCTTTCCTCTGATGGGAAATGAAGTAAACATGAATCGCATATATAAACTGCGTGATGATTACTTGAGATTTGTGAGCTAACTAACCGCGATAACTTTTTAATATAACAGTAATGATTGTTAGTACCATTCGATAAATATAGTAGGTTGATATGATTAGGTGTACGACATTTTGTTAAATATAAAGGACCTACAACTGAATTACACTTTTTTCTTTATTATACTCTAAACCAAAAACATTTATACTAATATTGTTTAATTTCTCTACTTTTGATATATCTACAATTTTAACCGGAAAAGAAATACCAGTAAATTTTAGTTTATTTTCATGAATTGCGTATGATGTTACGCGATCTACACTTTTACATACAGGATATAAACCGGAGAGTAATGCCCATTTGAAACACATATTATCATTATTTTTAACATTGATTACAGCTTTTTTTTAATTTAATATCCTGAGGAAGATCGATATATGAACTACCACGTAAGGGATTGAATTTGTTAACATTCATATCTATGTATTTAATTTGATTAAGACTCCAACCACTATCTTTTTTTTCAAATTGACAAATTTTACCAACAACAGTGTCTATTAATGATGAAAAAAAATATTTAAGTCATCACCCTGACAAATTATGTAATTAAACGTTTGAAAATCAAATGTATTTTTAATATCTTTAGTTTGTTGTATGAAATCAGCATGCAATATGAAGTTTATTTTAAAAATTGTATGTTGTTGAATACATTCATTGATTAAAAATAAGATATCAATTTTTAATGAATTTAAAAACGATTCCGGTGTTTCAAAATATTGCCCCGATTGAATTGTTTTACTATTAATTCTATATGTTAAAATTCGGTTGCCAAAAGCGGTTTCAACAACTGTAACATTTGCTAGTGAATTATGTGATTTTAAAAGATTATTTTTGTGAACATTGCTTTTTAAATGGTTATTTAGATACCTTTTATTAATAAAAACATGACATGTGTCACATTCCACCTTATTGTTGTCCACGTTATTTGTTTCAGTCGATGATGTAGAAGCTCCTTCATCAAATTTTGCTTTCTTGGGAACCTTATTTTTGTCAGTAGTGATACCTCGTTTGATACCTCTTCCAACTTGTGGTTGACTGTAACAAAACAGCAAGAAAATTATTAGACAAATCTTAAAATAAAACAATTCAACAATAATCTTTCTTATTGAGTTTGTACTTCTAATACTTACATCAACGCTGTTTCAACCATCGCACAGTGATTATACAACTCATCATCATACGATGAAT
This sequence comes from Tholera decimalis, assembly GCA_943138885.2. Taxonomy (NCBI): domain Eukaryota; kingdom Metazoa; phylum Arthropoda; class Insecta; order Lepidoptera; family Noctuidae; genus Tholera; species Tholera decimalis. The sequence goes on from OW964553.2 coordinate 33,855,677, forward strand.
CAAACAGTTCACACTTCTTCATTACATCACAAACTTTAGGCAGCTCCTGATCGAATTCATTGATGAATAGTTCCATATTCTCTTCCATGGGTGCGGAAAAGAAAGCACTTGTACACACTTCACTGAAGTTTTCCATCTTTATAGCAAAGAAGAAATTAGGTAGCACAGTAAGTGTTGGTAGACCAACCGATACCCAATTTCAAATAATGTTCATTATATAGAGTCTAGCAAAGGATTAGAAAGTCAGGTAGAATCTAATGAGTACACAGAAGTAATTTAAGTAAACAGAATCACATTCACTAATCAACTAATGGGTGTCATTGTTAAAAAAGTATTTTTTAACTTTTTCACTTTCTGCTATTGTCTTTGTAATATTGTATACGAGCCCGTTTGTGCTGTCGTAGATGCTATCCTTATTATTCTTTACATAATATTTAATCCTCGTGGTAGCGTGTTTCCAATGATCAGTAGTTGGAATTTTACATAGCTTCTTCATATCGTACATTTCAATTTTTATGAGATGCGTCGCTTGTTCTCCGTCGTCAGAATTACTAGAAATGTATGATACACCATCTCTAGCGGCTCGTGCCACGGTTGACGATAACAGTTTCGTCTTTTTTATTTTTGGTGCCACTTCAAAAAAATGATCAATCGGTTGTGATTTCCTTTTTCCACCATCGCATGTGTTATTAATAACGATGTCATCGTTCTCTTCTTCATGTTGAGGGGAGAGCGGTGAGTAGTAATACTGTTTATAGGTATTTTCATCGAAGTTGAATGATTTCTGCAACAAGACAGTTATCATGTTAATATCAATTTGTTTACACTTAATCACACACGTTAGGAAACAACAACAAGAACACAAGTAAGTTTGTCAATAGAATAAACACTTACCTCCATGGCCATTGATGCGTTGAAGTAACACAAACGTAGTATTGGTAGACGTATACATTCCACTGCGGTCAAACGACCATAGACTGACTGCATGACTGCAATGGTACGATCTTATATAGCACCATTCTTATCTAAAACAAATTCCTAAATACAACGAAACTGATTGTAACTCTATGAATCACCAAAATTATCTCACGTTCCTTCGGAAACTGATAGTAACTCTATGAGTCAACAAACTTATCTCACATTGCTGGCATCAATCTGTTTTGTGAGTGCTACAAAATAATGCGATTTAATATTTACAAATCACTATAATTGAACATTCCTATGACAACCATTGAATAGATTGGTAGTGTAATAATATGCTATATCATGGATACACTAGAAGTACAAAAACATCTGAAAAAGATTCATCCCAGTCTATAAAATAATGTTTATGCTGCTAATAGACTCCCTATGTATACCCATGCACCAACGTATATAATATGCAATTTGGATGCGGATGATAAACCAGGTTCACACTGGGTAGCTGTACATATCGATACGAATGGCATCGGTCAATATTTTGATTCATATGGGCGAACACCTGTGCGATATCATCTCGAGTTTTTGAAAAGGAATTGTAAAAGATGGGGCTGGAGTGTTGATAGGATTCAGAATGATTGGACTTCAGTTTGTGGTGAATATTGCTTAATGTATTTGCTATATAAGTTTCAGGGATGTTCAATGCATAGTTTTACAAACATATTTACAGGGAACACACTGTACAACGATATTTTAGTGGATGAGATGTTCCGCTCATATTTTGTAGATAAAAATAAAATTTGTTAATGACGCATGTGTTTTATTGATTCCGTTTTGATGATCCCGAATAGCAAAGTAAGCAATGGTCTATGAACAATAAAAGTATACAATAGCAGTAGCAGTAACAATGAGTAATACATAGAAACGTCAATGCAATCCTAATGAGGGTGCGCGGCCGGACGCATGGACAATAGATAAGAAAAGGCGAACAATGAAAGTCGATAATGAGGGTTCGGGTCACGGGAAATGAAACAGATTGTTGTTAATTGATTTGTGTATCTCCGGAACCATGCATCCTACGCGAAAACGGATTGCAGAAACGTGATCAGCGGACCCCAAAACCTTTTTTTTTTTTTTTTTTAATAGGTTTGAAACGCCCAGGACCGCGATTGCGCCAGAAGCGGTGGTGCGCCAGAACCGGTGAGCCACGGGATTGGTGCGCCAGAACCGGCAAATCACTACTACTCATCCCACACAGAGCGGGCATACATTAGATGCATTGGCCCCAAATAAGTTTGGATTGAAGATAGTTCACAATTCAGCTAAATTGCGATCATCGTTTTTGACCAACCTCTCAAATCTATTGTAGGTCAGTAACATAACATAGGTAGGGCAGAGCGGGGTCTTATGAGCCGCGGGGTCTCCTGCACCACCCACATTAGTACACAAACGGTATAGGTTAGATAGAAGTGAGGGACGCCACAAGAAGCGGAAGGGGCATGTGGCTCGTCCACTGTTGCGTCAGTAGCCGGCCATCTTTCGGTTTGAGTGTGCACCTACGTTGACTCTATTTTTGCGCCAAAAGTAAAAAAAGCGCCTCTTTGTAACTTTTGGTCTCCAGCCCATGTTTTTAGTGTTACGGCAATCAAGTAAGTGTATTTTAATTTCATAAATTGTGTTTATACGATGACAGAATCAAAAATAATGTAATATTAATAGTCTTTATGTGGCTCGGTCAAATTGGTAATAAAATGGGGAAGGGGTCATTTGAGCCAAAACAAACGGGGTCTCGTGAGCATGGCTCATTAGACCCCACAGTTGCAGGTTGATGTTGTGTTGTGCTTCATAACTAAACTGTTATCAATTTGCATTAAAATCTGGTGTTAAAATCACCCCCAAGTACCTATGAATCTTTATACAATAGTATTTATTGTTTTCAGGATGCGAAACTTACAAAAGAAAAACTGAACGACCTATATAGTCTCCAAAGAAATTAAAACAAAGCCCTGCGTCTGATGTCTTTAAGGAATACACTAACCCTCGGCAAGTATTTCCTAAGGAAAAAGAAAAAGCTATTGAATTTGAGCTAGGTGCCGATGCCGTATTGACTGATACACCAGAGAAGGACCAGCTTACTGAAGAACAGAGTAAGCGGAAGTGTAAGGGCAGTAAGAAGATACTCAAGACAAAAAGGTCTATCGAGCGAGAGTCTATCGAGAAGCGGGCCAAGAGACTCATTGGCAACGATGCACTGGTCGAGTCAAAGCTCCAGAGTCTTGAACATCGACGACTAGTTGCAAGTCTATCGGTTTTCTATCGGTTACATTTAGAGGAGTGTGCGATAGAATTACACAATATAATTCCGCCAAACCCGTTCCATCATCGACTACAAGACAACGGGCGATGCGCCATCATTACATGGTGGACTTTCATTGTGCGTACGGCTAAGGAGTGGAATTCCCTGCCGGAGTCTGTGTTTCCCGATAGCTATAACCTGGGGGTCTTTAAGTCAAGAGTGAATAGGTTTCTTCTCCATCTTCGACCACATCATCACTTACCATCAGGTGAGATTGTGGTCAAACGCGAACCTATTCCGAATAAAAAAAACAGACAGTGAGAAAAGCTATTTGTAAAAGTTCTTCTGAATTTGACGATGAGGTAAGACCTAAAAAAAGCTAAAAAGTTCCAAATTAAGAAAAAAGTACAGACGGGCAAGACACCTTCTGACACCGAAGAAGAAATATTTCTGCCTTGTCGTCGTACGTCGAAGCCTACTCTGATGGCTTTCCAGGCGAAGAATGGCTACAGTGCACCGATTTCCGCAAATGGGCACATGCTAAGTGCACCTCTGCTCCTGGTACAGTTTATATTTGCGTGAACTGTGACAGTGATTAGGATAAGCTAGTTTTTTAGGGTTCCGTAGCCGAATGGCAAAAAACGGAACCCTTATAGTTTCGACATGTCTGTCCGTCTGTCCGTCCGTCCGTATGTCACAGCCATTTTATTCCGAAACTATTAGGACTATACATGTGGAACTTGGTAGATAGATTGGCTTGGTATTCTGTGAACCGCTTTCCGATTTTAAGAGAAAATTTTAAAAACATTTAAAATAAAGGGGCTCCCCATACATGGAACTGAAACAGAAAATATTTTTTTTTTCATGAAACCTATACGTGTGTGGTATCTATAGACAGGTCTTTAAAAATGACATTAAGGTTTCTAAAATGACTTTTTCATAAAGTTAATCGTTAAATAGATATATGCTTCCAAAGTGGTAAAATGTGTGCGTGTCCCCCTCTAACTTCTATAATAATGAAGTGAAAAATATAAAAAACCATATGTTGTAGATCTTAATGTAAACTTTCAACCAAAATTGGTTTGAACGAGATCGAGTCTGCAGTTTTTGAGATACAGTATATTTTCTAAAACCGCAAATATAACTTTGTAATTCATACAAATACTATGAAAAACAAAGTTATTTGGCGTAGTTGTAAAAATTTTAAGAAAAGAAAAGAAGAAAAGAAAGTTTTATGAAATTTTTAAGGTTTTTTGTTTTTTTATTTTTCAATTAAATATATTAAATATATTATATTTATTATAGTTACCCCGGAACCCTTCATGGGCGAGTCCGACTCGCACTTGGCCAATTTTATGTTTCTATTGTTTCCCAATAAGTTCCTATTATTACCTAAGAATGTTTATTAAAGATTTATGAAAGATTTTATTTGTAGGTTCAACTAACCCCATGGGGTGGCTTAATTGATCCCACCTAGTAGGGTCAACTGAGTCACCTGACGTTTGTGATATTCATGTGAGTTAGTTTAGTAAACAATGTATTTGCTACAATTTTTTGATGGTTTTACATAGCCAAATAAATAACCTATTTATTTTAAAAGGTATCTATCATTGTTTATCACTTCATTCATTGGAAGCTATACTGCTTTAAACAAAATTATGATCAAGTGACGCCACTCTGCCCTACCTATACCTAGTGAGAAAACTTTTATGTTATCATTTAAATATCTTCTGTCCATTACGTCAAAGTAGTTATACGAGACACATTCGGGACTGGTACGCCCCGGTCACGATCCGGTGATCTTATAGGGTGATGCCTATTACCAGCTTACTCGTATATCCCCTGAGAATGTAAGCCATCAAGGGTGGACATGCTTCTGTAGGACTTGTCCATGACTGTTTAACAATTTTGTTTTAAGATGCTAGCTAACACGGCATCTCAGTTAATGTAATTTTCTAATTTAGAAATGACGACACTATTGGCGCAGTAGTTGAGAGTTAAAAAATACCGGGGCTTTTTTGAGCCACTCCTTGCATGTTAAAACACTAGAAAGTAATAAAGGGCGGGGCGTTTTAAGGGCAAATTTTGCAAAAAGTGCTGATTTCAGTCTAGTTTGAATTAATATAATAGAAGCGTCAATAGCCTAATGGCTGTGTGGTTGGACTTGTGATCGAAAGGTCGCGTATTCGAACCCCGCCTAACACTATTGCCTTGAACCCACTCAAGTTACAAGTATATTTAGCTTAGTTGGAAAGGTTAACAAGATTGCTAGTAATGTGAATTCTACACAACTTGCTAGTTCTCTTAAAATAGAAAAATAAACTTCGAGTGATCGCGATACTTAATTGATAATTATTTGACCATCTGTAAGCGAGTAGTAGCATGCCACTAAATTAATAGGATATTCATACGTAATTCCCGATATTAGTGCAGTATATGAGCGGTTACCTTTAGCGCTACGGTTTATGGACTTGGTTTCATTTCTGGACAACAACGGACTGAACAATAGGTCTAGATAGCCTAGTCAGCAGTAGGTACTAAGTCGAGCCTAGCATACAGGTATGGTTTTTGCCCACGGTGCTATATGCCCCTTTTTTAGGATGGGAATTCATCCAATGACTGTCTCCCGATCTGGGCTAAGCGGGAGGGTGTGTCAGATTTTTACTGACTAAAACCCATCCGTGTTCCATCATATGCCCTTCGTGTTCCGAGGCCACAGTAGCTCTTTCGAACAATTCCGCAACCCCGGCAGGCAACAGCCCCTTGTGGGCCCCGATAATTTTGCTGACACTTTTTGAGGCGCGCGTGGAACACTACGCACCGTCTACACGGGCCTGGTTTCAGTCCGGCGGCAAGCTACCCATTGCTCGCAGCCCGCAGGCCCGCGCCTACGGTGGCTGGGGACTCCCAGCCACCACAGGGTGACTACCCTGCGACTCCCGACGCCCGGAGCGTCTCCTGCGGTGGCTGGGGCGCAAGGGCTGTGACGGCCTTGGGACTCGCCCCTCCCTCACGCGTCCCGCCACCTCCGTCGCTTGCATAACTGCTTCGCAGAAAGAGGTGACTGCTTCCCATGCCTCCTCGCTCCGGACCATGGATTGAACCAGGGCCAGGAGCGAGAGGTCACCGCCTATCGCCCCTACGAGGACACGGCGGAGCTCTGCCCAAGCGGGGCAAACCTCCACTGTATGTTCCGCCGTGTCCTCAGAGCGATCCTCGCAGTGGTGACGCCCGGGCGTTTCCTCCCGCCGAATCCGACACAAGTAGCTCCGGAAACAACCGTGTCCGGTGAGTACCTGCGTCAGGCGGAAGGTGAGGATGCCATGACGCCTCTTTAGCTACTCCTCAACTCCTCAAAGAGGGGACTTACCGCCGCTATTGTGGCGTGCCCAGCGCTGGGTTGCGATAGTCGCTCTTCCCATGCCGCCATGATCTCGCGCCGGAGCTCCGTCCGCCGTGCCGCAACAAGTCGCGGCAGCATGCTATATGCCCTTAAGATTCTCGATTCAAGAGACTAGTGTGGTATATACAGTATACACCTACGTCACAATTGGAAAAACACTACACCACTCTGACTACAAACGATTAGAGGCAGGCAATTTCCATGGCCTCTAATTAGTAAGTTTAATTAGTACGAGCTATTTCAAAATTAAGTTATTGACCACGTTCGCATTCACGGTTGAATGGAAGAAGCAGAAGCTAATTGAGCAACAACCGACTAATTATCACATAATTCCTGATAATCGAACGGGAATCTGATGAAACAATGACGTCGCTTTACCGATAGCGCCTGCGATCCATGGACGTGGAGAATGGATTGAATACGAAACGACACACGCATTTGACAATGTTCAAAGGCAGGTGTCGTTTTCTGTTCAATCCATGCAGATATTAAGAAACGAAATGACCTTGCGGTCTACACCTATCTCTTTTCTGTGGTTTGTAGTGACGAAGATGACAATGCAAGCCTGGACAAACTAATTTTTGAAAAAAAAACAGCTTCTGGCCGCACTTTATCTTATCTGAGTCATACTTACTTTAGTACCATAGGCAACGAATTAGGAATATCATTCCTAATTCGTTGACCATAGGTATTTACTTCATACCTAGATTAGAAAAGATTGCTCCATACTCCATGTCATTAACTAATTACCTACCGCTGATTTTAGGACACGTTATGAAAATATATTCGGAGGTGCGTAACGTGAATACCTATGGTCAACGAATTAGGAATGATATTCCTAATTCGTTGCCTATGGTATTTACTTCATACCTAGATTAGAAAAGATTGCTCCATACTCCATGTCATTAACTAATTACCTACCGCTGATTTTAGGACACGTTATGAAAATATATTCGGAGGTGCGTAACGTGAATAATCAATGAGCGTGAAACGGTGAAGAAGGATTGTAAGGAATTGACAAATAAGGAGCCGATGCTTGTATAAATACGAACTGCAAGTTTGTTTTGCATTATTACTGCACAAACAGTTTGGATAACGTTAACAGGACCACTGAATTTAGCTGTTCATCATGTTCAGTTTCATTGCGGTAAGAAATTGAGGATAAAAACGAGAATACGGATAAAGCCTGACAAAGCAATCATCGCGCAAATCAGCCGCGGTCTATATTCTCGATTTCTATCTTATTCGATACTAATTTCGACTCGGTTAATTACTCTTGATCGTTTTGAACAATGTAAATGAACGATGTAAGTACCTATCTACACCCATCTTCGGACAGTCTAGACCCGCTCCAACTCAGGGATTTCATTCAATCTCCTGGTAGTCGTAAGCCCGTAGGTACCTATTTCAGATCGAACACCATAAGGCGAAATTTCTAAGTGATCAAAAGGCACAAAAACCATTTTTGTGCCGTGGGTTTTGTTGCAACTAAGATAATCTCTGATAAAAATAAAACAGCGGTTTAAATAAAAATATCAGAAAAGTCTTAGTGGTTATTATCGAATTAAAATGAATGCATCGGGTACCCGAATTTAGTTCATCTCTTTCGAACAGCCAAATAGAGCTATCGTATCGAACAAGTGTACATTATTGCGCCCTAGATTTAAGAGTTCTAATTTTTAGTTAGTTGCAGTTAGGGAAGATTCACTCGCAGCTTCTTTCCTGATCAAAAAAATAATAAGGCCCGTATTAAAACCGTGTCGAATTGTAAACTTTTGGAAATAGGATAGGTGTTTTTTTTATTATTTCTATCGGTTACAACAAAATCATGCAGTGCAAAAAATTAATGATCGATTTCGCGATAGATTGTAACATAAACGCGACCCAATATTCATGACACTAGTTGCTTCAGTCATACATTTGCATTCATTTTCAGATGGCTTGCTTGCTGGGTGTAGCAACGGCTGCTCCGTCCGCGATCGGGGCACTACCCATCGCTACCGGCAGTATTGTAAGTAGACCGAAGACCTACAATCCGTTTCCAAATTGAGTAATCCTAATGAGAATTTATAGAACAAGTGCTTTAGAAGTTCACATTAAACAGAGTTTGGCAAGTTCTTAACTTCAAATTACCAACTCCGAAAACGCAAGACAAATTACCCTTTGACCTAATACACCAAAGCGTACAGTCAGTTTAGATTGAGAGCCGTCTGTTTATAAAAGAACCTACTTACTTCTGCCATTGAATACGAGTCGTATTTCATACATTTTCTCAGTCCATATCTCCATTCAGGTCTCGTGTGAACGCAGCCTTGAATTTTATTAACATGTGATATTTTTTCCTCAGTCAATCCCGCGTTATGGTTTCAACTACGCGGTCAACGACCCCCTGACTGGTGACCACAAAGCCCAGACTGAGTCTCGCGACGGAGGCGTCGTGAAGGGCTCATACTCACTCACGGAACCCGACGGTACCCTCAGAGTAGTGGACTACACTGCCGACCCCGTCTCAGGCTTCAACGCGGTTGTCAAACGTGTTGGCCCTGCCGCTCACCCGCAAACGTTGGTCGCCGCTCCGATTGTCAGCAAGCAAATCGTGGCACCAATTGCCGCTGCTCCTATCGCTCATGGAGGATACGCGAGCAGCCTTGTTGGGCACGGTGGACTAGGATACGGTCACGGAGCTGGCCTCGGTCTCGGCCACGGTGGTATCGATCTCGGCCACGGTGGTATCGGTCTCGGCCACGGTAGTATCGGTCTCGGCCACGGTGGTATCGGTCTCGGCCACGGTAGTATCGGTCTCGGCCACGGTGGTATCGGTCTCGGCCACGGTGGTATCGGCCTGGCTGGTGGATTTGGCCTTGGCCACGGCGACCTCGGTATCGGCTATGGAGGCCTCGGCTACGGTATCGGTGGCTTTGGGGGCCTGGGAGGCGGCTGGAAACACTAAAGTGATAACCTTAGTGTCGGAATACCCTTACGAACGTTATCGCGACCTTACTTTCCTTTCGCATCTGAATGTTCCTTGTACATTAGGCGATACGAATAGTATAGGTTGATTATGTATTTGTTTGTGAAATAAACAAAGTGTCAAAGAGGATGTCTGTGTAGCGTATTTTTAATTTTACATTATAGAAATTTAGCAGGATTTAATGGTCTGTGCGGTTCAGGCCTTCTATAACAAAACTTGCTAGGTTTTTCCAAAGCCTTTCATATATAGGTACCAGTATTAGTAGTTGACATGGTGCGACAGCCTATGTCTTCCAAACCCATGCAACTGCACAACACAAACTTCTTAGGCAAGGTTGTTGTCAGATTTTCAGCTTTAGCGAGCCCAGTACAAGGTTGGGGAACTACAGGGTCCGTAAACCTACCAGTACTACCCTATTAGCAGTTTGAGCATGTGGAAAACACAAAAACGTTACTATTCTATCGAGTTACCTCCGCACTTCGCTGGATTGCGGTGCCGCTCCTAATTCCCCACTCACCTCCACCAGTAAACTATGTATTATTATTTTATTTGAAACTTCAAACTCAATTCTTCAGTTGTTTCAATGTTTTCACGGTGGCCGTTGAAGAGTGATTGATAACATACATACAAAGTCAATAGCCAAATGGCGAAGGTCTCGGACTTGTGATCGAGAGATCGCAGGTTCGAACCATTACACTATTGTGAACCCACTCCAGACACAAGCATATAATATATAACATATTAACAAGATTACTAGTAATGTGAATTCTACCCATATTGCTGTTGTGCATGTGTTATAGAAATAATAAAAAAAACAGCTAACCTATTTCCAAAAGTTCAATTCAACACGGTTTTAATACGGGTCTTATTATTTTTTTGATCAGGAAGGAAGCTGCGACTAAATCTTCCCTAACTGCAACTAACTAAAAATTAGAACTCTTAAACCTAGGGCGCAATAATGTATGTACACTTGTTCGATAGCTCTATTTGGCTGCTCGAAAGAGTTGAACTAAATTCGGGTACCCGATGCATTCATTTTAATTCGATAGTAACCACTAAGACTTTTCTGATATTTTTATCCGTGACGGCATACAAAAGTTCACTTTTCTCAATTTGGCATAAAATAGATATGACTGCTATTGAAAATTACCTCCTGAATTATACTCAATTTTTAAATTAAAAACAATCCTAAACAAATTCATAATGATGCAATTAAACAATTAAAAAATCACATTTTTTTATACCTACCATAGCAGAACGTCGATGTGACGTCACGAGCGCTAAGTTCGGATTTAAACGCGTAACTATGTAGTATGTGACTTTACTAATGCATACAGACTGAAACGTAATATAGTAGATGAAGTTTCTATGCCATATTATCATCTCCGTATAATTTGAAATAAAAATACATTAATTGGGAGAATAAAACAAAGAAATACATTTAACTACACAATTATATTTCATCATAAATACCATCGACACATTTATCCATCATTATTAAATGCACATATATTTGAGCGGTTACACCGTCTCCAGTCATAAAATACACCGAGACAAAGTAACATACTTTCTTTATAATTTAAATATTATTTACATAAAACATCCACAGATTACATACTGTTTAAATACTTGATTTTGTACATTTGTATCTAGAAAACCACTCACTTAAGGCAAACAAGCAGTGTCAAATTGTATAAAAAATATATTAAAATCATATTTAATAGTAAAAATTTACCCGAGATTTTTAACCTTAGAAGACTGGAGTTGGGTAGGACTACACTTGAATACTGGGAGTAACGAAACGGAGGTAACAGACGGCCTCTGATTGGTGCACGTCATGGCCAATCAGCATATAGGACACAGCGACAATAGGGCTAAAACTAAACAAGAAAGAAACACGTAAAATTACGCATTAAGAGCTATTTCAGTAGTAAATGTTCCATATTCAATTAATTCTTAACGGAACCATCCATACAAAATTTCTGTTCGTTAGTCTTGCTAAAACTCGAGAACGGCTGGTCCGATTTGGCTAATTTTGGTGTTAAAATATAGTGAGGAAATATGGAAAAAAAATATGGCGTTATGAAGTTAGCCGGATCAGCTTGTCGAATATATAAACTAGAGTACTAAGAAACTGGGTGAGTTTTTAGTCAGCAGAAGTCTGACACTCCCTTTGGAGCCGAAGGGAGTGTCCTAGAGCGGGAGGAGCTATTTGATAATTTTCCCACCCGAAAAAAATACACAAGCATAATTAGCTTAGTTGGAGGGGTTAACAACATTGCTAGTAATATGAATTCCACACACATAGCTAGTTATATTTTCAATTAAAAGAAAAAACTTTTTAGCAAAAAATAGAACCGACTTCCAAATAAAAACACTACAAAGGCAAAAATAACTTTAATTTCGGTAGTCGGTGTCATTTTTTTGCCTTTATAGTGTTTTTATATGGAAGTCGGTTCTATTTTTGGCTAAAAAGTTTTATTCACGCTTTTTAGTGGGTCGGTTTGTAATTTATCTAGTTACAAAAGCCAAAATGTCAACTAGTTATCACCTTTTACCAAATATTGCTTTTACCGGTGCAGAGCCGTTAATTTTTGAGGAGTTCTCCTGGTACATCACCATCAGCTCTACTTCACCATATGCATTGTGACGAGCATAAAGTGCTTAATATCTATATTCAAGTAATCTAATCGCAATCCACGAAATATTTATTATTGAGTAGTTTCGGTGGCCATCTGGGGTCTTCATCATCAGTTCCACTTCCTTAAATGATGTTTTTCAAGAGCAACTGCACAATGTACTATAAGAAATATCCAAAACGCTATAGGTGTGCCTATAATATTTGAAGAGTTGCCTCGATTTCTCCATGATCCCATCATCAGATCCAAACGTGACGACAATGGGACCAACTAGAAAGTATACTCGTTCAAATAAAAAAAAAAAAGAATTTTCCAAATCAGTCTAGCCATCTGCGAGTAATGAGGTAACATACATAAAAAAAAAAGTTCAAGACGAATTGAGAACCTCCTCCTTTTTTTTTGAAGTCAGTTAAAAAATAAGAAAAGTATCTTTCCAGAACATAATTTGTGGACGCATAAGCCTATTAACCGTTATATAAAAACCGAATGAGACTGGACACCGCTGCTGTTCCCGCTACGTACTTCTGTACCGAAGACCTTCGCCGAACAGAATGAGACAGAGGCGGTCCACTAGGTACGCGAACAGCATGTCGGCTATAAGGACTTGTACTAGTATAATCCGGTACTGAAACAAAATTGAAGCACGTTTAGTTTAATTTATTTTTAAATTAGATGGAAATGGACGTTATTATTGTCACTGTAAGGTTCATTTTTCTCAGAGTGAATGATATTTTTATTGATTTTCGCTAATTTCTTTAAATATTATGTCTGAAGAGTATTCAAAATGATGTCGTTCAATTGGCATCAATTATTCCGAGTAGGTATGGGGAATAAAATGGCGGTTTGACAATTCAACCACTACTGCGTATTTAACTTGCTTGCTGAGGTATGAAGATAACCACAGACCGACCTCTACTCGGCTATTAATATTTAGCCACGATAGTACATACTTTAAAACATAGGATATAATACTATGGGTATAGGATATTATACTTACATCTGGTGGGAAATATACAATCTCGAACATGTTGGAGAGGTCGGGGAAAATGCCAAGAGCGAGCGCCAGCACCGCGCCGCCCGAGATCATAATACTGTACAGGAGAGGCTTGTTGTCGCGAAGACCCTCCATGAACGGCTCTCCCTAGAAAAGATAACAATGCTTGATAATCTATACTTAATAGATAAAGTAAAACCAGCGAGACGTGATACAAAACGTAAACAATCGGACCGTTACCGAGTTACATTGTGATAGCAAGCGATTATTATCTCTGTCCTTATCTTTCGTAAACAATAATATAATATGATAATACAAGAAATAGTTTTGTCATAAATAGGTAGGCTGTTTCAACCTTTTCTGTCTGTCTGAAAATTGTATATAATATCTCCAAATAAAAATGTTTTGTACCCCTGAAAGTTTGTTTACATTTGGTATCGCTTCGCGTTGGCCGTACTTTAGATAAATAGAATATACTTTATTGTACACCAATAATCACACCTGTTTCACAATATTGCTTAATCTATGGTAGATAGATATCGCTATCAGCATAAGATCGATAGCGATATCTTCCAAACAATCTTTGGATGCACTTTACGAACAAAATATTATAAGTGAGCCTGTTTTTTATCTTTCTTGCACGTCAAAAAGTAGCACGTAGAAACGGATCGTTGTTATTTTTAGTGTCGAAATATTTGAATGGCTGGAGGTTATATAGGCTACTATTTTATTTTGCTGAAAAAACATCACATAATTATGATTGCAGGCGACATCGGGGAAGACGCGGGGTAGGAGTTATCGAACCCGGATGCGCCCGAACACTCAACTGACTGACGCGCTACATTAGGGGCATTTAATTGTAACTATTTATCTTTATATTAAAACGTGAAGCAAAAACTTTATACCCTTTTTACGAAAATTGCACAGACGGAGCAGTATAAAATTTGCCACAGTGAAAGATTACATGGAGAACGAGAGTAAAAAGCCAAATTGGCAATGCACATTGTAGTAATTTACGGAATTCTATATGCAGTCCACTATTACATTTACAGATTAGAGAAGCACGGTGATGAAATAATGATGTCTATTTTGCAAATAGGTTATAAATAACACTTTCACACGTCTTTTTTTCATATATGTAAACTAGATGAGGCCAGTGTTTCCTAACTGACTACTCTGAGAAGAAACACTGAAACAAACTCAGAGGTCAACGTCTCTTTGAAAGTCCAGAAGACAATCTGTAGTGATCAAATCATATAAGAACCATGTAGGTTAATGTCTGTGGCGCCCTTTAGAGGACAGAATCAAACAGATTTGAGCAGGCCCGTCCAAACAGTGCAAGCATTTATCAAATATCGCGTAACTCAACTTAGAACCTTAAGGAACGATTTGACGAACAATACATAATCAAATTTTACACTTAAGCCTAGTCTTTTGGAGACTACAGCACAATGTTACATTAAAAGAATAGGAATCTTACCCGGTAGTTGATGGCAAAGGTCGATATCTGTAGAGACATAGAGATGATGTAGACGGTACTGTTGAGTAGATCCGGCGCGAACTCCCGATCCTCGTCTTCTGCTAAGTCCATGTCCAGCTTAGGCTTGGTGTCCCTGTAAAAAAAAGTCTATGGTAAGGCACAGGGCTGAAACTGGGGATCTTCTAGCATTCTACTGGTGAAAGATCGATTCAGTAGATCCAGAAACTACTTACAAGATTACCTACCCCTACCTACCTACCTTATATTCATATTCATATTCATATATTTATTTGCATACCATAATGTTATTTTGGATGTTACAGTTATTGCTTAAAGCTAAGATACAATTATGGACCCTGTAGGGCATAATAATTTCAAAATAAAAAACTAGTCGAGATATTAATTATTAACATGTCCAAGTAAATAAATCATATAGGTATATTGAGATCAATGTCCATACTAATTAATTTAATTATTCTATGTCAATTCATACATATTATTGTCATTCAAATAATCATTCACTGAATAATATGCTTTCTTAAATAATATCTGCTTGAGTTGATTAATAAATGATATTTCACTAGTTACATTTTTTATGATATCCGGAAGTTTATTATATATTTTTATCGACATAACATAAGGACTATTTTATAGGACATGAGTCTGTGTTTCCTGATAGACAACCTGAGGGGCTATAATTTCTTTAAGTCGAGGGTGAATAGTTTTCTTCTATGCGAGCGTACTCCAACGTCGACCACATCATCGCTTTTCGTTTAGTGAGATTGTGATGAAACATAGACTTTTTCATGGTTTTGTTTTACTGTAAAGTACTTCTTACCGGTTCTTTTTTTGACGGATGAGCCCACACTTGACCTCAATCTCACCTGATGGTAAGCGATAGATGAGGTCTACGATGAGACGAGCGAGCCCAGAAGATGCCTATTTACTCTTGCTTTAAAGGCTGAAAGGTCATAAAGTTGCAGGGAACACAGAAGCCAGCAGAGAATTCCACAGTTTGACTGTGCACACAATAAATGCGGAGGAGAAGCGCTTAGTACATCAAGACGGTATATCAACCAAGTGTACCCAGCCGTGCGTCTGGTTGACCGGTAGTGACTTGTATCACTCGCCAGACCGAACTTGCTTTTAAAAACCGTGTCACAACTAAAGCAGTAGGGCTCTCCGACACAGTTATGCGTGTATGCATAGGAGTGCTGAGGTTTATCTTCAAGTAATTTTTTGGTTTTCGTTCAACGTGTCTTTTTTTTCGGTGAGAAATGAAATATTTATTTTGTAAATCGGTTATAAATAACACTTTTCCACGGCATGTTTTTTCGTGTTTAGTTTAGCTAGATGAGGCATGAGGAGAGAAAATCATCGAATGACTCCTAACTCTCCGACTGCAGCGAAAGGGGGTGTCATAGTTCAACGTATCTAGCGCTTCTTTTCGTACGCTTTTACAACCAACGTGATAATCTACTGAGTATCGCATTGGTCGAGTGGTCGCAACTGCCGAGTATGAGGTCTCGGTTTCAATTCCCGGCTCGGACAAAAAGTTCTATTGCAGTTTTCTATAAGAAATTTATCAGTAGCAGCCCCGAGTTTGGAAAGCACGTTAACCTTTTGAACGCCACGGTCGGTTATAGCCGACAAACGAAAACGTGCCAAACACGCCACCGTCGGCTATAGCCGACAAGAAAACGACACGACGACCGACGACGGCAACGAGTAATATTTTATTAAAAAAACATGGAACGAAAAGCAGTGGTTATCGATAACTTATCGATAAGATGTTGGAATCCCTATTTTTTTTTTGTAGGTATTTGCAGTGAAATTGTGGCTTGGCGTGGAGGGCTCGCGCGTGCGTTTTTGCTCTGGCGTTCAAAAGGTTAAGCAGTTGTTCCCGGCTGTCATTTGGACCTCTTTGACAATCGTTACGGGTAGTCAGAAGCCAGAAAATCTGACTCAGGTCTAGCCAAGGGGTTATCGTGTTACCCATAACCACGTAAAACACTAATACTCAGCTGCCTCCAGTTGTAATGGAAACCGAACCCAACATAGTTGGCCAAGCAGATGTCGATTGGATTGTAAAGGTCTCTCCCATAGTACTCCACTCTTTTGGCTTGTTCGTTCTAACACTCTCACACACATAGGCTGGCTCACATACATACAAGCATCCTACCTTCAATAAACGCACTTCGCTCAAACACACATCAACAACTCACACTTAATCATAAAACACAAAGGGGACAATTTTCCCATTAACTATTTTTATATAAACTTCAATAAAATAAATTCCTGTCTGTTGTTAGTTGTTTTATAAAAGGTGCAAAAAATGCTTTTATTTTAATTTTAATTGTTTTGTTATATTATAAGTATTTTTATTAACTATAAGAAATGTTTTTGTTTTATTTCGTTATGACATTGTCACGTCAAACACTTTGTTTGGAATAAGTATCTTTTTTTATGTTAAAGTAAGATACAGGCGCCGCCTAGTTTGGAGACCATTGACATCCCCGTTAAGTAAACATTGTTTTGTTACAGTGTACCAGTAACGTTAATTATTTAGGTTAAGCAATTCTGTAACTAAGGTTCAATAAATTTATTCTTATTCTTTCTGGTTTGGTACCCTCTCTGAACAATCAGTCATGAACGCCTCAGGTCGTCACGTCAGCGTTTCCTAGGCATACTCCGGCGACGACACCTGTCATCTAGCACCCAATGCGTAGGTAACGAATCTAATCCATATGTACTGATTAATTTTAGATATACGTCCCACCCAATCCCACTTCAGCCTTTTATTAAGAAAAAAAATTAATAAAAAAACAGATTATAGCCACGATTGTAATCGATTATTAGAGATTGATTTAATTATACTAGTGGTCAGTCGGTCCGTAATTTTAATGATTTCAAATGCATTATTATAGAATTATTGGCTTTCTGAAATTTTTCCCATATAAACTTTGACTGTACTTCCCCGGCCGCATAAGTTTCATTAAAAGGGGTGGGAAGTTTGTGCTTGTGGGGATTATTCAATTGAGTGCGTTTCTGTTGTGACGAATAAACACTTATTGTTTTGTTAAATTCTAGATAGCATTCCTTGCTACAAAATAGTTAATTATTTTTAATGTTAAACAAATTATGGTCTGATATTTTTCATCAATCGCAAATGTTATGCCCCTTAACGGGTAATTAAAGAAAGTTTTAATCACTTGTGATTACCTTGGCTACTAATAAGTCATTGAGTTGAAACGAAAGAGTCTTAACGAAAGAGTCTTATCAATGTTATTCACCGACATTTTCCTAAGTAACCGGCTGTAATAATTTAAATAAAGCATCATTCACACACGCCAAGTGATGTGACTGATGCGTGTTTCAATTAATCTATAGAGCCCTTTCCCAAACACAGTGCGTTTCAACTGCTATCAGGAAAAACTTAGCGCCATATTGTGACGTTTTTATTTTTCGCCATTAAGTTTTCTTCGCTGGACCTATTTTATTTACAATATTCGTAAATGATTTACCAGACTGCTTTCGCCATAGTCAGTGCTCACTTTTCGCAGACGACCTAAAAATTTATCGCAAAATTGGCTCACTCGAGGATGCAGAGTTACTTCAATGCGACCTCAACTCATTGCAGTCCTGGTGTGACATGAACGGTATGGTACTAAATGTCAACAAGTGTCATCATATCACATTCACGCGTAAAAAACACATAATACCAACGCACTATACACTCGCAGGTACTGCACTGCGGAAGGTAGAGACCATTCGAGATTTGGGTGTACTGTTTAGTGGTAACCTTTCATTTAATCCCCACTTCGACCAAATTATCGCAAAAGCGGCTAAAACGACGGGATTTATTAAGAGAACCTGTAGGGAATTTAAAAGCACGATCGCCCTAAAAACACTGTACACTTGTCTGGTCCGTAGCACGTTGGAATATGCATCCCCGGTCTGGAACCCAATTTATAATGTCCATACAAACCGTATTGAAAGAGTCCAACGTAATTTCACGAGGTACCTCAGATTTAAAGACCACAGTTGTCCTTACAGAGCCGACTACACGCAGCGTTTGCGACACTTCAAACTGCATTCTCTACAAGAACGTAGAACTTTAGCTGACATGGTTCTATTACACAAAATTGCTAACAGCTTAACATCTACTCCCGATCTGCTTGAAAAAATGTACTTAGAGGTACCCCGCCGGAGCATGGTCAGATCGGTGAGAATAGGTAGAACATTCGCTAGCAGAAGTTGTCGCACTAACCTTGGTCGTTCCGCTCCACTGAGTAGAATGATGAGCACGTACAACGGGATCTGCTCTAACAGCCAAGTCAACATCGACATCTTCTCAGACTCACTAGCCCAACTTAAGTCGAAAATTATGAAATCAATAGATGATCCGTAGTCCCTTTTATTTTAATTTATTTTTTTCTTTACAAGTTTAGTCATATTATTGTATTATTTTATTTTATTTAAGTGTTTTAGTTATTATTTAATTTTAAGTTTAGTATTTTGTAAATCTGTACTAATTTTTAATTTTATATTAATTTGACATTCATTTTACAATTCAAATAAGTTAATTTCTGTTAATTTAATTCAATATTAATCTTATAATTTTAATTCATAAAATTAAACCCAATCAATTTATATTTATGTCATTATAATTCTGTCTATAAATTATTCTTAATTTGTTAATGTCATTTTTTCTTTACATTTATTTTATAATACTTTTAATTAATATTCACAATTATATTGTAAAACTCGTTTTGTGTAAGATGTGCATACCTGTAAGTGACTTATTTACACAGGACCCTTAATGTCACAATTTATATTATTACATTTGTAAATAAGTTGTTGGTGTGCCTTATAAATAAATAAATAAATAAATAAGTAAGCCGTACTTTTTGAGTGACATTTGACAGATAAAGGTTATTGAAATTCCCATTAGCATTTGAAACGCATAGTATGTTTGGAACAAAACAATATAACATATCAGGATAGACCTAAGCAAAACTGTTTTCAGATTTTCAGGCTTCTTCTGACTACATATACAACGTGTAACAGAATAAACGCAATTCCTGAAAGTAGTTGGTTCAGAATCGGCTTCTGAATCGATTTCCGTCATAAAACAAAGGTGTTAAACTTTGACGGAAAAATCTTTCATTTAACTTAAAATTGAAACACGGTATCATGACAAATTAATACAATCCTTAATTCAAGGAAATGCGCTCGTGTGCGTGTCGGCCGCTAACAATGCATCAGTATATGCGAAATATGCGTATTAGCAAAGTCATTGCGAGAGTAGAGCATCCGAAAAGTTTTGTAAGCAATTTGGTAATAATTGAAAAGAAAGATGGTTCATTAAGAATATGTTTAGATCCTAAAGATCTCAATAAGGTATTAGTTAGAGAGCATCATTTAATACCAACTACAGACGAAATAGTGTCTAAATTGTGAAAAAAATTGTTTTTCAGTAATAGATCTAACAGATGGCTTTTATAATATTAAACTTAGTGAGGATTCCAATGACTTATGTACTTTTAACAGCCGTTAACGCTGGATACGGTCGAAGATTTGCTGCCCAGGTGGAAAAAGTTTAAGCAACAATTCCAAATTTTTCTCACGGCGGCTGGTTTTGAGAGGTTGTCGGAGAGTAGAAAGGCGGCCATATTATTAAACTGCATTGGAGCAGAAGCACAGGAGCTCTATTTTAACATACTAAGCAAAGACGAGGAAATTCAAAAATATGGACAAGTGCTAAAGGCTTTTGATTACTTCACTCCAAAGCAAAATGAAGTGATCAATTCGTTCAATTTTAATAATAGAAAGCAAGAAGAGGGAGAACAAACAGATACTAAGATCCTTGATCATTGAATATACTTTTAAATAACCTAATCTGTTTATTAATTACTAGCTTTTGCCCTCGACTTCGTCCGCGTGGGAGGTTTTTCCCAAGTTATTCCCGATCCCGTGGGAATTCCGGGATAAAAACTATCCTATTTCCTTCCCAGGGTCCTAAGCTATTCCCATGCCAAATTTCATCTAAAGCGGTTTAGGCGTGAAAAAGTAACATACAGCCAGACAGACAGAGTTACTTTCGCATTTATAATATTAGTATGGATTAATACCAACAATACAATCACGATGTTAAAATGGTCATTCATCGACGGTACGACCTCAGTAAACTCAAGTTTGAGATACCCTCAAGCTAGACTTAGTATTATAAAATTAAATATTACCTTCCGGGTGACCGTGACGTAGCTTCGTGGACCAAGTATATGAGACAGAGGAAATGCACGGCGAACTGAGTGAGCACAGTCATAATCGTGTACACGTTGAAGATGTTCGGGAGGGGACGCTGTTTCGATAGCTGCTTTAGTGGCTGCGGAAAACATGGAAATTATTTATAAATACATGTTTGAAAGCTGTGGAATAAGTGTCATCTTGCACTACTTAGATAACTAAATAAAGACAGTAAATATTCCATAAAAGTAGACCAAGTATAATTGGGAGCTGAAATAGGAGCTTGTTTTGCTATAACCGAAAATCAGAAGATGTTATCGTCTGTTTAAAACAAAAGCAAACAAATATTTAGCTTAAGGACTGTAATGTAGTGTAATCTGATATTATGGATTTCCTTTAGCAATAAGTTAAAACTAACACGTGTACGAATTGTGCATCAATTGCAACTTATAATTACTACGCAATTCGAGTAATTATTGATTTTTGAAGTAATAGATTATATGGCATTCAAATAAATGACTCTGAACGAGAATCAGAACGTTAAATCAGAACACATTAAAATCAGAACGTTAGTTTCAGACAAACAGAAGAGAATTTAAAAAATCAATGATTTGTGTTCTATTATTCTTTTTTAGTCATCCGCTTTTTTTATTTCTTTCCTTTATAAGTTGCAAGCAATGGGGGTGGGGGAATAGCTAAACATATCCGATCATTGCTTACACTAACATAATAAGGAAAAGGTGAGGAAAATTAGGTATGCATATAGCCATAGGGAAACAGCAAGTAAAAGCTGATGCATTTAAGTACTAATAAGTATGGTTTCTGCTAGTTAGATAAACCGAGATTAATACAAACATATTTTTTACTGGCGCAAATAGTTCTCCAAATATTAATGCACCTCAGTACAATATATTAGACAAGGGATCTAATACATAATACTTTGTTACATCAACCCAGGTTATCTAAAATCTGGGGTAACATAACGTAAGTAATATAACCAACTAGCACTTCACCAGCGACTTCATCTGCGTGAATTTAACAATAATTGATTGCCTATAGCACTCACAAATAACGCACTTTACTACCAATGAAACAATTTTTACAATTGGATCCTTAGTTCCTGAGATTACCCCCTAAATGCAAGCATACAAACATATTTTACCTGTTTATAATATTTATAAGTATAGATTTTTTCAAAACCTTACCTTAGATCTGGATATAAACAAGAAACACGACGCCAATAAAAGACTCTGCAGCGTAGCCTGAGTATCACTGAACTTGATGCCATCAAGATACAGCACCGACTGACTGTATGCTAGGATGAGAGCGTTCAGGGCCAATATCTTGAACATTTGTAGAGTAGTGACTAAGGTACACCGGCCTTGCTTGATTATGTGGCAGACTGAAAACAAAAAGGGGTGGAATTTTAGTTACGATGGGGAAGAGGAAGAAACTCGATGATTACCATCAGCACATTGAAGGAAGTCCTGGGTCTACTATAATAATAAACTCATTTATTTCAGAAATTGTGAAATTCCATAATATTTGTTAGTAACATTTTAAACTATGTTAGTATATTCAAATGACTTAGAAAATACATTAGGGGACAATCCTGTTTGAAAGCAATCACGTTTAGGAGACTGTTGGTGCTACCACGCACTCTGTGCATCATGGACGCGGCGCGCTTGCGTGTGATAGCAGCGAAATCAAGATGAACTACTATGAGACGGTTCCGGAGCTCCATATACACAGCCTACTAAGACTCCCTAGAGAGCCTGTAAAAATAAGTCTCCCATAAACCTTGCTGAGTACAATAGTACGTTACCACTGTACCAGCCTCCTTGAGGTCATTAAATGGGCGGTCAAAGTCCCTATGCTAAATGCCCACGACCCCATAAACCCGCGTTTTTTAATTAAGAGGCGAACTCTATCTTATCCTTATTCTAAGATGGTGTTACTGAGTTCCTATTTATGGTTGACATTGACGCCGACTCCGTTCAGCAAAGGCTTAAGATCTAATGAAGGCTAAGTTATATCATTGACTCTAAATAGTGTCTGAAAATGCTTCTGAAATTCATCAAATGGTAAGTAAACCAGATCATTGCTTGCCTTACTGAGGAGCCCGGATGGATCGAATGGTATATTTTTCTACACGTCCGTAATATATAATCCGCGCTTGGTCGTGGATTTTCGGACACCTGCCCGTCATACATACAAACATACATTGGGACTGAAAACAGAATCTCTTTCCTCAATTAACATACATATTTGCTACCGATGAGTCGCATAAACTCCGTGCAATTCGATCAAAACAGAAACGTAAAGTAACCGTAACAAGCCACAGAATTACTAACTATACATAAATTATGACTCAACCAAAGTTTTTTTTTTCTCTTTATTTTTTTTTTGAGTTATATAGCCATTGACAGCGAAAGGTCATTTAAATTTTTACTTTGTTCACGTGCAATATCTCAACGCATGTCATTGACCTGTGCACTTGAATCAACTTGACCTGGGCGCGTCTCTTCGATTGTATTGTTACAAGTCATTAACAAACATTCAGACAACTTACAGATTCTAGCACTAATCGATTTTGTAAAAAAGTACTTAACTTAATTTATGTCCTACTAATATACTACTAAGTCTTTCGGGAAACCAGTTGATTAGGTACAGAGCTCTAATCACACAAAAGATGTTTATGTTTCAGCTGTGGAAGTGTTAGACTGATTATGCTTTTATTTTATAGTTGATAGGCTTGCGTTTGACCATAATCTCACCTGATGTTAAGCGATGATGTGGTCGAAGATGAAGCACGCTTGCCTAGAAGTAACCTATTCACTCTTGACTTAAAGACTCCCAGGTTATAACTATCAGGAAACACAGACTCCGGCAGGGAATTCCACTCCTTAGCCGTACGCACAATGAAAGTATTCCCAAAACGTTTCGTGCGTATGGGTGGGATGTCTACCATGTAACGATGGCGCATCGCCGTTTGTCTTGTAGTCCGATGATGGAACGGGCTTGGCGGAATAAGACTGCAATTCCATCGCACACTCCCCGAAATGTAACCGATAGAAAACTGACAGGCTTCATCATCTGCTTAGCCTTTTCCAACTAAGTTGGGATGCAGCTGAATGCTAGTGTTTACATGGAACGATTACCTATCTGTTGGAATCCCAACACTAAGATTAGTCAATTATGACTGCACATCACTATAGATTCTCTACGCATAGCACAACACTGGCGCCCACTGCCAGTTTCAGTAGCCATCTTCATCTCGTGTGTTTTACACGTACGCGGGTCACAGTGACAAAGGGATCAATTGAGCCATATTTAGTATAGTTATATACATATTGTAGTCCTGTGTCCGATTGTTACAACAAACGCAATAAATAGTGTTAACTAGACAACCCTGCGTTTACTGACTTGGCGTTTAACGGGACTGCAAGGACCCATATCAAGACTTGTGTCAGACTTTCTAGCTTCGGCTGTCAATGGTGTAATGTGTCACGGAGGAATCTCTATGTTAAGATGGTCACTTTGAAGACCGAATCGTAAATAATATTATTAAGAAGTACAATTATGCTTATATTGTTTTTAATAATAAAGTGACAATAGCCTAACAGCTAATAGTCGGAATTGTGAACGAGAGGTCGCTAGTTCGAACACCACCCATTATACTATTGCCGTGAACCCACTCCAAACACAAGCATATTTGGACTAGTTGGAGGGTTTAACAAGATTGCTATATAACGTGTAATTTAAAGGGTATATACATACCGAGTGCACGGCTTCTTTGGATGATAACAAACGATATAATAGCAAGGGTTTTGTAATCCTATGTCTACATGTGTGGAACTTATTAGAAATTTGATACCAGAGACCGAATTTGTCAAATTAAGAAGAACGAAGAGAATTATCGTTTTATTAGCAAGTGACGTGGAAAGTGATGACCCTCATAGTGCTGTGACGCGTTTGTTATTACTGGTATTCAAGAAACATAT
This sequence comes from Tholera decimalis, assembly GCA_943138885.2. Lineage (NCBI taxonomy): Eukaryota > Metazoa > Arthropoda > Insecta > Lepidoptera > Noctuidae > Tholera > Tholera decimalis. The sequence goes on from OW964553.2 coordinate 33,880,631, forward strand.
GAAACCAATAATTTGGTGTCAATTCTGTGAGTCACTTATTTTGAGCTGAAACTTTGCATAGAGACTCCATACCAGATGTTGTCTTCAGTCCTTTTGGATAGATATGGGGTTTCCGTTACACGTTGTATAGTGATGTGAATTCTACCCACATAGCTAGTTCTGTTTAAAAAAAAGAAGCAAATTAAGATTTAAAGAAAATGTCACAAAAACTTACTACAAAATATACTGGAAAGGCGACTGGTGAATGGAGCAGCAACACTGGCGTCTCCCAACCTCACGAGCTGCGTGTCTTCTTCCTCTAACTCTCGCATGGCTCTGCGCAAGCGCGCGGCGGCTTCGGCACGTGCGTCTGCGCGGTTAGTGGGCCGTCGCGGTGCTTCCTCTACCGCGCGTTCTTCTCTCGGCTTCTCACGTGGCCGCTCGGGAGCATTCGCTAAGATTGCCACACCTACCTGTAATTGGAAATTTAGTGTATGTTAGTGCAGCTTGATTTATAGGTTGGAAGTTTGTTAAAAGGATTATTCATTCAGCCAACAAACTATTCATAAATAGGCCTTTAAAGTTGCCAGTGCTTCCACAGACCTCCTTTATTTGTGGGAGAATAGGCCTAAATCCACCATGCGGGCCCAGTGCGGATTGCTAGATGTCGCATGTCTCCGGATTTTCGGTACTAGGATCTGTCTCATCGCGATTAAAAGTAATGCGCCTGCCATTTGCATGTGTAAACATTCGAGTTACAAATTAAAGTCGAGCCTGTAACCACTGGGCCACTACTGCCCCAAACTCTTTTATTCATCTTCATCATAAGATAAAAATATTAATTCCAGTATCTAGCAGATAAAGTAATCAATAATACTCACGTCAGCATGTTTCAGTGCGCCCACGTCGTTTGTACCATCCCCACACATCAGCGTCACATATCCAAGCGCCTTCAACGTCACAACCACAAATTCCTTCTGCTTCGGCGCGAATCTAGCGAACACCTTGATATGAGGCATGAGATCCAGCAGGAACTTGTGATGGTTCTCATTCAGGAATGTCAGTCCCTCGCCTGTTATGCACAGATCGAACTTAGAAGTCAACTGCTTTGAAGTCTTGAACGGATTCACGGGGAGATTCACTTCCTCATCAATTGACGTCCAGCCCCACTTGTTTTCAGTCTCCGACAGTATCAGAACCTCTTCTTTCTGAGTAAACTTCAGCTCCTTAGCAACATGACACGCTGTCAGCGGGTTGTCACCAGTTATCATAACAACAGAATGTGAAGCGTTCACAATTTCCGATATCGCTTTTTTTGAGTCCGTCTTCAAAGGACACGAAATGATAACAAACCCAACAAAAGTTAGATCTGATTCGATGTCTTCTCGAGACATATCCCTAATGTCTTGAGAGCTTAATTTCCCTAAATTTCTATAACCTAATGCCAGAACTCTCGCCCCTCGTCGCGACAGAGTTAAGTAAACATGATCATAATGACTAGGAACCTCCTTGAGCATGGTCTTTACTGTTTCTGGTGCACCCTTGACACTGCTTATGTAATGTGTTTCCATGAACCCTCGCTCATTTACCTGATAGCCTGCTATTACAGACATTCTTTTAAGGGCACTTGAAAAGTGGTTTCTGTGTACTATTTTCAGACCTGGTGACTTCCCTTTCTTTGGCACAACAGCATCTCCTTTGGTCAGGTTCCACTCTGCAGCTTTGAGTGTTGCTTTCTCCAATGGGTCTCCTACCACACCATCATCTAGTTGCACTAGAGAATGACATGACGCCAGCACTTGTATAGTCTCCATAGGTGCTTGAGATAATGGAATGACATTAGCATCTTTGTGGTCCGCTATACCGGCCACACCCTCTACAACTAAATTATCACTTGTAAGTGTACCAGTCTTATCAAAACAGCATATTTCTACTTTGCCAGCAAATGGTATCCTGAAAGGTTCTGTACAAAATACTGCTAACTTAGACAATGATAATAATGATGTATTTACTGCTAGTGACAACTCTATTGGCAGTTCTGGCGGCACAACTGATGTCAAAATCAGTGTACATTCTAAAAATAATTTGTATCTATTCCTCTCCGGATCTTCACAGCCTTTGACCCAAACATATGCAGCAGCGGCGACTGCGAAGATAAGTAAGAACATGATGAACCCAAATGTCTCAAGATTGTTAGCTGTTACCCTCTTAACACCAAACAGAATAGTTCTTAAAAGTTTTCCTTGCGATGTATTGAAGCCATTGCGTATAACATATCCAATACAGCCATTGTCAGGAGCCTTAAGTGCTGCTGAAGTATTTTTGGTAGGAGAAGAATGCTGGACTATTTTCGTACCACCAAACAACATATGCAGTTTGCCATCCCCTTCCGGGTCTAATAATTGTTTTAAATTTTTCACATTGTCTACTGCTTCCTTCATTTGAGGCACACTTTCACCAGTTAACATGGACTCGTCAACAATGCATGAGCCTCTTAGTAGGACAATATCACAAGGGACTAGGTTGTCATTGCTGGACCTGATAAGAGATACAACATCGCCTGGAAGGAGCTGGTCACTCATTATCTGCCGCCATCTCCTATTTCTGTATACATTGATGTTATAAGGTTTGTTTCCCATTTTTCTGATCTCTGCCATGTTCCTGAGTTGTTGCTGAACTAGGGTGCACTCAAACATGACCAGCATGACCAGAGTGAATATAGAGTAGTACCAGTATTTGTCTAAACACCACAGTGCTACACAGAATACTTGGAAAACAAAGAATGGTGCCGTTGCTCGTTCTTTAAACAGTTCCATGAACTCTGGTACCACCTGTAAAAACAAAAATTAACCTTAACATGTATAATGTGACGGATATTAACTAGAATACATTTCAATATTCATGGTCTGAAATATTCATATATACAAGATGTAACAGATTAAATTTAATACCTCAGACACCCTGATTAGAATATTAAATTATAAGTCTAAAACAACATCCGTAACTAAATAAATTGAAACCAAACCTAGACTTTTTTATAAAATAGTTATCCTTACTAAACGCAAAACGTATGTGCGTCATACAATATCCTTACGCAGACGCATACACTCGTGCAATGCTAGCGGCCGACACCCACACGAGCGCATTTCCTTGAATTAAGGATTGTATTCATTTGTCATAATACTGTTTCCATTTGTAATTTAAATGAAAGAATTTTCCCAAACCTATTTTTCATGACGGAAATCGATTCAGAAGCCGATTCCGAATCAACTACTTTCAGGAATTGCGTTTATTCTGTCACACGTTGTATCAATAAGTAAAACAAAAACGTGGAGGAGTATGACATTTCCAGGGCCGGATTAACCATTAGGCGGAGTAGGCAACTGCCTAGGGGCCCCGCATCAACGCAGGCCCAGTGCACGCACCAACAAACATGATTTTGTTCGAACGAGAATTTGATGTGCGTGTGAACTTAGGGACCTCACTGTTATATCACAAAATACAAATTGTTAGATTTTGTAGTAGAATTAAAACAATTTTAGTACAAATCTGGGAATAAGTAAACAAATATATTAAAAACCACAGCCCGTAATGTGCATTTCCTCAGTTCACACATGATTTGGTGAGTCAAAGTAAGAAAAGGGGCCTCGAGAATGCCATTGCCTTAGGGCCTCGGACAGGGTTAATCCGGCTCTGGACATTTCACAGGATTTATATTTATATAAAGGTTGAGACTGACATAAATGAGTGTTGAGATTGGCACAAGCGAAAGGAAGCTGGATATATATACACAGCAGAGATTGAAGTAAGGCTGTGTATGATGACGAATGTTTATATGGAGAAGGAATGTAAAAAGCTAAAATTTTTACATTCACATCATAAAATATCAGTGCATAATTGAATATCAAGTACTTGACAACCTCTCGTTCACATAAATGCTCATGTTGTAATTGTAAATTAAATAAAATGCCATTATGCATTAACATGTACAGAATAAGATTTCATGCAATTAGAATAAAAAGGTTTAAAGAAAAATGTTGTAACCTTAATATTTTTTCATGCATGAATCTAATTTAATTACATTCTGTTACTAGGTTGAGGCATGAGTCTTTCAGATAGGCAAACTGTAGAGCATAGCCAAGTGCAGTTTTCAATTCAATTACAATGCAACATTTATGTTTACTTTGGCAAACTGATACCCCTTTTTTCCAGGTGGGAAAATATATTGGTTAATATATTTTATTATATTTATTTATTATTTTAGCATACACATTTATGTATTTTATTGTTATTAAATATATATGTTTATATTCTTTCGATAATGTCATTTATTTTACTTGTACACCTACCACATTGTGGTCTTTTTAACCCAAAGGCTGACTGGTAGAGAATTCCTTGTTCCATTAAATCCGCCCATGTACCACTATTGTATATAAAGTTTAAATAAATAAAATCTGACTCAAAACCCACCCTGTGCTTTCAACCGCCCCTTAAGTTCCGGGGCCATGGTATCTCGTTAGAAAAATCCCGCAACCCTGGCAATGTTGGGCCTCGGAAAACACGTTATGTTGGTTCCAGCTGTCATTTGAACATCTTGGACAGACAGAACTTACCCTATATATAGCATCCGGATGCTATATATAGGGTAAGTTCTGTCCGGGTTAAGTACAACCCGGGTTGTGGAGGTCACATATGCTGTTGCTCCATGTAAAACACTAATTTGCACCTGCATCCAAAAAGACCGGAAGCCGATCCTATTATAGTTGAGACATGACAAAGCAGATGATGATAATATAAGAATACTTTGAGTACATAAGAGGAATTTGAAAGTGGTGCCTATTAGAGAAGATTGAACGAAAGCAACCTGTCTTGGTATGGACATGTGACGAGGGATGACATGCATGTGACTAAAAGAGTGATGGGTTTGTTTTGAATGTTCATAGATGGAGAGGTAGAAGAAGGCCAAAGAAAATATGGATGGATTGTGTGAGGAATGACATGAAAGAAAAAGTAAATGACGCTGTGACATCTGACAGTATACTTTTCATAAACAATACCCATTCATTGAGGGTTTAACATTGGCATTGTTCTAATCACTTGGTATGTACTTACAACTGATTAAGATTTGAATCAATAAACTCGGATGAACATGAAAGTTACTGCTTTTGTTGATGATCAACATTGATTGGCCACTCTCTAGTTATATCAAGGATGTATACTCCACCTTATATTTCTTTTAAAAGATATTAATAAAATAAATATTGACGGGGAGCTTTAACACTAAATTGTAAGTTATTGTTACTGACAGTATATGAAGAATGCAAAGTCTGAAATAAACATTATTATTATTATTAAAGTATTACTTACCATAATCATTTCATTCTTGCCAAACTCCTTTTCAGCAGTATCAATAGCTTCATCATCCAAGTAGCCTCTGGACTCCATATATTCCTCATAGGTTTTATTGATTGGGAATTCAATTGTATGAAAAGTTTTCTTGTCCCAATCATAAACATATTTACTTTTTTGAAATATAAACCAAACATCTGGCTGTATGCTTCCTTTTTTGGTTGACTAAAAATACATTAAACAATATTGTAAGGAGAACATTAATATAATTATAATACTAATATAATAAAGCGGAAAAGTTTGATTGTTTGTTTAAACAAGCTAATCTTTGAAATTATTGGATGGATTTCCATGAAATTTGACTTTTGACTTGAAAGTAGCTGTAAGCTTGAGTTACCTGAACGCTAAAGAAGGCATTTAGCTTTTATCATGTTAGAGTCCACAAGAGCGAACTATTTTGATTTTTGAACTATAATTCAAAATCAAATTCAAATTTCATTTATTTGCTAAATAATTACAAATTACAAAAATATATTTTTATCAATAAAAAGAGTTACAACTTACCTTGGTGTGATGAAGTTTAACAATTTCAGAGAATCCATTATTGGATGTTGGAACAACTTTCACTATTTCAGCTTGGATAGGATCTTTAACCTATAACGAAAAATTTACAAATTATAACAGTCTATGGACTGTTCAATGCTACAACTAAGAAACTAAGTGAAAACTGACACTATGTTGAGTAGAAAACTTTGAATTACTTACTGAAGAACACGACAGGAAACACTGAATGTGTACACTCCAATAGCAACAGAGGCAAATGAGAATTTGTATAGTGGCGACCACCACGACACTCACAAACCCAGCCTCAAAATTTTCCTCAAATCCATACACAACGATCCATGAATAAAACACGATTGGGTATATAATCAAAAAGGGCAGCACCGTTCCTTGCAGAACAGTCGGCACCGGCTTGAAAAGCTGTGTATATTGAACTAAATCGTCCAATGACGACTGCATCTTATTGGATACCATTTTATAATCCTATTACACTTTAGCCCCGTACTAATATATTAATAATTGCTTTTTCTAACTATTTGTAAGTATAGTTAAACATAGTTTATCATTTTCTCAGAAGAAAATATTTTAAAATATAAATAAAATTCAATTTTATTGAGTTTACTCCACTTGACAGATTGACAATCAAGAGGAGAGGAGAGCGGCGGGGGGAATGGTGTGGAAAATCGGAAACAGTGCGTTGAAGGAGTATGCGTGTCACGTGCTTTTCCATTTTACGAAGCATTCCGTCGCTGTAGAATGATAACCTCGTATGTCCAGAAATCTTCACAGGAAACGAAAAAAAAAACGGTTAATTTTGTCAATGTTTAAAATATTGTTATGTGGTTTTTTCTCATGTTCTTTGAATGATAAAAAGGACTTATTTATGTTATTAACCAATGCGTTACTTAAGTGGATTATGGCAGAGAAATGATATAAGAGGTTTTCTGTTCTTAAGATCGTGATTTTTGGTGCCCGTAAGACAAATATGTGTCCGGGTTATACCCGGACGCTTATAGGGAAAATCCCCCGGACGATATCCAAACTAGGACAAATCCGGGAAAACCCGGACGGATGGCAACCCTACATAAATGGCACTTGCAGTCGTATACTGGGTTCACAGTTTCACCCACTGACTTGGAAACTTGCATAACTATAAAAACCGGGCATATAAGATGGCTGCCGTTAGTAGTGTTGTACCTGCGACCAACATGCGCAGCTGTTATCGATATTTAACCTTCATGAATTTGTTAAATTTTTTAACCGACTTCAAAAAGGAGGTTCTGTATTCGAGCAGTATGTATGTTTGTATGTCCGCAATTTTCCTAAAACGACTGATCCAGTTTCGATCGCGTTTTCGTTGCAAGCCCAGTGTGGATTAGTGCGAACTGTATGTAGGTATCTCAAGTACCGCCGGGGTGGCGGAAATGTACTAACAAGATACCACAGCCCCGGAACTTACAAAAAAAAAAGTTATCTCAAATAACACAAAGAATGAGACATCTTTTACCTGCCCTTGTTTTAAACAGAATTAGAAACTGAATGTAAAAATCTTTAAGGTAAGTTTTCGCTTTGTAGTGCAGTAGTGTTTTTGTTTGTTTTAAAGTCGTTTCAATTTTTTGTTCAGGGTTTTTAATAAATTACCCTCGAAAAAGCAATGCAGCCGAAGTGACAAAAATTTTAGAAGTTTGTTTTTTATGTTTCATCGTCCCTTTTTTTGCACTGGCTCTCTTTCTCTTCAAACTGAAAGATGATAGTGGATGCAATGCTGCTATGAGGCAGAAATTGGAAAGACAGACGGCTAAGTTTTGGAGTGGTGACCGGGAACTGGAAGACGTTGCATCAGAAGGCCTCCTACTAGGTGGAGCGATGATCTGGTCAAGGCTGCGGAAGTCCGGTGAATGCGAGACGCACAGAGCCGTTAGTGTGGCGACGCTTGAGGGAGGCCTATGTCCAGCAGTGGATGTAAAATACAAGACATTTAATAATTTTTGAACAATTCAATTCAACAATTCCATCTAAAATAATTAAAGGTTTTTCAATTATTAAAAATAAATAAGACTTTCTTTTAAAAAAACTACGTAATATTTATAAAATGTATCCTTACCATTACACTTGAAGGAAGTTGTTGTGACGAACATTGATGCGAGGAACAAATCTGATTAGGCTGAAAAAAATAGTCACATAATTAAATTACTTATTTTACATGTTTCATTCATTGTTTGAAATACTGCCAATACAGAAAGTATTTAACAAGATGTTGATGTTGAAATTACTGTTCTATGCAAATTTTGTTTAAAAACATATCGATGTGGGCACTGCACCGTCATGTAACCTTAACACATCGAGGGTTCTGTTAAAACAAGATTCGGCAAAGTGCATGGAGCAGCTTTGCCGCATTTTATGTCTAGGGTTTATATTTTCAGAACCAATACCTTCTACACATTTCTTTTTTAAAGTTTCGTTTCCAGGAAACCTGTGGATTAAAATATCATTCCGATGTATTTCACACACTGTATCAATATTATCGATATTTATCCGCGCGAACATCTGACATGTGACATCACTAGCCTTACATACCAAGCATTGTACGTAAACAATGCAACGAAATAAAGAAAATAATAACCTTTTAAGCCATACCAACACGAATCAGGTTGAAATAATATTCAAAAAGATCATCTAGTAACAATACATTACACATAATAATTCTAAATATTGGACTGGATTAGTGAAAACTAGTTACTAACCTGTGCGGAGTCAAATTAGGCTGATTTTTGTTTTTCTCGCACTACACTGTTTTATACAACAAACTCAGAACACCGAAATACTTTTTTACCTATACGTATTTTTCTATAAAACAACAAAAATATCTTGAGCAAGCAACTGTTTGACAGCACAACTACCACAAAACCACAGAGTACTTTGGTCACTCAATATGGCGTCCTGTCACGCATAGACATGATTTTGACGTCGAATAAAAGTTTTGACAAATTTGTACTTGACAAACATTTAGACGTCTCTCTTGTCATGTGCAGCTCTTGGTAGGTTAAAAAGAGACAACACGCTTTTTGTCGTGTGTGTGTGTGTCGATTCGATAGATATTTGTATAACTATTCTTCATATAGTAGTAGAATATGCCATCTCCATAGGTACCACCATAGGTACTTTTCATATCTCAACGGTTTCACCGTATTACGTGGTTTCCATATGATTTTTACAAAAAAAATGTGTTTTTTTGACATACGAGGTATTCATTCTACAGCCAAAGAGAATTTAATACACTATGTTTATCTACAGCGACGATTCCCTTCATTTTCTTACCATAATAACCTTACGAATTATTTTTTTCTAATATCTGTGAGTATATCAGAGATTTTAGAAAATATTTATAGCCACTATATTTTTTGCTTATTATTATTATGGGTGAGTTTGTTGGTAATAACTCCAGAGTCAAAAATGGTGTTTGATTTCATAATTTCATTGAATCATAAAATATCTTGAGTTGAATTTGTCGTTTGCATAGTTTAGTAACTGACTGACTATACATATCTCATTTATCTATTCCACGATTCCGCAAAATAGTACATTTACTATAATAATAATTATGCTTAGCCATTGCTTAGCAAACTTTAATTTCTAAAAGGCTGCCAGACTGAAATGTGATTAGGCGGGTTGTATGCAGAATGCATCAAGATCAAAATGGATGGGTTAAAGGTTGGGTTAAAGTCGTTAACGTTATGTAGTGACAGCCAGAGAATAGATGTCGATATCGAGGAAGACCTAGAAAGCGCTGGCCGCTGGCGTGACCATTTACAGGCATCCATCCAAACAAAGAGAATGTAATACACTATGTTTTACATCCAAAGATAATACGTCATTGCATCCATCCATGACAGATAGGACGATAGGCTGGAGAGGGCAGTGTGAGAGGAGACATAATTAGTAGTAACAACACTAACATATAGGGCAAAGAGTAAAGTAATATATATAGGGTTGGCAACACCGCAGACACCGGAGAGACGCTCTCTCTCGTTAGAGAGTATTATTTTCTTTGGACGCTCTGGATCGCGGCACGAGCTGTAACTGTAATGTACAATAATTATACTAATAAATGGTATAAACCATATAAAAAGGTGTTTAATTATAAAACAAACATCATACATGGCGCTGAGGATAACTAAAAATTGCCGCTGAACAAAGTAAAAAGAGGTAAGAGATGGAACAACTACAACCGCCGCCGCCATTATCTTTGGTTGGGTCGAAATCGAAAAAGAGAAGTTTCGAAAACTGGAAACAGCGGTTTGACCTATATTTTCTCGCCAGTGGAGCAGATACACGTCTAAATGATGAACAGAAAAAAGCTCTATTATTACACTGCATCGGTGAAGAGGGTCTGCTAATATATAATAGTTTCGAGGACAAGACGAGCATATCATACAATGAGGTACTCATACGTCTGGAGAAAAACTGTAGTCCACCTACAAATGAAACGTATAACAGATATCTATTCTTCTCAAGAAAACAAAAAACTGACGAACAATACGAAGAATACCATACAGCACTGAAATCTCTCAGTTTAGATTGTAACTTTGGAACCTTAAAGGATAGTCTTATAAAAGATCAAATAGTACTTGGAATTACTGATGGTAATATCAGAGAAAAATTACTAAGAATACCAGACCTGACACTTGACAAGTGCATGAGTATATGTAAAGCCGCACAAGTGGCTCAAAGTCAAATAAAAACTTTAAATAGTGAATTCTCAAATGAAGTAGGTGCAGTAAACAAAGGAACATACAGTCGCCTATCAGCAAATAAACGAGAACCAAAAGCCAGGGGTCGTAGTAGAACTCCAGGTCAAGCAAGTTATGGTGCGCGAGGAACATCCAGTGGCAGACAATCAAATTATCAAGAAAGGTCAGGTGAGCATTTTAAAAAAGATGCCAGTACATCAAGACCATGTAGAAAATGCAATAAGTTTCATGGTTATGGTAAATGCCCAGCATACGGTAAAAAATGTATAAAATGTCATAAATTTAATCATTTTACTTCATGTTGTACTTATAAATGTTCAGTAGTCAACAGTGAAAATATAGAACAGCTTAGAATAGATACAGTTTATGCAGTAAACTCAGTAAGCAAGGAGTGGTATATAAATATACAAGTAAATAACAAATATATGAAATTTAAAATTGATACAGGTTCTCAAGTGGATATCATAAATAGAAATACAATGAATCAATTAAAATTGCAACTAAATACATGTAGGAATATAAGATTGACAAATTTTGATGGATCTGAGATCAAAATACTTGGAACTTGTGATACAAAATTAAGATACAACAACAGTGACTGTTTATGTAAACTCTTTGTAGTGGATTTTAACACACCCAGTATTTTAAGTTACTCAACTGCAGTAAAGCTTGGTATTATTAACAGGGTAAAGTTGGTAAATAAAAGTGACATTGTGTCAGAATATAGTGAATTATTCACTGGTTTAGGTGAGTTAAAATATGAATATGATATTAAATTAAAGGAAAATTGTGTACCAATTGCAGAAAGACCTAGAAAAATTCCATTTAAATTACAAGATCAAATTAAAAGTGAATTAGATAAATTAGTGAAGTTAGGTGTCATTAGAAAGGTAAATGAGCCTACTGAATGGGTTAATTCTATGGTTGTGGCAAAGAAAAACGATGGTTCTATCAGACTTTGTTTAGATCCACAGAATTTGAACAAATGTATAATCAGAGAAAGATTTAAAATGAGTACTTTTGAGGAATTAGTCGCTAGAATGCCTAATGCCAAGTATTTTTCGGTGCTAGACGCCTCTAAAGGATTTTACATGATTAAATTATCAAAAAAGAGTCAAATATATACAACATTTAATGCTGGTGACTTTGGTAGGTATTGTTATAAAAGATTACCCTTTGGTTTAAACTCAGCACCTGAAGTTTTTAGTAAATGTTTTCATGACATATTTTGTGACATTGAAGGGGTAGAACAATATGTTGACGAATTGTTAATATGGGGAGAATCTAAGGAATCCCATGATAAGAGATTAAAACAAGTTTTGAACAGGGCTAAACAAGCAGGAGTAAAATTCAACAAAGATAAGTGTCAGTTTGGGGTAACTGAGGTCAAATATGTAGGCCATATATTGAGTAGCACAGGTATTAGACCTGATACAGAGAAAATTAGAGCTATTATTAATATGAAAGAGCCCACAAGTAAAAAAGAGTTACAAACATTTTTAGGAATCATAACTTATGTATCTAAATTTATACCTAACTTATCAGATATTACAAATTCATTGAGAGAATTAGTGAAAAAGAATTCTGTATTTGTATGGAGTGAAAAACAAAAGGAAGCTTTCAATAAATTAAAACAAATCTTAACTACAGAACCGGTTTTAAAATATTTTGAGATAAATAGTCCTATTACATTGTCGGTTGATAGTAGTAGTACAGGGTTAGGAGCAGTTTTATTGCAACATAATGCACCAGTAGCTTATGCTTCTAAATCATTAACTGAGTCGCAGAAATCATGGGCACAAATTGAGAAGGAATTATTAGCAATTGTATATGCATGTGAAAAGTTCCATCAATACATATATGGCAAACAAATTACAGTAGAAACTGACCATAAACCACTTGAACAGATATTTAAAAAATCTATGAACGAAACTCCATTAAGATTGCAAAAATTAAGAATGCGCATACAAGGTTATGACTTAGATATTAAATATAAACCTGGTAAAGAACTCCTAGTGGCTGATGCATTATCTAGGGCATATGTACAAGATAACATATGTAATCAGGATATTGATGAAAAGATAGAAATGCATGTCTGTATGATTATAGAAAATTTAAATATTAGTGAGCAAAAATTAAAAATATTTCAAGAAGAAACAGCTAAAGATGAAAACTTGGTATTGCTTATTAATTATATTCAAAATGATTGGCCTAAATATTCTGATATTCCATTTCAATTAAAGTTTTATCATTCTATTAAAGAAAGCTTATATGTAGCTAACGGTTTAATATTCAAAGATTCAGCTTTGTTAGTACCAAAATCATTACGTTCTGACATGTTAAAGCAAATTCATTACAATCATATGGGTTATGAAAAGTGTAAAAATAGAATAAAAGGATTGTTATATTGGCCACATGTGAATAAAGAAATAGAAGATATGATTAAAAATTGTGACATCTGTTTACAGTTTCAAAAAAGTCATAGTTATGAACCATTAAAATTAAGAGAAGTTCCCGATAAACCATGGAGTACAATAGGAGCGGATATGTTTTTCTTAAATAATAAAATATTTTTATTAATAGTAGATTATCTTACTAAGTATGTAGAGATAAGTGAATTAAAAAATCAATCAGCTGAGGAGCATATAAAAGCTTTACAAACATCATTCTCTAGATGGGGAATCCCTGAATTATTATATACAGATGATGGAGCTCAATACAGAAGTTCTGTATTTGTAGATTTCTGTCAGCAATTTGGGTTTAAACATAAGACATCAACACCTTATTATGCTAGGTCTAATGGGATGGTTGAGCGCCACATTCAAACAGTTAAAAGGATGTTAAAAAAATGTATATTAGAAAATAAAAATATTGATTTAGCTATGTTAGAATACAGGAATACGCCTATTGATAATGAGTTAAAGTCGCCAAATGAGATGATGATTGGTAGACAAGTAGCTTCTTTGTTACCTGTGAATAGAAATGGTTATGAAACAAAGTATAAGAAAATAAAAAACTATGTACAAAAGAAAAATGAAAGATATAAATTGTATCATGATAAGAAATTTAAGGGTAAAGGAATAATATTCTTTAATGGACAAAATGTTTATATTAGAGATAGAAATAAGAATAAGTTAATCCCAGGTAAAATTGTAAAAGAAGGGGATAAAGATAGATCCTATGTAATATTATTGGAAAATGGGCAGAAAGTTCTGAGAAACAGATATAATATATTTAAAGGTTCAAAATATAGAAAATTTAATGTTAAAAATACATATGATTATGATGATGAGGACCTAGAATGTATAATACAAAATAACACATTAAATGAAAGATGTTATGATAAGGTAACGAATGTTAATGTAACAGATGATGACTGTACTGAGAATTTAGCTTTTAGAGATATAGACTTTAATAATTGTAACAAAGATATTATGAATGACATTGTGGAAAATAATGATAATTTAAATTTTGAATATGTTAATTGTGATGTGGATAACTTTGTAGATTGTCTTGATGAACAGACTGATCTTGGAGCTAGTAATGACATAGTAAATAGTAAAGCCAAGAAGTCTGTTACATTTAATTTTGACAATATTGTTGTTGAAAATAAAAAAACTAGAAGTGGTCGAATTGTTAAGAAACCAAATTATTTGCATGAATATTGTAATGATTAATTATTTTAAGAAAAGAGAAGGGATGTGAGAGGAGACATAATTAGTAGTAACAACACTAACATATAGGGTTGGCAACACCGCAGACACCGGAGAGACGCTCTGGATCGCGGCACGAGCTGTAACTGTAATGTACAATAATTATACTAATAAATGGTATAAACCATATAAAAAGGTGTTTAATTATAAAACAAACATCATACAGGCAGCTAACCGGGTAGAGTAGAAAGTTACAGGGAAGACCTCACAGTTGAGAGACATTATAGCTTAAAAAAAACTTTTCTAATGCTAGCCAAACCATACCTGGTTTTACACGATAGAGTAAAGTAATTTTATATGTATAATCTATGAAAGTAATATAACGGGTTATGTTTTACACTAAAGCGGTAGCAAACCGTATGTATTCGGTACTGAGTAACGGATGCGCCATTAAGTACCGAGTAACGAAACGTTCCTCACGAATGCGTTACTCGCATGTTTCGTTACAACTGTTTCAGTTCGCGCAAGTACCGTTGATGCGAGTGTTGAATGCGGTTTCGTTTTCGTGTTTTACGCATGCGCGAGCATTCGGTGTATTTAAAAACATACGTTACAAAGAACGATGTTTATTTACTTGAAAAGGAGATTTTTGAAAATTCATTTTCCAAATGTGTTTTTACTGCAATGATTGCGATATATTAGTGTGATATCGTCGTTGCGCGTGCAAAAGTCGCTAAGTGGTAAATAGTCATTTTCGTTCTTTTATGCAGTTTCAATCGTTATTTAAATACACACATGCTGTAATAACAGCTATCTGATAAACGCAATATTGAAAGGTAACTCTTTAAATATTTCGTTTATCAGATAGCTGTTAACTGCTTAACGAAACGAAAATGACTATTTACCACATAGCGACTTTTGCACGCGCAACGACGATATGTCATTCTCAAATAATATTAAAAACACCAAAAAAAAATTTTTTTTAATTAGTTCCGTCCATTCTAAATTCAGTTGATTTCGTCGCAGTTTACTTGTAATTCCAACCTTTACCTATTAAATCAAACTAAATTTAGATTAAAAAAATGCATACAAAGTACGAAAACGAATGGTGCAACGCCGCGACGTGATACCGTACGAATACGCAATACGACTCGATGTGTTGGCAGAGCCGGATTAACCCTGTCAGAGGCCCTAAGGCAATGATATTCTCGGGGCCCCTTTGCTTATTTTGACTGACCAAATCGTGTGTGAACTGAGGAAACGCACATTAAGGGTTGTGGTTCTTAATATATTTGTTTACTTATTCCCAGATTTGTTCTGAAATTGTTATAATTCTACTACTAAATTTAACGATTTGTATTTTGTGAGATAATAGTGAGGTCCCTTAGTTCACACGCACATCAAATTCTCGTTTGAAGAAACATGTTTTCTTAGTGCGTGCACTGAGCCTGGGCCCCTAGTTGATGCGGGGCCCCTAGGCAGTTGCCTATTCCGCCTAATGGTTAATCCGGCCCTGTGTGTTGGTCTGTAACTCTATATTATGTATGACGTATCAAAGTAACGAGTACTAATGGCTATAGTAACGAATACATACGGGTACACTTTTTTTCGTTACTTTTACACCTCTATTTTACACGTATCCAGTCCACAGACAACTTTAAATAAATCAGAGATGATGTCAGATCTAGTCTTATGCTTTTATTTTTTCGAAACCATAAACTTCTTGATGGCAATGGCAATGTGTCAGATTTTTTTTACTGTGTGGATTATCGGGAGAGTGTCGAGATTAGGTTCCTTGGAAGATCCTTGGTTCTGGGTCATTGAGATACTAGCTAAGCTGTACCAAACCGTATCTATTCGGTACTCAGTAACGGGTGCACCATCAAGTACCGAGTAACGAAACGTTACTTACGAATGCAATTCGTTACTCGCATGTTTCGTTACAACTGTTTCAGATCGCGCACGTACCTACCGTTAATGCGAGTGTTGAATCCGGTTTCCTTTTCGTGTTTTATGCATGCGCGAGCATTCGGTATATTTCAAAATATACGTTGCATAGAACGATGTTTATTTACTTTGAAAGGAGATTTTTGAAAATTCATTATCCAAATTTTTCACTGTGTTTTTACTGCAATTATTGCGATATATTAGTGTGACATGCATCTTATAAATATATAACGTATAGATGTTTTCTACAAATTACAATTACGAATGATGCTACGCCGCGATGTCATACCGTACGAATAGTCAACACGACTCGATGTGTTCGTCTATAATTCTATATTATGTATGGCGTATCAAAGTAACGAGTAACGTAACGATACGATAGTAACGAGTACTAATGGCTATAGTAACGAATACATACGGGTATGCTTTTTTTCGTTACTTTTAAGTCAGTATTCTAGGTTAGGTTCTCAAAAAAAAAATGTTAACTTATGACTAGGCCTCTGACTAAGGAAAAAAAGGACTAGGCAGCATGCAGCATGGTCTCAGACCTTAAAGTACTCTCAGACCTTAAGGTGGAAACACACTATTGAAACGCCACGCGACCCAACAAAACCCGATGCTTGTTAAGTTTAACCAAATCGTATTATTTACTATGCCCAGAATCACATTACAGACACCCGAGACGCCACGAAATGCGCGCAAACGCCAACCGATCCATACCAGCCAGATCGACGTGTTACCGGTGGTGGAGGTAAATACGCCACCCGACGCATAGCACGTAGTGTGTTTCTAGTCCAGACCCGACGCCACGCGTCATTTGATCGAGAACTTTCTCAGAAACCCTTTTTTCTTTGCATCTTTTAAAAATGAGAGACGAACAATCAATCTATGATATATTAATCTATGTATTTATTTATTATATTTTGTAACAACCCACTCGAGACCAGTCAGGGATTCCCGTAACCGCGTGCCGCTACGATATACCAAATAAGTGCGAGTATATCGTAGCTATGTCTTTCTCTTTCTCTCGCACCGCTCGCTACTCGAGCGGGAAAGACGCGATACCTATCCGAAACCACGTGCTCAGATGTGGCGACCAATGTGTTCTTTTATCCCTCATATGTGATGCCCTAACATGTTATTTGTGCTTATTGTATACGAAAAACTAAGTCCGATCTCATGGTTGTGAACGTGTTTTAACTGAGTAAACGATAATCATATGAGACAGTGTTCATCATTCTACGTTTGCCTGAGACCTCCCCTTATAATGTATTATTTATTTTATTGATTTATTTCAT
This sequence comes from Tholera decimalis, assembly GCA_943138885.2. Taxonomy (NCBI): domain Eukaryota; kingdom Metazoa; phylum Arthropoda; class Insecta; order Lepidoptera; family Noctuidae; genus Tholera; species Tholera decimalis. Next base: position 33,898,169 of record OW964553.2, read on the forward strand.
GCAACCAATAACGTCTAGTCCTTAGGTCTAGTCATTTTCTTTTTCTTGAGTCGTTTAAGTAACATAAATGTACCCAAAATTTGCATCAAATCTTCTTCAAAATCTTCATCTGACTCATTATTTAATAGATCCATAGCACACGACCATACACGTTCACTGCTGTACAGAGCCTGTATTCAGAAATTGCGAGCGTATCGTGGCATCACGTGTTGATAATGTGCACGGAGCCTAAGGCACAGAGCACATGGGGTGTCGACACATTGTGTCGCGTCACGTTTCTAAAGTGTGTTTCCACCTTTAGCCTGGTCTGTCAGGAATTAATCTTAAAAAAAAAAAAATATTACAGACCTGGCTGTATGGGCTTGACTCTTTGCCTGTCCTAACGGACGAAGGGAAAAAAAAAAAAAAATCTTAAAAAAAATGGCAATGTGTCAACTGTCATTTAATCCCTAACGTAACGTCAAAAAAGGCGCGAAATATTAGTGATCGATTCAAGATTGTTTTGTGTTCATGAAAACTTGTGCTAAGTAAAACACAATGGATTTGAATATAAGAAGAAAATCCACTAAAGTACCACTAACGGGAAGTCTTGTAGAAACCTATCCCCATGATCTTCAAATGTACAAGATCCCACCTATTGAAGACATAACTCTTCATGAGTTCGAAAATTTAGCCTTAGAAAGAGTGTCTTTATTGAGAAGTTTAGCCACAGCAACTACTCTCAAAGGACTTCGAATGTATTCAGAGGAATGGACAGACTACGTGGTGGGTGAACTTAGAACGCAAGGCTTAAAATATTATGTAAAGCTATGTGAAAAATCGTCTTGTGGCACTACTGAAGCTGACTTGCAAGCGAGACGCAAAGATCATATTGCACACTTTATTCTCCGGCTATCGTACTGCAGAACTGAAGAGTTGCGTCGTTGGTTCATCGCCAGAGAATTGGAACTGTTTAAAATGAGGTTTGCTACCATGAGAGGTGAAGCTGTTGAAACATTTTTCAAACTGAACAATCTTTGCTATACTAACATAACTGATGAGGAAAAAAGTGAAATTATGCACTATCTGAGAGAATCAACCCCTCATCCAAATATAGAAAATATGAAATTCTACAAAGTGAAGTTCTATGAAGTTTTAGATCTGGTTAAAATGAGAAAAGTGTATCTTAATGGTGGTTATGCTTACATTTCACATAAAGATTTCATATCTGTGCTATCAGCTCAGTATAGAACACAGCTGAAGCAAAGCTTGGCTGTTGCTTGTCATCATTTGGGTGAGATTGAACAGGATGAGAGACTTGTCTCATTACTGAAGGGATTACATCAATCATATTCTGGTAATGACTACAGCAGTGCTAAAGCTGTTATACCCATTGAGACTCTAGACTCCTTAGCTGTGAAATCATTCCCATTGTGTATGCGACAACTTCACGAGCAACTCAGAGTAGCTCACCATCTAAAACATGGTGGCAGACTTCAATATGGATTATTCCTAAAAGGAATTGGAGTAACATTGGAAGATTCTCTAAGATTCTGGAGAGAAGAGTTCACTAAAATAATGGACTTGGATAAATTTGAGAAACAGTATGCTTATAATGTAAGATATAACTATGGTAAAGAGGGTAGTAAGAAGAACTATGCTCCATTTAGTTGTTTGAAGATTATCAATACTGTGGTTGGGCCAGGAGACTGCCACGGTTGCCCATTTAAACATTGTGATGTTGGTATTCTTAAGAACAGACTTCAAGGTTATGGTTTTGATGGTCAAGGTATATAATTATAAAAGTATACATTAATTATGTATTTGTATTTTCTTTGAGTTTATCCAAGTAAACTCAAAGAAAATACAAATACATAATGCTCATGTTATTTTTGTTTCAGCAACTGGTGAAATAATAGACATTACAAAGAAAGGACATTTCCAAGTAGCCTGCAGCAAATACTTTGATGCTGTACATCATTCTGACCTAGGATTAGGTATCAACCATCCTAACCAGTACTTTGAAGAGTGCCAGAAAATTGCTAAAGGAGATGTCAAAGTAGAAATGAAGAAAGAAGTTAAGTCTACATCAGTAAAGAAGGAGATGGTAAATGAAATAGATGAAATGGATTTTGATGAGTTCATGTAAATCAATCAACTCTGTATTGTTGATACAGTTAATGTATAAATAGCTTTAAGCTACTACTTATGGAAAATATGATAAAACAGTTCTTCTCTTCTGTATACATGAATAATAAATACAAAATTATAGATTTTCAAAGATCTTTATTGATTTTAATTATATATTATAATAACTATTTCTTTTTAACATACATGGCTTGTCTAGCCAAATTACCACAATATAAACCACATATAAAAATTAAACCTATAATTGAAATGCCTACAATTAAAAAGTATTTCTTAGATGGTGAAGATGATATCTCATTATACATATCCCCGAAATTCTCTATCACATTCAACTGAAACAAACATTAAACAATTATTTTAATTTTATGATTTTAAATTTATTCATGCATATTTACTAAATAATGTTTTTTGTTATCAAATGGACAGAATCATCAAAATTAACAGTATGTAGCATAGCAGATTTAATTAAAATAATTCATACTGATAAGCACAAACTTTATCAGTTCAAAAGATTTTTGGACCTGGACCACAGAGTGGCATGTGAATGGAGTGCTTATTTATTGAACAACCACAATATAGATGCAAAATATAAATAATTATGTGAAGAAATATTTATGGTATACTTACTGCAGCAACATGCTTATACATCTCTAATCTACTTGAAAGTGCTTTTTGACATTCAGCCTCTAATTTTCTATTGCTATCATTCAATATTATCTTCAGACATTTTAAACCTGAAAGAATAAAGTAAATAGATTATTCATTTAATATTAGCACAAAATATTCAGATTACTTTGGTCATTTCCGACTTACGCCTGCCAGCACCATGGTCCAGATCTTTGCAATATGTCAATAAGTCCATCGCACAAGCCCGCTCCAGTAAAGGATCGGCTTCAATATCCACTTCAGTTTCTTCTATGATTTGCGCAACCTCACGCGCACACTCGGCAGAGACGATTTTATGATTTAAGAGAGCATTTTTCAGGCATTCTTCTACCTGTGGAAGAAATAGATATTTCGAGTTTAAAACCTTAATTATGCTGATTTATAATAATACTACCTTTTTTATGTGACTCCGTTCGCTTTCGCTCCCGGCCTTAATTCGGACCATGGTGCGGAGCAAGGGAATGGGTTGCAGCCGCCTCGTTCTGCGAAGCAGTCACGCTAGCGAAGGAGGAGGCTGAATGCGTGAGGGAGAGACAGTTATCTTTCTTAAGCCCCAGCCGCCGCGAAAGTCGCCCCGGGCGTCGGGGATCACGAGCTGATCTCCGGCCACCGTAGACGCGGGTCTGCGGACGGCGAGCAGGGGTAGCTCACCGTCCAGTAAGGACCAGACACGATTCTGTGGCGTACTTAAAATTAGATTTTTGTTTATATGACAATATTATACTATACCTGTCCATCAGAATTCGTAATATCGTTGGGTACAGCACAAATCGTCTGTATTTCAGCTTTGCATAATTTACCAAGCAAAGGGTCAAGACGATAGTTCAAAGCTTGCTCTTTTAAAACATTTGCCAGTTCATTCTCACAATCTTTAGTTAATTTTGATTCTCTAAACTTCTCCTTCAAACAGTATAACATTTTACCTTGAAGTTCCATATCTTGTGGTTCTTTTGCTGGAAAGGAAGACATAAATAAACTTGTGATTTAGTAAACAGGTTGTAAGGTGGTGATGAATGAAGTGAAGTATCACAAGGTCTTTATTTGCTGAAAAAATAGGCAATTCAGATAATTTGAGGAAACTTGCACTTGACTGTCCATTTACTAATGATTCCGTGTTAATAAATTTGGCTCTGGTGTATAATCAGTCCTAATTAACTACACTATACACAAACCTAAATATTTATATTATCTATTACAGAGTTTGTAAACATGTCTACCTAATTTAAAAATGGATTTAATACCAATTACATCTGAACAATATTTTGCAATATCCGTTTTGCAAGCATCCTGTAAATTGTTATTGAACCGGTAATCCATATTTTGTTCTATCATCCTATTAACAATAACCAATTTGCAGTTTTCATCAAAATGTAGTTCTTGGCGATGAATCTGAAATAATGAAAACCATATGATTAGAAGAAATTATTTGATGATTCAATAGAAACAAAGTGTATGAAAATAATAGATACCTTCAAACAATCAAGAATTTTAGATGCATCTGTGTTATGGCAATACAAGTCTATCATATCATTACAACTCGTAATTAAATGATAGTCAACAGCATTGTCAGCAAACTCCTGTTTCCTAACAACAAATATGGCCTTTCTACACTCATCTGATAACTTTCCTTTAGCTGTTTGCAAACATTCCAATGCAGCGGACTCTCCATGTGGCACACTGGCACAGTATATTTGTAAATCATTCTTACAAGCTTGTTTTAATTCAGGATCTAAATCAATATTTTCCTTTTGTTGAAATAGCTGTTGTCTCAACTGCTGGCGACAATCCTTGAATATTGTATGCTTCTTCTTTGTTAATGTATCATTTCTTACAATTTCACTGAGACAAGTGACTACCTGACTTTTAGTTTGTGCCTTGGGACAAAACCTAACAACATATGACTTGCAAGCATTCTTGAATTTTCTGGTAAATCTATAGTTTTTTAGTGATATCAGTTGCTCATGTTCTATGGCAGCTCTACAGTTAACATTAGCTTTAATTTCAGGGTCGTTTTTATGGCTTATCAAACATTCCATGACATCATCCTCCTCCTTCTTACTTTTCATTTCAGATGAACACAGCCTCTCAATGGGAATCCTACAGTTTATGTTCACAATGGCATTCAATTCAATATGGCCACTTTGAGTTTCTGTGAAATTTGTAACAATTTCCCTACATTTTGGTCCTAGTTCTTTTATTTTATTCTGTAAGCATGATATTTCTTCTCCTTTTCCAGTATTTTCAAAACATAAATTAATTAAATCGTCCATGCAATAATCTTCAATTTCTGGCATCATATCCACACTAACTGCTCTCTGTCTCATTACTCTTCTCACTTGCGATTCACATCCAGGTTTTAGCTTTCCTCTGAGATCAGGATTATAGGCATAGTTGTACAAGCATGGTAATACAAGGGGGTCTTTTTCATTCTGGTGTTCACTGGCATCTGCCCACTGGAGTTTTGCTTTACATATTGTAACAGCATCATATTTGCATGCCTTGTATAACTGGGGATCCAATTTAAAATCTCTGGATATAAAATATTGAATTTGCAATAAAGCAGCTTCACAATCAGTAGTCATTAGATTAGTTCCAAGTTTTTCCATTAAACATGACATGACTCTGCCATTTCCGTAACTTACTTCTCTACAGGCTCTGTCCACAACTGGTTTACAGGCCCTCCGTAGAATTGGATCTACTCTCCAATCTTCCCCTGGATCAGCTTCTTGAACTAGAGTTTCTAAAGATTTTTGACATGCTATGCTGATTCTCTTTTCTTTCCGTTTTCTTGGTCTTGCATGTTCCATAAGGCAGTGAATTGTTCTACCTCCAGCTTCAATACCTTTACATAGTGTTGTAATATCATTGGCACAGTTCTGCATTAATTCTGGTGATAGCCTATAGTCATCCATTAGCATCTTTCTATGATCAATCATCTCAGCTGTGCATTCTGGGCTTAGTTTTGTGCTTTCATTGCGGGATACATTTTCCAAGCATAATAAAATTTGTGCAAGTCTAACATCTTTATCATCTACAACACCTTTTCGGCAGTGATATTTTCTAATATCTTCTTTACAAGACTTCACTAACCCTTTACTCATTCTATAGTTCATAACAATATTTCTTTGGTCATAGAACAGTTGATCTTGGCACTTCTTTCTCATTCCTGTAATGAAAAACAGACACCAAATGAGAATTGATTGCTAAGTCTTACTAATCTTACTTAATACTAATATAATAAATGTGAAAGTTTGTGAGACGCAAAAACTACGGAATGGATCGGAATGAAATTTGGCAAGTAAATAGTTTACATCCTCGAATAACACATAGGCTACTTATTATCCCAGAATTCCCACAGGAATACACTCCCACGCGAATGAAGTCATGGGCAGAAGCTAGTTAAATCTATACTAATATTATAAAGCTGAAGAGTTTGTTTGTTTGTTTGCTTGAACGCGCTAATCTCAGGAACTACCGTTCTGATTTGAAAAATTCTTTCAGTGTTAGATAGCCCATTTATCGAGGAAGGCTATAGGCTATATATCATCACGCTAACACCAATAGGAGCGGAGCAGTAATGAAGAATGTTTCAAAATCGGGGGATTTTTTTTTCCACGGGGACGAAGTCGCGGGCGGAAGCTAGTTATAAATACATCCTTATGATAAATTAACTTTTAATTAGTAAAAGATTAAATGTATGATAGCAGTGTTATATTCTAAATGTAAATAAATAAATGGTGTTTTACTTGTTATCAGTAAACCACATTTTATATTATTAAAAAAATATTCACCATTTTCATACTTATGTCTCAAAAGACACTTGTACATCAGCCAGGAGCCTGGCACTTCATCAGGGCAGAAATTCTTCTGATCCAAGTTACATGCAGCAAATATTAATTTGTCTAATTGCAAAGTATCATACTTCATTTCTTCAAGAACCGTCATCTCAGCCTGACACTCAGGTCTTGGGTGAATATCTCTGCCTTGTAAGCAGCTTAAAGTTTGCTTTTGAGATAGACTTCGTTGATCAAATGGAATTCGACCACAAGTATGAGCTTCAATGTCATCATAACAGTTTTTCAAGAAATTTCCAATGATCTGCCAGTCATTGAAAACCAGAGATTCTAGTTTATTTATCATTCTCCAACATTTTTTATCTCTTACACTTGATTTTTTTTTTAGCACACAATCTATCATATATTCGTTTGGGCTCAGGCAATTTAATATAATAGGCTCATCCAGACATGGTTCCTTTAGTTTATATTCCACATAATCATTGCCTAACAGCTCTGCTTGGTGACTCCATAGCTTGTGTTGGCAGAGTAATATAATTTGAGTTTTGTTGTATGACGCATTTAGTGCACAAGACAGGACCGCGAGATCATCATCCAAGTGCGAACACAGCTTATGATACAAAGCACATCCAGATATATCTAGAGTATATCTATCACTGGGTCGATTTATTATGTTACCCAAAACTTGTGCGTCTCGGACGAATATTATTAAACATGCTGTTAGAATTCCTGCAGTCGTTGTTACTATGTTATTTAGCATTTCGCAGCCGGCTTTCGAGGTTTTATAAAAGAATATTCAGCAATTTTGCTCAAACATAATTTCAATCCATTGTACGGATGACTTACGTGTAACTTAACTTATCATCACTAATACATTAAAAATGTATTACTAGATTTTTACAAATCTACGGAATCCCATAAAATCACTAGAGAAACTATAAATAAGCACTGTAAAACTTGTGTAGGGAAAATTAGTTGAAAAGAACGATTGCGTTCATTACGTCCAGTACGTCGAACGAATGACAGAATGAGTGACAGAGTGAGTGATGTCAGTGATGTCATATAGCTAGAGGTGGGCGTTTAAACGAAAAGCATATTATATAAAATAAGCAAATAAGCGGCCAAGTTTGTAAGGCTTTCAACGTTATCTACTTATTCTACTTTTTGTTAAAATTAAAACGCAATCACATTTTGTTGGTTTCATTCCATAATTTTCATTTTCATTCATTCCATAACGTAAGTAAGAACGTGCTCAAATGAATTACGCAACAACTGATAGATAGCGCCTGATTAAATTTTAATAGATAGCTAAACAATTAATATGCGAAAATCAACCTTAAGGGTCGTTCTCAAAAAACTGGTACTGCTCAAAATAAATTTAGCAATTTAGGAAAATGTATTATTTATTGAGTTTTTTAATAAAACTACATTCAGGGTATTTCTCTAATGTTAAATTGTTTAAAGGGAATAAAAAATACATAAATAGGCAAAATACAGCTACTCCTAATTCTTCCAAAAAAAAAAATTCTTACACGTTAAAGAGATGTCGTACAGGTTAATCAGAAAAGTTTTCAGATTAAAGAGAATCAAAGAGGTAAATAAAAAGAAAAGCAATTTAACCATGCAAAATCAGCTTTTATTATTATTAAATGCAAACAATAACAGTTACATTAAAAAAGATCGGCTTAACAATTAAGAAAACATAAAAACATCTCACCTCGATGTCGTCAATCTAAAAACATTTCTGTTGATATATTTAGAGAAATACAATTTCAAAACTTGATCTCTAAGAAATAAAGTCTGGCAAACGAATGTAGACACTCGAATTATTTGCAAACTTTTTCTATTCTATTCTATTTTTTGTTAATGGCAAGTGGAGCCGATGTCGACTATTCTGCCAATGTCTAAAGTAAATTGGAAAAGCAAGTGTGTATGATTAGAGACAAAATGGAATTAGAAGAGATAAAAAACAAAAGGTAAACTCAGAACAGGAACGGTAGTCACTGTTTCTTCAATTGGTACGGTTGAACTTGTTGGGTTAGTACAGGACTGAAACAAACAAAGAATAAAAATACATAAATATTATAGTTGTTAAACGATTACATAATATTATACCTCAACCATACAGACAATGTTTGGTACTCCGGCTCACAGTTTTATATTGTTGTGACGGATGAAACTCATCAGCGCCACAAGCAGTTCTGGTGAAGGAAATGTTAGAAGGGAAGAGAAGTTAATGGGAAGAGGGATCTTGAATTTCAGGAGACGGTTATACAAATCTGAAGATGGAACGATATTTGGGCAATTAAAAAATATGTGATCCAGTGTGCCTTCTTCCAGGCCGCATTCGCATAGAGATGAGTCCCGAACACGGATTTTTTCCAGGAATAAAGGAGTGCAACAAAAACCCAAGCGGATTCTACAGACGACGGAGATAATGGATTTCGACGCCTTTTTGTATGTGTAGAACCAAGGTTTCGGCTTGATATATGGTTGCACAGCATAAAAGAATTTGACTTTTTTCTTCCCAGTCGTGTTCCACTAGTGTTGCCAGGAACTATAAAGGTTCAAGACGTTTGGTATGTCCCAGCCATAAATAAAAAATTGTTTTCAGTTTTGGCACTACACGATAAAATTCCGAACAGCGTATTCTCATCGACGACAAAAGAATGCACCGTCTATGTCAACGGAGAAGCACACTTAATAGGAAGACGGCAAAAGCAAGGTGGCTTATATCGCCTAGACGTGCGCAATGTACCGCCGGCAAGACCAATCGAAGTCTATGCGACATCTGCAACGATGCAGTTATACCATGAGAGACTTGTACATCAGAATAAGAGGCATGTGAAAGCTACGGTTAAACGTGAACTGGGCCTAGATCTACCTCTCGATAAGGACTCTTGTAAAGGCTGCTTATATGGGAAAGCCCATAGACTTAAATTCGGTACGAGGGCTAGAGCAACAGTGCCAGGAGAGCTCGTACATACCGACGTTTGTGGACCATTTCAACCAAGTTTTTCGATTTTGAAATATTATGTTTTGTTTAAGGATGATTTCACCGGGTACCGTATGGTATATTTTTTGAGACAGAAATCTGAAGTGAAGGATAAACTCGCCCTCATGATTAATCAGACTAAAGTCGTAGGACATACCATAAAATGCCTTTTGAGTGACAACGGCGGCGAGTTTGACAACCAGGCAGTTCGGCAAATCCTAGACTCACACGGAATTCAGCAACGGCTAGTTGCGCCATACACACCAGAGCAGAATGGAGTCAGCGAGCGTGAGAACCGGACGCTTGTGGAGACGGCCCGATCGCTGATGTATGCGCATGAACCCATGCCGCAACAACTGTGGGCTGAACTAATCAACACTGCTGCATATGTCCTAAACAGAACAGGTCCAACAAACAAAGACAAGTCTCCTTACGAACTTTGGTATGGAAAGAGGCCGATCATCAAACACCTTCGTGTTATAGGATGCACAGCCTACGTCCATATCCCGAAGCAAAAGAGGAAGAAGCTTGACAAGAAAGCGATTAGGGGCAGACTGATTGGATACGATGAAGATTGTTACCGTATTTGGATCACTGACGGCAAGAAAAACATTCTTATTCGTTCGCGCGATGTAATTTTCGACGAGAAGCCACTACCAATTGCAACTACTGAACCGAGTTGTGTAGAGACCGACACAAACACGAGGGAGTACAAGTTGCTATTGCCGATGGACGACGCCATTGACAAGGGAACGGCTAACCAAGAATTACATGAGGATCCATTAACAATTCCATCCGAGGGAGACCCTGAACAAGCAGTACTACCGAACGATAGTGAACGTGTTCTCGAGGGAGACCCTGAAGATACAGTCTCAAATGACCCTGAACGTGTTCTCGAGGGAGATGACCTGGAACAAGTCCGAGGCGAAGATAACACCGTTCATGAGTCTGATGTAGATGATGAAGTGTTTCATGATGCTGTTCCACCGCCACGCTACGATCTCCGCGATCGAAGTCAGTTGAGATGTCCTAAGAGATGTGATGACTATGTATGCGTAACCGAATCATTTCCCGATGATTATAAAGACGCCATGAATCGAGAGGATCGAGACAACTGGCTGCAAGCCATGGACAGTGAAATGAAGTCTCTGAGGGAGCTGAATGTATGGACGCCATGCGACTTACCTAAGGGCAGGAAGGCTCTGCCATGCAAGTGGGTTCTAAGAATTAAGAGCAACCCAGACGGCAGCATAGATAAGTACAAAGCTCGGCTAGTAGTTAAGGGATTCAAACAGCGGAAAGGCCTTGACTATGAACAAACGTTTAGTCCCGTTGCGAGGCTCGCTACAATACGAGCACTTCTAAGCGTCAGTGCCCAGGAAAGATTACACCTCGTACAGTTTGATGTCGCAACTGCGTTCCTGAATGGTACATTGACAGAAGAAATCTACATGCAGCAACCGGAGGGATATAATGATAATTTATCAAAAGTATATCTCCTGAATCGTAGCCTTTACGGGTTAAAACAAGCACCAAGGTGCTGGAACTCTTGTTTTGAAGGTATGTTACTTGATATGAACTTCGAGCAGAGTGAGGCTGATTTCTGCTTGTTTACAAAGAAAATCGAAAATAAGAAGATACTTATTACTCTATACGTAGATGACGGTTTGGTCGCTGCAACTGATGCAGAACTGGCGAACAGCTTTCTGGACGATCTCAGAAAAAAACTGAAAATCACCACCAAACCTGTCTCTTACTACCTGGGTCTTGAAATTAGAAAAGCAGTGGATGGTTCCATAACTATTAAGCAAGAATCCTAAACTAAGAAGATTCTGCAACGTTCTGGGATGGCTGATTGCAATCCAGTCTCAACTCCAATCGAGAAAGAAGGTGTTCAACCAGGGAAAGCTTGCAAACAGGAAAATATGTTTCCTTATAGAGAAGCTGTCGGCGCTCTCGCGTATTTAATGGTGGGCACTCGCCCTGATATAGCATACGCTGTAGGCGTAGTTTCCCGAAAACTGGAGAACCCTACAAAGGACGACTGGAATAAAGTCAAACGAATATTTCGGTACTTAAAAGGGACTACTAACGTTGGGATTACGTACAGCAATGCACCTAAGCATCTTTTAGGTTATAGTGACGCTGATCATGGAGGAGACGCTACCACCGGTCGGTCAACAACAGGCGTAGTTTGCTTATACGCTGGCGCAGCTGTATCGTGGCTCAGTCAGCGACAGGCTACAGTTGCCATATCGACCACAGAAGCCGAAATCGTCGATGCTAGCGAAGCTGCGCGGGAATTGGTTTGGCTTCAGCGGATTTTCAAGAAGTTAACGGGTCTAGATGAGATACCTACACTTAAAGTGGATAACGAAGCCGCAATCAGATTAGCGCATAATCCGGAGTTCCACAAGAAGACGAAACACATTCATGTTAGGCATTTCTTTGTGAGAGAGATGGTGCAAAGTAACACGCTGAATGTCATCTGTAGACCAATTGGCTGATGTACTAACAAAACCCGTTCCGCGACCTCGGCTGACAGATCTACGCTTAAGGCTTGGGTTGAAACTTCTGTCATCAATGCAATAGAATTAGGGAAAGTGTTGAGTAAAGACTCCTTCAGTGTGTTTAGTCGTGACCATTGACAATAGTCTTTACGAACCAAAATTGAAAAAGATTGATTGACAGTAAAAACAAGTGTAGTCATAGGCGTAGGAAGGGGGGGAGCCGGGTGGGCCGTGCCCACCCTAGAATGGTCTGGTGCCCACCCGAGAATTTTTACTAACAAACAATAATGGCTGAAAAAATTAAAAATCTGGCCAAGTGCGAGTCGGACTCACTCATGCAAGGTTCCGTTATACGCAAGCGCGGATCCACCGTTGTGGGCATGATGGGCATGCCCACAACCCTAATAGACTTGTGACGTCACACTTTCACGGTCTATTGAGATCGAAAGGCTGATAATCCTTAAAAAAACCGGCCATGCACGTATCGGCTCACGCGCAGTGTAAAGTTCCGTAGTTTACTACAACGCCAAGTACGAGTCTATTAGCGAATTAAGTCTCTCCTGGTGCTTCTCACTAGCTGGTCATCGTTACTTACGACTCCTGAGACAGCATCAAGATAGGTATCTATTACTACTAGTCTAGTGTGCCTATATTGTCTTACTGGCTACTAGAAACGAAGGAAAAACAATACCTATTTTCGTCCCTATTTCCAGATCATTTGGGGTTGGGTCTCCTCACTTTCCTGCGCCAGAACAGTCTGTCTTAGGTTGTCGTTTCAGGCAATTGGGATTTCTCGAGGTCTCTGTTTATCTGTGACCACTAGGTCAACGGTGGGCGGCCTCCCCCTGCCACGTTTTTGTTCCGGGAGTTTTAGGGCAATATTTCCAACGTCGTCCTCTGGCGTCTTTTGAAATGACCGATCCAGCGTAGTCGATTCTCCGTTATTTTGTCAGCGATGGTGCGACTTTGAAACTGTCTCGTATTATACACTCGTTTCGTATTTTAACGTGACTAGTTACACCTCCCGCCCACCTAAGCATCTTCATTTCGTTGGTATGTACTTTTTATTTTATGCGTCTTTTTGACTGTCTAGCATTCGGTACCGTAGAGTAACGCCGGGCGCACTGCCGTCATGAATACTTTCCCCTTGGTTTTTATTGGGATACGGGGATCACAAAACAAAGGTTAGTGAGCCACCTCAGCTATGCGGCGCTGACTCTGTGAGTGACGTCAGCATCTACGTTTGCATCTCTTGTTAACATAGGAGCCTAGACATTTAAATTGGTTTACTGTGGGTATGGGTGTCGTACCAAATGTGAATAGTCTCTGGAGTAGTGTTTGCGCTGAAAGGATATTTTAGATACTCAGTTTTACTTCTGATAAGTCTCAGGCTGTACTTTTCCAGGGTTTGCTTCCATATGTTCGTCGTTCCTGCAGATGTAGGTCCTTGTGGTTAATTCTATATTTTCCGTCTTGATTCTAACTACCTGTATAGCATCCGTGGTTGACTTGGATGCTGTGAAGTCAAACTGGTTTGGGGATATTACACAGATCTTGTCGAGACGGTTGTTTATGATTCGTTCTCATATTTTGAGTGTGTAAGCGGTCTATTTTATACTTTTATAGTTTTCGCACTGCGCAGCATCGCCCTTGTTTTTGTAGAACGGCAGTAGATAGCTCGGGTGCCAAGATTCTAGAATACGATTTGTAATTATGACGATATTTCATAACTTTGCTAACCAAGCTTCAGTTACTGGGTCTAGTCTTTCCCGTCTGGACCTATGGCTTTGCGGCTTTTCATTTTACTCATCTCGTCCTCATTTATAGTTGGTATGGCTTTTTATTTTACTCATCTCGTTCTCATTTATAGTTGGTATTGGACCATGTGTGAGTGCACATGGCGGTGAATCTTCGTTTGGAAATTCTTCCTTTTTAGCATTTTTAGCACTCTTCACTTTCGTAGATCGTTTGATTGCTTTTGGTGACCTCTTGCATGCTATACATCTTTTGCATCCTGCTTAGCCACTTTATGTCGGTCCTTATCTTCCTCTAATATAGAACTCTGCTGCTGTTCTTAAAAATATCTTTTTATTCACAGAGGTCTCTTTGATTCTGACATTTGGAGACTCCTAGGATCCCTGCCGCTTTTGTCTTGTACCAGGTTTCAAACTTAGACCAGATATCATTTGTGTTGTCATAACTTACTTCCAAATCGGTCTCCAGATAATCTTTTATCACGCTCATTAGTGTCTCCCCTGGACCATCCAGCTATCTCCACTTAGTTTTTGGTGTTCTATCTACCATAATTTTTGGAGGTTTTGGCAGCTCGTACACAGACACGAGTATGCGAAGGTGTGATGTAAGTTCATCACCAGGTATTACTTTACAGTCTTTAAACTTTCGTTTGACGGTCTTGTCAGACATGATAAAGTCTATCTTATATTACGACTTGATTGTGACGCTCTACCCGCACATTAATAAGTGATTAAGTGTTCTGGTTTCTTTTGAAATTCGTGTTTATTAGTGTAAGTGCGTCTTTCTGCAAATTCTAGTAGGTATTTCTTCTCGTTGTTTGTTTAACTCGCCCATCCCAAACCCACCATGTACATTATCTCCTGTGATATCCCTGGTATGCCCACGTGTCCATTCAGGTCTCCCCCCCTATAAATAATCTTGTATTCATTTGCTGGAATGCTCTGGATGAGGTCGTACATGTCTTCCCAGAATTGTGCCTTTTCTATTTCTGTGCATCCTGTTTGAAGTGTATAGGCTGATATGATATTGGTTATTTGTAGATCATCTAGAGCATGTTTAACGAAAATGGTTACTTCCATTCCTAAGGCCAAAGTCCTGATGCGCGTAAAAAAGGAAATACCTATGGAAATACAAATTCAAAAGTCGAGTCGAGCGAGTTTGTACTCCAACTCGCACTTGACCGGTTTTCGGGTGGTTGTGCCCACAACCTTTTTTGAGGGCTGGATCCGCCCCTGGTTATACGATACAAGTTAAATTAATTTATGTGAAAATTATCATTTCGTACGTTGAGAGTTGACGCAACTTTGATAAGCGATCATCGCTTCTACTACTGGGGGCCAGGCCCCCCCTGGGAAATATCTCTACATACGCCAATGAGTGTAGTGTGTTGTCTGGTGTCAAAGTGAAACTAACGTAATATTCCTGTGCTAAATAGAACTCGATATAAAGTGTTAATAAACTGTAATTCACTGTCTTCTGCACGGTGTAAGGTGTCCCGCTGTATTCCACCAAGTAAGATTAGTTTTTCATAGAGAGAAGGGATTTGAATGTTGACTTTCCTGATTTAATGAAATATAGGATGAAATGTGCTTTTTTTTTAAAACGGCTTCTTAAGTTGGAGATTGTGGATTTGTAACTAATCTTGTCTTTACATAAGTTGCGTATGGCTTTATCACCAACCTCTTCCTTTTTATAGTGGTGCCACAGCAAACTGAAGTTTCTACCTGCCGCTGACATAATTTTGAAGTTTTTACACAAAACAGAAACACTATTCACAATCACTTTAAGTGCCAATCGATATTATTATATTTTTAAGTATTTATTTGGTTATATTTCAATCCACACGCCAAAAATATTAAGTTCAAATCAAAACCATAACACTACAAAACATAAACAATCGCAAAGAATTTCGACCTTGACCGACGACAACACTGTGATTGGTTTGTTGGGATTGTTTTCATACTCTTTCTTTCTTTCTTTTAACTTTCACACAACGCCATCTAGTCCCAAACTAAACAGAGCTTGTGCTATGAGTACTAGACAACTGATAAACATACTTACATATTATAGATAAATTACACCCAGACAAAGAACAAATGATCGTGCTCATCACACAAACATTTGTCTTGGGTGGGAATTGAATCCACGACCTTGAGCATAGCAGTCAGGGCTACTGACCACTAAACCAACAAGCCTTCAAACACTTCATACACTAACTAAATACATAATCATTACGTAAACAACAAATTGCACTTTATTTTCTCGCTTACACGCATAAGTCCGCTTCCAATGCGTCGACGACGCATCGGTATTTGCGGCTTCGCGCCGAAAATCGCCAGTGTTTGGGTGTTTTGTGTGTGTTAAGGATACTTCGGAAGCATTCGTTCCGCATAATACGTAATATGTACTGTGTTATTCACATTCACACTTTCACAGAAATGAATAAAATAATATATAACAGCTAATATTCTTAACCTGTTTGTAGGGTTCCGTAGCCGAATGGCAAAAAACGGTACCCTACATTTGAAACTTGGTAGGTAGATGTATTCTGTAAACCACTTTGATGAACACTAAAGATGAACACGACTCGCTGCTGTACGACTTTAAGTTAAACTTTAACTTTAGTTTAAGGATGTAGGACTAGTTCAAAGCATTTTGGCAAACCCAAAATCGAAGGAAGCAAAAGGACTATGTAGTTTAGTTTAAAGGTGAACGCAGACCTAGCCGCACCGCAGTCTCTGCAGTCCCCGCAGTCATCGCTTTTTGTTAATGGCCTCGCACATCTATCCGCGCCGAGGTCGCTGCAGTCGTTCCCGTCGCCGCACGCATCGCACTTGCAGTGTTGCCAGATTTTTGAAAGCATTATCTGTACCAAAGATTTAAAAAATCTGTATAAAATCTGTATTAGGTAAATTTAAGAAAATCTGTAAAAAAAAATCTGTATTTTGTATTGGTATTTTGCTCTTTTGTGTAATTTTATCTGTAGGTGCTATAATAAGGAATAAGCAAGTAATTGAATTTTTTTTTATTTTTAAATATGCATTGTATTGGACCATAGATAGAAAAGATGTGGTGCACTTGTTTAATTTTTTACCCGACTGTGGCAAAGCAAGGAGAAGGGTTATGTTTTTACCGCGTATGTATTTATGTATGTCCATTCGTTTGTTCCCTCGTAACTGTTAAACCCGTGAACGGATTTTGATAAATGATACGTCGTTGGATTTGTCTTGATGTCGTGAGTGTTATAAGATAGATTAAAATTAAAACAAATTACCACAACGACAACCAGGCGCCATATTGTTAAAAATAAAAAATCGCCAAACTATGTCAAGTGGGGTATCATTAAATAGATCTTTAAAAATAATTTTGAGGTTTCTTTAACTATTTTTCATTTTAACAACCGTTTAGGATATATAACGTTTTAAAACGGAATTAAATACTAAAAAGCTGAAAATAAAAAAAAAATCTTTAAGAAATAAAAAATACCCGACTGCTCAACTAAAATGGAAGAAACAAGCACATTTTTTGACAAACAGGCGGGACCTATCCCATTTTTTTAAACTAAAATTATATTAGGTTCAGTTGGGTCCCACCTGCTTGTCACTTTTTAAAATAAAAATGTGCTGGTTGTTCCATTTCAGTTGAGCAGTCGGGTTTTTTAAATACGTTTTTTACTAGTTCATAATTTCTAGTATTTTATGTTGCGTGTTTTGGTGAAACTAATCGCAGACTCAAAACGTATCCTTCTCGATAGTTCCGGTCACTGACTTACATTTCCTATCACAATTATTCCGGTAGTTACACGAACTAAATAAACGAGAACCACAGATTATTAATACGAGAACAAGTACATAATTTTATTATAAACCGTTGACAGAGATTCTCCGTCCACATTATAAAACTACCATTTGTGCTAATTCTGTATGAAAAAAAATTGGAATGTTGAAAATCTGTATAAGTTTTACTTTAAATTTTTTATCGGTATGACATGTTGAAAATCTGTATGGATACCGCGAAATCTGTATATCTGGCAACACTGCGCACCGTGGATGCGAATGACGTCATCTGCGCCACGTTAGCCGCAGCGTCCGCTGCGTGCTGGTGACGTCATCAGCTGTGGCTTGGGGAGTTCGGTCGTTTCAGGGACTGCGGCGACTGCGGCGCGGGTAGGTGTGCGAGGTTGCATAGAACTTCATATAAAGAATTCGAATGCGAAGACTGCGGCGCGTGCGGTGCGGCTAGGTCTGCGTTCATCTTTAATCGTTCAGCAGTGAGGAGCTTTTATTTTAGTTTTTTAGTGTTGCATTTTATTATTACTTAGCGGATTAATTTTGTTATAAGGTACGATGGGGTTGACATATCCTTATTGGAAAAAAGCCCCAAATTAAAAAAAAATTAAAATATAAAAAAAAGGAGGGCTATAAATATAAAAAAAAAAAAAAATCTATTTGAAAAAATTTATAAATATATAAATTTTTTATGGTTTAAAAAATTTAATTTAAATTTATTTTACATATAAATTTTAGTGTAAATTATAAAGTTCCATACATGGAACTGAATCTGAAAATATTTTTTTTCATGAAACCTATGCGTGTGTGGTATCTATAGACAGGTCTTTAAAATGACTTTGAGGTTTCTAAAACCACTTTTTCATAAAGTTAATCGTTTAAAAGATATACGCTTCCAAAGTGGTAAAATGTGTGTGTGTCCCTCTAACTTCTATAATAATGGAGTGAAAAATCTAAAAACTTTCAACAAAAATTGGTTTAAACGAGATCGGGTTAGCTGTTTTTGAGATACAGCATATTTTCTAAAACCGTAAATATAACTTTGTAATTAATACAAACACTATGAAAAACAAAGTTATTGGGCGTAGTTACTACGGAACCCTTCATGGACGAGTCTCGGCTAATTTTTTCGTAAATGAATAATGTGTAAAGAAGTTGAGTGCGTTAACGAAAATTAACAGCTAATATTTTCAACCTGTTTTTTCGGAAATGAATACCTTGTGTGTAAAAACGTTGAGTGCGTTAACGAAAATTGACAGCTAATATTTTCAACCTCTTTTCAAAAATGAATAATTTGTAAACACGGTAAACGCGTTAACAAAAATTAACAGCTAACATTTTCAACCTGTTTTCGGAAATTAATAATCTGTAAAGACGTTGAACGCGTTGACGAAAATTAACAGCTAATATTTTTAACCTGTTTTCGGAAATGAATAATGTGTAAAGATGTTGAAGGCGTTGACGAAAATTAACAGCTAATATTTTTACCCTGTTCTCGGAAATGAATAATGTGTTAAGACGTTGAGTGCGTTGACGAAAATTAACAGCTAATATTTTCAACCTGTTTTTTCATTGATGAATAACAGTTAACGCGTTGACGAATGAAAAGTCGTAAAAAATACAGTTTATTGATTCAACGCCCACCTCTAATGGCTTAGAGTATAAAAATATATTATTGTAAGGTCTTTGCTCTATGGCCAGTCACTAGCAGTTAGTTGTGGGTCGTTATCGAATTTTTGGCGGACGAAACGCAACCGTTTTTCCGACGACGGAAACGGTTGCAGAAAACGGTCGTCGTTGGAACTGGTTTGATTGTTTGAAAACGGCTCGATAGACGAAACTATCGTCGAGTGAAGTAGTTGCAGTTTCTTGCAACGTACAAAGTACAAACGGTTTCAAGTTGCAAATGTATGAAACGGTTTACTGAATAATACGTTTTATCGGATGACATTATGATTTTTAGCTTAATTTTTCATGGCATAAATGGCATTTAGCTTTTTTATATTAACCCATTCGATGCCACCATTTAAAAAAAAATGTTGACAGGTGCCACCAGTTTTTATTATGTAATATGATTGAAAATAGATTACTTATGGTGTAATTACTAAAAATATTAATAAATATTGTTGATAAATACGAAAAAAAACCAAACGCATATGGTGCGTGGGTGGCACAAGGTGAAAAAAGTTTTTCGAGAGATCCGACAACGCACCTTTGTTAGTATATAGTGGATGGCTTTATGCCCGATTCGAAACATGAACAAAGAATCTAAATTGTTAGAGTTTAGGTACAAAAATAAAAAATCTTGTATTCATTCAAATCAGTCTTTTAATTCTCATTTTTCATAATTATAATATAAGTAGGTATTTTTATAATTATAGTTAGGTGAAAACTATATATTTAATTACAAAAATGTGATGTGCTGCTTTTATCTCTGAAAAATTTTTTTTTATCCAAGTTGCTGGATTTGTAATAATAAAAACATTATATTGATATTAAATAGATTTAAAAACCAACCGTTTGTAACATAGCTCACCTATCTTGTGAATTACTTTCTTTTATATCTTGTAAATTAGTACTTTCGGCAATATTAAGTGACTATTCAATCAAGCGACGACCTCTATTGTTTGCCATAATGCTTGAACAGAAAACTAAAAACCAAGAAAAGATGAAAAATTAAATATTAGTAACTTTACAAAATTCATACCATCTACATTTAAATATAAAACCGTCTAAAATACCATGTGGGCAGGTATGTAATACGTTGACTAGTAAAATATTTCAAGTAATAAAATTTAGTTATAATGGCAGTAGTAGGTAATATCCAGTGACCGATTATTGTCGATTTATAACACCATCCACGAACAAAGTCATTCGTAAATGCCATTGAAAGCACCATTATCGTTGGTATGTTTTGAACTCTAAATAATATCCAAAATATTATCAGTAGACATAAAATAATGTTATTGTAATAATTAAATGACTAAATTTGATTAAATAATCATATTTACTTACTTGTTATCACATAAATTACTGCAAAAACTTGATTGACATTCCGAGCAAAAATCACAAGTACAAAAACGTGTGACATTGTCTATTACTACCGTCACAGTGTTATTATATCAGAAATATAATTTAAATTGAGGTTAATAAAAAAACGGCAACATTTTAGGAAAGGTTTAATTAAAAATAATACCTAAGTAAAACATACTCGAAACGCGTACGGGTGCGTTGCAGACACACAAATAAAAAACACTAAAACGCACACGAGTGTGTTACTGGCATGGAATGGGTTAACTGTCTTTATTGAAATGCGAGCAAAAACTCTTGTGTATTTTCGTGGTGCAGACATTGCGATGGTTTTTAAATTATTATATTTAATATAAGTAGGGTTATGAAATATTATGTTCACTTGAATTGTTACAATTCACTCGTGTAAAAAAACAAAACAAATAATTACCGGTCTCAGTTTTCGAGTGCAAGATTACAATTGATGAACTGACCAAAAAAATTTAAACAAACACACGCTCTCACTGATTCGAATTCCAGGAATTATTCTAATTTATTATGCAAGGCGATTTTGCACCTTAAGTCAACGAAACATAAGCTTTACGAGTTTGACCGTTTTGTCAGGAACGATAGCGCTGTCAAGTGGTTATGAAATATCGACTGTATTACATTGGTAAAAAGTTCACTTTTCATTGAAATAACTGTTTGTGCGAAACGAAACGGAACGACGTCGCGACGAGTGTCAAATAATTCGAAGACTGGTTTGTGAAACGAAGACTGGTTTACCCACGAAGTAAAAACGGTTTCGCCGTTGCAGAACGTAAAACGGTTTCTTGTCACACACGACTATTAGCAGTCACTCATAGATGTAGAATATTTCTACATCTATGCAGTCACTAGTTGGTCGTTCGTAGTTCATATCATTCGTTGTCTCACTCATTTCTATCAAGAACAAGAACGTAAATTCACTTTTTTTTTATGATCCAATAAATATCGCTCTATGATACTGTATAACTTTTATCCGACTTATTATTAATAATAATAATTGTAGTATTTTGGAAACAGTTTGTGTTTACGTGTGAGTTTTCAATATGGAGGAATTTGTGGAAGTAAATCAAATATCGGATTTTATTTCATATCTTCGCAGTGTAAGTACATAATGTCATTTTTTGTTAAAAATATATATTGCGGGAACCTCAAAATAATCTGCTTTAGAATTATTTAAAAATTATTATCGCGCTAAGTGAAAGTGAAATTTGGTGTTTAAAGTTTACTTAATTGTATAAAATGTTCCCATCTGGGCGTTCGGTTACTCGTTGCGTCGCCCTCTCGGTTGGACGCGGCCAACGGCATTCTCAATCGTTACCTGTCTAATTATCATTTTACTATTGTTTAGCCGGTAACAGAGAGCAAAGGTTTCTAACTAAATTACCTACTGCATTAAATCAAACTCCGCTAGAATAACTCAACTGCCTGAGCTTCTAATTTACTTCCCTACAGATGTTTTTACTAGAGGCAACTACTAATTACGATATACCTTTATAGATCTTTAATTATAGACTTAGTGTGTTCCCCAGAATATCCTAATCTAACCTGTACACAAACGGATTGATAAATCTACAACTACAGGAGTCTATTATTTCACCAAAATGGCATTGCAAATATTACTGTGTACCTACTTACCACAAAATGCTAAGTAATTTGAGTAAGTGTGTTTATTTATCAAAGCATTAAAAAAGAAACAGGATTTTTAGAAAGTGTTTAGAGTGAATGAGAAGAGTTTTTTCACAAAAGTTTCTCTCTTTTCTGCTGAACTCTTACC
Source organism: Tholera decimalis (assembly GCA_943138885.2). Lineage (NCBI taxonomy): Eukaryota > Metazoa > Arthropoda > Insecta > Lepidoptera > Noctuidae > Tholera > Tholera decimalis. The sequence continues at coordinate 33,920,635 of OW964553.2, forward strand.
AATATGTTCTCAACTAACTATTTAGGCCTAGGTATTGACTGATCATTTCGTGGTACACTGAATCTATAAAAAAGATCTCAGCATTGGTCACATCTATCAAGGCTAATAAAATGTCTAATCTTAACCCCTCATTTTCACCAAGGTATAATACATGTATTTTACAAATTTGATGCAATATTTTCGTTTCTCATATACATGTATAAAACATGTTGTATACAAAATATGTATGAAACTATATACATGTATAAAACTTGTTGTAAGTATACAAAACTTATATGAAACTTGTTGGTTGAAAACTTCTAGTTGCCTACATGTTTACGATCTCAAGTTTTTGTTGTAGCTAAACTTGTAGAATTCGAGACAAAATAAGTCCGTACTTTTATATTTTCTACTAATAAAAAAAACTGTCGTGACAATGGAAAGAGAAGATGCTGAAGAACTTTACTTCATGTGTACGGTATACTTCTACATGCAAACTGAAGCAAATTCAAGGAAGATCGTGATCATTTTTGAGAAGAAGAGACCAAGAAGAGGCCTACCGTTCAATATTAAATGATTTAAGAATAGAAGACCGAAGTGGATTTAGAAATATTGTTAGGATGACTCCAGTTAATTTCGAGAATTTGCTTCAAAGAGTTGCACCATATAGACATTTTACAGCCCCGTCGTGACTGCTATACTCAAAGTCGTGGGTTCGATTCCCACCCAGGACAAATGTTTGTGTGATGAGTATGATCATTTGTTCTTTGTCTGGGTGTAATTTATCTATAACATGTATGTATTTAGAAATATATATGTATGTTTAACAGTTGTCTAGTACTCATAGCACAAGCTCTGCTTAGTTTGGGACTAGATGGCGTTGTGTGAATTATTATATTTCTAAACAGAATACACATTTTCGAGATGCCATCACTCCAGCAGAGCAATCAGCTGTTTGTCTGAGATATCTAGCTACTGGTGATTCGTATTCTTCTTTAATGTACTTCCATCGGATATCGAATCAATATCAATAAGTTCTAAAGTTTGTTTCTTTGACCACTCCATTCTTCTTCTTTCGTTTTCGCTAAGGAAGAAAAATGCGATCCGTCCAATCTGTTGAAAACTTTATCCAACAAGCATGGATAAAGTTTAAAACTTGTTTCTAATTAGTATTATACAGAAATTGCAATAAAATAAACAATACTTGTCTAAACCACAACTGTATTTTGTAGGTGAGAACGCTATCAATGTATCAGACAAGATCTAACATGTCACAGACTTCAGTGTAAACGCAAATGTGTTTTATACTTGTATAAATACTTGTAGGCTACAAAGTGTAAACGAAATAATGTTTGAGACAGTTTCAATACATGTATAAAACAAATAATTATGTTTTGACAAGTATTCTACAAGTTTTGTATCAAACTTGTATTTAACTTGTTTCTTGGTGAAAACGAGGGGTAACACTGTCAGTAGGTACACATAAAATATAAGGGTTGTTGAAAATAATTAATATAATGAAGTTATTTGTTCTCATTTAAACTGTTGACAATCTCATCAAAATGTTTTTGGTAATTTTTTTATTGGTAATAGGTTTGCGTTTAACCACCATCTCACCTGTGTAAGTGATGTTGTGGTGAACTATAACTTTTGTTAGGTGAAGAATATAGGTGTTCAGCATTGTTTTTAATTTAAAAGTATGACTAGAGAACAAATACATAACCCTCCATAAGTAGTCAGGTAATAAAAACTTTTTTTGCAAAAAACAAAACCGACTTCCATATCAAAACACTCCAAAGCCAAAAATAATTTTAATTTCGGTAGTCGGTGTTATTGGTTTTGTATTTTCTTTTTTTTTCACACCGCCTTCCGAAATTAAAATTATTTTTGGCTTTGGAGTGTTTTGATATGGAAGTCGGTTTTGTTTTTTGCAAAAAAAGTTTTTATTTTCGCGCTTTTTAGTGGGTCAGTGTATTTTCCAAATCGATTCGTAAATGACGGAGTTATGCGCGAACAAAAAACGCAATGCAGACTAAACGAAAAGATCATCAAGGTAAATTATTTTTTTCGACTTTTTTTGATTTTTCAGAAACGGCTCGTCCGATTTCGATAAAATTTTCATGGGACCATTTGGGAAGTATACCCTTTCCAACAAAAAAGAATTTTTCAAATCGGTTGGCAAGCGACGGAGTTATGCGTGGACAAACATAAAAAAAAAAAAAAAAAAAAAAAAAAAAAAATACAAACATCCGAATTGAGAACCTCCTCCTTTTTTAGAAGTCGGTTAATAAAATAATCACAAGCGCAGTCTTAAGAATAAACAGCTCCATAAAATTTACATAATTTTGCTAATGACAATATTATAATAATAATATTGTCATTAGCAAAATTAATTATTTTAATTTATTATTAGTAAAGAATTACCTTTGAATAATTAGCAGTTGTTATTTAAACAGTTACAAAATTATAATTACCTTTGAATAGTTAGCAGAATATTGTAACTCATTGAAATTAATTTTGTACCCTGTAAAACCAAATACAAGGAAAATTTTTGATGAAAATAATGAATTATGTACCTGCCTATTAATTTTAAGTTAGCTAATTATAACTTAATTACTCAACCCATAAGGAATTTCAGAATAGACCCCTACAATTAATAATAATGGCCACTAAACAAAGTGTCTTCCTACTAGTGTAAAATTGTGTCGCTTAACTTCAAACTCGGATAAATCCACTCTAGCCTCTTAGGAGATACTAGCTTTTGCCCGCGACTTCGTCCGCGTGGAATAGTTACTTTGGGCTAACGTTAAATTTAACCCCGATTTTGAAACATTCTTTACCAGCGCTCCGCTCCTATTGGCCTTAGCGTAATTATATATAGCCTATAGCCTTTCTCTATAAATTGACTATTTAATTAAAAAATATTTTTTCAATTCGAACCAGTAGTTCCTGAGATTATCGCGTTCAAACAAACAAACAAACTCTTCAGCCTTAAATTATTAGTATAGATAGCTGTTGCCCGCGACTTCGTCCACGTTTCCGTCGTTTTTAGTAAAAAAAAGTAGCCTATGTCCTTCCTCACAGTTCAGTGATTTTGATGTAACAGACAGATTAACCTTCGTAATTTAGTAGGGAAATATAATATGTCAATCAAATAAAATAAAATATCGCAATACCGAACCGCACAATATCTTATATATATAAAAGAAAGTCGTGTTAGTTACACTATTTATAACTCGAGAACGGCTGAACCGATTTGGCTGAAAATTGGTAGGGAGGTAGCTTAAAACCAGGAGACGGATATAGGATATTTTTTATCCCGGAATTCCCACGGGATCGGGATTTAAGCGGGAAAAACATCCCACGCGAACGAAGAAGAAATGGAGAGTAGGGTAGGGGTAGGGTTGGTGTAGGGTAGGGGTAGGGTAGGGGTAGTGTAGGGGTAGGGGTCGGGTAGGGGTAGAGTAGGGGTAGGGTAGGGGTAGGGAAGGGGTAGGGTAGGGTATGGGTAGGGTAGGGGTAGGGTACAGGTAGTGTAGGGTAGGGGAAGGGATAGGGTAGGGTAGGGTAGGGGTTAGGTAGGGTGAGGGTAAGGGTAGGGTAGGGTAGGGGTAGAGTAGGGTTGGGGTATGTTAGGGGTAGGGTAGGGGTAGGGTAGGGGTATGGTGGGGTAGGGTTAGGGTAGGGGTAGGGTAGGGTTAGGGTGGGAGTAGGGTAGGGGTAGGGTTAGGTTAGGGGTAGGGTAGGGGTAGGGGTAGGGTAGGGTAGGGGTAGGGTATCGGTTGGGTAGGGGTAGGAACCCACGCGAACGAAGTCGTGGCGGGTCAGCTAGTTATTGTTAATAGCTGTGCCCGCGACTCCGTCAGCGTGTAACTCCTTGTGTGTTATTAAGTTAATGTATTGGTAATATTGTTTAGATCACGTTCACATGAGGCTTAAGTACCTATAGAACGAAAATACTTCAGCGCAAAGCTTCCGGGTAAACTATGTTGAAAGTTGACCCGTCCGGCACGTGAACATAAAGATTTCTAGAAATGCTAACCCGGGAAAGAGCGACGTGCAACTGACCATGCGAGAAACAACTGACACCGAGATCTACTCCAGCAACAGGAAAATTCTGCCCTTGAGCCTTATTAATTGTCATTGCATAACACACCGATACTGGGAATTGCGTTCTTTTAAATTGGATTGGAAAATTATTTGGTATTATGGGAATTCTAGGAATAAAGACGGTTATTCCTGCACCGCAACCTGTTAAAATTTGAGCCTCGATTATATTTTGTTGCAACTGGGTTACTTTTAGCCGAGTTCCATTGCAAAGTTGTGGTGGTTTTAAATTTCGGAGCAGAATAATAATCAGAAAGCTTCGAACTGCAAAGCTATCGGGAGTAACACGTGTTATTGTGAGTCAACCATAAAAGATATATATATGCTGTCGTGGGATATTTTTTATATAATTTTAAGGAGAACATTTCCGTCATAAATGATTTCTGTGTAGCTTTAACCATTAAGGTTGCACTCGCGACGGAAGCTTAAAAAATGGAGTAACTTCTCCCGTTTTCCCAACATTTCCCTTCACTGCTCTGCTCCTATTGATTGTAGCGTGATGAAAAGTATACTATAACCAGCTCAGGAGTATGAAAAATAATTGTACCAAGTTTCGTTAAAATCCGTCGAGTAGTTTTTGTTTCTATAACGGTTATACAGACAGACAGACAGACCGACAGACAGACAGACAGACAAAAAATTTACTGATTGCATTTTTGGCATCAGTATCGATCCCTAATCACCCCCTGATAGTTATTTTGTAAATATATTTCATGTACAGAATTAACCTCTCTACAGATTTATTATAAGTATAGATTTACAAAAAAGTGATAATAGTCTTAATTTCATGAATTAAAATGCAGTATTTTGTTATTATGGTAACAGGTATTGAATAAAACGGTCCTGTTTAGTAAATTCAGTATTTAACCCATTCATTCTTTCAAAAATGCAATATTTAGATTGGATTTACCTTCATTTGATATAATGGAACGCAATTTATCTATCTTTGAAAAAACTCAGTGTGGATTTATAGAATTTTGATTTAATAGATCTGGATTTGAAAATATACGATCAGAACTAGGGATCTTCGAGAGTCGATAGTTTTTTGTTAGCTAACTGAATAATACAAACAAAATAAAGAAATGTAGTTTTCAACCGACGACCAAAAGAGGAGGTTATCAATTCGACGCGTATATTTTTTTTTTTTTTTTTTATGTATGATCATCGAGTACTCGAAGACGGCTGAGCCGATTTGGAAAATTCTTTTTTTGTTCGAATGGGTATACTTCGAAATTGGTACCATTATCACCAAAGTCAGGATCTGATGATGGGATCCTGGAGAAATCGAGGGAACTCTTCAAATATTATAGGCACACCTATGGCGTTTTGGGTATTTCTTAAAGTAACTTGTGCAGTTGCTCTCAAAAAGTACCATTTGGGGAAGTGGAACTGATGATGAAGACCACAGATGGCCGCCGAAACTACTCAATAATAAGTATTAAGTGGATTGCGATTCGATTACTTGAATATGGATGTTAAGCACTTTATGCTCGTCACAATGCATATGGTGATGTAGAGCTGATGGTGAAGTACCAGGAGAACTCCTCAACAATGAACGGCCCAGCATTGGGAAAAGCAATATTTTGTAAAAGGTTATAAGTAGTTGACATTTAGGCTCTTGTAACTAGGTAAATTAAAAATCATCCAACTAAAAAGAGTGAAAAAAAAACTTTTTAACAAAAAATTAAACCGACTCCCAAAAAACACTGCAAAGTGAAAAATAACTTTAATTTTGGAAGTCGGTGCCAAAAACGAAAAAACAAAACTAAAGACACCGACTACCGAAATTAAAGTTATTTTTCACTTTGCAGTGTTTTTTGGGAGTCGGTTTAATTTTTTGTTAAAAAGTTTTTTTATTTTACAAAAATAAGAGGTAACCGATTTAAATTATTTTAAACAAAATTCTATATTTCTTCTGAGTCAGTTTCTTCAATTTCTTTTTTGAGCATTGGTCGCCCTATCACATTTTCACTGTTAATCACTTCTTTATAATGTTTTAATTCCACCAACGATGCCCAGTCTTGGTCAAAGTGCGTTTGAGTGCGTGCGTGTGCGTGCATAATCTACGAACTACAATTTGTTTTGCTTCATGAACCTGAATTTGATCAGATTTTGATCCTGTATACCTACACAAATTTGACCGGACAGTTCTAATATGTACCTACTGAATATTATATCCTTACATACTTATTATGTCCAAATTATTCTGTAATAGTACCTACAACAACAAAATAATAATAATCGATAATAGTTAGCACAACATTAGTGCCAGCCCGGGATTCCAAACGACGCTTAGGTATAGGTATTTCAAAACTACCTAATTTTAGCTCTTTCCTCTTTCTTACGGCGAAATTTTATATTAGGCCGCTTGCGGGCTTTGCTTGGTGACACAATTTAAATAGAATTATCCATGGGAATTGGCTAAATAACAAAAAGAAACAATAATAATGCAGGAGGGTACCGTGCTACTATCGCAATGTTTACGTCGACTGACGGCCATTCTGAACAAATGCAATTGGCTGATTGGCTTTCATGGACTTAACTACATTTGAAAAAAACTGTCTCATGGATCTATCTGATTTAGATAAAATATTATGATTTTAACGGTTTATATCTCATGAACCATGCGGATTTATACTCAACTGATATAATTGTTTAAAAACATTTTTTTTTTCCTTTTTTTTATACCAAAATCTTAAAAATGTTCAGAATTGGATTTATCCGAGTTTGAAGTTAAGCGACACAATTGTACTATTATTTCTACAAAAGCCATTATAATATTATTAAAATATTTTCACTTTAAATTATGATAATAGGTAATAGCAATTACATTTGTATTTTGGGTTTATCAGTCTGCAGGCATTATCTTTTAAAAAAGTATGAACACATTGTTAACTATTCTTTGAGATAATAACATAAATTATGAAAAATGTATTAATAAATATTTGATAGTAAAAAGCAATTAGTTGGTATATGTGGAACATTAATTGCATATCTGATACACTTCATATTTGCGTTCCTACAAATTTTAAATAGTTATGAATGATTCACTTAAATGTAAATATTAGTTTGTAAGCCCTGGCTGGGGGCCTTAATTTGAAGGTCACCACAGGATTGTCCGGTTTAGTAGTAATCAGCCTTAGTGTGCTGAACTACGAGTGGCCCTAACCAAAAAAAAAGATTCACTGAAGTATAAATATTAATTTTGCAAATTGATAATAATATCACTATTACAATCATTTAATTTTTAATAAATTTTAATTAGATGAGGCCGACATAATAAAAAATGTATATTAAGACTTGACCAACTAGAATGGCTTTAAAAAAAATTGGTTATAAAAAGTTTGGTCGTTGAATAATACAACATTTTGGCCATTTATCATAAGCACAGTATGTATATAATAATATTCAACGACCAAACTTTTTATAATCCAGATTTCAGTACCTAGCTATGTATTAGCTTTAGTGTATTGATTTGTTGAAACAGTTGATAAAGTATTAATACAATAATAAAACATTGATACATAAGTATTAACAAACTTCATAGAAGGTGGAACATTTTTATTGGTCGTCTATAGTTGTGTCAGAATCTCATGGCGAATGGGGAAATTAAAATTTTTAGTAGGCAGCACTAGGGAAGTGGGATTAAACCATCTTGATATTTTCCTCACTAATAATATCTAATTTTGGATGTAATCATAACATATTAAAACTAGTCCACATGAGCTAAGCTGCATGTAGATCAGCTATCTATAGTATATTCATAATTGAAGCAAAAACTTTGTGCCTCTTTTTACGAAAATTAAACAAATGGAGGAGTATGAAATTCGGCACTGTTTTAATAGGTTTTAATATAGTTTTAATAAGTTTCTCAACTAAGAAGGTATTCAACTGAACAGAATGATAACTTGCATTATCCATGACAGTTAAAGGTTTCGTAACAGCTTTTCTGTGACCCACCTTATTAAGCATATCCTTATTCATATTATGATGATAGTCGGCAGATGTACTTTTCTATCTATACTCCAGGCGACAGTTTGGCATAAACCCATTTTCTCCACCAGGATGAACAATAATTCCTCTCAGCCCAGATGAAACATTTTTGGATGGACCAGCAATTACAACATTTATTTTCTGAACATGAAGCATGTATTTAAGTTTCGTCTTAATTACATATTGTTTATTTTTTTTTTGAGCTTCACGGTTCTTATTTATGCATTCCAAATACTAAAATATTTTTTTTTATATCAAGCCACTCCATCAAAATGGTTCTTTTTGATCTGAATTTAATATATTCAATTCAAGACAATTTTCTTCAATATAAGCCTATCAAAGAAAAATACAATCTGGAATACACGTAACAGGACGAGCAACAAAAGTTTGAATATAGTTTTTATGACTGCTTTCGAGAAAATAAATTAATTGAACTTAAATTCATTCAGTATGTAATAATTTAATTACCGATGGATTTTCCTTCCATATAGTATACAATTATTTTACTTTGTTTCTAATAATATCTAAATCAAAACTGTATAACATTCATATCATGATAATATTGTTGATTTTTAATTTCCACCTTTCCAAAGAATGAGGCGTAGAGAATACACCTTCGATCGATCTTCCTACATCAGTAATACGCCGTATAGTACTATTAGAAACCCCAATACAGCGTGGCGATTCGGACTGATAACAACTTGTAATACCTACCTGCTGTTCAATTTAATGTGTTAATCTAATCGCCACCCTGTATAAGAAAAATATTACGTTCATATTCACGAGAAATAAAGTATCAAAACTAGTCCCTCCTACTAACCTGTCAATGTATGAATGCGTTTTAAAATGTTTGATTGTCGCTTAGTTCCAAAATCTTCTTCACAAATTTTATTGTAAACAATTTTTCTTGTTTGGAACCGCAGTGTTTTTTTTCGACATTATATCAAGAAATATTAGTATTTCCAGAAAATAAACAAAAATTCAAGTGTCGGTGACAGAACATGTACTTTGACTTAACAGAATATCATAGACCATATATCATGATATCATAGACCATTTATATCATAATATCATAGACTATGAAAATCGCTTTTTCTAATTTTTTTTTGTGCCATGAGATTCTAGTAGACCTATAGTTAATTATATTTCGCAAAACAAAGGCTACATAATATATTTGTCAAATACGATTAACGATTTATTTCTAATTCTATACCTCACCGCCTACGCTGCATAATATCGCACCTTTAGAATTACAATGACATAATAGTGCAAATACTATACACTCGAGAAAAATGGATTTGAAACTTTATATTTACTCTTTCTTCAATATCACTTTTTGCGATTATATTTATAGCTAATTAATATTATACAAATAACTGATTATAATACTTTAATATTAGTTAAACATAATGTCTTCGTATTTTAATTACAATTATTAAATACGGAGCACCTACAGGTAAGTCATTGTTCCACTAAAATATATATAAAATTGTAAAAAATAGTGACGAACAATGAATGATATGTCCAAAAAGAAAAATAAATATTTAAAAGTTAGTGTTTAACTTGAAAATGGCGAATGGAAATCATTTTGTTTCGTGTTATAAAGAAAAACGTTAATAACGTTAATTACCTTAGCGTCATTGTAGCACCATGAAGCAATTAACTCGTCCCGCTCCCCGCGAGTAACTGACCAATCAGCCGTTGTTGCTTTCAAGTCTCGCTCAAATTGATGTTGACGGTACTGCCATCTAGCTTTATTTATTGTACAAAAGAGTCAATGTTCCATAAGATAGTTTGTGGCTTTTTACAGCGTTCGTGATACCTAATTTTAACGATATTTTGCATTTGCGTCATTGTAATTCTAAAGGTGCGATATATCCTTAATGCGCCTTTATGCTCACGAAGGAAAAAGGCGCATTGTAGACACGGACAAGTCTAGCAATGACGCGCTATTGCGTTAGCGAAATAGCGTTAGTTCATGTCCACGACCTTTCCTCAAAGGCTCATAAAAAGGTGAAGATAATGTCCGGATTTTTAAAACAGAGTCGGGTATATTCATTACTATAGAGTTCATTGTATGCATTTGCAAATAAGACATTCTACCGAAAATTGCACTAGACACCCGTGGCAAAATCTATGGGCTTACGGTCGTCAATTATAAATGCTAATAATGTTCTGATAACCGCAATAGGTAAATTATTACTTTGGCCATGAACCAGTGCCATCGATGCAGAATGTAGGTACTGTGTGCGTCGAGTATGACGTTCACTCATGATTTCGTGGCCTTGATTGCATCACGGCATTCACGACTTTATCGTGTGAGCTTGAGTATAAGCAATAGGGCTGCAATATACGAGCTTAATTACAATGTAAAGGATTTTGAAATGCCTGACTCGATTCCGCAAAGCTAATTATTTAAATTTAATTTTAGCTCAACGCTTACCTATGTTATTGTGTACGTACGTGATTCAGAATTTATGTTAAACAAATTATGTTATCATTATGCATTGGCGATAACACCATAGCAACTGAAACGGAAATTTTAAACATTTCTGTAACTGGAACGGATTTATTCGGATGGCAGTGAATATTTGAAACAAAAACCAAAACTAAAAAAGTGTTTTGAGACCTCTATTTTAGTTTGGAAAGGCATCGGAATATAGTCCACTCACGCATTATGGGATACGTGGTCATCTCACGCAAAACGTTTACAGAATTGTTCCAACCACGTAAGTACTTGCGACATGTAGGATCGTCCATTTTAAGGGCTTGAAGAGCTAAGAAATACGTACCACAATTGCCTTACTATTTTGGTGGTCCAGACCATGGTGCGGGGTGAGAGGAACGGGAAGCAGTCGCCTCCTTCTGAGAAGAAGTGATGAAAGAGGAGGCAAAATGCCTGAGGAAGAAACAACTCTCTTCCGAACGCCCCAACCGCTGTGGCTGTGGGAGACGTCCCGAGCGTATACGATCGCGAGCCGATCTTTGGCCATAACGTAGGCGCGGGCATGCGGACAACGAACAGGAGGGCTGCACTCGGGCCTTGATCCTCACCGTCTGGTAATGACTCGGCTTGAGTCGACAGCGCATCGTGGTTCAAGTGCGCCTCAAAGAGCATTCAGCACAAATCACGAGGCTTGATAATGCCAGCCAATACCCGAAGCCAACTGAAGAAACAGGGTAGCTTTTTTGTCAGAAGGAATCCGAAACTGAGGAGTTATATGACGATTTTCCCCCCGAAAAAAGGCATTTATGGTTACACTGCTGATCACATAAAATCACATAAATTAACGAAATAATAATGTCAAACTGCCATTGTAAATAGAACACGACATCCGTACGCATTTAACGTCCGACATAAATGCTGCCCACGTAAATCGTACCAATGAACCTAGTCTCGGAGGGAGGTTAATGGCATACAGATACGATAAGATTTGCCTGCGATCGATAGCCATATGCAGCTGTCTATAATAGTTTCACTAAAATAATTGTGAAAGCTAACTGTAAATTGAGCTATACTCCTTTTCTATAAATCGCATGAACCTACCTGACTGCTTTCATTATACAGTATTACCACATTTAAAGAGAGAAGAAGAGATACAAAGGCGTAATTATATCCTTCTTAAGTGCTTCTAAACGTAAACTAAACTCACAATCATCACGAAGGAGGTCTTTAAGCTCAAAACGACGTGTATTTTGGCATACCTGGCGGCAAAGGCTGCTAAATTTCAAGTCAGCCATTTTTTTTATTGGTGTTATTATATCATCTATTTCCTTATCATTGTTTAGCCCAGATTTTATAAGTGCAATATTACTGAATGATAGCACACTGGACTCGATTGTATTGGACATTTATGGTGAACGCAGACCTAGCCGCACCGCACGCGCCGCAGTCTTTGCATTCGAATTCTTTATATGAAGTTCTATGCAACCTCGCACACCTACCCGCGCCGCAGTCGCCGCAGTCCCTGAAACGACCGAACTCCCCTAGCCGCAGCTGATGACGTCACCCGCACGCAGCGCGGATGACGTCATTCGCATCCACGGCGCGCAGTGTTGCCAGAGTTATAAAGTAGACAGAGAATCTCTGTCAACGGTTTATAATGAAATTACTTATTCTCGTATAAATAATTACTTGCTTATTCCCTACTAGTACTCTCGCGGGGCTTCGCTCCCGTGGATTCTATCACGGTAAAAACATAACTCTCCTTTTTTGCAGTCGGGTAAAAAGTAGCCTATAACCTTCCTCAAGCTTCAAGCTACTTCCATACCAAATTTCATCCAAATCCACCCAGTACTTTCGAAGATTAGCGCGTTCAAGCAAACAAACAAACAAACAAACTAACAAACTTTTCCGCTTTATAATATTAGTATAGATTATAGCACCTACAGATAAAATTACACAAAAGAGCAAAATACCAATACCAAATACAGATTATATACAGATTTTTTAAATCTTCGGATAGATAATGCTTTCAAAAATCTGGCAACACTGACGGGAACGACTGCAGCGACTGCGGCGCGGATAGATGTGCGAGGCCATTAACAATAAAAACTTTTTACCAAAAAATTAAACCGACTCCCAAAAAACACTGCAAAGTGAAAAATAACTTTAATTTCGGTAGTCGGTGTCTTTAGTTTTGTATTTTCGTTTTTGGCACCGACTTCCGAAATTAAAGTTATTTTTCACTTTGCAGTGTTTTTTGGGAGTCGGTTTAATTTTTTGGTAAAAAGTTTTTATTTCACTCTTTTTAGTTGGTATATTTTTAATTTACCTAGTTACAAGAGCCTAATTATCAACTACTTATAACCTTTTACAAAATATTGCTTTTCCCAATGCTGGGCCGTTAATTGTTGAGGAGTTCTCCTGGTACTTCACCATCAGCTCTACATCACCATATGCATTGTGACGAGCATAAAGTGCGTAACATCCGTATTCAAGTAATCGAATCGCAATCCACTCAATACTTATTATTGAGTAGTTTCGGCGGCCATCTGTGGTCTTCATCATCAGTTCCACTTCCTCAAATGGTACTTTTTGAGAGCAACTGCTCAAGTTACTATAATAAATACCCAAAACGACATAGGTGTGCCTATAATATTTGAAGAGTTCCCTCGATTTCTCCAGGATCCCATCATCAGATCCTGACGTTTATGAAAATGGGACCAATATCGAAGTATACCCTTTCAATCAAAAAAAGAATTTTCCAAATCGGTTCAGCCGTCTTCGAGTAATCGATGATCATACATTAAAAAAAAAAAAAAAAAAAATATACGCGTCGAATTGATAACCTCCTCTTTTTGTCGTCGGTTGAAAAGCGATGACTGCGGGGACTGTAGAGACTGCGGTGCGGCTAGGTCTGCGTTCACCATTAGAAGATTGTCGATTTAGTAGACGTTTCGGCTGAGTACTTTGTAAAAATGTTTTTTTTTTTTTTACGGATGAGTGTGTTCTTGACCCGGATCACTTCTGATGGTAAGCGATAAATATGTTAGATTTAAATCATCACTCTTTGTCTTTGTTTGTTCCTTGCTTGCTTGTTCCTTCTAGTGTGTTTTGGTACGGAACTCTGTAATAGAAAGATCAATAAACGAGGTGATTCCGCTATTCTATTTGCACCCGGGCACAGCTGGGGCGGTTCGTTGGGCAGGAATAAAACATATTTTTATAAAAGGTATTCTTGAGAAGTGTGAAGCGATAGTGAAAATCCTTTCACTGATTGAAAGCTGTTATCGTTGAGTGAGAGCTATGCTATCGATACATCTAATAATTAAACAGGAAGAACAGGGAAGAACCAAGGTTGAAAGAACAGTAACGAATAAGAAATGGGTGATTAAATGCGAGTAGGTACCTAATAGAACATTAACCTCGTATTTTTACAATTAAATTCTGTTTATTTGTTGGCACACATCTATGAAATTATTGAGCAGATTTTCAAGTGGTTTTCAGTCGTAGACTGTGTATAAGCTCAGGCTTTGCTTTAAAAATTAAAATAGGTTTCAAAAAGATACCTTAAGGAATTTTAAGATATATATTTGCAAGATCCTTCATACCACACGGGCGGGCTGGCAGAAGCAAAGCTAAGCACCTGTATAGCATCTACTTTAGTTGAAAAAAAGTTGGCATTTAGCCTAAACCTCTCTAAATACTTACCCAACCTAGGTGCGAAAATGTTCTTCCTATTGTTTCTGACCTGTTACCATTATCAGAAAGAATAAACAATAACGACCGTCTTGATACGCTTGGTTTCAACACTCGAGTTTAAACAACGTAAAATTCTCTTAGGCAGGTGCTTAAGTACAATTTTATCGATAACGGAGCTTGTGATAAATAATAACTTAAATTTTCTGTAATTGAACCCAGGACCAAATATTCGTAGACAAATTATATCCACCTACCTGCAGTGGGTCCGCGTGGTAGATTACTTATTTATTATATTGTTACGCCAGTCGCTTAACTAAGTACGTCGAGAAACTTCAATCGACATTTAGAATGTTCGAGACACTAACGCCACCTGGCGGCGAGTAGCAGTACTGAGTATATTGAAAAAGTTCGACTGACTTCTAATACGTTCGAGACACTAACGCCATCTAGCGGCGAGTAGCAGTACTGAGTATCTCTAGTAGCTTCTGGAATATTCTTAGCAGTATAGGCAGTGAGTCGATTTTACAAGAATGTTCTAGAACTCATAGACCGGGGTATAAATAGATCGCAGAGGAACGCAGATGGCAGTCACGAGGCGATATAATCGAAGCTATACAAGTGAATTTCAGTGAGATTGTAAGTGTTAAGTGAATCTTTGCTCAAAATAAAAATTCTTTTAGATATTCGATCGGCGGTCTAAATGTTGTTGGATTAAATCTTTTTAAATTACTAACCGTTGCCTGTGACTTCGTTCACGTGGAATATTCGAACAATTACCCGGGATCAAAAGTAGCTTGTGTCAATTTCATCTGGAGTCGTTCAGCCACGGAATAAGAAAATGGAGCATAATAATATTAAACTAAGGGCCTATTTTTAATCGTCATCTACAACAATCAAACAGAATTTATTCGAAGTACTCAAAAATCATCATCACTTTCTGTTTCTTGATTCACTTTCCTTTCATTTTCAACGGCAGCTTTCAATGTTGCTTCATTGCATTTTCGTTACTTTATTACTTTGATTGTCAACCTCCATAATCTGAAACAAATATCTTAATATCCGCCGGAAAAGTGGACTGTATTTTATTGATTTATGTACACACATGACACTTACAAAGGAAAAATTTTAAATACAGAGAAAAGAGCACAAAGGTGCTGCTTATTTCCTAAGAAATTTCTTCCAGCAGACCTGCGACAGGAGAGTTGAAGAGGAGATGATAGACACAGTCTGTATAAATACTAATTACCTACGATAAATATATACATACATAGAATTAAAATACATAATTATTTATATTAATACTATAAAGATATATATACTAATGGATTTAGCTTCGCGGATTTTAGCGGGAAGTGAGTTCCACAGTCGTACTGCATGAAAGGAGAAGGAGTGGGAATAGAAACGGGTTTTATGGGATGGGAAATTGAGATGGAGTTCTACAAAAAATCTACAAAGGGCATCAGTAGGACGAGTGAATGAAAAACGATCGCGCAGGTAGCTAGGATAATGCAGGGTTGAATAGGATGTTGTACAGAAGGAATAATATTCGAATGTTCCTGCGAAGACGGAGGCCGCGTGTCCACGGCAAGAAAAATCGCCGGGTCTATGCAAGAATTCGTGTCGTTTCTACACACGACTAGTGTACACTGCGTCGGCGCTGCACAAGACAAAAATCTTGTCTGCGCCAGACACTACGCGATCTGTAGGGGGCGGGGGGCGGTGTGTACAGTGCCCATGAGAACGTTTAAGCGTGTGGACCTGTGTTGTTTACGACAGTTTGTTTACGTTTTTATAAAAGAAAAACGAAGTGATTTTCATACGAAAATAAAGGACGAACTTTTCCTCATACTGTCGCAGTTCAAAGTAGAAGTTAGCAAACTCATGTTTTTGACTTAACATAGGATGCACCCAATATTTTCTCTTGGAGTTAGTTTTCTTTTTCAATTTTCTATAGGTACATATAATAGGCAATCACCATATTTTTTTTGCGTGGTAGTCAACATTATTTCCCACAGTTCACAACACAACACGAAACGATGTACACCCTACAATGTCTAAATCATGACTGAACGAAACAATTCGTACCGTGTACATACTAGATTTTTTCTTGTCTGCTACAGACACGACATTCTTTCGTGCACAGACCTGACAAAATTCTTCTCATGTACATGAATATTTTCATCTTGTCTGTAGCCGACACGAAAAATTTCTTACCGTGGACACGCGGCCGGATAGGGAGCCACTTGAGATCCTTGCGAAACTGAGAGACGTGATCGTATTTCCTCAGACCAAAAACAAAGCGAATACATAAGTTTTGCAAGCGCTCAAGCTTACATAAGAGCTCCTCAGTGGCAAATAGCAGGCATCGGCATAATCTATAATCGGCTGGATTAAAGTTTGAGCTACAGAGATTTTAGTTTTGAAAGGCAAGAAGCTTTGAAGGGATTTTAAAGAATGGAAGGAAAAGTGCACCTTTCGACTAACCTCACTTGCGCTCGCCAAGAAAGATTGCTGTCAAGTAATACACCAAGATTCTTTGCCATATCCGTGTACGCAATGACGAGACTGTAACTGAACTCAAACGTCTCCCCTGGTTTAAAAAACATTAGTATCTATTATTTTTCTATTAATAATTAAAAATACTTAATATTAACATAAAATCACACGTTCTTTAAAATTCCCTTGGTTAATTCCGTGGCCATCTTCAATTCAAAACTTGTAAAATCGTTAACTTTTCGAGTGAACAAAATAAGGAACTATTTCAAAACTATGCATTATTGGCTAATAATTTATACTGTAGCATAAAGTTCAAGCTATGTTATGTGTAAGTTTTGTGGAAATCCGACACTATTTCTATTAAAAATTGATTTAATTAGACGCATCAAAACATAAATGGCCGCCATCTAACGTTTTGTTTACCGCAGTAAACAAAACTGCGAGTTGTCAGTTGAGTGACAAAAATGCAGATTGTTATTATCTCGCTTGCCCAACTGAACCAGATTTTTACACATGAAAAGAAGACTTATTGCGTCGTCATAAGGTTTGTTTTAAAAGTGTGAAATCGTCTCATATAATTTAGTATTAAATTTGAAACATGTCAAGGAATTAGATATATCACTTAAACACCCAAGTTTACCCTACTTCCATAAGTTTCTTCAACTTTCGTATTTATAATATTGGTATAGATACGTGATTTAATCTAAGTACGAGTAGGTAATCGATGTGATTAAAGTATCTCGACAGCAAATTCGATAAAGAAACAACCCTAATCGGTTCAAATAACCTTGACCGATAATTTTGTCTGGTACGACAAGGCTCATTTGTTTTAAAAACAATGGGGAAATAAATCACACAGCTTGGAATAATGGCTGTATGCTGAGTTTCATTGGAAATATGGTTCTAGAACCTCGGGTTTACAACCATAGAGAGCAGAGTATAATTATATAAATACAAGTAGGCGCGCGGGGCTTCGCTCCCGTGGACTTAATGACAATAAAAACATAACCTCCTTCTTTGCAGTCGGATAAAACTATAAACTTCCTCAATTTTCAAACCAATTCCATACAAATCCACACAGTAATTTCGAAGATTAGCACGTTTAAACAAACAAACTTTTCTGCTTTATAACACATACCTAGTATAGATACGAGGCATGCCTTTTAAGTTCTGTCGTTTCCATATTTCCCGGCAATTTTGAATTTGGAACTGTTCTATATTCGAATGTGTTTAAATTTTGAATCTCAAAACAGTTTAAAGTATTAGGATTAATGCTATTGTTTAGTCACAGCGTCGATTGGAATCTATCAGGTTACGTACGAAAATGAATCTTTATAAGGAAAATGTTCGTGCAATAATTTTCTACAACTTTAGAAGAGGCCTGACGCGGCTTCAGTGTTTTGAAGAGCTAACATCTGTGTTCAGTGATGAACGCTGGTATTTAGAATTCCAGCGGGGACATACTAGTGTTAGTGTCAAATCTCGCGAAGGACGCCCAAAATCCGCCTTCATTGAAGATAACATCATTGCTGTGAGACAACTAATTCTCGAAGATCGTCATGTGACGTATCGAGAGATAGAGGCTCTATTAGGCATCTCAGGGACAACCATTCAGAAGATCTTGCATGAAGCGCTTGGTGTGAGAAAGCTAGTTTGCCGTTGGATACCGCATCAGCGTTCCGACGATCACAAGGCGGCCCGTGTCAGATGGTGTAAGAAACCTCTGCAAAGGTTCAACCGAGGAGAGTCAAATCACGTTTACGACATCATCAGTGGTGACGAATCTTGGATCTATGCCTACGATCCTGATTCCAAACAACAATCTACAATCTGGGTCTTTCAAGACGAGCCAAAGCCGACTAAAATTGTTCGTTCTCGAAGCACTTCTAAGAGGATGGTGGCCACGTTCGTTGGTAAAACCGGTCATGTTGCGACTATTGCACTTGAAAATCGTAGAAAGGTTTACGCAGAGTGGTATACCGGTATACCACATTTTGTTTACCACAAATCATCGCCGAACTTCGAAAATCTAACTCAAAGCGACGCATCATCCTGAACCACGACAACGCAAGCTCACACAGCGCTCGTCAAACGATTGAGTATTTGAAGCAGGAAAAAGTAGAATTCTTGACCATCCTCCATACAGTCCTGACCTAAACCCTTACGATTTCTTTACATTTCCTAAAATTAAGAAAAGTCTTCGTGGTCAAACGTTCCAGTCCGGTGAAGAAGCAGTCGACGCTTTCAAGTCAGTCATTTTGAACACCCCCACTTTAGAGTGGAATAATGGTTTGAGCGAATGGAAAAGTGTATTAAGCTACGTGGTGAATACTTTGAAAAATAATAAAAAGTACTATAAGGTTCTAGCTGTGTTTTATTCTTCAAACGACAAAACTTAAAAGGCATGCCTCGTATGTGGTACGCTAATGGGTTTCTCGACCGTGTGTCCCATGTATTTGGGGTAGCTCTTCCTTGTCCTTCTCTTCCATTGAGCTTGATTTTACATTATGCTCCAATTGTTCCTCCTTCAGGTTTTTTTCAACCGTCTTTTCTTTTGTTTGTTAGGAATGCAATTTTAAAATTTTCTAGTATAGACTCGTTCCGAATTTAATACGACACCAGCTGACCAAGGTAACATTCACATGTGGTTTACAGCTTTTTTATGTAGCTTTGCCGCGGTGTGATCAGCATACCCCTTACCAAAGCGTAAATTCTCCGTTCTTTTTGGCATATACATATTTGTAATATAGTCGTACCGGGTAAGGTTTCGCTTATCCAATACATGTGACAATGGCGTTCAAAGGTTAAACCAATTCGCATTCGTACTTAGAATTATTTGGCGAGCCACTCGTCTGATCTGAGATTAGAAGCCGTAGTATTATGCTTTCTATTGGTTTAATTATTGGAAGCGGATATTCTGTTTTTTAGGGTTCCGTAGCCGAATGGCAAAAATCGGAACCCTTATAGTTTCGTCATGTCTGTCCGTCCGTCCGTATGTCACAGCTACACATACTTGGTAGGTAGCTGTATTCTATTATAACCGCTTTCCGATTTTTATTAAATAATTAATAAATATATAAAATTAAGGGGGATAGAATTGAAAGTAAAATTTGAGATGAGAGGTTTCTAAAACCACTTTTTCTTAAAGTCGATCGTTTAAAAGATATACGCTTCCAAAGTGGTAAAATGTGTGTTCCCTTTAACTTCTATAATAATGGAGTGAGAAATCTAAAAAAAAAAGATGCTGTAGATCTTAATAAAAACTTTAAATGGAAATTAGTTTGAACGAGATCGAGTCAGTAGTTTTTGAGATATAGCACATTTTCTAAAACCGCTAATATAACTTTGTATTTCATACAAATACTATGAAAAACGAAGTTATTGGGCGTAGTTACTACGGAACCCTTCATGGGCGAGTCTGACTCGCACTTGGCCAATTTTTTATTTATTGTTTCAAATAAGTCGTACAAGAAAATAAATGGGGTCGGCTTCCATTCTAAAGTCTTCCGTGTTTTACACGGAGCAAACAGAAGCTGGGTAACTGATACTCTTTCCCAAGATTGGTGTCAGACTTTCTGGTTTTTGACTACTAGCAACGACTGGCAAAAATGTACAAATCACAGCCGGTACCAACGACTAAACGTGATTTTCAATATTATTAATTATCTTTAATTTCTTTCAATTTCAGATTGAATGGCGCGATCCATGGCTAATGGGATTGATATCCTTCCACATCATAATAACTTTCACCTGCTTCTCTACGAGGAATTACGGGAACTTCCAAGTTATCTTATTTATAATATTATGTAAGTACCTTACTTATGTCAGGCTATTCATAAAAAAGATGACGCGTTCTTGATCATCGTTTTCAACATTTTAATCAATTTAATGGCTTTATGCATGCGCGTGCACAGGATTATGACAGGGTATGCGGCGGAGTAATCGGTCCCAAAAACTTTTTCTTTTATAGATTTTTAGCAAAGCCATAGCCACGCATCGCCACCATGCTACGATGCGTGGCTGTGGCTATGCTAAAAATCTATAAAAGGCAAAGTTTTTGGGACCGATTACTCCGCCGCATACCCTGTCATAATCCTGTGCACGCCCCTGGCTTTATGAAACACCTGTATACTTGGGTTGCCATTCTTTTTTGTATTATAATAATATCTGATTTTAAGAAAGTAAAAAAGTACATACTCTATTATTTAAAAAAAAAAACTAGCACCTTTTCACTTTTTGCAGAACATGTTTAAGAAAGTTGGTAATTGTTTTTAAATAAATTCGTTAATTTATTTTACGGCAACTTTTTGTGATTGTAGTAGGACTTCATATATTAATTTATCCTACAAAAACCTCTCTTTAAACTATAAAACTACAGTAGATAGGTACTTCATATTAGGTTAAGTTTGGCAGATGGCCTTTGTCCCAATGAAATTCTAAGTGGAGTGGGATAAGGGGATCCTTAGACTTTAAACGAGTTACTACGTCTGTTAACTGCCTTGACGACGAGTTTCTAACCTATCATTACCTACTTATGTGATGCCAATTAATAACTATCAAGTCATCTAGGCAATACTATCTATCGCATTAAGATTAAGATTTCTCAATGGATACCGAGCCAAGCCCCTATTAACATACAAAACCTAGACACACGGCTTGATTTCATAACAAATATTATCTCATTTGTCAAGGTACACACTTTAGCTCTAATGCGAAAATCGAAACCGAAAGCGTCTGCGTCATTTGGCCATGCGACAAAATAGTGAAAGTTATTTCGTGTTTCTAAAGCTATAAATTTTTATTTAAAAAAATATGGCCAAGTGCGAGTCAGACTCGCTCATGAAGGGTGCCATAGTAACTACGCCAAATAACTTTGTTTTTCATAGTATTTATATGAATTACAAAGTTATATTTGCGGTATTAGAAAATATGCTATATCTCAATAACTGCTCACCCGATCTTGACTTTATGAAAAAGTGGTTTCAGAAACCTCAATGTCATTTTTAAAGATCTATCTATAGATACCACAGACGCATAGGTTTCATGAAAAAAAATGTACCTACTAATAAGTAAAAAGTTTGACATGCTAATAGTTTCGGAATAAATTGGCTGTGACATACGGACGGACAGACAGACATAACGAAACTATAAGGGTTCCGATTTTTGCCATTCGGCTACGGAACCCTAAAAATGAAAGCATTACTACGAGCCACGCAATAGTGGAATGAATGATGTTTATTTATTATTTTAACCTTCAGACTATGCTGCTATCTTTTTCTTAAAAGGTAGTAACGACCTATATATTTTTAGTAAGATACACGCAATACCATTTCATTGTTACATCTGACTCCTATAAAAAATCCTCTAAAACTACATCCGACAAATTTTATTTTGCTGTCAATTAAATACTAACTTTGTTTTTAATATTACAGTGCTGCTAGTCTATTTTTCGGAGAATATCAACGAAGTTGCTGCGCGGAATTGGGCCTTATTCTCGAGACAACAGTACTTCGATAGTAAAGGCTTATTCATATCGGTTGTATTTTCCATCCCTATACTACTAAACTGCATGATAATGGTGGTAAGTTGATAAAATATCATATTATATGATCTAGATATCGTAATAGATTTGTTGTTGTTAAATATTTTTATTATGGTAATATTGTGTAATAAGTAGGCCAATGTCCAAAGTGACGTGTTAAGAAAACAAGTTTTTTTAGAAAGAGAGCAATGTGGTTAGTATTCACATTACTAGCAAAATCTTGTTAACTCCTACGAAGCTAAATATGCTTGTGTCTGGAACGGGTTTATAGCAACAATGCCGACATGTAGGCAATTGACGTTTATGAAGACGCTTATAAATGATCATACAAGCTGAAATCTATACTAATATTATAAAGCTGAAGAGTTTGTTTGTTTGTTTGTTTGTTTGTTTGCTTGAACGCGCTAATCTCAGGAACTACCGTTCTGATTTGAAAAATTCTTTCAGTGTTAGATAGCCCATTTATCGAGGAAGGCTATAGGCTATATATCATCACGCTAACACCAATAGGAGCGGAGCAGTAATGAAGAATGTTTCAAAATCGGGGGATTTTTTTTTTCCACGGGGACGAAGTCGCGGGCGGAAGCTAGTAATCTATACTAATATTATAAAGCTGAAGAGTTTGTTTGTTTGTTTGCTTGAACGCGCTAATCTCAGGAACTACGGTTCAGATTTGAAAAATTCTTTCAGTGTTAGATAGCCCATTTATCGAGGAAGGCTATAGGCTATATATCATCACGCTAAGACCGATAGGAGCGGAGCACCAATGAAGAATGTTTCAAAATCGGGGATTTTTTTTCCACGCGGACGAAGTCGCGGGCGGAAGCTAGTAATAGAATAAATTTTGAGGCTCAATTGGACCAGATTGTCCTTTTTTGCTATCGGGGGGAAACCTTTTAAAGGCTATCGGTCTTAGGGGATAAGATCGAATAGTGTGGGATATTTATCTAACTAAAACCACCCCGTTGGTCACCACCAGCACATGTAGGAAAGCCTGGGATCCTCTTAGGAGACCGTTCCGGAGCTCCCTAACAGTTAGAGGCCTATCAGGGCCCCATCCTTTGGAGACTAAAAAAGCGCTATGCACTTTAGCACGTGACTACTATGGGACCAGATGGCCCTATAAAGTATTCAGAAAAACAAGAATACACAATTTTTATTTTTTAACGTGGTAAAATTATCAAATAAGTCCTCCCACCCCGGGCAGGGTGGGAGGGACTGTCAGACTTTTACTGACTAAAATCCACGGTGTTCCTTCAATAACCCTTTACGTACCGGGGTCACGGTAATGGGATAAGTCCCACGACCCCGGCAGGCTTCGGCCCTCTACGGGGGGCCTTTTCATATTGCTGACGCTCTTTGAGGCGCGCGTGGAACACAACGCGCCGTCGACCCGGGCATGGTCCATGGTCGGACAGCGAGTTGCCCTTTACTCGCTGTCCGCATGCCCGCGCCTACGGTGGCCGGAGATCGTCGGCCGACGTCCGACGCCGCACGGTGGGCTGAAAAACGGCTTTCATAGACTTAGGCATTTTATTTTGCAAGTGCCAGTTTTTGTGCCGGATATCACTTCTATTTGTTATAACAATATACAAAAATGACACCAGAATTGATTCTGCACAAAAACGAAGGAATTATAATTTTTTTACGAAAATTTTGTATGGAGCTAGTATGAAAAATCGAAATATCTCTGAAACGGCAGCGATAACCGTAATATCCTTATAGGAGGTTTTAGTACTAATTATTTATGATTTTTTGACATATGTTACATAATGGTTGTAGATGCCTTTTTTTTTTTAAAAATCGTCAAAATATTTTTATTTATTTTTACATATTAAACGTTCCTTTTAGTGTTTAAGTTGAAGAATTCAGAGCTTTAACAACTCTTAACATAAAATAGCATCACCCCTATAGACCTGAAGGACTAGACAGAGGTGTGTAGTATCTTGTTGATCTTGTAAGATTTCCAACAATACCAAATAGTTGAATATCAGTGTCAAAGTGCCCATGCTGTCGCTTCTTTTAGAAAGATAGGGGAATGAAATTGTTAATTGATCATACCCTAAAAGTATGATTACAACATAACCGGACACATAATAATATCGACACAAAAGGAATTTTAAAACCTTGCATACGTTCAAAATACAAAATAACATATTGTGTAGTCATCTAATGAGTCTGATGACAAGTAATTAGAATGATGGTTGTAGTCTTCTGATTCTAACGAGCCTATTAAGTGATTAAATGATTTGAAATATCTCGCAACAATACCAACTAAGAACTGCATTCACCTTTTTATAATTAGTGAGCTAATGTGATTTGCTAATGTTGATTAGTTCTACTATGAGTTCTACGAAATGTTTTTGACGATTATAAATTTTTATTATCATATCTTTTATAACTTT
This sequence comes from Tholera decimalis, assembly GCA_943138885.2. Classification (NCBI taxonomy): domain Eukaryota; kingdom Metazoa; phylum Arthropoda; class Insecta; order Lepidoptera; family Noctuidae; genus Tholera; species Tholera decimalis. The sequence goes on from OW964553.2 coordinate 33,945,302, forward strand.
AATGAGGGTAGTTAACTAATTATTGACTTTATACAATAAAAGGGCTATAATTTTGTTCCATAATTTAGATTGTTCACAACCGTGTAACTGCTAACACTAAAACTATTTGCTTTGCGACTACAAAATCTTAGAATGGAAAGTTTAATCACCAACTCAGATTTGTTTGTTCTTCTAAAAAGTGAGTGTCCTTCATTTAATCATGAAGTATTGTTTAGTGCAATTGTGTCCCGCATAGGCGATTGCCTTTCTGCCGAAGATCAAGTAACTCTCAAAGAATTTTGCCGGAGATTCACGCGAGCTGCTTTAAACAGGTGGCAGAAATCTAAACGATTCTTTGATAAGTTTAGAAATACGTACGGAGAGTGGTTGCAAGCAAATATTGATTGGCCGAGTTGCGTGCAAACTTTAATAAATCAAGAACCAACTGTTGATGAGATACCAAGAGCACGCTCAGTCTCTCCAGAACCTTCGACATCATCGACTGTTGGAACAATGACAAAAAGGTCCCGAAAACCATTCAAAGATCTGGGAAGCAAACAGAAAAAGAGAAGATCTAGTGAGCACATAGGCGAGGATTCCTGTGAATTGGCATATGCAGCTGCAGCACGTTTAAAAGAAGAAGGTTATGAAGATATCGCATCTGTAATCAATTATATGATCAAAAATCCAGAAGCTGCCGTTAAAATCAAGGAAAGCATTAAGAAAACAGTAATATTTACACCAGAAAAAGCACTTGGATTGCTTCTTTCACTTAAGCTTTCAAAGTGGCAATATATTACGTTGCGAGAGACTGCCATTCGGGAAGGTGCTAAGGATATTTACCCATCCTACTATAAACTGCAACAAACTAAGCTTGCATGCTACCCTCCTAATCAATCAGTATCAGTTACGGATTCATCAGCTAGAATTACACTTCAAGCTTTACTTGACATCACGGTGAAGCGGATTCTTCAAAGTCTTTCTGATAACGTGGAAAATAAGCAGTTAAAGCTGATATCGAAGTGGGGATTTGATGGTGCTTCCAATCAAAGCCGATACAAGCAGAAAATGGACGGCGAGCATGATGATTCAAGCATTTTCATGACCTCCTTGGTGCCACTGAAACTGACAGATGGAGATAATACTATATGGACAAACCCGAAACCATGCTCAACTTTTTATTGTCGTCCGGTTCAGTTCACTTTTGTAAAAGAAAGCCATGCAGTTGTCATTGATAACAAAAGAAAAATGGATGAGGAAATTGAGGCCCTTAACCCCACAGAGTGCATTAATAGTAACAGGGTGACTCATAAACTAATGATGACAATGATCGACGCAAAAGTCTGCACGTACCTTTCTGAAGCTAGATCAAATGCATCATGCTACCTGTGCTTAGCAAAACCAACAGAAATGAACCACTTAGATGCTGTAACATCAAAAACTGTGTGTTCTGACATATATGAATTTGGCCTATCATCCCTACATGCCCGTATAAATTGCATGGAATGTCTGTTACACATTGCGTACAGACTTGACTTCAAACAGTGGGCAGCAAGAAGTAATGAGCATAAAGATATGTTACAAAACAGAAAAAAAAACATTCAAAATAAATTTAAAGAGGAGCTCAATCTGTTAATTGATATAGTAAAACAAGGCTCGGGAACTACCAATGACGGGAATACCGCAAGGAAGTTTTTCGAGTTTCCCAATAAAACTGCAGCTATTACTGGGTTGGATCAAAACCTGATAAAAAGATTTGCTGTTATTTTGCAAGCAATAACATCTGGTGAGAAGATCGATGTCATCAAATTTAAAGATTTTGCTCGCAAAACAGCAGAAAAGTACGTGGAATTATACGACTGGTACTACATGCCATCAACCGTACATAAACTATTAATACACGGAGCTGACATAATCGAAAAAAATGATATTGTCCCGATTGGGACTCTCTCGGAAGAAGCCTCAGAGTCTCGAAACAAAGATTTTAGGAGGTTCCGGGAACATCATTCGCGGAGAAGAAGCAGGCAAGATTCTTATCATGATATCCTAAATATGCTTGTTGTTTCTTCGGATCCTTTTCTAAGTGCACAAAGGCCGAAGTTAGATGCCAAAAGGAAGACAACCTTTTTTGCTGAAACTCTCGACCTAATACAGTTTCCGGAAACTGAGTTCGAGTTTGTAGGTATATCCGATCTGGATTCTGACTCGGAATTGGAGTCCGACAATGAAAGTTGTAAAGAAAATTTGTAAAATTTAATTATTTTTCTTTATGTTCTTTTGTTATTTATGTTAGTTTATTGTACCAATATGTTTAGTTAATAATTTCATAAATTATAGTTTCAAATATGTATTTTGTATAATTGAATTTATTAGATATTATTTTTGTTACTTCTGTTTTATTTAAATTACCTATCAATAAAAAGTTTATATACAGTCTTTTTTTTTTCACATATTCTTAATATTTGGGGAAAAAGCATGCTTCCTAACGATGTTCTTAACTTTGACACAGTTCATGGATCGTTTTGAACAGTTTCATATGTTAAAATAAATAATCTTAGTACTATAATCCCCTATAAGGATATTATTATTATTATGTGTCCGGTTATGTTGTAATCATACTTTTAGGGTATGATCAATTAACAATTTCATTCCCCTATCTTTCAAAAAGAAGCGACAGCATGGGCACTTTGACACTGATATTCAACTATTTGATATTGTTGGAAATCTTACAAGATCAACAAGACACTACACACCTCTGTCTAGTCCTTCAGGTCTATAGGGGTGATGCTATTTTATGATAAGAGTTGTTAAAGCTCTGAATTCTTCAACTTAAACACTAAAAGGAACGTTTAAATATGTAAAAATAAATAAAAATATTTTGACGATTTTTAAAAAAAAAGGCATCTACAACCATTATGTAACGTATGTCAAAAAATCATAAATAATTAGTACTATAACCCCCTATAAGGATATTACGGTTATCGCTGCCGTTTTAGAGATATTTCGATTTTTCATACTAGCTCCATACAAAATTTTCGTAAAAAAATTATAATTCCTTCGTTTTTGTGCAGAATCAATTCTGGTGTCATTTTTGTATATTGTTATAACTAATAGAAGTGATATCCGGCAAAAAAACTCGCACTTGCAAAATAAAATGCCTAAGTCTATGAAAGCCGATTTTCAGCCCACCGTGCGCCGTGGGCGTCTACCACTGCGGCTGGGCTGGAGGGAGGACGCCATCCTCTCCCTCACGCGGCCCGCCTCCTCCTTCGGAAGCATGACTGCTTCGCAGAAGGAGGCGACCGCTTCCCACTCCGTCTCGCCCCGCAGCATAGCCTCGACCAATGCCGGGCGCGAGAGGTCTCCGCCTATCGCCGCCGTGAGGACACGTCGGTGCTCTGCCCAGGCGGGGCAGTCTTGCACCGTATGCTTTACTGTGTCCTCAAGGCGACCAAGAATCCACAATAGACCATTTATTTAAACTTTATGCAACCGGACTTGATACTTTTGGCAATCTCCGACTTTTTGCTTTGGAATTAAGTTTGATGAAGAGATAACATGGTCGGTGCATAAAAAAAAAACATCATCTTCTGCTTAGCCTTTCCCAACTATGTCGAGGTCGGCTTCCTGTCTAACCGGATGTGGCTGAGTATTAGTACATGGAACTACTGCTTATCTGCCCCCACAATCCAGTAGCTGGGTAACATGAGATCCCTTGGCCAGATTAGTGTCACATTTTCTGGCTTCTTCTGAACGTGCTGTCCAAGGCACGGAGGACTTAGGCTGAGATTCAGAGACAAGAACATAAGACGGGCGAAGACCGCTCTAAGCCAAGTCGTGGCTAAGCGCATCTTAGAAATTCGTATTCAGAGACACAGTCCCTGTCAAACTTACGTTGGTCTTAGCAAGGTCTTAGCTAAGCTTACACTCTCTTCTCTATGGCCATTTTTAAAAGCAAAATGTTCATTGGTGAGTTTACAATCTAAAAGTGAAAAGAATACCACGCGCTCGAATAAATGTCAACTTTTTCATTGTCGAAATTAGTTACACCTTAGCCCACTTGGTGGCGCTAGTTCCGTCTTAAGTAGTCGATATTGACTACTTGGCTTATCTTAGTTCACGCTAAGTTTAAGACGTGTTCCGAACGTCTCTGAATACAAATTTAAGGGTAAGTTGTTGATTTTGACAGATGGAAGTGTAAGTTCAAGCTTAGACTCGTCTCTGAATCTCAGCCTAAGAGTGAATAAGTTACTTCTGGGCAAGCGTGCTCCATCTTCGACCACATCGTCACTTACCATCGGGTGAGATGGTGGTCAAACGTGAGCTTATTATCTATAAAAAAAAACTCGATATGTTAAGATCCGCACACCGACCTCGGCAAGTGTTGCTTAACCTTGAAGATGGACCCGTATGACTGTTATTATTTAGCTCCTCAGAAAAAGAGATGTATAAAAAAATAATCTTTGAGTAATATATCGCACACCTAAATCTAAAGAGAGCTAACTCAAAAATCTCGATTTTTGAGTTATACATACCATCGAATTCCTTACGTTAAGCATTTTTGAGTTAGCTCTCTTTAGATCTAGGTGTGCGATATGTAGTTACAGAAGTTCGTGCACTCATACTGTATTACTCTTAAAGCATGTGTCCTTAATTTTCCAGGGTTCGTGGCTATACCAGTCAACACAGATCATGACAAACATAAAGAAGGCACAGCTAAGACAGCGATTGAAAGAAATGAACATGAATCGAGAACAACAGCAACACATCAAGGCAGAGTAATCGCCAAGTCAATTATGTAGGTTACGAGAATCAAATATTTTTGCTAGCATTGTGACGGAAAACGATGAATCTAATTTTAGGCAGATGACGCAGTGATTTATTTATAATTAATTAATGATACAAAGAATTTTCGTAGGACAACGTCCAATAATACACAATCGAAACGAAAATGTTATGTAAATATTTCAATAGTACGGTTTTTAAATGCGGCAGGAGTTCCATAAATCGCGGTCGTACGCGTTTTTATTAATGCTTGAAACGAAAAAAATGTATTGTTAATGTAGACTTCACGGTTTATGAAGCACATATATGTAATAATTCGTGTTTGTATTCGTTTTATAACTTGCCTTTTGCAACTGTTTTATGGGACGGCAAGCATCACTTAATTTTAGATACTGAGAATGTTATTTGAATTAAGTATGTACAAATTTTTAACAATCTTATTAATATTATACACAGATAACAAACATGTTTTTGAAACACGTTTGTTTTGAATTTGAATGTAATATGATCGCACGTAGCATTGATTCTTGCCTTTCGGTATGAACACAGAAATGAGTTCCTTCCTCCAGTAGTAGTGATGGCCAGTCACCGCCCACCAAGTTGTAAGCATTTATTATGACGTCACAATAAACGTAGATGTTTAAATTTTTGTGTGCAGTACAAGGACTGAACAAGGAAGCATTGTGATGAATAAATTGAATTGTTATGTGCAAACACATTGTTGTAATAATGTGATACAATTTATTTTACTGTAAAGAGACATAATAGGGTGCGTTCATGTGTCAGCAACGCGTAGGCAGAGTATGCGCAAGCGCATTCTTTGGCTGCTTCCAATTTTGGTGAAATACTTCAGCACTATAATAGCGCAATGGCCGCATAAGGTTCCAGGATACACAAATCTTGTAGCGTCGCTGTAGATTTTAGCCTTAATACTTAATAGAACTTTTAGCATTAATTTACACATATTTTGAAACCAAAAGGGAATAATATTTTCAGAATGCAGCGATGTTTGATTCTTTTAAACGCGCTGTACTGAACAAAAGATTGGTTTTGGCTACTCGTTCGTTCTATGCGTTAGATTAAATAATAAGAATTGACATTGCAATCGAACAAAAAGTTATTGAAAGTTTCGCAAACAAAGATGGCGCATGCAAGCAAGCGTCTGGTTGTTCGAAATCCGGTTTGTGCGCATATTTCCGACTAATGATTGAAAGGATAAAGCATCCAGTACAGAGAGGACTGCCTTAAATTGAATGTCCCTGAATGATAAACGAGAAACATATGGAAATAGTAGCTAGTTATACACTTAAAAGTTCTATTCTATGTATATTGGACGTGGCCTAAATAACTTTAGGCAAGAAGAATTTAGTACATAATTTCCTATCTGCGACAATAATAAAATTAACCATTCAGTCCGATTAAAATGGTACACATGGCAGCACTACCTAGGAGTAAAGCTTTGTTTTCCTAGGAAAGCGGTGCCGTCATATAGCGGCCGTAATATTACGACATGTGGAAAGTTCCACGGCCGTTTTATCACACTGTCTGCTTCATCGTTATCTAGTGTATTACATTCTCTTTGGAAACGTTCACGAAACCATCTGCCACCGACAAGACGGCCGTCATGCAAATGGCGGCACCGCTTTTTGACGTTACGGTGTCAGTTACCGCTCTCTAGGAAACCGCGCCATTTTGTTTACATAGACAACGTTCTAGTGACGTCATTCACCGCTGTATAACGGCCGCTATTTGACGGCACCGCTATCCTAGGAAACCAAAGCTTAAGGAGTCATTCGGTACCGGGACCGCGGTACCGAATGCCACCTTGGAATTTAAATAATATTTTTGAGGAGTCTTTCGGGACCGGTGCGGTGACGTGGTACCAAACGACCCTTGGAATTAATGAAATATTATGAGTGGTTCTTCAGTACCACAAATAATATATCATTTGTTTGTTTAAGATATAGGAAAGTACAGTCCAAGAAAAAATCAGCTTTGGTAAAATCTTTTTTTTTGTTTGAGAAATCACAGTTTTAAATTATAAAGAATCCTAAGTAACAAAATATTTGTGAGTTATTACTATAAAATTAATACAAAAATACCTATACGTATATGTTTGAACACAAAAAATAATTATGTATATAATTTTTTTTTTTCAGTAGGTAGTTAACCTAATTAACTAAATATTTGTGTCATAAAACGTAAATGTATAAATAAATGTATACATAAGATTGCCCATATAATAAAAATATTCTTATTTCACCAATTACAAACTATAATTAAAATTAAACCTATGCAACAAATATATGTGTTTGTTAAAACTTAAATAATATACAATGCTTGCTCACAAAATAACAAACATTTGTAGTATAGTAGAGTCAAACCAAAGTGTAACTATGTATCCCGGGTACGCTCTATAAAAATGTGCGAGTGTAAAAGAGATACCTGGATGCTAATCCTTTTATGACTCTAGTCGTCACTGTGGCTTGAGTCTACCTTATCTTTTATAGAACCAGTTGACCTTAAAAAAGAGATATTATTGATTGTACAGTGGCCCTGACTGCTATGCGCAAGGTCATGGGTTCGATTTCCACCCAGGACAAATGTTTGTGTGATGAGCACGGTCATTTGTTCTTTGTCTGGGTGTAATTTATCTATAATATGTATGTATTTAGAAATATATATGTATGTTTATCAGTTGTCTAGTACCCATACCACAAGCTCTGCTTAGTTTGGGACTAGATGGCGTTGTGTAAAAAAGTTGTGGGATATTATTATTATATTATTGTGAAAGAACCTAATACCGATGTGTGAGAGAGATAGCACTACACACGCGCATGAGCAAGATTTCTTTGCTTTTCTTATGCATATCATAAACATTATTATTTTACTTTATAATTATGTATCTGTTACTATTATCAATGACTTTATTTAATATATCTAATTATGATTATTATTATACAAAATTAAGTTGGGTTAGTATATTTATAAGTCGAATTGATGACTAGATATTTGATTTGTGAGATTTTCCTCTGCCCGAAATAGTCTTACATCAAAGGTATACTTTTTCTTTGACTGTACTTTCCTATATGGTAAACAAACAAATGATACATTATTTGTGGTACCAAAGAACCACTCAACCACTCTTAATAATTCATTAATTTCAAGGGTCGTTTGGTACGTCACCCCACCGGTCCCGAATGACTCCTTACTCCTAGTACGAAGAAAAGAAAAGAGGTTTAAAACAATTTGAAAGGAAACCTGGTAACATACATCAAACTTAACCTCTTTTGATCATCTCTACCGTTGATCGCTTTCTCCTAAAAAGAGCAAACAGCGTGGATATCTTTAATGAAATAATGATGTTTATTTTGCAAATAGGTTATAAATAACACTCATGGTCATTTTTTTTCGTAAATGTAAACTAGATGAGGCCAGTGTTTCTTAACTGACTACTGTGAGAAGAAACACTGAAACAAACTCAGAGGTCAACGTCTCTTAAAGTCCATACAATCTGTAGTGATCAAATCATGAGAGCCATGTAGGTTAATGTCTGTGGCGCTCTAAAAGGCTTTTAATGCGTCCAAAGTCGGGCTTCAAAATTATTTTATATAGAAGAAAATACGTATGATACGAGCACGTTATGTTGGAATATATTTTTAGTAGCGAATTAGCGATGTTCTGGCTAGAGTGATCTCGATCGCTCTAGTAGACTTCAAGGAAAGTCGCTCTATATGCAACTAGTCTCTCTTGACCGAAGTGATGTTTGAACTTGTTAGTTAAGGTCCAGACATCGATTTTAGTATTAGACTATAGCATGATCTTAGAACGGTTATTTGATCGATCACATATCTGCTTTACACAACTTAATATACGAAGTAAACGAAATACGGATTTCATCAATGAAATTGAACAAAGTGAACGAATATATGACGCCAATAATAAATATACAGAATGAAATCAGGTTACTTTGGCGAAAATCCATACCAAATCAATACTTCAATAATATCTATTGTTAATTCCGCTAAAATTGAGATGTTAATTCTTGCATGCAGTATCATATTGACTTACCGACTGCTATGCCGCCGACAATATTTGAGGATACACCGCGGAGAGGCGAAACACGTGCCGAGTGTGGTTTGCTTAGATGTGGTATTTATTGCGTCACTTTTGCGTATGTATATATTTGCTGGCGGGAGGGCGGTGATGCATACTGCATGCAAAAATTAACAACCAAATTTTTGCGGAATTAACAATAGATATATTTTTCTGAAGTTTAATTTATGAAGCAATGGATTTGTAGTTTCCTTCGGTTATGAAAGGGTGCCAGAACATTATAGATAGGTATGCTCAGGGCCGGATTAACCATTAGGCGGAGTAGGCAACTGCCTAGGGGCCCCGCATTAACTACGGGGCCCAGGCCCACTGCAAATACCAAGAAAACATGTTTCTTCGAACGAGAATTTGATGTGCGTGTGAACTTAGGGACTTCACTGTTATCTCACAAAATACAAATCGAAATCTAGTAGTAGAATCAAAACAATTTTAGAACAAATCTGGGAATAAGTAAACAAATATATTAAAACCATAGCCCTTAACGTGCGTTTCCTCAGTTCACACATGATTTGGTCAGTCAAAGTAAGAAAAGGGGCCCCGAGAATGCCATTGCCTTAGGGCCTCTGACAGGGTTAATCCGGCTCTGGGTATGCTCAATGTCCGTGTTCAGATTCATTGGTAAAATTCGCCCCAGTTGTATTTCTCTATCGATATAATTGTTTTTGACTCCCAAATGTGATTGTTGTGTTGTATTTACTGTATTTTTATTCCATTTTTGTAACTAATTGCATTTTTATTTGTAACTTATGTACTTAAAACTACGCATTCGCTTCGTTCATACCACCAGTGCATAATGCATATTCTTCAGTAAAACGTCTTTATAATAAGTTGCCATGTATTTTAATGTAGTGTCTACACACTACACACACAGTGGGCCCATACTGAAATTTTGTGGTCTTGCCAACAAAGTTCCAATATCGACGCGATTTTTTTTTTATATGACGTTTTATGATATTCCTGACAACTTTTAATCTTATAAAATTTCTACTAAAGTTGATAGTTTGTCTTGAAAAAAATTAATTAGATTTTTTGTGTGGAGCGAATCACGTTTAACTTTTTTTCTTCAATTGTGCTAATATGTTGGGTGAGTGGCGTGAGTATATAATAGCTAGGGTCATTTTCTATCCACGAAAAAAAAATTAGCGCCGGCCATCCGCGGCAGCGCGAGTAATCATTCAGTAAAAAAAAAATATTTTACATGAATTTTTTTGCCATTTAAAAAAATGTTCAAAGTATATTTTTTGTGTCATTAGGCTGTTTATTAAATAGGTTTATTAAAAGGTTTATTAAATATATAGTTTTAATAGCGCATAGGTACTTAATTAATTATTCTGGTAGAAATTTAGTTATTATTGCTATGTTATCGGTAGCACCTGCATTGTGATTGATGACTCATTTGTTTGTGCGCTCAGCTAAGCGCATAACAAACGAGTCACCAAAAATGCTTGTCTCTGATTGGCTGTGTTGTTTTTTAACTACACGTTATCTATTGTTGAATAAATATCGTAATAAGTTTCAGGTTATACTAATTTTGTTAATGATAGGTGAAATAATTTAAATTTGTACGGGCAAGACGTTGATAATTATCTACATAATCAAGCGTATGAAACTGTGAAGTAATTTTAGCCCTGAAAAGGGCTGTTTGTCATGTTCCTAGCCCTGATGGGCTTTTGTGGGAATAATCTAGAGCCGGATCACATTATTTCTTGTTCCAGAAGTACTAGTGGGTCCGGCAAATTTTCGGACTCTGCTATGAGGCATTCTTCTTCCTCCTTAATCTCACTGTCACAGGGAGGCTCAGTAAACTCCTCTTCAACTCTCCTGTCGCAAGTCAGCTGGAAGATATTTCTTAGGAAATAAGCAGCACCTTTGTGCTCTTTTGTCTGTATTTATATACTTTTTTCTTTTGTAAGGGTCATGTGTGTACATAAATAAATAAATAATAAACTGAATTGCTTCAGTCAACAACTCATTATGAACCTGTTTCGTTATTTTAGGCCTTATGTAGGATATGTGGGGATCAGAGCTTATTAGAAGTCCATGGAGGATGTCTTCGTTTGTTGCTATTCTCTCCGTTTTCCGAGTGTGCTTCTCCCTGACGTCTCTGAAGTCCTTATTACGGGCTTCCGAAGCTTCTTCAGATATGGTACCTAAAATGAATAAGTACATACCTACATTTTAATTTCAAAACGCAATCGAGTCAAATAATACATCAAACTATATTTATTTTTTACTTACGGATTGGCAAAACACCAAAGTGGTTACAGATGTCTGCACCGTGCATTAGAAGTTTATGTACACTAACTGGCATGTAGTACCACGAATAGTGTTGCACGTACACATTAGCTGTTTCTCTACAGTATCTTCTATTTTTTTTACAGTCAATGTTTTTGCCTGACGATATGGCTTGTAGAATAACGGAAAATCTGAAAATCTGATTTTCGTCAATTCTTGTTATTCTGGATGATCTTTTGTAATCTTGGAAAAAGCGCCTCACAGTATTCCCGTCATTTGTAGTTCCAAAACCCTAAAATGGGAAAACAATACTGTAATATACTTAGAGATATAATACACAAAAATCATAAAAAGAGCGAAAATTAAATACATACCTGTTTGACTATATCAATCAGCATTCCAGTTTGCTGCCGAAACTCTTGTTGCGTGGTATTTTTTTTAGCTTGTTTCAAAGCCTTATGTTCGCCTCGAGCAGTCCATCGTCGAAAATCCAGATTATAAGATACTAGCTTCTGCCCGCGACTTCGTTCGCGTTAGAGGGTTTTCCCGCGTAAAATCCCGATCCCGTGGGAATTCCGGGATAAAAAGTATCCTGTGTTATTCCAGGATATAAACTATCTACTTGCCAAATTTCATTCAGATCCGTTTAGTAGTTTTTGCGTGAAAGAGTAACAAACATCCATCCATCCTCACAAACTTTCACATTTATAATATTAGTAAGAAGTAAGATTAGTAAGATAAGATAAGATATGGAGAAGACATTCCATACACCGAATCTTCATATGCAGTGAAGAAATTCCTTGTTGGTTTTCTTCACGAAGTCGTTTGGAAGTCAAAGCGTCTAAATTATTCATCTCGCGCGGTTTTGCCAAGCAAATATGACACGTTGCATATGATGGTACTTCAGCAATAATGTTGGCCACTTTTCCATCAATCACGGTCATGTCGGTCATATGCAATTCATGTGATACAATAATATTTCTACACTGTGTAGATGTTCGTTCATCAATTTGTTTTTTCATCGCAGACTTTATAAAATCAGCTGTCTCCGAAGTGAAAGTGAACTTCACTGGTCGACAGTACAGAGTTGAGCAAGGTGTGGGGTTCTCCCAAACTATATTTTCATTCCCAGATGATGGGCTAGTAGACACTAGCCGAAGAGGGACGATGCTTATCATGACTACTGATGAATCATGGAACTCTAGCTGTGTTGGACGTTTTCTGTTTATAATTACTCTGCGACAAAAAACCATCAAGTCCCCATTTCCAGGTCAACTTGAGTTCTTCATTTTGAGACCTATCAGAATTCATATCTAGTAAAATCTTCTCCACAGTGTGGTCCAATAGTGCTTGCAATATGAGCTCCTTTTTCGGTAATCTCCATACTCTCTTATGGTGGGTAACATCTTTTCTTGGCATTTACAAGCTTTGGATAAGATGGAAAGGCAACACAGTTTTTTTCTTTCAAAAATTGTCGAAGAGCTAAGTACTTCCATTTGGAGAGCACAAGTGATGTATAAAGAGCTAAATATTTATCTTCAGAGACAGTACTTAAGCTCGATGACTTTCGATGACTCATTAGTCATTAGTTATGCGCTTAGCCGAGCGCACAAACAAATGAGTCATCAATCACAATGCACCTCTACCGATTACATGCAATAATAAATAATTCTCTCAGAATTACTTGTTATAAGTACCTATGCGCTATTACAACTACATATTTGACTAAAAGGTCAAAACAGCTAGATGAGACAAAAAATATACTTTGAATTTATTTTAAGTGGCAAAAAAATTCCTACAAATTTTTTTTTACTGAATGATTACTCGCGCTGCCGCGGATGGCCGGCGCTGATATTTTTTCGTGGATAGAGAATGACCCTGTCTATCATATACTCACAACACACCCAACATATCAGCACAATTTAAGAAAAAAAATTAAACGTGATTCGCTCCATACAAAAAAAATCTAATTAATTTTTTATCCAGACAAACTATCAACTTAAAAGAATTTTTATAAGAATAAAAGTTATCATAACACGTCATATAAAAAAAAATCTCATCGATATTGGAACTTTGTTCCCTAAGTCCACTAATTTTTAGTATGGGCCCACTGTGCGGCATATTGATTAAGCATATTATTATTTGGTGAGGTTAACAATGTATATTTTGTTTTCTTTTGTATAATGTTTGTTTATGTATAAATGTTACCACTTTGTTATTTAAAAGTATAAATGAATTTCATTGTGATTGTGAATGTTTCTTTTAACTGATTTCAATTAGTGGTAAAGCAAGTGCTGACTATAATAAGCCATTCAATTTTTTTTTATTTGAATACAATAAAATAATGTATCACTTTTTTGAAATTGAAATGTATCGTTGTGTGTGCCAGACAATGAATTACACTTGATATATTTCTCTCATATCCAATCGTTTATCTGAAAACTAATTAAATTCAGCTCTGTTCATAAAAAAACACATTTTTATTTAAATACCGATTAGTAGATTCTTTATTCCTTTTTTTATGAATAAGGCTGATGTTTCCTGACGCATGACGATGTAAGTGCCATTACAAACATTCACAATGACTATATACGATTTGTGATAATTATTATAGTAAACAGAAGGTGCAATAAAATTAAGTTGGCTAGATTCGGCTAGAAATTTGATTTATCATATATTTGTATATAATTTTTTGCGCTAGTAACACAGAGACAATTACGTGTAGATCTTTAAGGTGGAACGGCATTTGGTTAATTAATTTCTTGTAAAATATTCTTGTAATATTATTACAATTTTAAATGGCTATAAGTATTTTGAATCTAGTGTATCTAGTAATGTCCTTAAATCACAGAAACACCACTATTTTCGAAATAAATTGTTAGTAGATTAGAATTTAAACTATATGCATTGTAATAGTTACATCTAATAATCACGCGGCAACATTGAGAAAATAATTTTACGAGTATGGAAATGATAGTTTTGCCTATAGTAATGTTACGTCCATGTCTAGTAAATATTGTCATAGAAATAATATAAGCTACCGTGTTGCCGACGAGTAACGTTACGAAGACTGAGTTGTGTATAGTGTGAATTGGAAGTCATTTGGGCCGTATTTATAAAAAAAAAAATTAGCCATAATGTCGAGGGTTTAGTCCGTAAACCTAAATAGTAACATTTTTCAAATATGGGTTAAGCACACATGATATTACTTATTTTTTTGAACGTGAAGTATCTATATAGGTACTGTGCTAAAACACAAAAATGAGAAGAGCAGTGGTGGCCCAGCGGTAAAGGGCCTGACTTGTAAGTTGCAGGTTTCGGATTCAAACTGTCAGGCACATACTTTGAGAAATGTATAACATCACCACTGCTCTCAAAACAAGAATAAGTGAGGAAACCGACATATCCTAGTACCAAAAATCCGAAGGCATGTAACAACCACCAACTCGCACTGGGCCCTAGTTGAGGATTGCTCCTAATACAGACATTTTTTTTTAAATTGGCCAAGTGCGAGTCAGACTTGCCCATGAAGGGTTCCGTGGTAACTACGCAAAACAACTTTGTTTTTCATAGTGTTTGTATGAAATAGAAAGTTATATGTGTGGTTTTAGAAAATGTGCTATAAGTATCTCAAAAACTGCTGACCCGATCTCGTTCAAACCAATTTTCGTTAAGTTTTTTTTTGGATTTTTCACTCCATTATTACAGAAGTCAGAGAGACACACACATTTTACCACTTTAGAAGCATATATCTTTTAAATGATTCACTTTAGGAAAAAGTGATTTGAGAAACCTCAATATCATTTTTAAAGACCTGTCTATAGATATACACAAGTATAGGTTTGATGATATAAAACTTTTTTACTTTTAGTTCTATGTATGGGGAGGCCCCTTTAATTTCTTTTTCAATATTTTTTTATAAAAATCGGAAAGCGGTTAACAGAATACATCTACCTACGAGGGTGAATCAAAAAGTTCTTGGAATCACTAAAAATATAAGACAGTTTAAACAAAAATATTTTATTATTCTACATAACCTCCTTCTAACTCAATACGTTCAGAATACCGCTTTTCTAACTTTCTTATTTCTTCCGAAAAAAAAAAATGTTCTTGACTCTCAAAAAACTCATCTACGGCAGCCATTGCCGCGTCATCATCGTCAAATTTAGTTCCACGGATAATTATGCTCCTTTAATTTTGGGAATAAGTGGAAATCACTAGGGGCTAAGTCCGGTGAGTATGGTGGATGGTCAAGGATATCGAACCCAGCATTGCGGATTGCTTCGAGCGCAACTTCTGAACGATGAGCGGGAGTATTATCATGAAGAAACAGCACGCCCAGTGACAGTTTGCCACGACGTTTATTTTTAACCGCATCACGCACTTTTGGTATTAAACCAGCATAATATATTCCAGTGATCGTCTGTCGTTTCTGCATGTAATAAATAAATAGGATTCCTTCACTATCCCAGAATACAGAGGCCATAACTTTGCCAGCGGTAGGAGCAACCCGAAATTTCTTCATTGGCGGAGATGACGGTCGTTTCCAAGACATGCTTTGTCTTTTAGTTTCGGGATCGAAATGGTGAAACCATGTTTCGTCCATCGTAACAACACGACGACAAAATTGATCTGGATCACGCTGTAACATGTTGAGAATTTCCAGTTTTCGTCCGTTAACATTCGAGGTACCCATCTTGCTGACACTTGCCCAATGAATATGTTAAAATCGATTGAATGCTGCCAAATAAAATCTTCAGAATCTCACCTAAATATTTAATTGTAATTCTTCTGTATTGCAAAACCAAATTCTCAACTTTTTTAACATTTTCTTCCGTAACGGAGGTTGAAGGCCGCCCGGAGTGATGACCGTCTTCACAGCTCGATCTACCCCTTTTAAATTCAGCAACCCAGTGAGCAACCGTTGAATAGGATAAAGCATTATCCCCTAATGTTTACTGAATATCCAAAAAAAATAAAATTCACGTATTGACATTTTTTTTAGGAACAGGTAGGTACCTACTTTATCACTGCACGTAACTCGATTTTTTCTATATTTAAATATTTTGACAAATCTGCACTAAATAATTTATTACTTGCAAACGATAAGATCAAATCAAGTGAAGTTCTGCATAAATATTATGCGATTGACACTCTTTTCAATAAATATAAAATTACCCACATAATAATTATATTTGTATGCACTTTTGATTCACCCTCGTAACAAGTTTCAAATGTGTAGTCTTAATTGTTTCAGAATAAAATGGCTGTGACATACGGACGGACGGACAGACAGACATGACGAAACTAGGGTTCTGTTTTTTGCCATTCGGCTACGGAACCCTAAAAACAGTTCTCGTACGAACTGTTTTTTTTTCAATAGGTAATATTTTTTTCCTCTATGAGAGTGAAAAAAATTAAGTAGGCCTGTGTCCTAGATGTGGGAACGTAATGGGCTGAATTATATTATATAAAACACAAAAATATAATCTTCTGTGTCTTAACTTCATTCAAAATGGGTGTGATACGTGATTTCGAAAATGAAGCACCGAAGAACGCGTCAACAACACTTACCTAACAACGAATGCACGTCACCACGAAAAACTAACGCCGTAGTCATTTTTTTTCTCTGGGTGGGAAAATCATCGAATGACTTCTCCCGCTCTGGGTGGAGCGGAAGGGAGTGTCAGACTTCTACTGACTAAAAACCCACCCTGTTCCTTCAGGTGCCCTTAAGTTCCGGGGCCGCGGTATCTCGTTAATACATTCCCGCAACCCCGGCAGGCAATAACGCCGTAGACATGGGATCTCGAATAACTAAATCTCTAATTTTTCTTCGTAAACTGTCTTTATTAATTTAACAATCAAACATTGCTTTTGCTATTTTAAACCATAAAAGAACTCATATTACCCATATCCCCTCATATTTCCCATAAGCAATGTTTGATTATTAAATTAATAAAGACAATTTACGAAGACTTCGAGATTTAGTTATTCGATATTGCATGGCTACGGTGTTCAGTTTTTCTTGGTTATATGCATTCGTTTCGAAATCACCGTATCACACCCATTTAAAATCAATTTTTAAAATTAAATATCTCAAAACTAATTTCACTGCATTAAACACGTTTTTGCGGTACCCTCGATATGATAAGTTTCAATACAGCAACAAATTCTGTATTGCAATTTTTTTTATAAATATGGCTGTTTATTTTTAAGTTTCATCCTTTGACATTCTATACGACCTCTGCCATGAGTCTATTCACAACATATTTTTTTTCTTTTTATTTTTCAGACATCACTTTAAAGTCTTTTTAAATTCTAGTTGTCTTTTACTCATGGTTGGGGTGTTGTTTTCTTTTTCATTGTGTATCTGTAGGTAGCAAACCTGTACATGCTTAACACTGTTTTTTATTACTCCTTTAAGCAAAGGTGTTTTTTATTTTGTTTTATGCTTAAATAAAGGAATTGATCGATTTTTTTTTGTTTAATTTTTCAGTCTTTTTTTAATATAAAGATCTGTATTTACACAGCTGGACTGCTATTTAAACGTTTCCTGACATCTGGCGGGTTAGACATGAAGTAAGTATGATAAGGTCTTATGTGTATACTAATATTATAAAGCTGGAAAGTTTGTTCGTTTGACGCGCTAATCTTGTAAAGTAATGGGTGGATTTGTATGATTGGTATGGAAGTAACTTGAGGAAGGTTATAGGCTATTTAGGAGAATTAGAAGGTAGAAGGCTTTTTACTCGACTGCAAAAAGGAGGGCTGTTTTTATCGTAATAGTCGTGTAGCGAAGCCCCGCGCGACCGCTAGTGAGTATACAGGATGTTTCGCAGAACGTTGAACATACGAAAATGGTGGATAGGTGGGGTCATCTGCTACTTACTCAGCCCTAATTTATTAGGCCCTGGAACCCTGGATATTTAAAAAAAATTTTTTTAGCTTTCTTCTACTTTCAACATTTTCTTATCCTTGTAATTTGTATTAAAAATGAGTAAAACAGGCAATATTTTGTTTTTTTTTAATCTTTAATATTCGCAGATTCTTATAAAACTATTGCTTTATTCAGATGTTCGCTAGAAAAAAATTACAAATCCTCAGACTTACAGAAAGATGTAAAAAATACTTAAATCTTAATTTCAACTTGCATTAAAAAAAAAAAAAACGAAAATTGATTGAGTAGTTCCAATTCTAGCAAAACATACCTAAAAAAGAAAAAAAAGTGTGTGACCTTTCTAATGGTATGTAATTTGCTTTTATAAAAAAACTAAGTCTTATTAAAATTAAGATTATATAAATAATTTATTTACTACGTAGAAGTTAGAGTTGTTAGAGGAAGAAGGTAGAAGTTAAATGTATAAAATGTGAAAGCATGCTTTCTGGTTTGGCTTTGGTTGATGTATTCCTTTATCTTTTAAACCCCGAAACAACTAATTCTGATATTTCGCGAATAATTAACGACAAACTCCAAGAAGTACTACTCAATTAAAAACCGGTCAAGTGCGTGTCGGGCCACGCGCAGTGAAGGGTTCCGTAGTTTTTATAACAGCCAAGTGCGTGTCGTATTCGCTGACTGATCGTTTCGTACCATGCTCTAACTAAAAGCCAAACATGACTACCTAACTAATTTGATTTCCTATATAAATCCTCGCCTGATCCGACAATTTTCCAAGGAAAGTTTTAATTTTTTTTAAAAATTTGGATAAATAAAACTTATCATAGCCGGTGTTTTGAATTTAAATATATTCTATTATTATTATTTCAATCTCCAAATTCCTACACTCAACGAGACCTGATTATGAATTTCACAATTCAACTATTTCAATTTTATCTCTAGCCTCTACACACAATCTCAAGAACTTATTTTTTTTTCTACACACAATCTCAAAAACTTAATTTTTTTTAGGTAGGGCCACTCGTAGTTCAGCACACTAAGGCTGGTCACTACTTAACCGGGCGATCAACAGAAACTCTTTTTTTTTTTTGATAGGGCCACTCGTGTTTCAGCACACTAAGGCTGGTCACTACTCAACCGGGCGATCCTGTGGTGACCTCTAAAATTAAAGGCCCCCAGCCAGGGCTTACAAACTAGAATTACATTTTAAACAACCGTACGCTAAGGGCACTCCCTGTGGAGTACGGGCCTTGGCATAGCGTGGTCGTTGGTGGAGGGCAGC
The DNA here is from genome assembly GCA_943138885.2 of Tholera decimalis. NCBI lineage: Eukaryota > Metazoa > Arthropoda > Insecta > Lepidoptera > Noctuidae > Tholera > Tholera decimalis. The sequence goes on from OW964553.2 coordinate 33,964,600, forward strand.
AAAGGGACAGGCTGGGTCCATATTATTTAAGGGGTTATTTATCGCTACTGGCTTAGCATCGCGGGCTGGCTCGTTTGGCAAAGGTCGGGGAGAGTTTCCGTTACAAATACGCGGACGTCGCGATGGGCCTCGTCGGCGAGGCCGGAATAGGGAACGCGTTTTATTTCTGTATTTTCTAAGAGTGCTAGTTTCCCTACTGCTCTCTTGTCGGATGGTGGTGGGGTCGTCGGGCTCGTCTAGGACGTTACGCGGGCGACGAACCCGAGAAATATTGGAGGGTCTGTATCGGGCGGCCGATACGATCAGGGGGTTTGTGTGGTTTTCAGCAGAGGTGAAGTAACGCACTGAATGGAGTTTCAGCACTTGCTTTATGATTGGGGCAAAAACTTAATAATTATCAGATGAGTCGTATTTACTAGAACAGATCCGAAGAATAGGTAAATTTCGATACTAGGCGGCACCTATTCTCACTTTGGCAACACTTAGTATCATGAAGTATTTCGAAATCCAACTGCTCTTAGGCTTCAGAGCACTAATGCGTAATTGCATTCCATTCACTCAACACGTTATAAACCTGCTTTACCGCTCATTCATGTTTGTCAAAATCATTCGTTTGTCAGTCACTTGAATTTAAACCCTAATTCAAAGTACATAAAAGTAACGCAACGCGCACGCGTGTTGTGCAAGAATATATATTCTGTCCTTTTTTTAACTACGCTATTCCGTAGTCTTCCCATCTTTATCTTTCAATACTCGAGACTAGTCAGTAATCATTCGATCCGAGAATACTCGATCCGAATGAGTACCAACTAGTCTCGAAAAGACTAAGTAAATAGATACTTCGTAATACTTAGTCTTGTCGAGACTAGGTGGTACTCATTCGGATCGAGTATTCTCGGATCGAATGATTACTGACTAGTCTCGAGTATAAAGTCCAATTACTAGGTACCAACCTAGTCTTATCACTGATTGCTGGTGCTAACACCCTAAGTTCAATAGAAATATCAAGTACAGGAGAAGTGGCAACGAGGTGAGTCCGTGAAGCTTAAAGACCATCATCGTAAAATTTAATCAAAATACCGTGTTCATTTGTTGTTTAGCAGTTTCCTGCAAAATTAGTAGACACAATAAAAAAAATTACTTGGACTAAGTACGTGCACCATGACCACATTCGATAAGTAATAATTGATACTAGGTGGACTAGGGACTAGGTGGACTAAAGATGGGCGAAAAATAACGTCACGACAAAAATAACGTTGTTATCTTGCTCCTCAAATGATTACTGTGACTGATCATGAAGGAACAACGTTCCAAAATAACAGTGGTGAAATAACACAGACACTACAATCACTACAGTGACATGAGTCACGACCGTGACCGAGTCACGACGTGGAACGAGTCACGACATGGAACGATATCTAACGAACGATGTAATACGCGCAATCGGGCATTTTCGGATAACCCAGGAGTGAATATAGTGAGATAGCGAATGATTCCGTATTTATGGCTCGTTCCCTCGCGCCTTGAATACTAATTTGCTCAAAATAATAAAATTAAATTCTTATGTTTATATTATAAAAATAAGATTTTTGTAGACTTGAGCATATCACAACGCAAAAAAAATATTATAGTCCTTTTTATATAATTCTGAAATGTGAATTTGTGATACCTAATTAAATTATTTGTTATTTGAACCAATAGTAAAAACTTGTGTAAAACATGCTTTTAAAAATATATCTGGCTACGTTTCGAAAAAACATTTTGAAAAAAAAAAAGTAAATATTAATGTTAAATAAATACATATCATAGTTATTCAAAAGAATTTCCGACATTCCTAAGCCTGTGACTGTCGTTCCTGTTACAAAAATCACAGTGAACGTTGTTGGGATCAAATACCTTACGGAATCATATTTCGTAACGTGAGTGACCGCAGTGACAAAGTTACGTTGATTTGTCACTGTGACTTTTAAGGAACAGGAACGACAGTGACAGTGACAAAAAAGTAACGGTTTCGCCCACCGCTAAGGTGGACTAGGTGGAATAGGTATCTGGATCACGTATTTTTAAATACTAAGAATAGGTGCACCTAGTCCCAAATTTACCTAGGACAACCCATCTCTACCTTGATTTTTTTTTTTTTATATGGCCACTCGTAGTTTAGCTCGCTAAGGCTAATATACTACTTAACCGGGCGATCCTGTGGTGACCTCTAAAATTTAAAGGCCCCCAGCCAGGGCTTACAAACTAGTATTTACATTTAAACAACCGCGCGCTAAGGGCACTCCCTGTGGAGTACGAGCCTCGGCTCAGCGGGGTCGTTGATGGTGGACAGCAAAGGGTCAGGCTGGGTCATATTATTTAAGGGAGTATTTATTGCTACTGGCTCAGCATCGCGGGCTGGCTCGTTTGGCAAAGGTCGGGGAGGGTTGATGTAACAAGAGCGCGGACGTCGCGATGGGCCTCGACGGCGAGGCCGGAATACGGAACGCGTTTTGTTTATGTTTTTTATTAGAGTGCTAGTTTCCCTACTGCTCTCTTGACGGATAGTGGTGGGATCGTCAGGTTCGTCAAGGACAAGGCGTGGACGACGAACCCGGGAAATTTTTGAGAGTGTGTACCGGGCGGCCGATACAATCAGGGGGTTTGTGTGTTTTTCAGCAGAGGTGAAGTAACGCGCTGACTGGCGTTTCAACACTTGCTTTATAGTCGGGATTTTGAGGTCTACGTGAAGATCCTCGTTCCTCAAGTACCAGGGCGCGCCCGTGGCATTTCGGAGAAATCGGTTTTGGATAACTTGCATCCTATGGATCTGAGCCGGACTAGAGTGAGCAAACACCGGACCGGCGTAAGTTAGTATGGGGCGTATGCACGTAGTATAAATGCGTAGTTTACATTTAAGGGAGAGTTTGCTGCGTGCATTCAGCATGCAATATAGCCTACTGAGAGCGAAGGCGGCTCGCGAGCGTACCGACTTTATATGCTCTCTGAAGTTAAGGTTTTGGTCTAGAATCACTCCTAGGTATTTAGCTTGCTTTTCCCAAGGGATTGGCGTGCCAAACATAGTGATTGGGCGGGGTAGGGTAGGTTTTTTATGGCGAGCTCTATAAAATAGGACTGCCTGACTCTTGTCGGGGTTTACCTCGATTCTCCATTTCCTAAACCAATCGCCTAGTGCGTTGGCTGAGGTCTGGAGGGTACGAGCGATTGCATCGGGTTTGAGTCCCGAGTTATAGATGGCCGTGTCATCGGCAAACAGGGATAATTCTATGCGACGACTTTTTGGGATGTCGCTAGCATATAGCGTGAAGAGTGGGGGGGAGAGCACGGCCCCTTGTGGAACGCCAGCTCTGATGGGGCGGGGAGTGGAAAACGCTCCTTCGACACGATATCTGAAGGAGCGGTTCGACAAAAAGTCTCGTATGATGAGCACGAGACGGTCCGGCACACCTAGTAGGTATAGCTTATAAATTAAGCCATTGTGCCAGACTTTGTCGAACGCTTTCGCGATGTCAAAGAATAGAGCTCCCGTCAGATGACCGTGTATGAAGCGGCCATTGACGTGCTCTACGATGCGGTGGGCTTGGTGGACACTAGAGTGTTGGGCTCTAAAGCCAAACTGTTCATTTGGGATGAGGCTCTTTGCCTCGACATAATCCTTGAGCCGATTATAAATAATCCTTTCGTAGATTTTGCCGAGGGCGCTGAGTAGACTGATGGGGCGATAACTACTTGGGGAGGACTTGGGCTTACCGGGCTTTGGAATGCCTATTACGGTAGCCTCTTTCCACGTTTGTGGAAACATATTGTTTGACATGGCGCCATTGAAGATGGCTACCAGTAAAACTATTATGGAGCGGGGGAGGAGTTTAAATACTCTACTTGTCAGTCTGTCAGTCCCGGGGGCTTTTCTGGGTTTGAGTTTCCTGATGATCTCCTCCACCTCGTCCTCAGTGACGGGGGGGAGGGGAGCATCAGGGTCCTCGAATGGGGGAAGGGCTGACCTACGTTCAACCTATATGTATCATCTATGGTTCAACCTCAGCATCCACGTAGGCAAGGTGGGCTAGGTCGACTGGCTGAGTGCTGGGAGAGCACTGGGCTTCCAGGCTGTCGGCCATGCATTCAGCTTTGTCTTCGTCATCGAAGGCAATGCTTTTATCCGGGCGGATGAGGGGAGGCATAGAGGTGACTTCAGTGGCGCGCAATCTCCTCTGAAGTTGCCAGAAGGCATGGTGGTTTGGTTCCAGCTCGCTCAGAGTCTTATCCCAGCAACTTTCACGCCACTCTTTAATGCTGTTACTTACTTTGCGCTGTAAGTACTGCATATAGGTTTTGTTATTTTGACAGGGGAAGGCTCTGTAGGGACGGACAGCCGCGTTCTTCTCAGTCAGCAGGGCCCGTACATCGTCAGGGAGTTTCCGTTGCCAGGTCTCTGTCAACGGAATCTCCTTTGAACAGTCGTTCAAGACAGATTGTACGTGCTCCGTGAATGAGTAAAGATGGGCGAAAAAGAACGTCACGACAAAAATAACGTTGTTATCTTGCTCCTCAAATGATTACTGTGACTGATCATGAAGGAACAACGTTCCAAAATAACAGTGGTGAAATAACACAGACACTACAATCACTACAGTGACACGAGACACTACAGTGACATGAGTCACGACCGTGACCGAGTCACGACATGGAACGAGTCACGACATGGAACGATATCTAACGAACGATGTAATACGCGCAATCGGGCATTTTCAGATAACCCAGGAGTGAATATAGTGAGATAGCGAATGATTCCGTATTTCTGGCTCGTTCCCTCGCGCGCGCCTTGAATACTAATTTGCTCAAAATAATAAAATAAAATTCTTATGTTTATATTATAAAAATATATATACCATACCATACCTATCTACGGAATCATATTTCGTAACGTGAGAGACCGCAGTGACAAAGTCACGTTGATTTGTCACTGTGACTTTTAAGGAACAGGAACGACAGTGACAGTGACAAAAAAGTAACCGTTTCGCCCACCGCTATGAATGAGTCGATCGCGGCCGTCGTGTCAGCGGCGGACTGGATGAGGTCTGGTATTTTATCCAGGTGAGGAGACGTGTTGGATTTCAGCAAGTCGCCTACTTTCCCCCAGTCTACCTTGATTATCATAACTACCTACTTATAGTTTTTGCGGTAATGAAACCATTGTGAGATATAATTCGACGACAACGCCATCTAGTTAGAAAAGAAGTACTAATTGTTACACAAAACTGAAAAATGAGACTGGTTTGACACAATCCTCAACTAATTTAATTACTTAAACACAACTAACTATATAATTTTACTGGACAGAAACTGTTTTTAACCGACTTCTAAAGAAGGAGTAGGTTATCAATTCGTCACGTATATATAATATTTTTTTTTTATGTATGTGCACCGATTACTCCATCAATTGTGGATCGATTTAGAAAATTATTTTTTTCGTTTGAAATGGTATGCTCTCGGGGTAGTACCATTGTCACCAAATTAGAATTTGATGAAGGGATCTCATGGAAATCGAAGGAAATCCTCAAATTTTAAAGGCAATCGTATAGCGATTTTGGTATTTTTTATAGTAACTTGTGCATTTGCTCTCAGAAAGCACCATTTGGTGAAGCGGAACTGATGAAGAAGATCACAGATGGCCACCGGAACTACTCAATAATAAGTATTTCACGAGTTGCGGTTCGATTACTTTAATAAAAACTTTTTACCAAAAAATTAAACCGACTCCCAAAAAACACTGCAAAGTGAAAAATAACTTTAATTTCGGTAGTCGGTGTCTTTAGTTTTGTATTTTCGTTTTTGGCACCGACTTCCGAAATTAAAGTTATTTTTCACTTTGCAGTGTTTTTTGGGAGTCGGTTTAATTTTTTGGTAAAAAGTTTTTATTTCACTCTTTTTAGTTGGTCTATTTTTAATTTACCTAGTTACAAGAGCCTAATTATCAACTACTTATAACCTTTTACAAAATATTGCTTTTCCCAATGCTGGGCCGTTAATTGTTGAGGAGTTCTCCTGGTACTTCACCATCAGCTCTACATCACCATATGCATTGTGACGAGCATAAAGTGCGTAACATCCATATTCAAGTAATCGAATCGCAATCCACTCAATACTTATTATTGAGTAGTTTCGGCGGCCATCTGTGGTCTTCATCATCAGTTCCACTTCCTCAAATGGTACTTTTTGAGAGCAACTGCACAAGTTACTATAATAAATACCCAAAACGACATAGGTGTGCCTATAATATTTGAAGAGTTCCCTCGATTTCTCCAGGATCCCATCATCAGATCCTGACGTTTATGAAAATGGGACCAATATCGAAGTATACCCTTTCAATCAAAAAAAGAATTTTCCAAATCGGTTCAGCCGTCTTCGAGTAATCGATGATCATACATTAAAAAAAAAAAAAAAACATATACGCGTCGAATTGATAACCTCCTCTTTTTGTCGTCGGTTGAAAAGGTTGCTAAGCAATTTATGGTCGTCACAATGTGAATGGTGAAATGGAGCTGATAGTGAAATACCAGGAGAACTCCTCAACAATTAACGCCCCTGCATCGGGAAAAGCAATATTTTGTAAAAGGTGATGAGCAAGTTGACATTAGGCTATTGTAACTTAGATAAATTATAAACAGATCCAAAGACACCATCTTCTGAAATTAAAGTTATTTTCACATTGTACCTAGTGATTTTTTGGAAGTCGGTATTTTTTTGTTAAAAAGTTTTTTTTATAAAACTTATTTAAAATAATTTAAATATGAAACTAGCGCGATACAACGGACGCTTAGCGCCATCTATTGACATTTCTATGGAGTTGTTCGAAATTTTCGAGTCAAATACAATTGGTCGACTATTACTCGTAAACTTGTAAAGCCCACTCATGTGTGATAGTTTTCCTTTAAACTTCGTTATATATAGGTACTACTGCCATGACATTTGAATTTCTAACTACAACCGTTTAGTTGATAGAGGGGGAGGACACTTGACTCTAACGAAAATTGGTACTTTAAAGCTTGATAAGTCACGAGCGGTTTACTTAATCAGAAAATGGTCTACCTAAACCCCTAATATTTTTGAAAGACCTATCCAACGATATCCCACACTATGGGAAGGACGAAAAAAAAATATTATCATCTCACTTTACATGTAGGGGAGGTACCCTAAATAATTATTTTTTCAAAATTTTATTTTACCACTTTTTTGGCGTCATTAACGTGTATACTCATGCCAAATTACAAATTTCTAGTACCAATCGTTTTTGAGCTAAACCGCGGACAGACGGACATGGCGAAACTATAAGGGTTCCTTGTTGACTACGGAATCCTAAAAACTGATTATTATTATTTAAAGAGAACAAGCAATGTGGATAGAACTCACATTAGAATGGGTCCAGGGGCGAGGGACTTGGGGAAGTGTCCGCCCCCTATTCGATGGACCCGAGTCGCAGGAGCGCGCGGGTGTGACGGCGCGCGCCTCTGACGCGATGCACGGGGTAGTTCAACACCCCACTACCCCGTGCAGGAGACGAGGCCCGGACAGACCCGGCCAGCACTAGTGTGGGGCTGCGGATGAATTTGGATTACCGCGGCCCCACGCGCACGTGGCACGTGCGAGGAGTCACCGGGGTGGTTTTAGCCGGTAAGAATCCGGCACCCCCTCCGCCTTTCCCCAGGCGGTGGTAGTCCATGAAAAAAAGGCGTGTGTTGTCGGTGGTCCAACGCGAGTCTATCAACAATAAATCAGTCAAACCTGGATAAGCGAGAGTTCAAGGGAGCACAATCTCATTCTCGCTTATAGAGGTTACTCACTAACCCGAGTTTCTCGCTAATGCAGGTACATGGGTAGCGTTTCTCTCTCAGTCACAGCAAGTACGAATGTAGTAAATACATATACATATATATATTTTTAAAAGCTTACGAAAACAAAACAAAAATTCATGTACTATGTATGTAATTTTATTTTATTTAGAACTTATTTGCATTAAAAAAAATCCATCAATTTCGTTTGGGTTTCTGTTGTATTTTGAATGTTTTTCTCTAACTCATAAATTTTGTCGAATATTGTTTGATCAACAACCGCCGCGTATTCAAAGTACTGATGCACCGTCTCCAACGCATTTAAAGCTAGCTTCATTGGAATTATCTTTATTTCTGTTCCCGGAATCTGTGCCTCGCCTTCACTGTCATTTCCAGCAATACAGGTGTTCACACAATTCTTAACGATATCGTCGTCGGTTTGTTCTCCAGCGGTAGTTACGTCGTCGTCAATTTGAACGAAATCTTCGAAGCTCGGCATTAACATATTGGATTCGTGAGACACAAGCTTAGTCCATTCCTCGTTGCTAGGTCCAACTTCAACATAATTTTCCTCTTGTAGGTCTTGCTCATCTGTACTTTTCCGAAACCCAGCTTTCTTGAAGCAGTTTTTGACAGTAACGTCACTGACTAAGTACCATGCTTTCCTAGCAAATTTCATAGCTAGAAGTACATTAATGTCAAGGCTACTGTTTTTTTCCAGACTCGTAAGAATATGTTTAACGACTTCTGTGCGATAAAAGCGTTTAAAAGTGTGAATGATGCCTTGATCTAATGGTTGAAGTTTACTAGTGGTGCTAGCAGGTAAAAACATTACTTTTACGTTTGCAAGTGTTGGTAAGTCCGTATGGGCAGCACAGTTGTCAATGAATAGCAGAATTTTTTTTCGGTTTATCTTCATTTGTTTGTCAACTTTTTTCAACCAATCTTTAAATAATATCTTGGTCATCCAAGCCTTTGTATTATTGGCATAATCAACGGGTAGAGTCTTGACACCTTTAAAACATCTAGGTCGCTTTGATTTCCCGATGATGAGAAGTGGGAGTTTGTCCGTACCACTCATGTTTACACACTGGAGAAGTGTAAGGCGTTCCTTGCTTTGTTTTCCTCCATGGCATTTTTCGCCTTTAAACGTAAATGTTTTATCCGGAAGGCACTTATAAAACAAAGCAGTTTCATCCGCGTTGTAAATATCGTCTGGTTCATACCCTTCTAAAAGATTTGGCAGATCTTCAGTCCAGTGGTTGCACACACCTTGGTCCACAGATTTACTTTCTCCAGCTGCTTTTTTGAAAGCTATGTCATGACGCCTTTTAAAACCCTCTAACCAGCCGTTGCTAGCAGAAAAGTTCTGGATTCCCAGTTTTGTAGCAAACACTTTTGATTTTTCTTTCAACAAAGGTCCATCTATGGGAATATTCTTATCGAGAGTTTGTTTTATCCATTCCAAAAGGCACTTTTCGATATTGGGAAATTCAGAAACCCTAGCCCTCTTAATATTTCTATGTCCATCAGAGCACTCAGACTTTATAGAGTCTTTTGATTTTATAATTTTATAATAGGTGGATTCTGGTAAATTAAACTCCCTCTGAATTTCATTTCGCGATTTTCCGGATTCAAACGCATTCACTATTTTAAGTTTATCACTTAATGACAGTACTTTAATTTTCCGTTTTGACATGATGCAGAACAGAACTTTCCTTCGCAATTGATAACTATAAACTGAGTAAGTCCGATAAACAGGACGGTACACAGGCACACGTGTCCATTTGAAAAGAATGCGATAAAATAACAACATTATTTAGTTCCACGAAATAGAATCTGTACAATATTGACTAGAATACAAAAACAATGGTAGGAAGTTCCACGAAAGTTAAGAATGAGTCATAAAACAGCACATGTTAAATTTGTAAATAAAGCTCGACTGTCGCTTATAGAGGTATAGATAAGTAGCAGTCTCACTTACGGAGGTCTATGAGGGAAAAACGACTCTCTCTTACAGAGGTTTCTGTTTCTCGCTAATAGAGGTTTTGGGAGCTTAAAATGATGGGTCCTGGCTATTACTCTCACTTATAGAGTTTTCTCACTTATCCAGTTCTCACTTATCCAGGTTGTAGTACATTGTTATTAAGGGCGGTAAGTAAGGAATTACGATCGAGGCTCTAGTAGAAGCACGAAGTCGGAGACTGAGGGCTTTCTGAGTCGAGGTTCGTAATTCCCGTACCGCCCGTGAAACATACAATGTTTTTCATCACATTTGCGAGTAAATAAATAAAATTATAGGGCAGACAAAACTTATTTATTAAAATTTATCAGTCACTGTACATCATTAATTGTTTTTGCTGCATGGATAATATCTGGCGGTGTTACATTTAAATCACACTCATCGGACGACGCCGACGACATTTTTTATAACTTTTTTACTTGTCTTCAAATACAAAAGGTAAATAATTATGAATCATAGCTTTAATACACAAGTCAGCACATCTATTATTACGTAACTTACGAAATAAGTGAACTTTTTTTTTAAGCGGTTGGCGGGCGTGCTTTTTATGCCCACACCACCGATTATACAAATGTTTCGTTCAGAAACGTTAAGGGCAAATACTCACGTAGGTATACCGCCATGACGGAGTGTAAAAAAATAAAAATAATTTCGACGTTTTGATACAAAAAACTATTAAAATCGATTATTAAGAACATTAGTTGAGTATTTAAGTAACAATGAAATTCCTGTTTAGATAATTTTTTTTCAATTGCGTGTAAACTCCTTGCTTGAACTTGCATGACCTGTGTGCTGTGCTATAAATTAAAAAAAAAATACTTACCGACCTTGGGTTTCATGACAAAAAAAGCCCGAGGGTTTTATATGGGGAATACCCCATATAAAACCCTCGGGCTTTTTTTTTTCGGCCAAGTTAACCTGTATGTTTAGATACTGTTTACGTGCAAGTGTGATGAAAAAGGTGTGGTGACCCACGGTGGATCGATCTTCCAGATTCAAATACGATGTAGAAATTAAGCTGCAGACATACCAAATAATTACCACAGATAATGTAAGCGATAAAGCGGCCCAAGTTATTAATATAAAACCCACACGTGTGTAGTTCCTAACGTAATTTATGCAGCCTTCGGTCAATGCCATTAGGACAGATCATTGTAGAACTAAGCTGTAATGTAGGTATAGATTCTAAATCAACTTGGCAATGACCTAAAATGTAAAATTAAACAAGTCCTTTCTGTTAAAGCGTTTATTTAAACTAAATTATATTAAAATATCTATTTGAACCCACTGGTGTCCTGAAAACTGAGATAACAATCCTATAAGACAGTTTTTCTCAAAGGTTGTTTTGTATTCCTGTGTAGGGCTAAGGATACTCTGAGCGAAAAAGACAGCATTATGAACATTAAACAAATATGAGCGAGATGTCATGTTATGATAGTCCATTAGCAGCGATTTTTTCTTTGACTTCCTTGACCATCAGTTTCACGAGGTTGTCCAGATCGACCTCTGGTTTCCAATTCCAGTCCCGCCGAGCTTCGCTGTCGTCAAATACTTGTGGCCAGGAATCGGCTGCAATCAATATGAAGAGCGTATCAGAAATATGTGACAATGTAGAAGACCGTTCAAAAACCTTTGACGTCCTGAAATTATTGTCCTGGAGGATTATAATTCTTATGATGAAACTTGAGACTACATGCAACTACATTTTTAGGCGCATCAGTTTCCCTGTTGGTGAGATAGTGCGTTTCGTCTATAGATATTAGATAGGGTACTTCGCACAGTTAACTATCCATAAATTACATATTTTCCTGCCCTTGTTCTCATATGGCAGTCTGACTTTGAAATATTATTGTTTACATAAATAATACGTTATTTACTCACCGATTTCTTGCCTACTATCAGGCATATAAGTGATCTTGAAGTCTGGTATATATTTAGTCATGGCTTCAGTGAGTTCTTCGGGCGTGAAGCTCATAGATGTGACATTGTAGACTCTTCTGTTGAGAGCTTCATTAGGTGCTTCCAGGTATTCAGAGAGAGCACGAAGGGCGTCTTTAACGTGCATCATAGGAAGTCTCGTGTCGGGTTTGAGGTAACACTGGTACTGCCCTTTTCGGATCACATCGTGAAAGACCGCAATGGCGTAGTCTGTCAACATAGGAGGTGATAGTTTTAGTTTATTTATTAGACCCTTATCTTCTCGCCGCTGTAGGAGGACTAACATTAGATATCCATTAAACAATAAAATATATTTTATTTCTGCAATTCATGTCGTCACTTGTTCAAGGTTACTTGGTAAGAATACTTTACATCAATCTTATCAAGTAGCTACAAGCCTGTTTCGAAATTAACATATTTAATTAACACATCCAAAACAGATACTTATGTACCGAAACAAAAATAGTTGTTGTCAAGCAAATAATAGCTTCCAAAGTCTCTCTAAAAGTAAATACAAAATATATGATGAACATAATTATCCTCAAATGAGCACCATACTGCCCTACTAAGCGCAAAAGCGGTATCTCAAAAAAAATCGTAAATTTGATTTTTATGCCATCCAAAAAATACGCATCTAATGAACTAAACCTTTTAGCGTTATCTTGTTCAAAACATATAAAAATACCCTTAAGAAAGATTTCCCTATCTCAGTTTTATCATAAATCACTAGGGTAACATTAGCGGTATACCTATCAATATTACGTAGGCAAATAGCCGTATATTTAAATACTACCAAATCTCTTTAAATACTATATGGCCTATACTCTTTTTACAAAAATTCATTATACAAAATAAAAGAAAGATAATTTTACAAAACTCCAATTATCTCGAAACTCGCTTTCCTTGAGATACCGCTTTTGCGCTTAGTAGGGCAGCATAAGACCTACATTGTTCTCATATCGTGTGATTTGACCAATATGGATTGTCTGGACTTCAAAAAGAGACGTTACCTTAGTTTGTTTCGGTGTTTCTTCTTAGCAAGGAAAAGCTGGCCTAATCTGGTTTAAATTCAATACGAAAGTAAATTGGGTGTAAAAGTGTTATGAATAACCAATTTGCAAAATAAAGCATTAGAAATAATTTTACTGTAACCAAATACATATTGCGTTGCCTACTGAAACGGCCTTTACGCGACCCGTTTATTTACAACCATAAGATTGTCTAGCCAATATCAATAGAATGAAAAAAATCTATACTACTATCTAAAAAAAGTGTACATCTTACCTGTAGTACCTCCGCCGGGCGGGTCACTAGATATGACACCAGGGAACCTCAAACAACGGAAGTCCAAACCGAACTTGTGGAAATAATATTCTCCTAACAACTCCGCATGCACTTTAGACACACCATAAATAGTCCTTGGTCTTTGTACAGTTATATTTGGTGTTGGATTTCTAGGAGAGTCTGGGCCAAAGGCCCCAATTGTACTCGGTACAAAGATCCTTAGGTTATACTGTTTGGCAAGTTCGATAACATTATGCACTCCTTCAATATTCACTCGCACGGCTAAGGGAACATTTTGTTCTCCAATCGCACTGAGGAGAGCTGAGAAGTGGATCAACCAGTCGACTCTGTGATCCACGACAGTTTTCTGCAGACCCTTGAAGTCTAAAATGTCCACGAATATGTATGGTCCATCATTAACTATATCTTGGGAAGGCTTGATTATATCCGATAGGATGACATTGTCTCGGCCGTATTTTGCACGAAGGTATCTGGCGCACTCGACGCCGAGTTGACCGAGGCCTCCTGTAAAGGATGGTAAATTTATTATAAGTAATTTACTATTCTATTCCTATTATTACATATTTTATTAAAGAAAGCAGATTTATTTATTTATCTGACTAGATTATCACATAAGTATTGCTCTTTGATTAATATGGGAGATGTTTTATTGCGCTATAATTTAATAATAAAATTAGTCTTTATGTTAATCATAGAAAAAAACAGTTACACGGGTCGGTTTTCCCCTAACAAACATGTTTTTGCATTGGGACTTGGATTTGCTACGACGTAACGTAGAGATTACTCACTAGATTCTAGTGCGTAATCACTAGTGACTAGAATAATAGTTATGTCAACACATTATGCGGAAGTTAGAAACGTAGAATTGTAGTCATCAACATTGGCGCATCAGAATCAACATCGAAATAATTTCTGAAAAGTCTCGCAATATCTTCCAAATGTATTAACAGGTCTGCAAAGGTACTTGACAGAGTTCAAGAGCAAAATTGAACTTATTGATGCTGAACACCTTTAGTTCAAGAGCAAAATTGAACTTATTGATGCTGAACACCTTTACTACTTACATTCGTTGACATTGATACAAATAAATATATTCTTAATATTTTGATACAAAGCAATAAAATAATAGAGCTCTTATCTCTAAACACAGGATGACAAGCCCCACTAGGAACACAGCCGCTACTGTGGGTCAGTCGTAAGATTAAACTTAAGATAATACATGCAGCATCTATATGCATTTAGACGAGTTATTCATAAGATACAAGGAGTATTAATGTAGTAAATATAGTACATGGAGATGGCGCTGATAATCTTGGATGAGGCTATATAGTTATATTACATTGACTATCTAAATAGAATAGATTGATTGAAAAGGAAAATCTGTATTAAATGCTCGGCTTTATGGGAATAAACATAGGGGTCGTTGATGATAAACGTGTGTTCATACCGCGCGCTAACAAGTACTTATTCGGGCACTATCATTAAACTTTTTGTTATCTGTCTCGCTGGATTCTCCCTTAGTGGCCAGTACATGTTTTTTTTTTTCTTAAGTTGTTCACCTCTTTGACCCTATACTCTCAGCCAGGAAAAAATACCGAATGATTTTCTGATATAATGTTTTTTTTCGACATGGGTTCACTCACCGATTCCAACTATGCTCTAATATGTACAGACTACAGCTCTATTCACCCAATCAGTTTTAAGTCAGTTTACCAGCTGCTTCAACCACGCGACCACTGCACAGGTACCGGAATGCATGCGTTTGAGCAACAATTCGTCATCCTCGTGCCGTTGCACTTTCGCTCTAATCGATCAATAACGCTGATATTATTAGAAACTATTACATTCTACATAGGGAGTTTTATTTAACAGGCTTCGTTAGATTTTAGCCTTTCTCTTAGGTATTTGCAGCGTCTATGACCTAAAGACCGTAGTAGTGGTAGCGTGTCCATTAGTTTACCTCTTATATCTAAGTGGCTCTAAAAAGATTTTATTGACTACCAAAAAAGAAACAATACTTTTAAAGTATGTATTTTTTTTTTGTAGTCAATAACTTTTTGCAATTTTATTTTCACGTCCACGTTTCTCAAATTTCTTTCGCCCAATTTGAGTTTCACTTAAGCAGAAATACACAAACTTACCCGTAATCAAAATTTTTGGCGCCTTTTTTAAACTAGTTCTTGAATAATTTCTAGTATTTATATTAATTGCAGTCCGATATAAATTCCGTACGAACATAATTACGTAGGATCTAGCGTCAGATGGACGGCACGATAAAACACTATAAAAGACAAACGGTAACTGGTAAACAGAACGGAGGAGTCTCTCGCGTGTGGTAGAAACAGGTTGTAAACCAATATTAATTCTGCCTATGTACGAGTGAGTCGTACGATAGCACCTGTTAAAATGAAATGAACCTTATATAAATTCGTATAAGTTCCAATAGTCCATAAAGATGTTTTGTGGGTGTGTCGGTTCTTGCGTCAATTTTTTGACAAAAACTTGACATTGATTTTTTTGCACTGTAAATTAGCATGAACAAAATATCGGCTTAGTTAGTGGGTGTGTTACATGCGGGAAAAGCAGAACAGCATAATTTAAGTTATTTCCAAATGAATGTGATGACAGGTCGCTGTTAAATAGGTAGGTAAGTTTTTATAACTGTTTGTAGTTTCTTTATACAGGTGTATACTGAAACTCATGAGGTCACTAAGTTATTCAATTCATTTGTTCATACAATAAAATAATAAACATAAAAGGCAAAGAGCCGAAGTAATATATCCCGTAAAAACGCAAGATAATTTTCCAAAAACTCAGGTCCTACACTAGGTCAGACGATCTAAGTCTACTTCTAATTACGCTATTCCAAACATTACAGCTCTATGATAGTCCTAATTGTGACTGACATAAGGACTCTTTTGGCAGTAAGTTTAAACTTGATTAGTCAAGTTTAAACTTAAGTTTAAAGATAAGTATTCTTGGTCATTAGGAAAAGACTTTTAATTACCAATTAGTAGATATAGATAGACTATAAGAATTTTGTAGCCCTATTTCTATTTTTGCATTTGAGATTGAAGAGGGATGATACGCATGTGACTAAAAGAGTGATGGATTCGAATATTGATTGATGGAGAGGTAGTGGAAGGCCAAAGAAAATATGGGTGGATTGTGTGAGGAATGTTATGAAAGAAAAAGTAGTAAATAATACCGTGAAGTCTGACAGTGGAGAATGGAATAAGAAAACGTGTGGCGCCGACCTCAAGTAAATGTGATAAGGGCAAAAAGATGATGATGATTTCTATTTTTGCAGTTGTAGCTCCCGCCATCTCGCCCTTCGGACCTAAACTAGTCAGGAGTTGTGAATGGGACTTAAAATGAAAAGATTGAAATGAACATTTAGTGTCGGAAGTCGGGTTTCGATACCAACTAGCTGTTTAGAGGTGCTCTGTTTAAAAAATCACGCTGCTTACTGCAATTCAGCTCATATAAATCAATTCTGAACATTGAATATAAACTAAAAAAAAACTACTCCTTGGGTGTTTCATACAAATAATAGAAGCCAAAAATATGATTTTCATAATTTTTCAACCGACGACCAAAAGAGGAGGTTATCAATTCGACGCGTATATTTTTTTTTTTTTTTAATGTATGATCACCGATTACTGGAAGACGGCTGAACCGATTTGGAAAATTCTTTTTTTGTTTGAAAGGGTATACTTTGAAATTGGTCCCATTGTCACCAGGTCAGGATCTGATGATGGGATCCTGGAGAAATCGAGGGAACTCTTCAAATATTATATGCACACCTATGGCGTTTTGGATATTTCTTATAGTAACTTGTGCAGTTGCTCTAAAAAAATACCATTTGGGGAAGTGGAACTGATGATGAAGCCCACAGATGGCCGCCGAACCTACTCAATAATAAGTATTTCGCGGATTGCGATTCGATTACTTGAATATGGATGTTAAGCACTTCATGTTCGTCACAATGCATATGGTGATGTAGAGCTGATGGTGAAGTACCAGGAGAACTCCTCAAAAATTAACGGCTCAGCATTGGGAAAAGCAATATTTTGTAAAAGGTTATAAGTAGTTGACATTTAGGCTCTATTAACTAGGTAAATTAAAAATCGACCAACTAAAAAGAGTGAAATAAAAACTTTTTACCAAAAAATTAAACCGACTCCCAAAAACACTGCAAAGTGAAAAATAACTTTAATTTCGGAAGTCGGTGCCAAAACAAAAATACAAAACTAAAGACACCGACTACCGAAATTAAAGTTATTTTTTACTTTGCAGTGTTTTTGGGAGTCGGTTTAATTTTTTGGTAAAAAGTTTTTTGTCATAAATAACTTCTTTGCTTTGGGAATTATACCACAAAAAACTTAACAACATCTCAATAACTACATTTCTATCTTGTGTGGTGTTGTAGACACATTACAAAAATAATCATTAAGATCTGATAATGAACAGAAACAAATAATTAACGCCAAAAACATGGCAACCAACACACGGTTAGGTGATTCGAAGGACGAACAGTATTAAATACCTATAATAATAATTCAGCCTATTACGTTTCGCCTGACGGAACTCAAGCCTCCTCTCTATGAAAGGAAATGGGCCCTAATTCACCATACGGGCCCTGTGCGGGTCGCATTTCTTCGAATTTTTGGTTCTAGGACATGCCGGTTTCTATCCATCACGGATTTGAGACCAGTGGTGATGAAATAAATTACACAGAGTAATCTGCCTGACGGGCCACCACTGACATAGATCAAGCTTTCACCTAATTCAAACGGAACCACTCCGGATAAATGCTCTTCCGAAAAAAAAAAACCATCTAAATCGCTTGACCATTGGCAAAAAAACGATGAACATACAAAAACAAGCATCAGACAAAATAAGGTACGCCTCCTTTTTGGAAGTCAATAAAAAAATTAAATACGTGACTATGACCACAGTCTCATAAAGTCTCATTCGAGCTGACTTTCGTAAAGGCCCATTTAGACGGAGAGAGTTTCTCGAACGTTTCTTGGCGAGAAATCGTACGCAAGCAATAATCGCCATAAGATTATTGTATCATAATGTTTAATTACAAGGCAAGAACTAAATTCTCGCCTACGATTACGAGTATGTCATACGAGACTCGAATGTAATTTATCGCCTAGCGATACTTACTGCGACTGTTTACACAGCAAACATTATCGTAGGAAGATTCTTGCTGACGAGTTCTCGACTAGTGTAAACACGATCTCGTATGAATTTGGTTTGAACCGTTTTCAGTGCGAGAATTGCCGTTCGAGTCACAGTATAAAAATAATAGACAGACAGTAAGGAATCTTCCTACAAACGCTCGAAACAGCACACACACAAATATGCGCACCGACGAGGCCTCTAAGTCTTCGTTACAGTCTCTCAGTCAGTGCTGCCACCTTAGCGCTTTCGGAGTCAGATATAGCGCTTTTTTGGGTCACTTAGCGCTGAAATTTTAATATTAACTCCTAGCGGAAAATATAGCGCGTTTCGGCAAAAAGTAGGAAATAAGCAGGCAACACCGCAATTCGTTCCTTCGTTTAGGTTCCGTTTCATATGTTTTGGGTCTTTGCCACTTTCCAATGCTGATATAGAAAGAGTTTTCAGTACCGTGAATGTGGTAAAGACAAAACTGAGAAATTCTTTAAATATAGATACCATAAATGCTATCTTACATGCTTTAATTACACTCCTTCTGACAATGTTCTGTCTCAGATCAGATCAAACCAAAAATATAAGTGGAAATTACAAAATGTACAAAATCTTCAAGCACCGCAACCTGGACTTCCAGGAATTCAGTCACCTTTAATAATTACTGAACCTTTAATACCTGATATCGAAATCGATTAGCCATTAAACTTAAGACTAACTAGACTAGACTTATACCTATTAAGACTATTTTAGATTTAAGATTATAAATACAATTTTAATTGAAATAATTAAAATGTTCTTACAATTATGCCTTTTTTAATCATACAATCTAGCGGATTCTAGTGCTATTTTTTGATTATGCAGTCTAGCGGAATCTAGCGCTATTTTCAAGCGCTTTTAGCGCTCTTTGGCCTCAGAGAGGTGGCAGTACTGCTCTCAGTAGTGCGCCTCTCGTTAGAGAGTATTATTTTCTTTGGTAGTGCGTGTCGCGTCGAATCGAGTGGTCACGTTTAAATATCTATATCCGAAAATGCCAGGAATGTATTGCGTTGTGTACGGCTGTTTGAACTCGGCTTCAACAAAACCGAAGCCATCGTATTTCAGACTTCCTGCTGATTTTGAAAGGTAAAAAAGATTTATTTGTTGTATTTGTAATTTCAATAATAATAAATAATAATATAATTTATTTATTTAATTTCTTATCGTTATCGCATTATAAATCGAATTCGTGATCTTATTACTTATAAATCCAGAACGCGGCGGTTATGAGGATATTTAAAGCCGATAGTGCAATAGTTGTAACAAAATGTGAATCCAAGATGGCGGCTGCAACAGGTATCAAGTTTTTCGTCATGGGTGTCGTTTTCAGGGTATTCGAGGGTGCTAAAAACGATAGTGCTGTCAAAACGTGAATCCAAGGTGGCGGCTGCAACAGGTATCAATTTTTTCGTCATGGGTGTGGTTTTCATGGTATTCAAGCGTGCTAAAAACGATAGTGCTGTCAAAAAGGGAATCCAAGATGGCGGCTGTAACAGGTATAATTTTTTTCGTCATGGGTGTCGTTTTCATGCTATTCGAGATGCTTAAACGATAGTGCTGTCAAAGTGTTAATAAAATAGGACACCATTTTTTCCCAAATATTTTTTACCTTTGTCTTGAGTTGTAAAAGTTCCTCCAGCTTGAATTTTTTTATTTATTAAACAGATTAGTACACCTACGCCACCTCTGATGAAAATAACAAAGATAATATTTTATCTTTTTCAGACGTTCCAAATGGTTTCGCTTGATTGCTCGAGAAGATTTGATGAATAAACTGCCGAAAATATTTTTCTGTAAATAATTTGTAGATATATAATACATTAATAATGAAAATAATAATGATGATAAATATTAATAATGAACAATAAAGCTACTTTTTATGTAATGGGTTTTTAATTATTAGGTGTCATACGCATTTTCGGATCGAAACGCGGTACGGTTCGCAGCCGCTCATGAGCCCTGTCCGCGCACCACCTGCGCTGCGGTGCGGTGTCTACCGCGCGCCTGCTCCGACGGACGCCCGAAACGTTTTCGTCCAACCTCGGCTCGCGTACGCTCCCACCAAAACTTGCAAAGGTTACGCCGTCGTAATGACGAAATTACAGATCTATTGTTCTACAAGTTGTTGTGTGTTAATATTAAATTGTTTGTCGTGTTTAAACTATCGTCTTTTACTGAGATTAACCGACGCCATGAGATTACTTATTTAAATTGTATTTGTAAGCTAGGTAGTTATTTAAATTCGATGGATTGATCACTACAGAACAAAAATGTGAAAAAAAAACAATACCAAAATCATTAAAAGTGACAACCCTAACGCTTCAATGGACCGTAGGTAATTATGTCTCCGCAGGCGCCGCACCCGACCTTCGGATGCGGCGACTGTAGAGGCGGAGCTGTACGAGGGCTACAGGGCAGCGAAGGCCGTCCTCCGAGACGAGATCTGGCGGGCCAAGGAACTGGCCCGGGAGGAGATGCTGGCGACTCCTGCCTAATCTCAGCGGGCCAAACGCCTCCTGCCGAAGGCTGTACGCCGGCGTCGTGCGGTCCATGGCCCTCTACGGGTCCCCAGTGTGGGCCCTGTGCATCCGGACGCGACCACTAAAGTTGGTCGCATGCCAGAGGGTCATGGCTATCCGAATGATCCGGGGATACCGCACGATCGCCGGCGAATCGGCCAACCTCCTTGCCGGATTGCTGCCCTGGGATCTGGAGGCGACTGCCCTCCAGCGCGTCTATGAATGGCGCGTGGAGGCGCAGCGCCGGGGCGTATCCCCGCTGCCTCGAGAAGTCGAGGCGCGGCGGGAAGAGCTCCGGCGCGATCTCAGGGCAGTATGGAGGGAACGACTGTCGCAACCGACGGCCGGGCACGCCGCAATTGCGGCGGTAAGACCCCTCTTTGAGGAGTGGCTAGATCGGCGTCACGGCGTCCTGACCTACCGCATGACGCAGGTCCTCACCGGACACGGAAGTTTCGGGAGGTACCTGTGTCTGATGGGAAAGGAGGAAACGTCTGGGTGTCACCACTGCGAGGGTCGCCCTGAGGACACCGTAGAGCACACGGTGCAAGACTGCCCCGCCTGGGCAGAGCACCGACGTGTCCTCACGGCGGCGATAGGCGGAGACCTCTCGCGCCCGGCATTGGTCGAGGCCATGCTGCGGGGCGAGTGGGAGTGGGAAGCGGTCGCCTCCTTCTGCGAAGCAGTCATGCTTCCGAAGGAGGAGGCGGGCCGCGAGAGGGAGAGGATGGCGTCCTCCCTCCAGCCCAGCCGCAGTGGTAGACGCCCACGGCGTCGGACGTCGGCCGACGATCTCCGGCCACCGTAGGCGCGGGCATGCGGACAGCGAGTAAAGGGCAACTCGCTGTCCGACCATGGACCATGCCCGGGTCGACGGCGCGTCGTGTTCCACGCGCGCCTCAAAGAGCGTCAGCAACATGACGAGGCCCCCTCTGCAGAGGGCCGAAGCCTGCCGGGGTCGTGGGACTCATCCCGTTACCGTGGCCCCGGTATGTAAAGGGTTATTGAAGGAACACCGTGGATTTTAGTCAGTAAAAGTCTGACAGTCCCTCCCACCCTGCCCGGAGTGGGAGGACTTATTTGATAATTTTACCACGTTAAAAAAAAAAAAAAAAAAAGGTAATTATGTCGTCAACTTTATAGGCTTAGATACTATACTGTCCATCTTTATTCTGTGTTCGAGTTCAGTGTAGACATGCGCAAAACAGTCCGATAGAAAGTGATGTAATATGACATTACATTGTTTTAGTACCGGGGAACAGTGAAAAAAAAACTCGAAATGCAATTCTCGCTTTGTACTTTTGTTTACAATGAAGGTATTATAGATATATATTCTATTGCGAGGCAATTGTCGCCCAAGAGGAAGGGCGACAATCGTGAATGTTTACACGAGGAAACTTTTTTAATATTCTTTCGATAATCGTATCTTCAAGTCGAGAAACTCTCATCATCTAAATGGGCTTTTATTCGATGCCTGCACACTGCCGTGTCTGTACCTACCTACACAGCTCGCTTGGCAACTGCCGTTTTCCAGTTGTTTTTGTTTAAAGTTACTATGACTTAAAAACGAACAGAGGTCAACTTGTATGAGGCACCTATAGCCGAAATATTGTAGGTCACAGTCACTGACAGAATATTAGTTTGCACTCTTGTCTATGTATATGCAGGCGTGTGATTCCTACAGGATAAGCACATTCTGATTTTTTACCCCCGACGCAAAAAGAGGGGTGTTAGAAGTTTGACGTGTCTGTGTGTCTGTCTGTGACATCGTAGCTCCTAAACAATTGGACCTATTATGATGCGATTTTTTTTTAGAAAGCTGGTTTGACCGAAATGGTTCTTAGCCACAATTTATTAAGATCTGTTCAGGTGTTTTAAGGTCATCAGCTCTGTTTGTTAGCTGCGGTATAAATCTTACACGCATAATGTCGTAAAAATCCTATCCTATCCTATCCTATCCTACTTCCTATCCTATCCTATCCTACTAATCCTACTAATATTATAAATGTGAAAGTTTGTGAGGATGGATGGATGTTTGTTACTCTTTCACGTAAAAACTACTGAACGGATCTCAATGAAATTTGGTGAGTTGATAGAAGGCATCCTGGAATAACACATAGGCTACTTTTTATCCCGGAATTCCCACGGGATCGGGATTTACGCGGGAAAAACCTACCACGCGAACGAAGTCGCGGGCAAAAGCTAGTCAGGCATAATATCGGGGGTTACTTAAGATTTTTAATTTTATTTCTAAATTATTTATAAGTAAGTTATATAACTAGACACCGTAGGACACTTACATAATAAATACTTGGAACAAACTCTCCAAGCCGCAATTTAAAGAATTCCATTCCACTAAAAATATAATTTATTTTTAAGGCGAGCAGAGGCAAAATACCGTACAGTCCACGGCCCGTATAATAGTTTGGTTATATTTCAACGCCGATTTTAATCATAGTGTTATGTGGCCACAGATCGATTATTTTTTTATGACATCGACACCAAGGTTAGCAGGATGTAAGCAGGTTTTCGCAAACAACTTTGTTTTGACCTTAAATAAGATGCGCTATGATATAGATTTAAGAATTTCATATAGCGCCTTGGTCAGTGACGTCATTTTATTGAGTACGGTACAATTATTCTACTGTTGACTACCTTAAAATAAATACTGAACAGTTATATGAAACACCTGATTAACTATATAATTCTGCACGATATTATCGATACGGTTGTCCACGTAGGTAAATCCCGATGTCGTGGGAATTGTGGGATAAATAGTAGCTTATATGTTGCCCTATCCATGAAAGTTCCATTAAAATCGGTCCAACCGTTCCGGAGATTAGCTCGGACAAACAGAAAGACGGATTTAGTATCGTGTGAAGCGTCAATAGCCTAATGGCTAAGGTGTCGGACTTGTAATCGAGATGTCACGGGTTCGAACCCATACACTATTGCCGTGAACCCACTCCAGACACAAGCATATTGAGCTTGGTTGGAGGCACAGAAATAAAAATTTTTATCTATGGTTGGAGGTAGGGCATGCAATATCGCAAGGTTCTCAATTCCGGAACTGAGTTCCAATACTGGAAATCTGATTCCGGAATTCCGGAACTGGTTCTGGAAACTTTTAAAGTTTGTTTCAAATCAAACAAGATTTATAATTATATCAGTCTTTTAACCTTTTGACCACCACGTCAAAAAAGCAAAAGCGTGCCCTCAGCCCCAAGCTTCGAATTCATCTTTTAAACCTACAAAATAGTACTGAGGTCGAAATTATATCGATAAAGCTCATGGAAAACTGACAATATTTTTTTAACATAGGCTTTAATTTGAATAAAGATTTTTTTTATTATATTTGATAGGCTTGCGTTTGAACATAATCTCACCTGATGTTAAACGATGATGTGGTTGAAGATGAAGCACGATTGCCTAGAAGTAACCTATTCACTCTTGACTTAAAGACTCCCAGGTTATAACTATCAGGAAACACAGACTCCGGCAGGGAATTCCACTCCTTAGCCGTACGCACAATGAAAGTATTCCCAAAACGTTTCGTGCGTACGGGTGGGATGTCCACCATGTAACGATGGCGCATCGCCGTATCGCCGTTTGTCTTGTAGTCCGATGATGGAACGGGCTTGGTGGAATAAGACTGTGCAATTCCATCGTACACTCCCCGAAATGTAACCGATAGAAGACTGACAGGCTCGCAACACGTCGCCGATGTTCTAGGCTCTGGAGTCTTGTTTCGACCAGTTTCTCGTTGCCGATGAGCCTTTTGGCCCGTTTCTCTATAGACTCAAGTGCATCAAGCTGGTATTTGGCAGATCCATCCCAGAGATGAGAGCATTACTCCATACACGACCGAACTTGCGCTTGATAGAGGTTGAGCAGCTGTTCCGGTGTTAAGTACCGTCTCACCTTTGCTAGGATTCCCAACTTTTTGGCAGCCAATTGAGCCTTAGCCTCGATAAACGGACCAAAATTAAGGATGGATGTCAACGTAACCCCAAGGAGCTCGATACGATCAGTTATCGGGACGGTTACACCACGCAAAGAAGGAGCCGGTTGAAATTGGCTCCTTTTTGCGGAGAAAAGACATGCCTGGGTCTTGGCAGCATTAAACTTGAACAAGTTAGCGTCGCTACACTCAGAGACAGCCTTCAAAGTCAAGTTCAACACAAGCGCCCCACCATTCCTCTCGGAGAGACTGGACTTGTGACCCACTAGCACGCGCGCTAGATATATATCTCTCAGAAACAGTGCTGTCGTCTGCATACCCAAAGGTACCGGGCATTAGCAGATCGTTAATATGCAGCAAGAATAAAGTTGCTGAGAGAACTGACCCCTGAGGAACCCCGGCATTAATAGCCAATTGGCCAGACGAGCAACCATCAATAACCACTCGAATAGACCGATCTCTCAGGAAGTCTTCTATCCAAACGCAAAGTTCAGTGGGTATACCGAAAGAAGAAAGTTTAGCAATAAGGCTATCGTGCCACACCCTATCGAAAGCCATACCATCCTTGTGTTGAGTTTTATTTCCACCCGCTTTGTCCTTTATGACATAAATGTAATAATCTGTGTCACATTTACGGCTTTTATTACTATTTAAATCCATAAATAGAATCAACAATCGATAAAACCAAGTCAATACTATCACAGCACTATTGTCCATCATGACGTAATTTTTGTCATTCTATGACGACAGTGGCGCAGCTGGCACGGATTTTTTGACATTGCTCGCTTCTGCTCTAGAGGTGCGACACCGATACTTATTAATAATATCGAAATATTTATTCTTATTGTTTTGTACTTTCAACAGTGTCAAGTAATAAAATGTAAGTTTCTTTGAAAGAACAATCAGTTTAATGTTTTTTCAACACATTTGCTCGTAAAGTGCATAGTCTAATTCCACCAAGCCCGTTCCATCATCAGACTACAAGACAAACGGCGATGCGCCATCGTTACATGGTGGACATCCTACCCATACGCAAGAAACGTTTTGGGAATACTGTCATTGTGCGTGCGGCTAAGGAGTGGAATTCCCTGCCGGAGTCTGTGTTTCCTGATAGTTACAACCTGGGAGTCTTTAAGTCAGAGTGAATAGGTTACTTCTAGGCAAGCGTGCTTCATCTTCGACCATATCATCGCTTAACATCAGGTGAGATTATGGTCAAACGAAAGCCTATCAACTATAAAAAAGTGGATCTTTATGAACCGCTATTAGGTCCATAATGCAGTGTATTAGAAACACGTGCTTTTTACTTTACTTCACTGCACTAGTGCTATAACACCACAGATAACTATTTACTAGTCGGAGGTTCGAGATAGCGGCTTGTGGAAAGTTCCACAGACTAGTTTGGTTGCGTTCAGAAAAAATAATAATCAAAATATCAAAAATTTATGAATATCGGAATTCCGATATTACTCCTCTCAATTCCGGAATTGAAATACCAGAAAAATTGTTACGGAATTCCGGAATTACGAAATTCCGGAATTCCGGAATGCATGCCCTAGTTGGAGGGGTTAACAAGATTGTTAGTAATGTAAATTCTACCCGCATTACTAATAATCTTAAAAAAAATAACTACAAGCATTTGCGAAAACTCAAAGACAAATAAAATTGAAATATCTGTCTGTGACTTCGAAATAACTGTTATTTTGGAATCTTCAATAGATACTGCAATTTGATGTACTTAATATACATAGATGAATTGTTCACAGAATATAGAGAGTTTATTACAATCTTACAGTTTTTGCAATAATCCGGAGTCATGTAAAGATACATACATATTTGTACAATGTATGCAATTCCTATGAAATGGCACTGTATTGTTTGTATTTCTGATTATTACAGACATGTTTCAATAGAGTAATTAAGGCGACACATGGCAATTTTATTGTCCAAGCGACCACCCTTCCTAGTTACCACATCATACGATTTAATCGAGATAAGTCGCTTAAGCATTCTTTATTTTGCAACTTACGGTCAAAGAATATAAAAATTGAGCATATAGTTACGGCAATATACTCACCTACATCATACTGAGGTCGTTTTTATTTGTCTTTGTTTTCTACAAAAATATACATCTAGGTACTTAATATTGTAAAGCGGAAAAGTTTGTTTGTTTGTTTGAACGTGTTAATCTTCGAAAGTACAGGGAGGATTATGTTTGTAAAGTCGTGGGAGCGAAGCCCTCTCGCGACTGATAGTCAGATATAAGGCCGATTTATTAGTTTAACAATAATTATACATATTCATTTATTTTCAACCGACGACAAAAAAAAGGAGAAGGTTATCAATTCGACGCGTATATATATATATATTTTTAATGTATGGTCATCGAGTACTCGAAGACGGCTGAACCGATTTGGAAAATTCTGTTTTTGTTTGATAGGGTATACTTCGAAATTGGTACCATTTGTCACCAAGTCAGGATCTGATGATGGGATCCTGGAGAAATCGAGGGAACTCTTCAAATATTATAGGCACACCTATGGCGTTTTGGGTATTTCTTATAGTAACTTGTGCAGTTGCTCTCAAAAAGTACCATTTGGGGAAGTGGAACTGATGATGAAGACCACAGATGGCCGCCGAAACTACTCAATAATAAGTATTTCGTGGATTGCGATTCGATTACTTGAATCCATATTAAGCACTTTATGCTCGTCACAATGCATATGGTGATGTATAGCTGATGGTGAAGTACCAGGAGAACTCCTCAAAAATTAACGGCCCAGAATTGGGAAAAGCAATATTTTATAAAATGTTATAAGTAGTTGACATTTAGGCTCTTGTAACTAGGTAAATTAAAAATCAACCAACTAAAAAGAGTGAAATAAAAACTTTTTACCAAAAAATTAAACCGACTCCCAAAAACACTGCAAAGTGAAAAATAACTTTAATTTCGGAAGTCGGTGCCAAAAACGAAAATACAAAACTAAAGACACCGACTACCGAAATTAAAGTTATTTTTCACTTTGCAGTGTTTTTGGGAGTCGGTTTAATTTTTTGGTAAAAAGTTTTTTATTTTGAATGAACCCGCTCTTGACCGCGATCACTCCTAATGATAAGCGATAGATGGGACAAGCGAGCCCAGAAAAGCTTCACACTCATGCTTTAAAGGCTGACGGGTCATAGGGATACGAAACACAGAAGCTATTAAGCTAACCGAGAGTTCCACACCTTGGCCGCGCGTACAATAAAACTGGAGGAAAAGCGCTTAGTACGACGAAATGGTATACCTATCAACCAAGTCGCGGAGCTCCTGCCAAACTCAGGCCGGTGGTAGCTCAGTGGTATAATAGGCAACCCTTCCGAGTGATTTTCATAATTACCGCTGTTCTCAAAAAGGTGCAGGAATTCCAGGATTTTTTCCACCCTGGGGCGGGCAAAGGGTTCTGTCAGAAAGTAACTGACTAAAACCACGATGTCTTCCGTGGCAGACATGCACTGGGGAGCTATGGGAGCTCTTCAACGTGGCTCCTGACTGGTCCATGTCTGCAGGCCCCATTCTAGTCAAGCAAAACAAGTTAGGCTTTTGATTCTCTTCGAAACATCTAACAGGGGCGTCCCTGTTAGCCCCTGTTTCGTATAGCGTGGAACAATTGAACTGAGGAATGTGGAGCACGACTGCTGTGATCTTAAGGTCGTGGATTCTTAGTCTAGGTTGAGCAAAGTCTTTCAGGGTTGCGGGAATGTTCTAACGAGATACTGCGGCTCAGTAACGTAGGGGCAATTGAAGAACAGGGTTGGTTTTTAGTCAGTAGAAGTCTAACACTCCTTTCCGCTCCACCTAGAATTGGAGGAGCCATTAGATGATTTGCTCCCCAAAAGTTGGACAAAGTAACATTGAGAAGTCTTTTATATCCAGAATAATACAAGTACCTAGTTTACGTCACTCACCACCCCAACTATTTCCAAACCGAAAATCACATCGATCCGTTGCTCCGTTTAGGTGTGAAAGAATATACATAACCACCTCGGGTCTTATGGGACGTCGGATATCGTCAACTCAGACGTCGCTAGACCAAGTTTTTTAAGGCTAGCTTATCTACGGATTCTTCTAAGAGGCAAATAGCAAAAAAGGCAACAGTTATATAAACATCCACATCTGTGATAGTTTACAAGTAGTTACGGGCGGCAGCCGGCAGCACGCGCCACAATGGTGAAAGATAAGTTACTTGATGTGCATCGAGCTGTAAACCGAAAGTCTGGTGTTTACATGCGAAATACTCGCATCCCAGTTCACGTTGGGCCACCATAGACCACGCTTGTCCACTCTGTTTTGTTTGTGATTGTTACGTAACAGTGATCGTGTAAATCGAACGCAGAGGAGTTCACACTGACAGTTCTGTTCATCATCTTTGACGGTAAATTGATTAAGTTGTGAATATATCAGCGTTATGTCGGAGATGGTAACCCTGTTGAATGCGTTTATGTAAATTACATTGTTTTCTTGGCTCTAGATTAGATAATACGAGGGTTTTCTTTATGAAAGTTGTATATAACGTTAGCTAAGTATATAGAGTTCTTTGTTTATTTGTTAATTAATAACTAAGGTAGGTAAATATTAACAGTCGGCTCCTTGTGTATGCTTAGGAGTTAATAATATTCTAGACATGGGTTATTTCTTTTTAGTTATTTTCATCTAAAACATGTTTTAATAAGTATCTAACCGAATTCAGAATTCTTGGTAGCTAGGTAGTTATTTTGCAGCATTGATTATTTATTTATAAGGATAATAATTATAATAAACTTAGCTATAGTTACCAATACGTCTGAAGTTTCAGGTAGCCGAGAATCCTTGATCTGCTTTAGGTAAAATCAGTAAGAAAAATTTCGATTATTTTCTTTCGTATAGCAATAGTATTTCAAAATAACTTGGTTGGCAGGTATAAAATATACATATTTATACGTAGTGGTTGAGCGACGTGCTGATGCGCTGTGTGTCGCGGGTTCGATTCAATTTCTGTACGGAACAAATAATTGTATGGCTTACACATATAGTTGCTGCGGCTTTGGCTGTTTGGGCATGTTTGTCAAGTACCACAAAATACAGCCGAAATACCTGTTGCTTGGCAGCTGCAGCGTTTACAAAAAAAAAACACGCAGCATTATTTGTTTAAATGTTGATTTTTATAGATCTATCGAATTCCCTACCCCAACTTCACTACCCGCGCGTAACTGCCCAAAGCAAATAGAGGTTCTTTTCAATTCGACAGGATAATTATTTCTCTAATTATTTTTTTATTAATTGTGCATATAAATATAGTGCATTCTTTTGTCCCGATAGATCTAACTAATAAATATGCATGAGATTACAATCAGGTAACGCGCATGCACAATGCATTTGCGTTCGACTCGGCACGTGTGACATTTGCAGCATTTTTGTTGGATTTTTACCTATAAACCTACCTACTTACATAGCTCGGTACAGTACTAAGTACAGTCTTGCGTTGTTTTGACATTCATTACATAAATCAACCTATTTTTATAGATAACATTTTCATTCTCACTGCTAGGCGTCTTGGACACAGGCCTCCTTTCTAAGGGAGGGAATAGCAATCCACCGTGCGGGCCCTGTGCTGGTGGATATTGCATATCTTTAGGTTGTTCGGTACTAACCAGGTACTAACGTAATACTAGTTTCCTCACGATGTTTTACTCAACGTTTTGATAATACTGCGTGGTGATGAAAATCAGGTGAAATAATGTGCCTGCCTGAGTTCGTACTCTGTCCAACTGTAACCAATGGGCTAGCGCTAAGGTTTTTAACAATTAAACTAGATATTACTATGTATTATAAGCCTCCAGTGTAGGGCAAAGGCCTTTCTTCCTTTCTAACACCTCCCTGTTCACTGGCACATCCGGCCAATCCTTCAGGTAGGAATCCAACGTCAGGCTATCTCCACCTGGGTCTGTAGGCATAAAGACTCAGTAAAAGAACGCAAACATGACCTTCGCTTACGTATTAGCAATCCACATCACAATAATTCGCCAAGGTGAAATTTAGGTAATTATGGATACGTTTAAGCCCGAAAATAGACGAACTGTTCCAAGTTCTGCTCTCAAGAACACTCTTTGGGACGACGATCTTTCTAACCTTGTTGCTATGCCCAATATAGATATGTTTTACTTACCCTTCTAAATTGGATATATCCTAACAATCATTCAATTTGTCACTTGTTTAATAAAGGTCAGATAGCAAAGTTGTCGTCTGTCTCGTTAGCGGAATGATGCTTGTCCTAGGTCGGTCTTTTAAAATCTTTATTTCCATTTCTGGTGAGGGTGGGGGGGGGGGTATTATCATTATCCTCCACTTATTTCTGAAAGTTTAATGTAGAACATCACCTTATACTATAGCTACCCTTTTACCAATATAACCAACAGGTGTTCTATTATCCAAATCTATACTAATATTATAGAGGTAAAATTTGTAAGTTTGTATGTATGGGGTAATCTCTGAAACTACCGAACCGATTTTGAAAATTCTTTCGCTTCGCATCCCTGAGTGCTATAGGCTAAATTATCTTTATATCATGCATATTAGCCGACCTATTATAAACTTTGTCAAGCAAGTCGGGGACGGGATCCCGTGGAATATTTTCGACTTCTACGCGGACGAAGGCGCGGGCAGAAGATAGTACATTAAGATTACATTACATTACATTATTACATTAATAAATATAATAATACATTAATAATAATTAGGCCGCCATTGTAACACACCTATTTAACATTATTTCTTAATTCTATAAGAAATAATGTTAAATAGGTGTTTAAATTTTGGTGTACCATAAAGTATATTCTATCTATCTATCTATCTACTAAAAATAAATAATATTTGGTGTAGATGAAAGAAAAATTATTTAAAATGGAATCATGCATATCGTGCAAAATCTTCCTAGAAAGTACTTATATCTCTAACAGCTCTACATTTTGAGTAATCTGTTGTCAAAAACTTATTTTTTTCTCGGTGGGAAAATTATTAAATGACTCCTCCCTCTGAGGGAGAACCAGAAGGGAATGTCAGACTTATTTATTTTATCTATGGTCAGACTTCTACTGACTAAAAAGCCATCCTGCTTTTAAAGTTGCGATCTAGCGCCGCGGTATCTCCAACCCCGGATTTTTTTTATTGATAATAGGCTCACGTTTGACTACAATCTCACCTGATGATAAGTGATGATAAGATCGAAGATGGAGCACGCTTACCTAGAAGTAAACTATTCACTCTTGTCTTAAAGATCCCCTGGTTATAGCTATCGGGAAACACAGACACCGGCAGGGAATTCAACTCCTAACTCCTCCGCGTACGCACAATGAAAGTATTCCCAAAACGTTTTATGCGTATGGGTGGGATGTCTACCATGTAACGATGGCGCTTCGCTGTTTGTCTTGCAGTTCTATGATGGAATGGGCAAGGCGCAATTAGATTGTGTAATTCCATCGCACACTCTCCGAAATGTAACCGATAGACTTGCTTTGCAACTCGTCGTCGATGTTCAAGGCTCTATAGCTCCACCAGTAGAGCAACAGCTTGTCTGCACCAATGCATCGTTGCCAATGAGTCTCTTCGCCCGTTTCTCGATAGACTCAAGCGCAGTTGGTATTTAGCAGATCCGTCCTAGACATATCACATACACCACCAAACTTGAGCTCGGGTGACAAAGTTTTGGGTTTACATTGCATGGCTTTATTCAAAGTGAACTATTTTAGTTGAATAATATTTAATAAACATTTTGTAAATAATAAGTTCTACTCTCTTCATTATATTTGAACCAAATCTCTACGATTTCCCATCACTGAAAATTGAAATACACAATAAAATTATAACGGTGATTTAGGTGTTTCTATGGAAAAAGCTGTCAACAATTCAAACTTCATGAAAGTCGCGAACACGAAATATGTAAAAGCGATGAAATTCTAGAACATGTTTATGAAATTATTATTGTTTCAGCTGCCGCAAAAATATCTATTTCAAGTTATTACGTCTTTTAGGTTCGATCCATTCCATCGTTTCTTGGCCATTGTTATGCATCACTTACCTATCTTAATAATTGGGTTAGTGCGCTTCAGAGAATGCATTATTTTATGCGTAATTTACGATTGTCTGTAGTTCTCCACGGTTGCGATTTGCTCCAATTTTAGCAAATTGTTTGATTGCGTAATAAGTCAATCAAATATTGTATTATGAAAGGTAATGGATACTAGTTCTTTAGTATGCAAAGTGAGGTATCTATTCTTATTTAAATTTTGATAATTAATCTGCTGATTGCCTGTCTTTGTTCGGATAGTTTTTTTTTTGCGCTGTTGTCGGTTAGTAATGTTTTATGATAAACTAGCTGTTGTTGTTCGTTGTTTGCTGTTCTTTCGCTTGGAAACGAATTTTGTTTTTTGTTAGCTCTACCAAAAATTATTTACAGATTTCATACGAAGAACACATGCTTAAACACTAAATTACATTTTAACAACCACATAAAGGTTAACACCACGTGCATAATGCAAGAAATGCGAAAGTTAAGCTAACTTACATAACATAAGAAAAAAAAAATTCAATTCAATAAAATTAGAATTGTGTTTTTGTATATTTATATCTTGATAATATATTTGAATTAATTAGTTTAGGATAAATTAGGTAAATTAAAATGGAACCTTCAAGTTCTTAAGCTAAATATGCTTGTGTCTGGAGTGAGTTCACGGCAATAGTGTAGGTAATGGGTGAGTTTCGAACCGGCGACCCCTCGATCACAAACACAAGTCCTATACCTGAGCTATTAGGCTTTTGACGCTTCAGTTACTTATAAAGCTACCTGATATTTACGCACCACCGATTTCTCTTAGTAGGATCAATATTAGATTGACAACTTTATACAAACATAATAAACAAATCCTGCTGACATTATAAATCGCACCTTTAAAATCAAACCGTTACTAAACGAAAATTTTCACGAATTGAGTTATTTATACCATCAATCTAAAATATACGTAAACTGTAGGTTAAACTTGTATTATTCCAAAATATCGTCTTTTTCGCCATCTTGCGTTAAATCATATCGTTACCCAACAAAATATAAATCTAAAAAATATTTTTGTAAGTATATAAAGAAAAACTATTCTAAAACACATGTCATAAAGTAAACAGATATCTATCACATAAACTCATAAGAAATCTTAAAGTACTTGTACTTAAGACTTACCTAGACTACATTAAAATACTGAACTGTTTCAAATATTGGCTCTCCTATAAAATTTGATAATTTCGTACTTTCGATGTTTGAATCACGCAGATATCGTACGTGACTTGGTGCACGTGTAGTTGACGACCTTGAATAACACAGTGGGTTACTTTTTATTCCGGGAAATTGACCGAATTTTCCGCGTAAAAGATGTCGCGGGCAAAACGTAGTCCCAATTATAATAACTAGATCTACTTACATAATTATATTTTTTTCGGTTGGGAAAATCAAATGACTTCTCCTGCTCTTGGTGGAGCGGAAGGGAGTGTCAGTCTTCTACCAACTAAAAACCCACCCTGTACCTTCAGCTGCCCTTAAGTTCCGGGGCCGCGGTATCTTGTTAGAACATTCCCGCAACCCCAGCAGGAGATAGATACCTACTTAATGTTCATACTATAATAGATACATATCTATTATCGTCATTATATTTTATATCATAGGCCCACTGACCTCGATGTATGCGATTGAGACAAGAAATCTTACAATAACCCATTTTAGTTATCCTTGTCAAGTCAACGAGAAATAACCACCATATGGTTGCGTTTGCATTAAACATGATTCAATCCTGTTATACGTATTGTATATGTTTAACGCATTTATTTCAAACATGATAAACTGTTTACTTTTAGTAGAGCAAGTCTATAATGCTCAAAGTAGAACTGCTCTACTATAGCCCCACACTAGGAATTTCACCTGTATCGTGAAAACATTTTTACAAATACCCAAACACGGATCAATTTTTAGGCCATACAAACAATTCTTCCGATACGGGAATCGAAGCAGGGACACGCAGCGCAGCAGCCAATCTCTCAACCACTGCGCCAACCGTGTCTTCAAATATTTTATGAATATAAAGCCCATTGCCTTATATGCCTGAACTAGGTTGAAGTTGTTCTCCCTGCAAGGAAGTCTATTAAACCTTATAATTATAAATTAATAGACTATAGTTTATATATTACTAGCTTCTACCCGCGACTTCGTACGTGTAGGAAGGTTTTCCCGCGTAAATCCCGATCCCGTGGGAATTTCGGGATAAAAAGTAGCCTATGTGTTATTCCAGGCTGCCAACTATCTACTTACCAAATATCATTCAGATCCATTCAGTAGTTTTTGCGTGAAAGAGTAACAAACATCCATCCATCCTCACAAACTTTCGCATTTATAATATTAGTAGTAGGAAGTAGGATAGGAAGTAGGATAGGATAGGAAGGAAGTAGGAAGTAGGATTAGTAGGACTACTAGCTGTCGCCCGCGACTTCGTTTACGTGGGAGGTTTTTGCCGTGTATGTATATGAAAGAAAAGATCCAAATAAACTGGTACGCCCTTTTTTACCTTTTTGGGGGGGGATTTCCAAAAATCCTTTCTTAGTGCTCATTCACATCACTAGAGAAACCTATGTACTAAGTTTCAAGTGAATCCATCGAAGAAATAAAAAGTTTCATATACGATGGGGTCAACTAGGAATGACCGTAAACTTTGACCCCTTTTTAACCCACTTTCGAAAAATCCTTTCTTAGTGCCCTAAGGAACATACATGCCAAATTTCAGCTTCATGCGCCCAGTAGTTTTGGCTGTGCGCTGTCTGTCAGTCAGTCAGTAACGGAAGCGTTTTATACAGGGTTATTGGAAATATGTCCCGATCCTGTTAAGGGCGTGTAGATGAGGTCATTAACTAACAAATAAAATGTTCCGCCGTCAAAATAGATTAGTGATTTTTAGGAGAAAAAAAAATTATTTCATAAGACGTTGCAAAAATCATAAAAATAAAATAAGTATTGGATCTATTTTTTCAAAAGTACGGAGGTTTTTAATTGTTTTATGTTTTTAACACGCTTTTATTAGGTCGACCTGTATGTAACTATGTAATGAAATCTAAGGTAACTAATTTAACCATCTTCCAAGGGTCGTAGCGTAATGAAAATTGGCAGCTGTATGTAGTTCTGATAACAATACAATAATATGGTACTGTCAAACTGATCTGATGATGGAGCCGGAAGATATGAACTGGAACTTCATGATGGAAAATCGTATCATAACTGTTTTGGATTTCTTAGAAAAGTCTTGTAATGAACTTTGACCACGATTAGGTTTCAAGGTCTGATGATGAAGCTGGAACATAGGCACTGGCATTCCATGATGGAATATCGTATCATAGTCGTGTTTGCACTTGTTAGAAAGGCCACATAATGGACTTTGAACACGATCAGGTTTCAAGGTTATAACAAACCTAAAAAACCTAGAAAATCTGTTATCGGTTTTCTTAATCTTTTTGAATTACCGCGTAATCACTCACACATGTCACTTTCAAATCCCCTGGGGGATCAACCGTTTAATTGTTCACTACTCGTTTTGTTTTTACGTGCATTTATAAAAGCGTGTTTTTCTAGTGGTTTTTAAACTATTAATTTATTATATAAGAAACGTGTTTTCGTTTTTTTTTTTATTAATTTTTAAAAGAGATAAAGTCCTATTTTATTTTAATACTTATTTTAAAAAAATCTCGATAATGGTATACTTTAGGCCTAGAAACTTAGGGTTGATTTGTTAGTTAATGACCTCATCTACACGCCCTTAACAGGATCGGGACATATTTCCAATAATCCTGTATATATTGATGATTGATTTTCTCTGTCTAGCTGTTAGTTTTCCAAACATAATAAAATACTTAAAATAAAATAAAAAAGCTCTCGGGTAAAATATATATATAACTAGGAGGGTAGACTGGGTACGGTTGAAACAATTTAGCTTTTATCGTTTATAACTTTGTTGTTTATCAACAAAGTGACAATTATGATACGTGAAATTCAAATGTGAAGTTTCAGCTACGATATGGCTGTATCATTATAGTTCCCGGGTTACTATTTTTAATATGAAATTAAAAAAAAAATTGTTTCAACCGTCCTAATGCCAGGGGCGGTTGAAACAGTGATTGGAGTCAGTTGAAACACATACAAATAATACAATAAATACTAATAAAACATGTTTTATTTATGATTTATACTAATTATACGAATAAGTATGGCACCGCATGACAATATTCATCAGTAAAATCAAAATTATCCCTTTCTTAGAGGTTACTGAACTAACTTCCCAGTTTCATCACTAACTAACACCGGTTTCATCAGTGCTATTATATCTTAGGGCTCAAAGTTATAACGGTCCATGACAATGGACAAATTATCACCTTGACAAGCTTGTAGCTTGTGCAGCGCGTACAGACAGTTCAGGGTTTCTTCTCATAAACATCTGAAACCATTCAATATTATGATAATCCTGGCTCCTGATCTTCATAAAAAACACGATTGTGTGCGTTATACTACGGGGTATCCTCCTTTATCTTCTTTGCTAGACGCATTTCGCTTTCGAATGTATCTTTACAGAGAACAGTGGTTTATATCAAGTTGGTCCCCTGCTTTCCGCAGTGAAGCTCCAGCTTTTACCTCCTCATATGCATTACTATAGCTCCACAAGTCAATTTTCTCTCTGAGAGACTTCCTTAACCGGATTCTGGGCATCTACAAAAAATAAACATTAATATATTTTCTGTTTTAAGCGTACCCTCAAAAATGTTTCAACCGTCCCCAACCACACTTTTGGTAAAATATACATTTTAATTACGACAGTAATAATAACACATTAAAAATAGTTGCTGTCCCTTATTCTACAAGCTTCATAATAATCAGAAATTACACACTCAATACATTCACTTTAAAAGAATAGATAATATAAGCGTTAATGTCAGAAAAATACTTACTTTTGGGTGCTAAAAAACAATATGGCGTCCTGCACTCAACGACAACGCGCGGGAAGCCGCGCAACGCTGAATTCGCGTTCGGACCTGTCATCCGCTTCGTTTTCCTCTTACACCTTTCACTCCACACGTAACCGTTTACGAGATATTAGCTCTGTTTCAACCATCCTTTGTTTCAATCGTACCCAGTCTACCCTACTCACGCGGGGCTTCGCTCCCGTGGATTCTATCACGGTAAAAACATAACTCTCCTTTTTTGCAGTCGCGTAAAAAGTAGCCTATAACCTTCCTCAAGCTTCAAACTACTTCCATACCAAATTTCATCCAAATCTACCCAGTACTTTCGAAGATTAACGCGTTCAAGCAAACAAACAAACAAACAAACAAACTTTTCCGCTTTATAATATTAGTATAGATATACTATATACTGAAACGTAAGTACTTGATTTTATATTTTATCTTTGTACAGAAATAGACTACCTACAACTACTACCTATGAATATAATAATATATAGTTTTTATAAAGACATGTATTTAGAAAACTGCTTATTACGACCTACTTTCGGCGTTTAGAAAGAACCAATAGTGTATTATTTTAACATCGAATGTAGTTTAACAAGCTGGCAAACATTCATGAAGTTACTGGACATGTGACGCCATAGATCAAACGTTATCATTGTCACACATTGCGTCACTAAATGTTAGTAAAGGAACCATATTCGAAAACGCTCCTGTTATTGAGATTCGGAAGGGCCAGCCCTGAAGTTTTATACGTAAATTCAAGCTGGCTGGACACAGATTTTTGCATTTTACATACTACTAAACCACTGTACGTATCACAAAACTTTTAGCTCGATGCCTGTCACAAATTTATGTGACGCCTGTTGATATGCAAAAAATCGTGAAAATCTCTTCCGTTACCGAGATTGAGAGACCAGCGAAAAGTGGTTTTTCAAGCTGGCTGGACACGTTTTCGATCGATTATCTAAGATTCCGTAGCGTCACAAATTCTGAAATAAGGGTGTTTAGCCGTCACATAAATTAACCTAGTTAAATGCGAGCTATTTTGAAGATTTGTCCAGCCAGCCTGAGTCACATCTTGGGATTCATCTCATTTTAATAATGTGACGCCACAACCTTATTTAGATGCCCAAAGTGTTATTTTGCATAAATATCTTGAGTAAACGCATCGTGTTTAAATAGCTTATGAATTAGACCGCCTCTTCTCTGCATAGGTCATGTTCTACCTCGGTTCTTTAAAAAAATCGGCCAATTGTGAGTCAGACTCGACCATGAAGGGTTCCGTAGTAACAACGGAAAATAACATTGTTATTCATAGTTTTTAGAAAATGTACCTACTATATCTCAAAAACTGCTGACCCAATCTAGTTCAAAACAACATAAACAACAATTTAATTTTAAATGTTTCAATCCATTATTATAAAAGTTAGAGGATGGGGACACATTTTACCACTTTGGAAGCGTATATAAACGATTAACTTTAAGAAAAAGTGGTTTTAGAAATCACAATGTATTTGAAAAGACCTGTTTAACCTATACCCCACAAGTGTAAGTCTGATGAAAAAAATGTATGGGGAGCCGGGCCCCTTAATTTTATATTCCTACCAAGTTTCACATGTGTAGTCTTAATAATTTTGGAATAAAATGGCTGTTAAATACGGACGGACAGACAAAGATATGACGAAACTCTAAAGGGTTCCGTTTTTTGCCATTCGACCCTACAAAGAAAGACGTTCTTAATTTCGTCTTTATTTACATAGGTACAATTTTTAAATGAAAACAAAAGAAATGGAAAACGAAATTATATGTAACATTGCGTCATATTGTAATCCGAAAATTACTTTTGATGAACTAATCGGAGTTTGTTATTGTTGGTAACAATCAAGTAGCTTGCTCTTCCGGAAACATGTGATAGCTAGGTTTCTTGTTCTGGGCTATAGGCACGCGCAAATTTATAAGTGTAAATGTTCGCTTAGACTGGCTTAGAGCAATTACAATAATAATTAGTAATTGTAATTATTCGATTTCAGATAAGTTTTTATGATTTGACCAGTACTTAAGAATTGTAGGTATGGCATACGGCATACTCTGCTGCAACCGTTAGACCCCCAACACGGTTATGAAAAGGCTAGGCAGATGATGATGACTTTATTAGGAGTTTATAATTATATTAGGAACTAGCTTTTGCCCGCGACTTCGTCCGCGTGGAATAGTTACTTTGGGCTAACGTTAAATTTAAGCCCGATTTTGAAGCATTCTTCATTGGTGCTCCGCTCCTATTGGCCTTAGCGTAATGATATATATAGCCTATAGCCTTTCTCTATAAATTGAGTATTTAATTAAAAATATTTTTTTCAATTCGAACCAGTAGTTCCTGAGATTATCGCGTTCAAACAAACAAACAAACTCTTCAGCCTTATATATTATCATAGATAACTGTTGCCCGCGACTTCGTCCACGTTTCCGTCGTTTTTCGTAAAAAAAAGTAGCCTATGTCCTTCCTCACGGTTCAGTGATTTAGATGTAACACACAGATTAACTTTCGTAATTTAGTAGGGAAATATAATATGTCAATCTATAATACTGTTGAAAAATATATTTCATGTACAGAATTGACCTCTCTACAGATTTATTATAAGTATAGATAATTGCCTATTTAATGCAAATTCTAAAATGGTATAATAATAACCAGTATCTTGATAAAGTACAAAGTTATTGCTGTTCGAATCTTAAAGGAGAATTTTTATACAAATTTGATTTCAAAATTAAATTACTTTAACACTGCTGTAACTAATTTTAGACTCAAAGAGAATGAGAATTTCCTTAAAATTTGATCACTATGGGTTTGTTGACACCATAAAAGACATTAGTAATTAAACAAATTTATTGAAAAAAAAAATAAACAAGATGTTCGAAGTGGGCTCCTTCAGCTGCTATACACGCTCTACACCTTCTTATGAAGGACCGTCTCAATCGGCGCGCAAATCCTGCCGACGATATTTCGTCAGCAGCCGAACGTATGCGTTGTCGCAGCTGTTCAACTGAAGTGATTTCTTCTTTATAAACTACCTCCTTTAAACAGTCCCAGTAAAAAAGTCCAATTGGTTTAAATCTGGCGAGCGAGGTGGCCACATTCTGAAAATAAAATATTATTTCAAAACAAATTCCTTGTTATACAATCACGTCCACAATAAATTGATCTACAAAAATAGGGTTTAAATACCTAATGGGCATACTTAAATAGGTTCGTAATCGATATAAATATATTTCATCGAACAAACACGGATACCAACTAAAAGCTTGTGTTTATTTTGCATATACTATTCTGCCCGCGTTACCTACGACTACGAGTGACCATAGAAATATTAAATAAGAAGTGGTATAGGTAGATAAATTTTTTTTATATAGGATACTCGCAAGATCATTATTGTTGTCCATCCGTGTATCTAGATTTTTAGAAGATCTCATAACTACCTACATTATGGGTAAATGATCATAAAATTGTATCGTGAAGAATAACATAACAAAATAGCAAAAGTAAATAGCTACCTATTATGAATGTAATTTATTACCTATTATCCTAATAATCTAATAAAGTACCTACCACAAATTTTTGATATCGTCGTGTCTGGGTGTTGTTTATCTATATATGTATGTATTTAAAAATATATTTGTCTACTAGCTTTTGCCCGCGACTTCGTCCGCGTGGAATAGTTACTTTGGGCTAACGTTAAATTTAACCCCGATTTTGAAGCATTCTTCATTGGCGCTCCGCTCCTATTGGCCTTAGCGTAATGATATATAGCCTATAGCCTTTCTCTATAAATTGACTATTTAATTAAAAATTAAATATTTTTTCAATTCGAACCAGTAGTTCCTGAGATTATCGCGTTCAACCAAACAAACAAACTGTTCAGCCTTATATTATTAGTATAGATAGCTGTTGCCCGCGACTTCGTCCGCGTTTCCGTCGTTTTTCGTAAAAAGTAGCCTATGTCCTTCCTCACGGTTCAGTGATTTTGATGTAACAGACAGATTAACTTTCGTAATTTAGTAGGGAAATATAAAATGTCAGTCTATAATACTG
Source organism: Tholera decimalis (assembly GCA_943138885.2). Classification (NCBI taxonomy): domain Eukaryota; kingdom Metazoa; phylum Arthropoda; class Insecta; order Lepidoptera; family Noctuidae; genus Tholera; species Tholera decimalis. The sequence continues at coordinate 34,006,542 of OW964553.2, forward strand.
TTGAAAAATATCGCAATGCGGAACCGCACAATATTATTGTTAATAGCTGAGCCCGCGACTCCGTCAGCGTGTAACTCCTTATGTGTTATTAAGTTAATGTATTGGTAATATTATTTAAATCACGTTCACATGAGGCTTAAGTACCTATAGAACGAAAATACTTCAGCGCAAAGCTTCCGGGTAAACTATGTTGAAAGTTGACCCGTCCGGCACGTGAACATAAAGATTTCTAGAACTGCTAACCCGGGAAAGAGCGACGTACAACTGACCATGCGAGAAACAACTGACACCGAGATCTACTCCAGCAACACGAAAAGTCTGCCCTTGAACCTTATTAATTGTCATTGCATAACACACCGATACTGGGAATTGCGTTCTTTTAAATTCGAATGGAAAATTATTTGGTATTATGGGAATTCTGGGAATAAAGACGGTTTCTCCTGCACCGCAACCTGTTAAAATTTGAGCCTCGATTATATTTTGTTGCAACTGGGTGAAAATAAAACTAATATAAAAAAAGTGAACGTAAATTAGCCAAAACTTACCTATCGTTATAATAAAATAACTAATACCTATTTTATAAAATAACAACAAAAGGAATCTAAAAATAAATTATCAACGACTAAAAGTCACGCTGATAAGCACGGTTTGTTAATATCTGTCTTATAAGTATTGTCCAATATATGAAAGTACTCTGTGGTATTGTCTGTCAATAAGGTCGAACGCTCTGAATGTCTATTCGGATCAACCATACTTTTCCTATCTCAATGGGATCAACAGGCAAAAATTGTGCTTTTTTTTGGGATTTTATGACCTGGTAACTGGACCTTTAGGTCAAATCTTATTTTAAAAAATTGTATGAAGCCCGCACTTTTTTTTTTAGATAGGGCCTCTTGTAGTTCAGCACACTAAGGCTGGTCACTACTCAACCGCGAACCTCGCGCTCGGACACCCCGCCTTTTTAGGGTTCCGTAGCCGAATGGCAAAACACGGAACCCTTATAGTTTCGATATGTCTGTCCGTCTGTCTGTCTGTCTGTCTGTCTGTCCGTCCGTCCGTCCGTATGTCACAGCCATTTTATTCCGAAACTACTAAGACTATACATGTGAAACTTAGTAGGTAGATGTATTCTATGAACAGCTTTCCGATTTTAAGGCAAAAATTAAAAAATATTTAAAATAAAGGGGGATCCCCATACATGGAACTAAAACTGAAAATATTTTTTTTCATGAAACCTATGCATGTGTGGTACTTATAGACAGGTGTTTAAAAATGATATAAGGGTTTCTAAAGCCACTTTTTCATAAAGTCAATCGTTTAAAAGATATAAGCTTCCAAAGTGGTAAAATGTCCCCCCCTCCCTCTAACTTCTATAATAATGGAGTGAAAAATCTAAAAAACATATATATGTCTGTAGATCCTAATGTAAACTTTCAACCAAAATTGGTTTGAACGAAATCGGGTAAGCAGTTTTGAGACACAGAATATTTTCTAAAACCGCAAATATAACTTTGTAATTCATACAAACACTATGAACAACAAAGTTATCTAGCGTAGTTGTAAAAATGCATATAAGCTGGTTTCTAGAAATTTTAAAGGTTTTTAGGAACCCTTCATGGGCGAGTCTGGCTCGCACTTGGCCAATCGAGACGCGTCGAGCGCGGCGACCGATTCTCAAAGATAATCCTTATAGCATGATTCAGTATTCACGCGCGATGGCTTATTATTAGCGTATTTCATGCATAACTTTGGTGTTTCTATACCGATTTATATGATTCTGTTTTATGGAATAGTTAATAATGTTAACTTTTTCAATTAGGGGTGACTGAGAGTGTTATAAACGTAAGAGTAGACAAATATTATAATCAGAAAGCTTCGAACTGCTAAGCTATCGGGAGTTACACGTGTTATTGTGAGTCAACCATAAAAGATAGACATATGCTGTCGTGGGATATTTTTTATATAATTTTAAGGAGAACATTTCCGTCATAAATGATTTCTGTGTAGCTTTAACCATTAAGGTTGCACACGCGACGGAAGCTTAAAAAATGGAGTAACTTCTCCCGTTTTTCCAACATTTCCCTTCACTGCTCTGCTCCTATTGATTGTAGCGTGATGAAAAGTATACTATAACCTGCTCAGGAGTATGAATATTAATTGTACCAAGTTTCGTTAAAATCCGGCGAGTAGTTTTTGTTTCTATAACGGTTATACAGACAGACAGACAGACAGACAGACAGACAAAAATTTTACTGATTGCATTTTTGGTATCAGTATCGATCCCTAATCACCCCCTGATAGTTATTTTGTAAATATATTTAATGTACAGAATTGACCTCTCTACAGATTTATTATAAGTATAGAATAGATGAATAATTATATTAGGGGTTGTAGATTTACAACGGTTTCTGGTGCAGTGTGAGGTCTTCAGTTATCATGGAGCAATAATGATGAAGATCGATTCACGAGTCGAAGTTGTTGCTATTTCACAACGTAACGTTAAACTATGCCGCGCGGGCACGCCGCAATCCGCGAGTCGACAGTATATTTAAAAATTTAAAATAACTATTTAATTATGTAAATCTGAATAATATGAAGCACAAAATAGTACAAATGAAGAAAAGATTATTATTATTATTAATTTTATTTTCCCTTGAGAAAAATGAGACTTTTTATCTGTGAGTCACGTGATTAGAAACACCAATCAGAAAACGAGACGTCATCGTTCAATATTTTGACAGCTGACTGGTTATCTTTAGTTGGTGCGTAAGACAAAATAAGAAATAACTAACTAACTGCTTGCACTGTCTGGTCCGCTCAAATTTACGTGGTTATTTCCTCAAAAGAATACCAAAGACATGAACCTACATGCTTCTCATATACAAATACAAATTGTTTGGACTTTAGAAGAGACGTTGGCGACAAACTCAGAGGGAGTTTGTTTCGGTGTTTCTTCTCAGAGTAGTCAGTTAGGAAATATTGGCCTCATCTAGCTAAACTAAACACGCAAAAAATCATGACGTGTAAAAGTGTTATTATAACCAATTACAAATAAATATTTCATTTCATTTCATAACTAACTCTCTCTCTTCTGGTTCATTTGTCTTATCGTCCTGTAATAGTTGTTCGATGAGTTCCTTTTTTTGTCTTTTTAAAAAAGCAGATAGATAGATATATTATTTATTGTACACCATAACAATAAAACAAATATGGACTTAACAACTAAAAAGGGTGATACAATGGGCGGTCTTATCGCTAAAAGCGATCTTTTACAGACAACCTTTGGATGGATTTGACACAGAAGTTCTAACCACTTCTTGCGAATATCTCTTTTTAAAGGGACATGAATAAATCGTTTCGTTGGCGTTATTATAGTAGTATTCCCACAACAAGGTACTGCACGGCACTGATAATAATTTTTCACGTTCATAATAGAGTAAAATATCATAAAATACCCGAAGTACATTTATGTGCCAAATGCCAGGAAAGTTGTTTTTTGAACGGTGACGTCATACATAGTCACGTGACCACAATGCCACGATTCAGGGCGGGGGCACACGATGCGTTGCGGCGCCGCACCGCAAAGATTTCACCGTGTCAGTGGGCACACGAGCGGTGCGGCGCCGTAGCGTTGTTATGTCGCAGTGGCGCCGTAGCAGCGTTGGACAGTGTTAATGAAAATGGATCGTAAAATGTTGTTGGCCCTACTATTACGCCACCGCCGAAATGGACGTAGAAGCGTACGACGATACTGGATCTGTTCTTTTATTGCACTAAGGAACAGTGATGGACAGGACGCAAAACAACTGAGCGGTGCCGCTCCGACGTCGCAACGCATTCACCCCTCCCCGCCTCGTCTTGGTGGTTGCAAGTCCGGTGCGGCGCCGGAGTGCATCGTGTGCATGCCACAGATATTTCTATGTAAGACAACGCAGCGACACCGCTCCGGCGCCGCACCGCCGCCGCAACGCATCGTGTGTCCCGGCTCTCAGGCCATAGTTTTTTAATAAATTTAAAAAATACTTATATTTTAATTGAAAGGTTAAGTGATGAATAAAATATTATTTTACGAGTACACGTGAAGCGCTTCGAAGCATTTCAAACAATTTTTACAAAGTTATCAACTCGCGGATTGCGGCGGTAAGACCCCTCTTTGAGGGGTGGCTAGATCGGCGTCACGGCGTCCTGACCTACCGCATGAAGCAGGTCCTCACTGGACACGGAAGTTTCGGGAGGTACCTGTGTCTGATGGGAAAGGAGGAAACGCCTGGGTGTCACCACTGCGAGGGTCGCCCTGAGGACACCGTAGAGCACACGGTGCAAGACTGCCCCGCCTGGGCAGAGCACCGACGTGTCCTCACGGCGGCGATAGGCGGAGACCTCTCGCGCCCGGCATTGGTCGAGGCCATGCTGCGGGGCGAGAGGGAGTGGGAAGCGGTCGCCTCCTTCTGCGAAGCAGTCATGCTTCCTAAGGAGGAGGCGTGCCGCGTGAGGGAGAGGATGGCGTCCTCCCTCCAGCCCAGCCGCAGTGGTAGACGCCCACGGCGTCGGACGTCGGCCGACGATCTCCGGCCACCGTAGGCGCGGGCATGCGGACAGCGAGTAAAGGGCAACTCGCTGTCCGACCATGGACCATGCCCGGGTCGACGGCGCGTCGTGTTCCACGCGCGCCTCAAAGAGCGTCAGCAACATGACGAGGCCCCCTCTGCAGAGGGCCGAAGCCTGCCGGGGTCGTGGGACTCATTCCGTTACCGTGGCCCCGGTACGTAAAGGGCTATTGAAGGAACACCGTGGATTTTAGTCAGTAAAAGTCTGACAGTCCCTCCCACCCTGCCCGGAGTGGGAGGACTTATTTGATAATTTTACCACGTTTAAAAAAAAACAAAAAAAAAACTATGCCGCGAAATCGCGAATTCCTGGGTAGTTTAAGTCGGATCGGCTTTCACCGTCATTCATCATCAAATTTTGCGTTTTTTACCACGTGGTTCGTTCTTCAAGTCGAAGTTTCCATTACGAAAGCGCTTACACCAAAAACGCACAGTTCGTTCCTTAGCAGTCTCCTCTCCAAACGCAGCATTGATGTTGCAAACCGTTTCTGCCGCGTTAGTTCCGCGTTGAAACTCATATTTTACCATTTATTCGGTTTTTAAAGTATCCATCTTTCCCGCCTAAGCTGAATTAAAAACAATTGACAATTGAAAATCTAATGTTGCAATTTTTTTTTTAAACTAGAACCTCATAGGTGTGTACTCCATAATATACACCAGGTTCTATGTCAATGAGTTCAAAATCACTCTGGTTTGATCCCAAAAATTAAAGAAGCAATCAAAGAAAAACGTCGAGGGAAACTGACATTGGGCGTGTTGTTTAAATTGTACATAGCATAATGAACTTTATGTCAATTGAACAACATACAAACTAAATAGGAGCCAAAAAAATGTCGCGCGTCTTCCGGGGAATCCTCGCGCATTCTCGAGAATGTATGAATGTATTCAATTTGAAAGAGATTATATAGATATAAGATAATAATTTATATTCTCTCATGTTTTTTGTATTTTATACTATTTCTAAGAACTTTTTGATTCATCCTCTTAATCATTCGGCATGATTTAACTAACAATGAAATACCTGCGTACGCCTTTGCGAATTAGAGTTATATGTAGTTTATATTTAAAATATGGTTGGCATTTGGCAACCCTACTTAGAGCCCGAGAAGAAGCCAATTAAGGAATTAGTTTCTTCTCGGCTTCTAAGTAGCTACTAGGTAGTAGTATGTATAATGTAAGGACCTGTATGGGTATAGTTAGTGTAAGAGACTACTCAACCCGTCATCAACTGAATTCCCCTTAGTGTTTTAAACATGTGTGTATTTTACATATTTTTGTAAATTATCATTGTTACGATGTTTGCCTTATTATCACTTCACCCTTGGTTGACTGGTAGACTTGCTTTAGGTATTTTCATGGCGTGAACATGAAGTCTAAATAACTAGAAATACATCAAGATTGAACAACCTAAACCTTATTATAAAACATAAATAATATACCAAGTTATAAGATTGTGCTACTTACGGGCACATGATGACAGTCTGCAACAGTGACTGGAGATAAATGCGATAACTGTAACGTAATGACTGCTGTCCCGTTTACTGCATACATGTATAGTATACTTTAAAAGCCTGGCTTTTTCAACGGTAAAATATCATGCCCACTATGGATTACGGAGTGAGAGACTATAGTAGAATATTTCCATCAAAGATTTCGTTTCGTATAATCGTTTCCAATGCTGGGACACAGGCCTCGTCTCTAGGAGACGGATCTATACGTTTAAAAGTATATTAATACGTGTAGAGAAACTTTGTATCTGTACCGTATTTTACGAAATTATGCTGACCGAGGAGTATGACATTAGTTTATGTGGAGGAAGAGTAGAAAGCTATGAAATACTTTTATGTAGTAACTATAGCACTTCGCCCGCGACTTCATCTGCGTGGATTTTGGAATAATTTATAGCCTTTAGCACTCCTCAATAATGCAGCTTACTACGAAAGAAAGAATGTTTAGAATTAGAGCATGAGTTCCGAAGATTACAACCTACATACAAACTTACAAATAAATTATATAGACTAGCTTCGCTTGCGACTTCGTTCGCATGGGAAGGTTTTCCCGTTTAAATCGCGATCCTGTAGGAATTCCGAGATAAAAAGTAACCTATGAGTTATTCTAGGATGTCAACTATCGACTCACTAATTTCATTCAGGTCCGTTCACTTTCCTTTCTGCGTGAAAAGAGTAAAAAGATACATCTGATACACACATCCTCACAAACTTTTGCATTTATAATATTACCCGGTAAGAAAGATACTTCAAAATCATTTAAATTATGGGCGAATAGCGACCACTGTGCGACCACTAGTTTTTAGAGAAATTTCAATATATAAATGCCTATCTTCTACCCGCGGCTTTGCTCGCATAAAAAGATTTTTCAGGGAAAATAAAGTAGCCTATTTTACTCGCTGATAATGTAGCTTTATATAGGTGATAGAGTTTTAAAATCGCTTCTGTAATTTTTGAGTTTATCCATTACAAACAAAAAACAATATTTCCTCTTAATAATATTATATTAGTAGGTTATAGAAGTATTGCCTTATGGGATTGCGGGAATGTTCTAACGAGATACCGCGGCCCCGGAACGCTACGCAACTGAAGGAGCGGGTGAGTTTTTAGTCAGTAGAAGTCTGACACTCCCTTCCGCTCCACCCACAGCAGGACGAGTAATTTAATGACTTTCCCACCCAGAAAAAAAAGTGTATAAGAAGTAAGCGATAGTGTTGCTCAGCCAACCTAGCATCAAGCAGCTTGTCGAACATAATAGGCCGACAATACTACCTACAAGGTACGCTGTAATGTTTAAGTTGGTTCTGCGTTGATTGCCATTCAGTCGAATTCGATAGCGTGTCTGTCAGTATGTTTGTGTAACAGAGCTAAGAATTTGACATTAATTTAATGGACCATGTCAAAATCTCATGTTTAATAAACAAATCTAGCCGGTTAAGTTATTGATTGTGGGCGTTAATTGTCTATGATGAATTAAGCTACTTACTTCATATTTACCTAGCTTCGATATTTGAAGTCACCATTTCTTTATTACAATAGCACTTTATGTTTTAAAATCTTCAGCGATAGTCGAATTAAGTATATTGAGTTCATTACAATAATACGTCAATTACGTCAGCATTTATTTCTTTTTGAAAATACAAATTTATGTTAATTATACTTGCAAAGTAACGCTTTAAGTCTTTAACTAGTTAAATTTTGCAATATAATGAGTCGTTTATGAGGGCATTGCGAAGTTTACTGCCATACTTAATAAAAACGTTACGTTTAGCTGCTTTAAGACTAGTTAGGTAAGTGGTTACCTATTGCTTCACCACAACATCCAGTGCCTGCCATAAAATAATTGCTAAAACGCACGAGCAAGCAATATGTATGTAAACTGTCTTATAGCTATTGCATCAAGTCAAAATAATCTATAAAGGATGCGTAAAATGCATCCAGACTGAATTCAGTGCAAGATATATCTACAATATGAATTGCTCAAAGAACAAATGCAAGTAATTACAAAGCTGCTTGTAAGCAGCCCATTGTGATCTCGATAAACCAAATCCGAAGGACGAATAGTGACCTACATCAACCTTACTCCATCAATGACTTGCATAACTCTAAAACAATGATGTAAATAACATTGCACACCATAGATCGCCGTTAATAACAATGGTGAATAAGTGAAAGTGCAACTCAAGCACCGGACCGTTCCGGCCGGCTATTGTTTCTATAATGCATTGTTTTCATTAGTACCGGTCCTTGGCACCGGTTTACGATTTGGCGTAATACGCAGAGATGAAGCAACGAAGGATTGAGCTGTTTTGTAGAAGACGAAAACCAATCACCGTTTCCTTTGGCAGTGTCTATTGTAATTTATTGTGTTTCATTATTAGTCATACTTAAAACAAAATTAACCTATTGTGTCAAAAACTTTCAGATTGGAAAGACTGAGAACACGAGAAATATGCTACAATGATCATCTACGTTTTAGAGGAATGGACTCACAGAAAGGTGAAATTGTCTCATGGCTTCTCTTCTTAATATTTTCTTATGTGGCTGGACAAGCTTCGATATGTCCGGCCCCAGAGACAATACTTCCATGCATATGCACAAATCGACACGAAGATATACAGATATGGTTAGTATGAGTATTTGCATTGTCACAATGGCTCTATCGACTGAATAATAATAATCTTTAATTTTGTTTTCAGGTGCACACACAGCGACTTGCCCCAAGTATTAAAGGGTGTTCAAAAAGTTGGAGAACTTGTCAGAAAACCCATAGATGAACTGATTGTGGAGAATAACTATCTACCATCTCTACCCGGGAAGATATTCCAAAATGTAAAAATTATGAGATTAATGCTCCGTCACAACGGACTAGAGCGACTATCGGCTGCTTGGCTGGAGGCGCAAGAACAAAATCTAGTAGAAATATTTATCGTCGAAAACGACTTGAGAAGCCTTCCAGCGGAAAGTCTAATGAAACTACAGAACCTCCAAGCTTTAACAATACAATCGCAAAATTTGAAGAGGATACCAGTATTTTCTGGCTTACAGAAACTACGTTACATAAACATACAATCGGAAAATCTGATTGCTGTCAATGAAAACACCTTTGAAAATATGCCAAACTTGGAGAAACTTTTTATCCAAGGAAGTGTAAATCTCCGAATACTGAAAGAAAATGCTTTTTATAATTTGCCTAAATTGCGAAGACTGGAAATCACAAATTGCGGTGTTAACCTTATACATATGAGGGCTTTATCTTTACTTCCGTCTCTTAGCGAAATATCACTAAGCAATAACAGAATCGCTGATGCAACGATGGTTGGAAGAGCTATTAGAGACTTGCCAATGCTGTCACATTTAAATCTTAACCACAACTTGATTGACAAATTAAGCGAAGGCGGATTTGTGGATCAGCCAATGCTGGAGAACCTATTTCTGTCACACAACAACATAAATATCATACACCATGGTGCATTCCATAGGGTTCCAAAGCTAAGAGTCGTAGACCTAAACTACAATAAAATAAGTCAAATACACCCTGAATCGTTTTTGCAACAATCTGGCAGTGGAGTTGAGGAGCTCACTTTGATCGGAAACCAAATAATGCATATATCAGAATTTAGAGCTTTACTCGATGCTCTACCCCGTTTGAAATTCCTAGATCTGAGTCAGAATTTGCTTCAGGAAATTCCCCGAGGCGCTCTAAGAGGCCACCCGAGTCTTGAAAGATTGCATTTGAATAAGAACAATATCAAATTCATCCAGGCAGACGCATTCGTCGCAATGCCTGCATTGAGAGAATTGCACCTAAGTAACAATTCATTGAACGATATGAACGAAGGTCCGTATTGGAATTTGCCGGCACTGAAGGGACTAGATTTGTCTTACAACTACTTCACACGGCTACAGCCCAATCTTTTATACAATCTCCCATCATTGAGAAGGATTAATTTCAGTTACAACCAACTTGCGATCATAGACCCGATAACTTTTATGGAATCTCCTTTATTGGAATACGTAAACGTATCGGGAAATAGTATAGTTTCTATACACCCAGCCACTTTCAGAAACTTAGCGAATCTATACGAATTAGACGGGAGCGCTAATAGATTGATAGAATTTGTGCCTGGATTACCACGTGGGCTAGAAAAGCTATATTTACATCAGAATCAAATCACAAGTTTACCAATGCCTCCATCACCAGACTTGGATTTACCATCTCTACGAACTTTAGACATTTCGAGTAACGGTATTCAGAAAATCCCTCATGGCAGTTTGAAAACTCTGCACAATTTAAGACGTTTTTATATGAAACGAAATGGTTTGAGACAGGTTGAGATGACGACATTTAGCGATTTAGATCGACTGGAGATTTTAGACTTAAGTTACAATCAAATTATGGCAGTTCATCCAAAAAGTTTCAGCAAACTAAATCAACTGAAACAAGTAAACCTGCATGGCAATACTATAGAAAACTTCGATTTCATGGCTATTCAAGACAATGCTGCGCTATTGTCATTAGATTTCAGCAAAAATAAGCTAAAAAGTATAAGCCCAAATATCGTAAACAGAGCTCTAGATGTAGAAACTTTAAATATATCTTCGAATAATCTAAACGAGTTACCGACTACCTTGAACATGATGTCAAAGTTAAAAGTGTTGGACGCTAGTTACAATCATGTCAAACATTTTGATGGCAATTCTATAAACAGTATACACACACTAACAGATTTTAAAATGCCCAACAACAAGTTAGTGGAACTACGAACTGGAAGCTTCAAAGACCTTAGAGATCTTGAAACGATAGACTTGGACAATAACAACATTGAAGTAGTTCATCCAAAAGCGATATCTAATCTTCCCAACTTAGTCTCAATATACTTGAGCCGAAATCACATCATTGATTTACCTGACCGAGTATTTACAAATCTGCCGAAGCTAAGGATAATAGAGCTACAAGGGAATCGTTTGCAATACATATCGTTGAGAGCCTTTGAGAATATGCCTTTGGTACAGTATATGAATTTGAGCAATAACCAAATTACTAATATCGATAATTCGGGACTAAGGCAATTATCTTCCTTAGAAGTTTTGGATTTAAGCTTTAACAAGCTGATGAGATTGACCAGAGCATCGTTCCAGTACATGGAATGGTTGGTGGAGCTGAACTTAGATAATAATATGATATGCCACATTAGTGGCCAGCCTTTCGATTTCATGCCGCGACTCAAAGTTCTCTCTCTGAGGCATAATAAACTAAGCACAGTATTAGAGAACACATTCGCGAAACTACGAAATAACATAGCTATTTTGGATATTGATGGTAAGTTACCGAAGTACCTTTTTATTGAAATTATTTTATTACGAGCTAACCACACTTTTAATTGTTTTCAGGAAATCCGCTAATTTGCAATTGCCATATAATTTGGCTGAAATCATGGCTATCGGAGTCGTCTTCTATCGGGCCTAAATGCGCCGATGGAACATACGTTAAAGGTATGCCATTCGGAAGAAATGATTGCACAAACACTGCAATTAATCAAGTCGCTGAGGAAGATCTGAGAACGTGCATGATACACGAAAATGAAGCGCTCCTACCTAATTTGGCGACATCACAAGTTTATTCAACAATAGATAAAATAAAAGATTACACATCACAAATTAAGAATACTTATCAAGCTAACAAAATAAACAGACCATCTCCAGAAGAATCGGACTATTTCTATGACGAGTATGTCGATTATCCTTATAATGAAACTTTAATGGATGGCTTGAACAACGAAGTAAGTGTGACACAAAATAATAATAGATCGTCAGGAGGGCTTCCCACGATATACGCAGCAATGAAAAACTCAACAGATAAAAATAAGCAGACTCCAACAAACGGACCTAACAGTGGATTCACGTTTTTCGGAATGCCTCTGCCACCGTTAGACATGGGAAAATTGCTTAACACAGGACGCAAAATAGACTGGCCAGATAAGAAAAACTCACATTCCCACTCTCACTCTCACGCCCATGGGAATAAATATCAGCTACCAGAACCACCCAAATTTGAAACTGGTGGGTTTTCACCAATTCTGCCCACAACTGCAGGAGATTTTAAGCCAATACCTGATCCAACACTAAATGTTTCACAAACTGCTGTGCAAACCCAAAGTGCAACAACTTACAACAAACAAGGTGCTATAGAACACACCATAGCAGCAGTTTCAACCAAACCACCGATTAAAACTGTTCATAACAACACAACCCACCAGAAAATTAAAAGTGAGATACATGAGCTTCAAGCATATATAGATGATGAAAACAGCACACATGTAGCTTATAATAGAACAAAGAATGTTGAAGAGCAAAAGAGTGATCCTAATAATTTGAGCAAATACAATTTGATGGAGTCCAACTTGACTATTACACAGGTGACTGAAAAAGAAAGTATGCTGATAACAACAGATACAAGTAATGATATGTCACTGCAGGCCTGGATGGAGAGCAGCACTTCATCTTACTCCTCATCCACTGCAGTGACATCAAAGCCACCCATGAAGAAGCATATTGAGCCAGCACCTACTGCTCTATCTACAGTCCTCATGCCCAGCACAGCAGAGTTATATGAAAGAAACCATAGTAAGAGGCCAGCAACCATCACCAAAGTAAACCTACCAGACATAGAACATAATGAGCATAGAGAAAACTTTTCACCAAATAGGGAGCCAAAAACAAGATTTTCAGAGATAATGAGCACGGGCAACACAAAGACGAGGCAGATAGGTGATAATGACTGGTATTACAAAAATTATAATAATTCAAACTTAGAACCATATATAGCACCTGGTGTACACAAGCCAGTATCTAAAAGTAATGTTATTAAATATAATAAGTTTATTTTGTCTGTTATAATATTTTACACTGTGAATTTAATGCTATAAGCAAATTTTGTGTAAAAACCCTACTAAATACTTAAATATTATTTTAACATTATGATGAATGTGTAATTAAATGGAATTGGTAATATTATAATAAACAGTAACATTTCTAAAATGGTTTTATTCTAACACAACAGATAACATTATCACATTTGTATGAATGAATATGTAGGTAGCATTAAACCATATCCATAAGGTACATCACTAAAAAACCTCATTGTAAAATGGGTTTTATTTAAACCTTGGACTAATTCAATATTTTATTATACCTTCATTATGTTGAGTGTAATGTAATAATTCACAAAACCATTCCATACTTATATTATTGTAGAATAGCTTTATCTGAATTTGATTTCTTTCTATTGAATTATCTCATGGTTTATAACAAAATAACTAGTAGCTGTTAAACAGGCTTTTCTTCTAAGAAATGAGTTTTAAATTTTTCCAGAGCTTTGAATCTGTGAGATATTTTATTTTTCTCTTTCTTTGGTAGTTCAGCATAAGTTTCACTGTAGCCATCAGGTTGGAAAACGCAGTCCCAGCCAAAATCTCTGGTACCTCTTGGAGTCACAATTTTTCCAGTAGTTATTCCTTGGAATAACTTAACATTTAGTTCTTCACAATCACCAGCACAGTAAGCAAAGGTACACACAGCCTTGGCTGATTTATTGTCCCAGCCAGAGAGCAGTTTCGTAAGCCCTTCGGGCTCTAATTTATCGAGAAACCACTTGATATATGGCCCAGGAAGACCCTTTAGTGCATCAAAACAAAGAGCTGTATCTTCCACCAACACTGGTCTCTTCAAACGCCTTGCAGCTTCTTGACACTTCTTAATAGACACCTCATCAATTTCTCCTTGGAGTTCCGGCAAGTCCAGCTTGTAGCTAATTATTTCTAAAGGAAAATTACAGCCGAGAATAGCTCGGAGCTCTTCTAGTTTTTTGGCATTGCCTGTGACGAAGGTTATAGTTCTCTGCGACATTTTTATTTAGTTCTATGGTACAAAAGATTATTCTTAATGGAAATATACGTTAATAATTGCACATTTCATTTAAAATTTTAAGAAAACTTTAAAATGAAATTCAGTCAGAAAGCACGTTATAGTCAATATTATCAAATTTGACGTTTTAATTAATTTGACATTGATATTGCTTTTTTTTTGTCTTCCAACTCATGGTTGGACAGGCGAAGGTCATAGACCATGCTGCCTTGTCTTCAAAGTGATTGACATTGCTAATTTGCTAAGAGTTGTTGTTTAAACGATAAAGGTTGAAACACACTTTTGAAACGTGACGCGCCACAATGTGTCGACACCCATGTGCTCCATGCACATTACCGGTACCACAATACGCTCGCAATTTCTGAATACAGGCTCTGTACAGCAGTGACCGTGTATGGTTCTACTAAATAATGAGTCAGATGAAGATTTTTAAGAACACTTGGTGCAAATTTTGGGTACATTTATATTACTTAAACGACTTAAGAAAAAGAAAATGACTAGACGTTAATAGGGTGCGCAACTTTCTGAGAGTTCTCGATTAAATAACGCGAAGCGTCGGATCTAGACTAGAAACACACTACCTATGTGCGATGCGTCGCGTCGGGTGGCGTATTTACCCCCACCACCAGTAACACGTCAATCTGGCAGGTACGGATCGGTTGGCGTTTACGCGTATTTTGTCGCGTCTTGCGTAGTGTGATTCTGGGCATAGTAAATAATACGATTTGGTTTAAAGGTGGAAACACACTTTTGAAACGTGACGCGACACAATGTGTCGACACCCCATGTGCTCCGTGCACATTACCAACACGCGATGCTACGATACGCTCGAAATTTCTGAATACAGGCTCTGTACAGCAGTGAACGTGTATGGTCGTGTGCTATGGATCTACTAAATAATGAGTCAGATGAAGATTTTGAAGAAGATTTGATGCAAATTTTGGGTACATTTATATTACTTAAACGACTCAAGAAAAAGAAAATGACTAGACCTAAAGACTAGACTTATTGGGTGCATGAAATAAATCAATAAAATAAATAATAAATATAATAAATAATCAAATAAATACATAGAGTAATATAGCATAGATTAATTGTTTGTCTCTCATTTTTAAAAGATGCAAAGAAAGCCACTATGCGATTTCGTGATAAAAAAAAAACTAATCTGAAGGTATATAATTATATGCATATTCTTATGGCGCAAACGTGCTGCCGATCAACGTTTGAATTACTCCTCGGATATGACAAGATTAGTCTAAGTAAGACCAGCAATACTATGTGAATTAAAAAAAATAACGATTATCGATTTATTGAGAATTAACCCTTTACCGCATGGATTTTTAAAATTCGCTCAAATTCATTTATATTTCTTACCCCAGAAAACCCCCTAGAAAAATAATGAAAAAAATATATGCATAGAAAATCGTATAAAAATCGAGAAAAACCCCCTGTTCCATATTTGGAACAACCTGCATTCATGGTTATTTTGAAAGACGTTCCACATTTGGAACAACATGCAGGTACGGTAAAGTTAAATGGGTTTAATAAATAAATATATAAATATTTTTCAGGTCCTGTGTACATTTTAGGTAAGGATAAGAATAAGGATTTATAATCAAACATTTATAGTACATTAAAAGGTTTATTCATTTGTGAAAACATGAAAACTCTTAAAACAATTTCGGTCTTTATTAAAGCAAAAGTAGCAACCACATTTACTGTAGCATACGTGAGATTTTTGTCCACAGTTTTTACAACGCTGACAATCATTTTCCGAACTAGGCCAATATGCCCAATTCCGTCTTCAGCCACTTCTCGAGGTGGCAAATCTATGCGCCCTCTTTTTGGTTTTTTAACGTCTTCGATGTTTTGGTCCAAAACGGGTCTCCCTCTTCCACGCGTGTTTGGCGGCGTGAAAACGCCTGTCGTTTCTCTCATAAGCACGTCTGCAATATATAATTTGAAGTCAAGAAGTGGCATATAGATTTCAATGCCTTTTTGTTTATTTCGTCGTCGAAATAACAACCAGCTGTTCACACATACTAAATCGAGCATATGAAAGAAAATGCGGTGATATAATTTCTTACTTCTTATTTGGATTCTATAGAATTCAAGCATGGAATCCAAAATATCCACCCCTCCCATATATTGATTGTAAATTTCAACCGCCTTAGGGCGCATAATGTCGATTCTAGCCTTTTTTCTCTTGAATATTTTGTTGAAGAAGGCTGATCTTCCTCTACCATTTCATATTCTTGTTCATCATTAATTGACATGGTATCATCGCTGCAGTCCTCGTCGCTTTCTGGGATATACACTCTTTCTAATGGTGTTGGGACTCCATATTCATCATCATCTGATATATCTACGTCGTCACTGCTATCTGGGATGATGTTTAAATGTCGAGCCCGAGTATCCATATTATCTGTAATAAAATGTTCAGCTACACTGCATGCAGTTCCAAATATGACCAGAAACCATATATCACCAAGCTGTATGAAGTTCCATATTTGGAAAGTAATTAAGTACGTTAGTGCATGAAGTTCCAAATTCGGAACACCACTTCAATTGACGATGATGCTTGTGTCAATACTTACGTGTTTTGCCATAAAAACGCTGGGGATCCATTTTTCTCCAATATTAATTACAACTATCTCACAACAACTCGTGAAAACACTAATAAAAACTTTTTTGACTAACTGCAAATTCGACCTCAGTCAAAATGGCCCTGGTGACTGTTTTACCTACCGGTTGCTGTCATTATGCAGTTCTATACTAACAACATATCTATGTTATTTTGTGACACACACTGCAAACAAGGTTTTTAGTGCAAAACTTTCGGCAAAGATGGCGTAACTAGTTTTCTAAAGCGAATTATTGTGAGTGTTCCAAATTCGTCACAGTATGCGGTAAAGATCGGTATCGATTATTTTATGACAAAATTTCGATATTGTGTTGACATCTCAAAATGATATTCGCATCACTGTTCAACAGCAACATGGCCAATCTACTATGTTTGTTGTGTTGCTCTCCTTGACCGAGTTAATTTGAAAATCACACCAAAATAAAGCGAAATTATAGAACATTAATATTAAAAAACGGTTACTACATTGTCCAGCTATATTTACATGTGGTGTACATAGTGCTAGCCCAGGCTCCATACATTTCTGGAACATCTTCTTTATCTTTTTAAAACCAAAAACGTAGTTTACAATACATTTTTGTAAACTACTTTTCTGGTTTTCCCGTCCTTGTCTAAAACGTGTCGATTGTGTGAGCTTGATACTCGTGAGCACGCCACATGCAGTTGCCTATGGGAAAGGCAGTCTTTTTCTAAATGTACACCTGCAACTTTCAGTGTATCCTTGAGCTTTGTTTACGGTCATTGCGAATGCTGCTTTTAGGGGCAATTTGAGTTTTTTAAACGGAATGGCAAATCAGTCGGGATTATTGGAATGCGAGGAATAAATACGTTTTCACCGCTTGCTGTTCCTGTCATAATTATTGCTTGAACAACATTGCATCCAAGGTGTGTAAATTGTAGTCGCGTGCCATTAAAAAGCCTTGGTGTAGTTGGGACACTAGGTTTAAGCCTCAAATAATGTGATGGGGTACCCTGACAATTCCAGAGAGTTGATAAACTCTACAGGGTACGACGTCACTTGCTCAATATCCATGACATTGGCGATAGACAGATACTCTACAACATCACAATCCACATGAGACATAATCTTTTCGTCAATCTGCCCTACAATTACGTTAGTCGGTGCCAAAACTGCTCTTTCACGCAGTCATACTCTATCCCTCATTTTTTTTTTCAAATCTGAATAAACGTGGTTTGTTAAATTATCTGTATCTTGGACTATGTTACAGAATTCAGAGCTCAAATAAATCATCCTGTTGATATCTGTTACCACACGATCTTCTCCTATTTTCAAAAGGGTCAGACGCATATTGCTCCGATTTTAAAATAGAAATGATTCGTATATTAACTTGATTGATTTAAATTTTAATGACACCGCTGGCGTAACAATTGACTGGTGCATGACGTGGGTTCGACCCCAGCCCAAAACAAAGATGTGTATGGCCTACATGCAGTAGTGTAGTTTAAAAAAATAGTTTTGAGTGGTTCTTGAATACTTAATTTGAATGAATTGGAAGGGGGGAAACAAAGTTCCAACACCCCTTTTACATCCTTATGGGATGATTTCTGAGATAAAAACCATCCTATGTCTTTTCCCATGTCTAAAACTATCTCCATCCCAAATTTCATCTAAATCGGTTCAACAGTGTAAGTGTATTATGTGTGTGGGAAGGGCGGGGACGTTATTGATTCCCTGTACGAAATTCCAACACCCTTTTTTCATCCCTTAGGGATGGTTTACGGGATAACACTATCTTATGTCATTTCCAGGGTCCTAAACTATTCCCATACTAATTTTAAAATCAAATTTAATTAATTTGATTTAGCTTTTGCCAGCGGCTGCGTCCGCGTGCATTTCGAAAACTATCCCACGGGAACCTTATATCGGGATAAAAATTAACCTATGTCCGTCCCAGGGTCCTAAACTATTCCCATGCTAAATTTCATCTAAATCAGTTCAGCGGCTTAGGCGTGAAAAGGTAACAGACAGACAGAGTTACTTTCGCATTTATAATATTAGTATGGATAGTATGTTATTCGATTCC
Organism: Tholera decimalis; assembly: GCA_943138885.2. Taxonomy (NCBI): domain Eukaryota; kingdom Metazoa; phylum Arthropoda; class Insecta; order Lepidoptera; family Noctuidae; genus Tholera; species Tholera decimalis. Next base: position 34,025,272 of record OW964553.2, read on the forward strand.
CTATACGAAATTCCAATGCCCTTTTTACACCCTTTAGGGTTGATTTCCGGGATAAAAACTATCCTATGTCCTTCCCAGGGTCCTGAACTATTCCCTTACCAAATTTCACCTAAATCAGTTCAGCGGTTTAGGCGTGAAAAGGTTGTGTGCGGTCGTGGCGCATTACCGTTTGTCCTGTAGTTCGATGATGGAACAGGCTTGGTGGAATTAGAATGTGCAATTCTATCACACACTCCACGGAATGTAACCGATAGGCTTGCAACACGTCGCTGATGTTCAAGTCTCTGGAGCTTTAAATGAACCCGTGCATCGTTGGTAATTAGTCTCTTGGCCCGTTTCTCAAGCGCGTCCAGTTGATATTTGGCAGATCCGTACCAAATATGAGGGTACTTATTCCATACATGATTTAGCTTGAGCTTGAGAAGCTGTTCCGTTATGCAGTACTGTCTTACCTTTGCTAGGATTCTCAACTTTTTGCTGCTAGTTGAGGCTTAGCCTCGATGAACAAACCAAAATTGAGGGTCAATGTTACCCCAAGAAGCTCAATACGATCAATTGTCGGCACGGTTACACCATGGAAAGGAGCCGGCTTCTTTTTGCGGAGAAGAGACACGCCTGGGTCTTAGCTGCATTAAACTTGACAAAGTTGGCCTCACCTCATTCGGAGACAGCCTTCAAGAACAATTTCAAGCGTCCAACCATGACCTCATGGCGAGACTGAATCTGTCCCACCAGCACGCGCGCTGGACATATATCTCTCAGAAACTGTGCTGTCGCTCCTGCCGAATATGACTGATAGGATAAAGTAGAAAGCGAACTATTCATGTAATCTGCTCCTTCCGGAAAAGTTCGCGATGTTTTCGAACTTATCATAATTTTCACATGTTGTGGACATTTATTGCAAACTGTGCGACCGCATTACCTACTATATTTACCGACTATATTGGCGTAACGAAATGTTTTGTTACAATATTTAATTTATTAGTTAAAGGGCAACGCCAAATGAGACGTGGAAGCGTGGAAGCGCAGCTTGTTTTTGAGATGTCATTTTCGGCGGTTACTTTTTTCAAATGTTAGTGGCGTAAAACTTTGTGCTCCAGAACTTTTACAAAAATAAACAGGAAAAGCATTGTTTACGTACTTAAGTACTTTTTTGATATTATGTTAGCAAAATGTTCCTTAGCTAAATAAAAGCTGATTTAGGCCGTGCGCGCACTGTGTTGCGTTTTGGAAACGCAAAATCTGTGAAGTATGGAGTGTCATAGAAGTCCGCGCACTGCGGTGGAATAAACGCGTGCGGTAGAGTCACCGGCGGCCCCTCGCTGCAAAATTGCGGTGAATCTACCGCAAATATTTTTTATCGCATAAGAATGTATGTAGTACCGCGCACTGCGGTGAAAAAAACGCACGTTTTGTCTGATAATGTTGCCATACATACAGATTTCTTTGTATTTATACATATTTTCTATGTATGATACAGATTAGCACTCGATACAGATTTTAATACAAATTTCACACTGTACCAGCCACTCCTCAAAGAGTTGCTTTGCCTGTGTTTAAAACACAAAAATTATGAAAGTCAAAGATGTCTAACAGTTTGACACCATAACAATTGGAATTGGAGCTGCCCCAAGCCTGATGTTGTGCATTAAAATCTCCCATGATTATCATGGGTTTTGGCAAATGAGTAAAAATAACATTCAGTTCTTCATATAACAAAGTACTTGGATGGGTAATGTAAACTGACACAAAACAAATGTTATTCAATGAAATTGCAATTATAGAAATATCTACATTATGATTGGGAATAGGTATATGACAAAAATTTACAGAATTACTAACTAATAGTGCAACGCCTCCGCCGACACCATCAGTTCTGTCCTCCCTGACACTTAAATAGCCAAGTTTCTTGTAAAGAAATAACAAAAGGTTTGTACTTATTTACTAAGTACAGTAGATCACTTTTATTACTGTTAATGCTGCGACAATTCTACTGGAGAATCATGGACATTTGGTCCATAATTAGAATTAATGTTATTACTTGAATTATTCATATTTACAGGGGCAGCGTTGGACGGTGGAGCTAACAAAGGACATGAGGGATTCAGTGATTGAATAAGTGCAATAATAAGTTCCCTAGTTGAAAATTTATCAAGCAAACTATTGTCATATCCAGTACCAACAGTGGGTAATGGGATATTATAATCCTGAGTGAGAAGAGCATGTGCTATTTGATTAAATCCCCTAGGAGACTTAGGAGGAAACCTAGGTTTTAAAAATACTGTTTTCTTATATGACTGTGGTTGAGATGAATTAGCAGATTTTTTATTACCACTGTTGGCATTTATATTATGTTGTTTAGTTTCAGTAGAAGATAAAACATCAGCATAAGGCTTACTAACAGGAGCGTGAAGTTTAAGGGCCTCTGAATATGAAATGCAATTTTTGGCCATTGACTCTTTGATCATTTTTTGACGTGCAAATTCAGGGCACCTACTATTTGTTGCATAATGTGAACCAGTACATAAGCAGCACACTACCTCATCCTCATCAACATTACATACATCACCTGAGTGGTTGTTGCCACATTTAAAACACCTTGGAGTGGACCTACACTGATTCTTAATGTGACCATAACGACAACATTGAAAACACTGAACTGTTGGGAAAATGTATAAGTCTACTGGTAGTGAATTATAGCAAAGAAAAACGCGTTTTGGTAGTACCTGGCCATCAAAACTGAAAACAACAGTTTCCACAGGAATAAAATTTGGTTTACCATCAACAATATTTTTTTTATTAATCCTTCTTACTTTCATTATGTTGCCACAACCTATTGGAACAGATATATTTTGCAAAATGTCATCTTCAGTCCAATTTACTGGTACACCTCTCACTACACCCATCCATAGATGATACATATAAATACTGAGACACCCATCCGTGTGACGTGAAAAGTTGGAATGAAAGCTTTATAATTATTATTTTTTATAGCACTACTCTCTATGAAAGCATTAGCATCTTCAAACTTTGAAAAAAATAGTGAGATTTTGTTCCGTCCAATACGTTTTAAGCTACCATTCACAATGTTTGCAAAGGAATTCTTTTTAAGAAAATGGCCAAATGAAACTGGGTGTAATGTAGCATTTTCACTAAACATTTTCTGAACATGAATAGTGTATGGTGAAGCATCTGTGTTCTGATATAGTGTTCTACCAACTGGAGGAGTAAGTGTAGGAGATGGTGTAATAGGAGCAGTCTTAGTCTGTGGCATTGATGTGGTAGTTGGTGAAACATATTGGAAATCTGTCTTGTTTGGAGTGATATTTGACACTGTAGCTTTTTGACACAGGCAATCTATTTCTGTATCAAATTCAGCCGATTTGTGACATCTATTCTTTTTACACTGCTTACAAAGTTTGCGTGCTGTTATTCTTTTGCGCTTATGAGATTTTACTCATCTATATCCCGAACCATCGGTATCTAATATGGACGCCTCCGTCTCCATTCCAGAGCCGTCGATAGTAATCACACTAGACACCTGGGGGCCAGAGCCCCCAGGGTCTTCGGGGTCAAACATAGAAAAAGCAGATATGGATTTTTTTGACTTACCAGATTACAGCAAAAGTTAAAATAAATTACATAAATATATAGACAAATATAGTATTGTGAATGAATATCAATTAATATGATCCTTTTACACCACTTTAAACAAGATATAGCAATTTTTTTTAAAAGACGCCAATAAAAGTCGACCGAAATGTTGAACGTTTCCCGCGCTTTTTCGAAAACAATTGTTAAGGACCCCGTGCAAAGCCAGGCTAGGCCGCTAGTACATATGTTTTTTTCGTAAATGTACACTAGATAAGGCCGGTTTTTCCCTGAGAAAAACTTTTTTGGATCTATGAAGTATCTTACGAAAACTTAGTAAGTTGGTTTATAATTTATCTAGCTCCAATAGTCAGAATTAAAATTTTTGCATCACTCTGGGTTTTTAGATTAATATTAAATAAAATAATATGATATTAATTATTTACGTATTTTACGTACGTGCGACACTACGAATGCGAGAGCCTTGGATAGCACACAACAATCTTTGACGGATTTCCTGAGCAGAGCAAATTAACGTTGTTTATGAAAAAAATAAAAATAACTGTTGGTCTAGTGGTCAGTGGCCCTGACTGCTACGCGCAAGGTCATGGGTTCGATTCCCACCCAGGACAAATGTTTGTGTGATGAGCACGATCATTTGTTCTTTGTCTGGGTGTAATTTATCTATAATATGTATGTATTTAGAAATATGTATGTTTATCAGTTGTCTAGTACTCATAGCACAAGCTCTGCTTAGTTTGGGACTAGATGGCGTTGTGTGAAAGTTGTGGAATATATATATAACTATAAAGAATAGAATCATACAATGGTGTGTGTAACGTAATAAATGCGGTATCTAGGTAATTTATTTTGCCAAGTTCTGTCTTTAGTTGTAACAGTTAATTTTATCAGTACAGTGTGAAATTTGTATAAAAATCTGCATCGAGTGCTAATCTGAATCACACATCGAAAATATGTATAAATACGAAGAAATCTGTATGTATGGCAACATTGTCAGACAAAAGGTGCGTTTTTCTCACCGCAGTGCGCGCACCTGAGATTGCGGTTATTCTACCGGTGCGGTAGAATTACCGCAAAAGCGGCCACCGCAAGGCAGTGCGCGCAAGGCCTTACCGTGCTACAAGCTACCTATAGTTCGCAATTGGTGTTGGTAAATTCAACAACCCCAATCACAACGTTCGTGATGGTGACTTTGCCATGTTTCGTTGGAGGTTAGGGCTGCCACAAAGTTCCTTATGGATATTTTAATTTAATAAGTTATAAGTAGGTACCCAGATATAAAATAGTGCATGTGCTTAAATGAAGGTTGTTTTACAAAAGGTTTGGCGGGCAATTTGGGTCAGTTTGAATATTCAATTAAATATGTAAAGTTATTTAGTTATGTGCGCAAATACTGGGTCTTTCCCTGTCCTCCGATCGGAACTCTGATTGGTAGGAGGAGCGGGAATATTTTTTCCCATGCCTCCGATTGTACTTATAACGTTGCAATTTCACAATACTTTCTGTTACAATATTTTTTATTTCCTTTTCCATTGGCACAACATTTTAGATTGTGGCAGTTACTTTTTGACTTTCACAAGTGCCCGTAAATGCTAAAAATATTTGACTAGGCACTGTATAACATTAATGGTACGTGTATAAGTCGTTAATATTGTAGCTGCTTTCTAGTTTACCTTTAGGTTAATTTCATGAGTACCTTGTGTACAAAATATTGACCAAAAATATATTTTATTTTCTTATTTTAGAAGATTAATACTTACGACGATTAATAATGCGTGTTGATCTCACATTTTTTTTAAATTGATAATAGGCTCGCGTTTGACCCACATCTCACCTGATGGTAAGTGATGATGTGGTCGAAGATGGGACACGCTTACCTAAAAGTAACGTATTCACTCTTGACTTAAAGACTCCTAGGTTATAGCTATCGGGAAACACAGACTCTGGCAGGGAATTCCACTCCTTAGCCGTACGCATAATGAGGGTATTCCCAAAACGTTTAGTGCATATAGGTGGGATCAGGCGCGTGCACAGGATTATGACAGGGTATGCGGCGAAGTAATCGGTCACAAAAACTTTTTCTTTTGTATGTATGTCAGGCAGGTATCCGCAACTCCACGACCAAGCGCGTATTTTGCGTAAGGGTAGGGATCTTCTTATTCTATCCATGCCAATTCCTCCAGGAAGGCGAGCAACGCCCTCGTTTTGCTTACCATTTCTCGGAGAGTACCTGGTTTGCCGAAGTATTTAGTCCTGTAATCCGCGACAGCAGGGCAGCTCAGTAGCAGGTGTGCGCTGTTTCGTCCTCCTCCATGCAGGCTCTGCAGAGTGGGCTGTCTGTGACTCCTATTACATAGAGGTGTTTATTAAAGGATCCATGACCGGTAAGGGCGGCTATCATCAGCCGCAATTGCGGTTTAGACAGTCGTAGGACCTGTTTTGACAAGCGGCCATCAAGGGTCGGGAGAGCCTCTTTAGCCTGCCTGCACTCACCATGGTTCTCCCATAGTTTGTGGTGTAGGTCTCTGGTACATTTCCTTACCAGGTGACGCAGATAACCGAAGGGGAGTGGTGTAATGGGTTCAGGTCCCATAATCGCCATACTCGAAGCCCTTCTAGCGAGTTCGTCCGCTGCATCGTTGCCTCGGGAGTCGCTGTGTCCTTTGATCCATTGAATGGTTATATTGTTGTGTCTACCAACCTGGTTGAGGAGATTATGACACTCCAAGATCAGCCCGGAGTTAACTGTGTGGCTGCTCAGTGCTTGCAGGACTGCCATGTTGTCCGAAAGTATGCGTATTGAGTGGTCCACAACTTCCCTGTTTATAATAGCTGAGGCTGCCAGTGAGATCCCCAGGCACTCGGCCTGAAACACTGTGTTGTAGACCCCCAATGGTCTGGCTATACGAATGTTGAGATCCTCCGAAAAGACTCCTGCACCCGTACCAGTACCTGTTTTGGAACCATCGGTGAAGACCCGTACCTCAGAGGGGCACAGCCCCTCGCAGCGGTGATCCTCGTACAGTTGGATTCTGTATTTTTTGTCAAAGATAATTTGTTTGGGCACCCGGTCATTAACTGCCTTCGTTATGGGGAGCTCGTTGTTGTGTTCCTCAAGCAGAGCGGTGTGCCTTGTTTCTATCTTACCCCAAAGGTCCAGTGTTTTGAGACGTACTCGACGCGGCGGGAGCCCCAGCATAGCCTCTACAGCTGCTGTCGGGGTAGTTCTCATGCAGCCCGTTATCGCCATGCAGGCCAGCCTTTGCATGCGTTGTAGTTTGTTAATGGCTGTGATAATCTTGGTGCAGGGCCACCACACCACGGCCCCGTAGGTAATCATGGGCCGAATTACAGCGTTGTACAACCACATAGTGTTTTTTGGGGATAGGCCCCACTTCTTACCTATCATTTTCTTGCATTGCCAGAAGGTGATGCAAGCCCTGTTTAATTTATAGTCTAGATGGTTACTCCAGTTTAGTTTACAGAACTTTTTCTTTTATAGATTTTTAGCATAGCCACAGCCACGCATCGCCACCATGCTACGATGCGTGGCTGTGGCTATGCTCAAAATCTATAAAAGAAAAAGTTTTTGTGACCGATTACTCCGCCGCATACCCTGTCATAATCATGTGCACGCGCCTGGGTGGGATATCCACCATGTAACGATGGCGCATCGCCGTTTGTCTTGTAGTCTGATGATGAAAAGGGCTTGACGGAATTAGATTGTGTAATCCATCGCACACTCCCTGAAGTGTAATCGATAGAAAACCGATAGACTGGCAACTCGTCGCCGATGTTCAAGGCACTGGAGCTTTGATTCGACTAGTGTATCGTTGCCAATGAGTCTTTTGGCCCGTTTCTCAATAGACTCAAGCGCATCTTGTTGGTACTTGGCAGATCCATCCCAAAGATGAGAGCAGTACTTCATTCACGACCGAACTTGAGCTTGATAGAGATTGAGCAGCTGTTCGGGTATGAAGCACCGTCTCACCTTTGCTAGGAATCCCAGCTTTTTGATGCTAGTTGAGCTTTAGCCTCGATAAACGGCTTTTCTTTCCGTCCGAAATTTTTCCACTACCCATCAGTATGCTCAATCATCTCAAAATAAATAGTAAATACTGGTATAATAAATATCTACCTACCATTAAAACATAGTGTATTACATACTCTTTGCCTACCATGACCATTGTACTCTTTGACCATGACAGCCCAGCGTTTGACGTTATGCTATTTATTTTTAAAACTAGTTAGGAAGTTTGTCTGGTATGGACTTCCGCAAAGTAACGCCTGATTCCATTCTGATTAAAGGTGAACGCAGACCTAGCCGCACCGCAGTCTCTACAGTCCCCGCAGTCATCACTTTTTGTTAATGGCCTCGCACATCTATCCGCGCCGCAGTCGCTGCAGTCGTTCCCATCCCCGCACGTATCGCACTTGCAGCACCGAAGAAGATTGCTGTACCGAAGATTTAAAAAATCTGGAAAAAATCTGTATTTGGTATTGGTATTTTGCTCTTTTGTGTAATTTTATCTGTAGGTGCTATAATAGGGAATAAGCAAGTAACTATTTATACGAGAAAAAGTAATTTTATTATAAACCGTTGACAGAGATTCTTTGTCTACATTATAACTCTGGCAACACTGCGCGCCGTGGATGCGAATGACGTCATCCGCGCTGCGCTAGCCGCAGCGTCCGCTGCGTTTGGGTGACGTCATCAGCAGCGGCTTGGGGAGTTCGGTCGTTTCAGGGACTGCGGCGACTGCGGCGCGGGTAGGTGTGCGAGGTTGCATAGAACTTCATATAAAGAATTCGAATGCGAAGACTGCGGCGCGTGCGGTGCGGCTAGGTCTGCGTTCACCTTTATGCTATTTATTTTGTTCATGTATCGAGAATATCGACTGTAATTTTGTATTGCCAGATAAAGAGAAAATTCATAGACAAATAAAACCATAGACGTTCTTTTTCTTTGATGACTGTCAAATTTCAGTTTTGATTGCCGCTTGGCAAAATCATTGTACTTTGAGAGACTTGTTATTTGTGACTTATAATATAGTGGTTTTATTTGTTAGTACATAGCATACTACATAATAACTGTGGAAGTTTTAAGCAAATACCGTAACAATGCCAAGCCAAGAAGTTTTAACCACAAAAGTGGTTGTTCATCCTTTGGTCTTGTTGAGTGTAGTGGACCACTTCAATCGGATGGGCAAAATAGGTAATCAAAAACGAGTAGTTGGTGTGCTGCTGGGATGCTGGAGAGCTAAAGGTGTCCTGGATGTGTCCAACAGCTTTGCAGGTAAAACACTTATTGTTTTGATTAATTACACAGGCTTATTATAATTTGTTTATAACACTACAAAAGTCTGGGCTTAAATAACATAATCTGTTTGTCCTATCCTTGTTCGATTGTATACATAATGTTTTTTTTTCTGTATTTGCAGTTCCATTTGATGAAGACGACAAAGACAAGTCAGTCTGGTTCCTCGACCATGATTACCTAGAGAACATGTATGGTATGTTTAAGAAAGTCAATGCTAGAGAGAAAGTTGTGGGCTGGTACCACACTGGTCCCAAACTCCACCAGAATGATGTAGCAATTAATGAACTAATCAGGCGCTACTGTCCTAACTCAGTTCTAGTCATCATTGATGCTAAACCAAAAGACCTTGGCCTCCCTACTGAAGCTTACCAGGCTGTTGAAGAGGTCCATGATGATGGTTCACCTACTACAAGAACCTTTGAACATGTACCCAGTGAGATTGGGGCTGAAGAGGCTGAAGAAGTTGGAGTAGAACATCTTTTAAGAGACATTAAGGATACAACTGTTGGTAGTCTTTCCCAGAGAATCACAAACCAACTGCTTGGGCTGAAAGGTTTGCACTCCCAGCTTAGCGAGATTAGAGATTACCTTGTGCAAGTAGGTCAAGGCTCTCTACCGATGAACCATCAGATTATATATCAGCTGCAGGACATTTTCAACCTCTTGCCTGACATTGCCAATGATAGCTTTATTGACAACCTTTACATCAAAACTAATGACCAGTCTCTTGTTGTGTACTTAGCTGCGCTGGTAAGATCCATCATAGCCCTACATAACCTTATCAACAACAAGATTACAAATAGAGATGCTGAAGAAGGAAAAAAAGAAGATAAAGATAAGAAGGAGAAGGAAAAGAAAGAAGGAAAAGATGGCAAGGAAGAAGATAAGAAAGATGAAAAAGCAAAAGGAGACAAAAAAGAAAAAGATGAGAAGAAAAAGTAATTTAGAATCATCATTAGATTAAGTTGTTTGTAATGCTGAATTATTTTTAAATAAATTGTATTTACTAATTCAGCTGGTGGCATTATTGCATAGGTTAAATAAAACAAAAACAAATAGACAAAATTTTTTCACAAGTATTTATATAGCGGTTTCAATAATATTTTTCATTGGTGGTAAGTTTCATTATTTGTGAGTGCTGATAGGCTACTGCATGCGACTTTGTTCGCGTGGGTGGGATTTCCCGCGTAAATCCCGATCCCGTGGGAATTCCGGGACAAAAAGTAGTGTATGTGCTATTCCAGGATATTGACTATCTTCTTAACAAATTTCACTCAGCTCTCAGTAGTTTTTGTGTGAAAGAGTTACAAAACATCCATCCATCCACACAAACTTTCGCATTTCCACTCAGGTGAAGTATTAGTTCTTAATTTCTTATAAAATGTGTTTGATATTGGCGATCGATTCTAAAGTAGCAAAGTAGTTATTGCAAGCACAACCCAGTTTATTGTCTGTTTAAAATTGTTAAAGCATTTAACAATTATTTTTTCATTTTATTTATGCATAAATCTATCAAAATTTAAAATTAATTTATAACTATTAGGCTGTATAACTCTTGACGGTTCAATTTATGTTTTTACTGTATTGCATTTTACTGCTATACATGGACCTCAGTTGTAGTCATACGATTTTGAGGACAATAAGATAATATTATGTTCCACAAAATGTTTAGAGAATTGATTGAACACAGAACTTAGTGTTCAGCATATTTTAAATCAATTTGGCAGTGAGACTTGAATTTTCAGAAACATCGAACAAGGAAAATTATGTATACAAAAATTTAGTGCATTCACATCTATTTATGGTTTATGTTAATTATTTAAACTGCTAATCTACACTGAGGTGTGATAAATATTGATAGAAGTTAATATCTAAAAATATTATGATAAGTCTGACTTGCTATCAGATATTGATAAGACGAAGCTGAACTATTGATAAAATTCGACAGTCGTTGCAGAAGCGTCACGCGGAACTTATGAATAAGCATAAAAAATGAATGTGTCCTTAGTTTTTGTGGAGTGAATCTCAGTAATATTTCACGATGGCGGATCGTGTCACTTTGGCGGTAAGTACCAAGACATTTTTCTCACTTTTGTTTCGGTCATGTAAACATTGTATCTATAGGTACCGAGTTAGAACAAAAGCATCAATATAGATAAGTCGCACAACACACATGACACTCATGTTGTAGCGTGATGCCGAATTCGTCAACACTGTAAAATATTATCATTAGTGATCGAAGATTACAAAGAAAATATAACACTATGGAAAATTATACCTAGTCCCAAAAAATTGATTATAAACTATCTCTGCCCGTGGTTGCATCTGTTCTCTGTATCTATTATGATTAATAAAATCTCTGCCGGGGTTGTGGTAATCCTCTAACGAGATACCCCTGCCCCGGCCTGCAAGTGTAACTGAAGGAGCATGGTGGGTTTTTAGTCAGTAGAGAAGTCTGACACTCCCACTTCAACCAGAGTGATGTCTTATTTTATCCTTTATGCCGATAAAGAAGTAGAATGGTTTGAGGGTTGAGTAATTGTGCACGCTGCATATGAACTATTCTCCAGCTTTCTAGTTGGCGGGCTTAGAGTACTATTACTTAGACAAAATTTCAACTTTCGAACTATAACTACTACACTCAAGTTTCATATCATGGTACACCACACTTGCTTATACCTACTTACTCTACTAATATGCTTTTCAGGATCACGTCTGGTTAAAACCACCTGGGACGTCTGAATTTGATGTTCCTATAGCTGTGAAAGTCCTCAAGAGTGCTGGTGATAAAATCGAAGTACGAGATCATGATGGCAACAAGTTCACGACGTCTATACAAAATGTCCTCAAGCCGCTGCACTCTACGTCTATTGAAGGGGTCGAAGACATGATTACTCTCGGGGAACTTCAGGAATACACGATCCTTCACAACCTTCATATGCGGTACACTAATCAACTCATCTATGTCAGTACCTGTCTTTATTTATTTTTTAATTTTTGAAACGTCATTACCTATGTCTTTATTTATTTTTTATTTTTGAAGCACCAATAGTCATTAGGCTAAGGTGTCGGACTTGAGATTGAGAAGTCGCGGTTTCTAACCCCACCCATTACATTATTGCCGTAAACCCACTCCAGACACAAAGCATATTTAGCTTACTTGGAGGGGTTGACAGGATTGCTAAGTAATGTGAATTCCCTATTGCTAGTATTTTTTTTTTATTAAAATTAGGTTCTCGTTTGACCACCATCTCACCTGATGGTAAGTGATGATGTGGTCGAAGAAGGAGCACGCTTACCTAAAAGTAACCTATTCACTCTTGACTTAAAGACTCCTAGGTTATAGCTATCGGGAAACATAGACTCCGGCAGGGAATTCCACTCCTTAGCCGTACGCACAATGAAGGTATTCCCAAAACGTTTTGTGCGTATGGGTGGGATGTCCACCATGTAACGATGGCGCTTCGCCGTTTGTCTCGTAGTCCGATGATGGAACGGGCTTGGCGGAATTAGATTGTGTAATTCCATCGCTCACTCCCCGAAATGTAACCGATAGAGTTGCAGTTGCAACTCGTTGTCGATGTTCAAGGCTCTGGAGCTTTGACTCGACCAATGCATCGTTGCCAATGAGTCTCTTATTTGTTTAATTATCATTACTTAGGCGCCAAAATGTACATTATGTTTTACACATCAGTTATAAGCTGATGCTCAGAGCGTATTATTGCTTATTGCTTGTTTAGGTATTTATATAAGGAATAAGTACGAGTAATAAGTCAAGACGAACGGCCATGCGCCATCGTTACATCACATCCCATCCATACACACAAAACGTTTGGGAATACTTTCATAATTCCCTACCGGAGTCTGTGTTTCCCGACACTTAGCTATAACCTGGGGGGTCTTTAAGTCAAGAGTGAATAGGTTACTTCTAAGCAGGCGTGCTTTATCTTCGACCGCATCATCCCTTAATATCAGGTGAGACGATAGTCTAACGCGAGCTTATCACCAAAAAAGTATTTTTTGCATGGGACAAAAACTAGATACAAACTACCTACTATCAAATCTACTCTCAGTCTGTGTGGAATAGTTAGTAAGCATGGCTATGTTATGCTTTGTTTATTGATGTCTGAAATATTGGAGCTAAATATTATTGAAAGGGAGTGGACAGACTGATGTATGTACGTGGTGAGTAGTCCAATCTAATTCTACCCAGACCGATCCATCATCGGACTTCAAGACGTACGCCAATGCGCCATCGTTACAGGGTGGACGTCCCACCCTTACGCACAAAACGTAACGTAAGCATGATTCAAATTCAACCACATTACTAATTACCACCAGGTGCGATGCTGGTCAAACGCGAGCAAATCAGCAATAAAAAAAAAATATAAACATATACAGCCCAACTGTGGGCGGGTTATCATAATATCGATGGCCCCACTGAATAAACGTGCAAGAGCTCTTACACGAATTTAGATTTTTTTTCATTTTTCGTTTCTTTTGCCTATCCTGCACCTACTTACTTATTTTTTTTTATATATTTAGACCCAAAACACGCCTATTATTATAGTGAATTTCTTTATTCTAGGGAAATAATTAATTTTAAAATTATATGAATAGTTTATGCTATTATTACATGCTTTTTGAGTCGCCAAGTACACAAGAATAAACATGCTAAAACTTGAGGAGATTTGTGATTGTTTTCGAATTTCGGTAATGTCTTCTTACATGTTTATTCGTGTAGAAATGTATGCAAATTTTATTACTAATGTTTTATTCCACAAAATGGAAGTTTGACTATAAATAGGCTAAAATGCATACGATCTTTCCAATCATATAATCGCAGAACAATGTGCTGTAAACAAGCCTGTAAATAGTTATAGCTGGGTCAAAATTAAACTTGATTTACGGAGAATAATAGTGTAACATTACAGTATGCTGTATTCGTTGTGCATTATTACACGAATAAACGTGTAATGATATATTACTGTGAACTAGTCATGCAAATTTCACAAGAGTAAAAACATTAAATAGGTTTTCATGAATTTCCTGAAACTCGCTGAAGTTTAAAAAAAGTAAATATACAAATCTATACTTAGTTTATTTTTTACCTATAATTCGATTAAACGTTATTTATAAATTTTTACATTGAAAAGAGCGTTATTGAAGTTTAAACGTTTTTATTTTTTGCTGAAAAGTTGTCACTTTTCTCTTACACGTTTATTCGGTGGGGCCATCGATATCTATATTTTGTCTGTAACTCTGTACCTACTATGAAGTACCTATATCATTTTACTTTTTCCTACTTATAATATAGTTGTGCGAGAGCTTTTAGCCAACAATTTACTCTATCAGAATTTATAAATAGCCGGAGTTGTATCGCGTGCAGAATGCATCGAGCACATAAGTTCTATAACACGTTTACTGTGATGTAGGTACGTTATATACGTAGAAATTCATTGGATTTTCTTTGGTTTCCCAAAATATTTACAATGTTGACGTAATTCACTTATCTCAGTTATTTCGATTGTTGATAATTAGGTATTCGGCATAATTCATCAAATAGTCATCATTCATTAAATAGTAGTTATGCTTTTGTATATTTTATAATAAAATATACAACTTATAAATAACAAATATATCTACAATTTTTATAAAGTTTCAAATCTATATTACTGTACTAATGGGTTTGCTTTTTAACCACAATGTGGCCACAGGATCCATAATTTCTGGACAGACTGATTTGATGGCTTAGGAGCCGCAAGGACTGTGGAGTGTCAGATTCCAAATGTAATTCCTACGTTGGGGTTGCGGGAATGTTCTAACGAGATACCGTGGCCCCGGAACTTAAGGGCAGCTGAAGGAACAGGGTGGGTTTTTAGTCAGTAGAAGTCTGACACTCCCTTCCGCTCCACACAGAGCGGGAGAAGTCATTCGATGATTTTCCCACCCATAGACAGAAAAAAAAAAGGTTGGGCAACGTACTAGTCGACTGGGCCAGACTAATAAAAAAAATCTGTAATTAGTAGAGGGTGTAGAGTAGTAGACAAAGCTGTATGTGTATTATTATTTACCAACTTGCCTTTTCATGTATAGTCTCTTATCCTAGCTAGGAACTATAATGCACCTATTCTGTGGTCAGCGACCCAAAAATAACCTGAAACAATGATATTTTATAGTATAATATCATTGACCTGAAAATATGATATCCACCTCTTATAATTTCTTT
Organism: Tholera decimalis; assembly: GCA_943138885.2. Taxonomy (NCBI): domain Eukaryota; kingdom Metazoa; phylum Arthropoda; class Insecta; order Lepidoptera; family Noctuidae; genus Tholera; species Tholera decimalis. Next base: position 34,040,433 of record OW964553.2, read on the forward strand.
GATTCGTTTGCGCTTTTACTTGAACTTCATAAGTAATAAATATCTTAACTATACTTTTTAATAAATATGGTCTCATTAACCACCACAATATATAGCAATACATAACAATAAATCCTCAGATTATTATAACCGTCGCGTCGGTCGGTCTACTCTTGCTAATTATCATATTACTTTAGTAGTAGGTAGTGTAATAAATTATAATTATAAAAAAGCCACAAAATCGAATGATTTTAGACCCCCCGTCCTTGTCGTAGCTCATCAAAGTGAGACTCGCCCCTCACGTTACCTTACTAGTTTTTCAAACTTGAACCTAGAAATGATTAAATTAAAACATTTTTCTGAAGCCTACTTTCATACAGATAGAGTACGATATATTTTTTAGTTTTTCGTTAATAGTCAGTCAAAATTTTGTGAAGGTAATTAGTAGGTACAAATACATATAGATATTAGTTATTATTAGGATTTTCCCAGCATAGGGACCATCGAACAAAATAACTTGAAAAATCATATGTACTTTTTTGTTAATTCTAGATATAAGTACGTTTGTAATTCTTTTATGCTAAATAAACTATGTTATATTATTATTATATTACATTAAATTTTGAAATGTAGGTACGTCACGTTTAGGACCTGTCCCACCTGTTGTCATACAGTGTCACACTTCTGGGAACTTTCCACCTAAACCTGCGACATCATTTATAGATGGTGACATGGCCCCTAACGTGACATAAATAGCCTATTGCAATAGGGCATGTACAACTGAGGCTCAGTGATAAACTTCTTGACGAAATATTGGGGTAGGTACACCACTTTCCCACAAACCCGTCCCGGCTAAGCTTACGGTTTATTTATGTCATCAATTTTTAATATTCCAGACCTACACGGGATCAATGTTGATTGCTATAAACCCCTACGAGATTCTACCAATATACACAATGGATCAAATACATTTTTATCAAGAACGAAGTCTTGGGGACATTCCGCCACACATATTCGCTATCGGCGATAATTCATATAGAGAGTTGCTGAATACTTCGTCCAACCAGTGTATTGTCATCAGGTAATAAAAGATTATTAATCGCACTTTATGTGAATTTTTAGGTGTCATCGTGCTGGGACTGATAAAGATTCTTTTGGAAGGTTTGTAGTAATGTTTCAATAATACTAGCTGTTTTCGCCACTTTTTGTACTAGGCCTAACCAGAGGTGTCACCTCTGCGAGGATCGCCTTGAGGACACGGTGGAACACACAGTGGAGGTTTGTCCCGCTTGGGCAGAGCTCCGCTGTGTCCTCGTAGGGGCGATAGGCGGCGACCTCTCGCTTCCGGCCCTGGTTCAATCCATGGTACGGAGCGAGGAGGCATGGGAAGCAATCAACTCTTTCTGCCAAGCAGTTATGCAAGCGAAGGAGGTGGCGGAACGCGCGAGGGAGAGGCGGGTCTCAAGGCCCCCACAGCCCTTGCGCCCCAGCCGCCGAAGGAGACGCTCGGGGCGTCGGGAGTCGCAGGGTGACTCCCAGCTATCGTAGGCGTGGGCCTGCGGGCTACGAGCAATGGGTAGCTCGCCGCCTGGCCTAAACCAGGCCCGTGTAGACGGCGTGTCGTGTTCCACGTGCGCCTCATAGAGTGTCGGGCCTCAAAATTGTCGGAGCCCACAAGGGGGCCGTTGCCTGCTGGGGTTGCGGAATTGTTCGAAAGACTTACCGGGCCTCGGAACACGAAGGGCATATATGATGGAACACGGATGGGTTTTAGTCAGTGAAAGTCTGACACACCCTCCCGCTTCGCCCAGATCGGGAGACAGGAGACACTCAAGGATGCATCCTTAAAAAAATAGGTCTAACCAGAACCAGCGGGAGGAAACGCCCGGGTGTCGTCATTGTGGGGACGGAGCAGACAGCAGCATTGGCACGACAGGGCCTTTGCCTTACGGGGTAGCGGGAATGTTCTAACGAGATACCGCGACCCTGGAACGCAAGGGCAAATAAAGGAGCAGGGTGGGTTTTCGCTCCACCCACAGCGGGACGAATCATTTGATAATTTTCCCACCCGGAAAAAAGGCCTTAAAACGAGCTCGAACAAACCGACAGGCAGACAGACAAAAATAGAAAAATAATTTGTGCTTTAGTATCGTGTAATGTAAAATTTTTGTTTTTTAAAGTGCTTTTAGTTGTATAAGCACTGAGAAAACACATTTATTTTGAAAACACAAACAATTTTATTTATAAGTAGGTATAGTAGATAAGCAAAAATCAAATTTTTACGAACCGAGAATCAAATCTATGTGTGATTGCGGGCTTGCACAGTACAGAAGCCGATCAATATGACCTCTTTCTTATAATTTGTGCAGATGGATATGTTATCTATATCTAGATTATTATAATAGCTGCAGTAAGTATCTACATAATCTTTAGATATGTATCTATCTAATGGATCCTCATAGCTGATGTTTTTTATGATTAGGGAGCCCCGTAATAAAAATAGGTCTGTTAGGATGCACATCAACATGTAGCTCTTACAACCCAATAACACAATACCTACATGTACAAGGTGATAAGTAGTTGACATTTAGGCTTTTGGAACTAGATAAATTATCCGCGAAAAAGCGAGAAATTAAAAACATTTTGACAAAAAATTAAACAGACTTCCAAGAAAAAGCACTGCGAAGTGCAAAATAACTTTAATTTTGGAAGTCGGTGTCAACAAACGAAAATACAGAACCAAAGACACCGACACGATTTTTTTAAGTCGGTTTTTTTGTTAATCATTTTTTTTTAAATTCTATAGGTATGTATCAAAATATTTTCAAGTAAGCTCTTCTAAGCTCTTCTTCTTATTTTACTCATTTTTTCAGTGGTGAAAGTGGGGCCGGTAAAACAGAAAGTACAAAACTATTACTGCAATATTTGGCCGCAGCCAGCGGCAAACATTCATGGATTGAGCAACAGATACAAGAGACAAACCCTATTTTGGAAGCCTTTGGTAATGCTAAAACAGTAAGAAATGATAACTCGTCCAGATTTGGCAAATATGTCAACATTTATTTCAGTAAAAAAGGAATTATTGAAGGTGGTAATATTGATCAATATCTTTTGGAAAAATCTAGAATTGTTTACCAAAATAAAGGAGAAAGAAACTATCATATATTCTACTCGCTCGTCACTGGATTGTCTGCGGATGAGAAGAAGAAGCTAGAACTAGCCCGTCCCGAAGATTACGCTTATTTGAGTTGTGGCAAAATGCTAACGTGTGATGGACGAAATGACGGCCTAGAGTTTAATGACATCAGATCCGCATTTAAAGTCCTCAATTTCCCAGATAACGAAGTTTGGGGAACGTTTAGTCTGCTTGCCGCCATACTGCACTTGGGAAACTTGAAATTCAAAACGTTGAATTCGAATAACATTGAGGGTTCTGAAGTTGCCGACAGTATTAACGCGAACAGGATCGCAAATATCATGGGGGTTAACAAGGCAAGGCTATGCGAAGCCCTAACGAAGAAAACTTTTGTTGTACAGGGGGAAAAGGTGGTCTCAACATTGAATGTAGCTTCAGCTATTGAAGGGAAGGACGCGTTGGTAAAAGCCATATACGGCCATATCTTCGAGTACATTGTTGGGATGATAAACAAAACGTTGTTCAAAGACCAGCAACTAACCAGTGGATCTGTAGGGATTTTAGACATTTTTGGATTTGAAAACTTTGACTTCAATAGTTTTGAACAGCTTTGTATTAACTACGCTAATGAAAACTTACAACAGTTCTTCGTAAAGCACATTTTCAAGCTCGAACAGGAGCAGTATGAGAAAGAAGGAATTAAATGGACTAACATCAACTATGTGGATAATCAAGAGAATTTGGACATGATAGGGTTGAAGGCTATGAATTTACTCTCCCTTATTGATGAAGAGTCCAGATTCCCTAAAGGAACGGACGTAACTTTGCTGTCCAAGTTAAACAGTAACCATGGCACAAAGTCTTGTTATATTTCTGCTAAGTCATCGCGCGAGTATAAATTTGGCATCAGACACTTTGCTGGAGATGTTTCATATGCTGTTCAAGGTAAGGATACCAATTATTTCAAGCAAAATAACGCTTTTTATAAAGAAAGCTACTGGTCGACTAATTTTCAACCTTATAATGAAGGACATAAAGCTTAATAGTGGTCGGGAACTTTTGTGCTTGTTTCCATTGTTAATTTTGTATGTTATCTCTTTCAGGTTTCCTAGATAAAAATAGAGACATGCTGACAGCGGACGTGAAAGAAATGATCCTGGATTCAAGTAACGACTTCTTGAAAAATCTCTTCATCACGGAATATGCGCCTACGCAAACTGGTAGCAGAAAAACTGTCTCACTGAGTAATCAGTTCAAGACATCTTTGGATTCTCTTATGAAGACTTTGTACGCTTGCCATCCCTTCTTTGTGAGGTGCATCAAGCCGAATGAGATTAAAAAGCCTAGAGTGAGTTAAGTCTCCGCTAATCCTCCTAATTTTTAAGCTGATCTTAATTAACCGTTATGAAACACAAAAATCTGTACCGGTTATGGGCGTATGAGACCTACCAACAGTGTCAGTGTCGTATCTAAACAGTTGATTTTTCCATTTAATAAAATTTAAAGTACTATTATTAATTATCAGATTACGGTAATGCTTGCTGTTGTATTTAATTTCAGATCTTCGACAAAGGTTTATGTGTCCGACAATTACGATATGCTGGTCTCATGGAAACCGCTAAAATAAGACAAGCAGGCTACCCCATACGTTACTCATACCACGATTTCGTACATCGATACCGCCTCGTCGCTCCAGGCATACCCCCTGCAGATAAAACTGACTGCAGAAGTGCCGCTATGAAAATCTGCACAACAGTTTTTACGGACGAAGATTATCGTTTCGGACACACTAAAGTTTTCCTAAAAGACTACCATGATACCGTTCTTGAAGAACTCAGACACAAAGTCTTGATTACTGCTGTGATTAAAACACAAGCCAATGCTAGAAGATTTATCTACAGAAAGAGATATCTAAGATTACGCGCTGCTGCCCTTCTCGTACAAAAGACTTACCGCGCCCGTGGCTACAGGACTAAATTCTTAGCAATGAAACGAGGATACGCTCGCTTACAAGCCAAGATAAGATCAAGAGAATTGAGAAAAACATTCATAAATTTGAGAGTATTCTTCAGAAAGTTCCAAGCACACTGTAGAGGGAATCTGATAAGACGGTTAGTGAAAGAAAAGGGCCATGTCATTAAAACTACTCTGATACACTTACGCAATGAAAGGGCAGACCTTATAGCGTCAGGTAAAAGTGCTGACGCCGCAGAAGATAGCTATGAGAAGAAGTATGCTAACATGATGAGGTCTATATGGTTCTTGAAAGAAGAAACGGTGGAAAATGTGGATCAGAATACTACGGCGATTGATGATCGATATGTGGATGATGTTTTCGGTTTCCTCAAAGATTCTGCTACGCCTGGTGGCACAGTTAGGGGCACTGGTTTTGGCGTGGTAAGTTTATTTCTTTATTTGGGAAACCAAACAGCAGCTACGAAACTTCATGGGCGACTCTGACTCGCACTTGGCCGTAGTCGTTTTAGACGTCCCCTTATCTGACTAGCTTTTTCCCATCTAAATTGGGGTTCACGTTCCAGGACAATCGGATCCCACAGAGAGCCAGAATTTTATATGGAGCCACAGCCTATTTATCGATATAGTATTTCGTTAGGTTACTCCTTCGCAAGACTGGTTTCAGATTTTCTGGCTTCTGAAAACTCAGTAACAACGGCTAAATATGTATAAATGACAGCTGGGACTTACTGTTTTACGCACTTAAGACCAATCTTGCATTGGTTGAGTTGATTGTACGAGTGAAGCTCCTGGTTGAAATACCCGTCGTGCAATATACTCGTACTAATTATACCTCGATTTTTAGTAGGTAGTGAAAAATACTTAGCGAAGTTAATTAATGTCTTTGTATTTTTTCAGACAACGACAGCAAAGCCACAAATATCATCAGTAATTCCATTGAACATACAACAAGAAATGGACGAAGAGCCCTTCGATGAATTCAATTTCAGAAAGTTCGTAGCGACGTACTTCTTGGGCAATACGACCCACCAATACTCTCGAAAGCCTTTGAAACATCTACTATTGGACTTACCGTCGCCTGTGGATAGGATGGCGGCTCAAGCTTTGTGGATCACTATTCTACGGTTCATGGGTGATATGGCCGAGCCTAAGTATGTTGACGAGAAAGTTGAATATGTACCTGTTATGGCGAAGCTGACAGATACGCTTGGTCGAGCCTTCCAGAAGAGCAAAGAGTTTAGCGTGAGTTTATATGTTTTTTTATTTGGATCCTAAGAGAAAAGGTTATACATAAAAAAAATCTCTGCTTCGACTTCCTACAAAAATCACTGCAAAGTGAAAAATAACTTTAATTTCGGAAGCCGGTGTCAAACGTCGATTTTATTTTTTGTTAAAATGTTTTTGTTTCTCGATTTTTAGGGGTTCGGTTTGTAATTTACCTAATTACAAAAGCCTTAATGTCAACTTTTATCACCTTTTACAAAATATTACTTTACCCGATGCAGGGCCGTTAATTTTTGAGTAGTTCTCCAGGTATTTCACCATTAGATCCACTTCACCTTTTTTGCTTAACAATCATATTCAAGTAATCGTATCGGAACCCATGAAATACATATTATTAAATAGTCCCGGTGACCCTCGGTGGTCTTCATCATCAGTTTCACTTCACTGAATGGTGCTTTTCGAGTGCAACTTCACAAGTTTCTATTCTTCTTCTTAGCGTGTCGATGCCAAATAGCTAGATGGAGTCAGCCCAGAACTGTGGGCAACAAGTTCCTATAGAAATATTGAAATCGATATAGGTGTGCTTACAATATTTGAAGAGTTCCGTCGATTTCTCCAGGATCCCATTATAAGATCCTGATTTGATGACAATAGGACCACCTGTAAAGTGTACCCTTTCAAACAATAAAATAATTTTCAGAAGAGGTATAGTACATGAAATTGATTACCTTCTCGTTTTATAGAGGTAGGTTAAAAATATAATATACATAGGGTTGCATTTTAAATATGCTTCTGCAGTTACAGGACACCATATATAGCATGCACGTATAACTACGTGAAAAGCGAGTAATATTATCCTATTCTTAGCTCAGCTTTGAACAAAACTTGACACACATATATAATATATATGTGTGTCAAGTTTTGTTCAAAGCTGCAGTGCAAAAGTAGCAGTGTTGATCCAGTGAGTAACCTATATAGGTTACTCACTGGATCAACACTGCTACTTTTTATCCCGGGAAAAAGAACGAAATATCCACGTGAACGAAGTAGCTGCCACGAGATGATATAAATTTAAATTAAACAAAAAAAGCTGCTAAACTTTGGTATAAAAGACGAATTAAAGGCGATTGAGACAGAAGACGATATTCAATCTATGGCTTAATTAGTCATTTTCCACGTTAGCATCAAAACAATATTGGTCCATTTGCTTCAAATTGTCAAGGCATAAATCTTGACAAATGGGTGCCCCACGAACTCAATGATCGCCAACGTGAAGTACGCGTCGATACGTGCCTTGCACTGCTCAACAGGCACACAAACGAACAAATTTTGGAACTGCATTGTTACCTACGACGAAAAATGGTTTCTTTTCGACAATTGCAAGCGCTCAGCAAGTTGGTTGGATCCTGGTTTAGGACTTAAACAATTCCCTAAACAAAAACTGACTCTAGAATTTGATGGTCTAACTGACAGCTTCTTACCAAACTGAATAAGCATTACTGCAGATGTGTACTGTGAAGAACTGAACACAATGATGGAGGAGCTCGCACGTCTCCAACCAGCTTTGGTAAATCGCTTGTCTCCGCTGTTCCTACATGACAACGCGCGACAAATCTCCAAGTTACAAGAGCTGTGGTTGGATGTTCTCCGCCATCCATCGTACTCACCAGACCTTGTGCTTACAGACTTGTACTTTATCCAGAATTTGGCTAACTTTTTGGTGGGAAAAATATTCAATCTCAGCTATTGAATCTCACCGAGAGTCAGTACAAAATGCCTTTGAAGTATTTTTGCCTCTCATCAGGTGATTTCTTCAAAAAGGGTATCAATAAGCTACCACTGCGTTGGCAAAGACGCATGGATTACATGAATGATTACTTTGATTAATAGAAATAAAAATATAGGAAAAATCTTATTTCATAAAAAAATTACAATTTCATAGGTAAAGCTAGATGGTACTGTATGTATGAAGTAATAGGTCTTTACATAGGTCATTGGAGATGTCTCTGATGTATCTGATGATGGTCTATAACTAGCATTTTGAGATTTAATTATCTGTGGATGATTTGAATTCGTCATTAAAATAAATTTTATTCAAAAGTCGTGTTAATTTAATTTCAAATTCAGTCACTTGCCGTTGCATTAAGATTTGTCTATTGGAGATTCTCATGCTTCCTTGTCATACACTTTGGGTATGTCTTGGCATTATCGTCCCAGGCGTCATTTTTCTTTATGATTCCATAATCACGGTTTGAAGTATCCCACAAAAAATCATGACTCTGGTAAAGCTCGACAAGAAATAGCACGAAGAATAAGGATATAATATTTAAGTGCATGTGAACTGAGGGAACGCACAGATATTTTGCAAAATAAAAATTGTAGGATTTAGTAGTAGTTACGCTTAAAATAATTGTAGACTTGTTTATAAATTCCCAGATTTGAAATTGTTTTAATTCTAAGTGTACTACTACTAAATCTACCGTTTTGTATTATGTGAGATACCAGTGTGGTCCGTCAGTTCACAAGCACATCAAAATAATAAATAAGTACTTAAATAAATCTTTATTTTCACTAAAAAGACAATCTTAACAATATAAATAACAAAGTACAGGCTTATAGACATAGATAATTTTCACACACTGACCCTTAAACTAGGTTAAGGTACCTTTAACTTAGGGGTCAGTGATTCTCCTTAACAATAAGTCATAATTATAAACAATTAAACGGAACACAGTAAGTACTTACTAAAAAATGGATTGGGTTTAACTTAAACTTTAGTAAAGAAAAGATATACAAAAAATAAATATACTTTAAAGAAAATGTTTAAGTGTGCATTGTGTAGAGTGTAGGTGTAAAAATGTGGATGTGCATGTATCGTATGATTTTTGAAAATTGTCGTACGATGAAAAAAAATTTTTCTTGATGCGTGCAATGGGCCACTAGTGGATGCGGGGCCCCTTGGCAGTTGCCTACTACTGCCTAGTGGTTAATCCGGCCTTGTTAGGCTAGCTTGAAAATAGGTCTTAGAGAACAAACTATTAAATGTTATGTTAACGTTATGTTAATTGTGTTTGTATATTTTAGGAATACTTGCAAAAAGACCTAACTTCAAGTAGCAGAAACAGACTTATGTCCAAGAGCCTTAAGCAGCGTAGTAAGCTTGACGAAGATTTGATGAAAAACTTAGTCAATGACGAAGTTACCAATGAAATGTACAGTCACTGGCTAAACTCACGGCGAAGTACCAACTTAGAGAAACTACACTTTATAATTGGACATGGAATTATCAGGAAGGAACTCAGGTCAGTACAATGGTTAAACAACACACTTTTCAAGTAGTAATTTATTCTAATCATAACTATGATGACACATCATACTAAATATTCAACTTCAACTCTTGTTAAGTGGCCTTTGTGGAGGAACCACCACAATTTTGCCAATATCACGTGTAGAATGATAGTCAAGTCATACTAAATATTGTTTTTCCCAATTCAGAGACGAAATATTCTGTCAATTATGTAAACAACTGACTAATAATCCATCGAAGGCGTCACATGCACGGGGTTGGATTCTACTCTCACTATGCGTCGGCTGCTTCCCACCGTCTGAACGATTTGTCAAATACTTGCGTGCCTTCATACGTTCCGGTCCACCAGGCTATGCGCCATACTGTGAAGGTAGACTCGTTAGAACTTTCAAGAATGGTCCACGAACCCAACCACCAAGTTGGCTTGAGCTACAAGCTACCAAGACTAAGAAGCCTGTATTGCTCACTGTGACATTAATGGACGAAACCATGAAAACAGTCCAGTCAGATTCGGCATCGAATGCTGAAGAAATCTGTCAACAAATAGCAGAAAGTATAGGATTGACAGACTCTTTCGGATTTTCTCTATACATTACGTTATACGATAAAGTGCTTTCCCTTGGAAGTGAGGGTGAACACATCATGGATGCTATATCACAGTGTGAGCAATTCGCTAAAGAACAGGGTACGCCCGAAAAGAGTGCACCCTGGAGACTGTTTTACAGAAAGGAAGTATTTACTCCTTGGCACAACCCTGCCGATGATCCTGTCGCTACTCACCTAATTTATCATCAAATCACAAAAGGAGTTAAATTTGGTGAATACAGATGTAACTCAGAAAAGGACTTAGCCATGATTGCAGCTCAGCAGCATTACATAGAATTTGGGGAACGTATAGATCCAAATGTCTTAAGAAGAGTTATTGTTAACTATATACCGAACCAATTCCTGCAATCCAATGATGCTGCTCTTACAAAATGGGAGCATTTAGTAACAAAGGCATTCGAAAATTCAACAAGTATTCAAAATAAAACAAATCCCTTAAGATGTAAAGAAGATATAGTTATATTCGCTAAATTAAAATGGCCGATGCTGTTCTCAAGATTCTTCGAAGCTATTAAAATTAAAGGAGAGACCATCAACAAGGATATAGTCATTATTGCAGTGAACTGGACTGGGATTTACATAGTAGATCAGCTCGAACATATACTCCTTGAAATATCATTCCCAGAAGTAACTTATGTTGCGTTTAATGCAGATAAAGATTATGATAGTGTCGGCAGAATCACTATAAGAACGATACAGCAAGAAGAATTTGAATTCCAAAGTGTTGATGCTAGCGAAATGAGTTCACTTATAATATACCTGATCGATGGACTGAAGAGGCGGTCTATCTACGTAGTTGCTCAGTCAGATCTACAAGGTTACAGTGACGCATCATCGTTCCTGCAATTTAAAAAAGGAGATCTAATAGTTCTCTTGCAAGAGACAACCGGTGAGACTTTAGCGAACACCACGTGGGGACATGGAGTCTGCAATGGCGAAGAAGGACTCTTCCCAACTGAACAAGTCTACATCCTACCAACTTTAGAAATGCCGACACCTGCCATACTTGAAGTTTTTAAGAAAGGCAATATCAACACTGAAAAGAAATCACTGTCGAAATATAACACCATTCAACGAAAGAGAATGTACACACTGGAAACTTATGCGAAACAGCACTTTAGAGAAAGTTACGATATCAATGCCACAGTTTCGAGGGGAGCAACAATAACCACGGCCAAAAGAGCAATGGCCGGTGACTTATGGGCTCACACAAGAGAACCTTTACGAAAACCACTGCTAAAGAAATTAATGGGTGACGAGAAGAACTCAAAGATTGCCATTTCAGCCTTCTTCGGAATACTTAAATACATGGGTGACATGCCGGCTCCTAAAGCCAGAACTGTCACAGAATATACTGATGAGATATTCAAATCTACCTCAACAGAACCACACTTGCGTGACGAAGTCTACTGCCAGATAATGAAACAGTTGACGAACAACAGGATTCAATTGAGTGAAGAAAGAGGGTGGGAGTTAATGTGGCTTGTAACTGGCAACTTCGTCTGTGGGCAAACACTTCTCAAGGAATTGGTTGAGTTCCTCAAAACTCGTCCGCACCCCATAGCCAAAGAATGCTTGAAGCGTGTATTCAGAACGCAAAAGAAAGGACCTAGACTGTATCCCCCATACATTGTAGAGGTTGAAGCTATACAACATAGGAGTTTGCAAATATATCACAAGGTCTACTTCCCTGACGATACCGATGAGGCTTTCGAAGTGGATTCTTCCACCAAAGCTAGAGACCTATGTGAACAAATTACAGGACGGTTGAATCTGAAGAATAGTGATGGATTCAGCTTGTTCGTCAAAATTGCTGACAAGGTGTTTTCAGTTCCTGATAACTATTACTTCTTTGACTTTATTCATGAGCTTGTTGAATGGATGAAGCAGACTCGCCCTGTACGAGGTGGTAAGTTTTATTTTCCTCAAGGATATTATACTACTCGAGTATAAGATTCGGATATTGACTAATCTTAAATACCTTTTTTCAGGTGGTTCGCAAATGCAATTGAACTATCAAATATTCTTCATGAAGAAGCTCTGGATTAACACAGTTCCCGGCAAGGATAAGAATGCTGACCAAATTTTCTATTTCCCACAAGAACTGCCGAAGTACTTGAGAGGATACCACAAAACATCCAAACAGGATCTCGCAGAATTGGCAGCACTTATTTATAGAGCGAGATATGGTACTGATAATTCCATGCTTCCACAAATAACACAAGTGCTAGATGAGTACGTCCCTTCTGACATGGCTAGGATTCAAAGCAACTCGCAATGGAAATCAGCTATCCAAAAGGCTTATATGGAACATGGTTCAATGACGGAAAACGAAGCCAAGGAACTGTTCCTGAAGAAAATCTACCAGTTGCCGACGTTCGGCACTGCCTTCTTTGAAGTTAAACAAACATCTGATCCTTCATACCCAGAAATGGTAGTTATAGGCATTAACAGGAATGGCGTCAGTGTGATCCATCCTCAGAGTCGAGTAAGTACAGTTGATATCACCAATTTAGCTAGATTTTAATCCCCTAACCATTGTTGGATTGAGGATTGAAGTTGCTTGCGTAGTAATCCTCGTCTTTCGTAATTGGACAAACTCAATTATAGCCGGGCATCGTTAAAACACCGCCAAACGGACGTCATTATTAACTAAAAATTCAGAAATACTACAAGATATTTAAAAACTTTCAAAATGCACATATATGCAGATCATTAGTTGCTTCGTTTATTGATTTTACTGATTTATATTTATGTTTTTTTTTTCCAGGACGTTTTAGTCACGCATCCATTCTCGCAACTTTCCAACTGGTCTTCAGGAAACACGTTTTTCCACATGACTATGGGCAATTTCTTACGTGGAACAAAAATTCTATGCGAAACGTCTCTGGGATACAAAATGGATGACCTGATTTCGTCATATATTGCTGTTTTGCGACAGTATCTGAACTAACAATATGTAATCAGGGTTATTTTGTAAATTAAATATGTTATTAGTTTTAATATATTAAATGTTAGAGAAATTTTATTGATCTCTTTTTATATTGAAGTGAAAACTTCTTTAGCGGCGCTGAGCACTTTTTGTATGGGTAAAAACTGTTCAACTCGCGTCAGGGTCACGTGACCGATCGAAAAGCGTAACCTTTTTTTTAAGTGAAAACTTCTTTATGCTAAATTTGTTCGTTGTGATTTGAAAGTTAATGAAACGATAAAGCGACAGTATCTATCTGTTGGGACCTAGGAGTTAGGTCGCAGGGGTTGAGGTATCCCTGAGAGGGGGCGGGGCGGGGAAGGTTTCGTGGGGTGTTCAGGGAGGTGAGGGGGAGTTGAGGGGGGAGTTGAGGGGTAAGAGGGGTCCCGTGTGGGGGCGGGGTGGGGGGAGGGGCGTCTCGTCGGGTGTTGAGGGGGGAGTAGAGGGGTGAGATGAGGGGTGAGTTTAGGGGTGAGTTGAGGGATGAGTTGAGGGGTGAGTTGAGGGGTGAGTTGAGGGGTGAGCTGAGGGGTGAGTTGAGGGGTGAGTTGAGGGATGAGTTGAGGGGTGTGTTGAGGGGTGAGTTGAGGGGTGAGTTGAGGGGTGAGTTGAGGGGGGAGTTGAGGGAGTAGTTGAGGGGTGAGATGAGGGGTGAGTTTAGGGGTGAGTTGAGGGGGGAGTTGAGGGGTGAGTTGAGGGGTGAGCTGAGGGGTGAGTTGAGGGGTGAGTTGAGGGGTGAGTTGAGGGATGAGTTGAGGGATGAGTTGAGGGATGAGTTGAGGGGTGAGTTGAGGGGTGAGTTGAGGGGTGAGTTTAGGGGTGAGTTGAGGGGGGAGTTGAGGGAGGAGTTGAGGGGTGAGTTGAGGGGTAAGTTTAGGGGTGAGTTGAGGGATGAGTTGAGGGGTGAGTTTAGGGGGGAGTTGAGGGGTGAGTTGGGCGGTGAGTTGAGGGGTCCCGTGTGGGGGCGGGGCGGGGGCAGGGGCGTCTCGTCGGGTGTTGAGGGGGGAGTTGAGTGAGGAGTTGAGTGGGAGTTGAAGGGGAGTTGAGGGGGAGTTGAGGGGGGAGTTGAGGGTGTAGTTGAGGGGTGAGTTGAGGGTTGAATTGAGGGGTGAGCTGAGTGGTGAGTTGAGGGGTGAGTTGAGGGGTGAGTTTAGGGTTGAGTTAAGGGGGGAGTTGGGGGAGGAGTTGAGGGGTGAGTTGAGGGGTGAGTTGAGGGGTGAGTTGAGGGGTGAGTTGAGCGGTGAGTTGAGGGGTGAGTTGAGGGGTGAGTTGAGGGGTGAGTTGAGGGGTGAGTTGAGGGGTGAGCTGAGGGGTGAGTTGAGGGTTGAGTTGAGGGGTGAGTTGAGGGATGAGTTGAGGGATGAGTTGAGGGGTGAGTTGTGGGGAGAGTTGTGGGGAGAGTTGAGGGGTGAGTTGAGGGGGGAGTTGAGGGAGGAGTTGAGGTGTGAGTTGAGGGGTGAGTTGAGGGGTGAGATGAGCGGTGAGTTGAGGGGTGAGTTGAGGGGTGAGTTGAGGGATGAGTTGAGGGGTGAGTTGAGTGGTGAGTTGAGGGTGAGTTGAGTGGTGAGTTGAGGGGTGAGTTGAGGGGTGAGTTGAGGGGTGAGTTGAGGTGTGAGTTGAGGGGTGAGTTTAGGGATGGGTTGCGGGATGAGTTGTGGTATGAGCTGAGGGATGAGTTGAGGGATGAGTTGAGGGATGAGTTGAGGGATGAGTTGAGGGATGAGTTGAGGGGTGAGTTGAGGGGTGAGTTGAGGGGTGAGTTGAGAGGTGATTTGAGGGGTGAGTTGAGGGATGAGTTGAGGGATGAGATTAGGGATGAGTTGAGGGATGAGTTGAGGGATGAGGTGCGGGATGAGGTGCGGGATGAGTTGAGGGGTGTTGAGGAGCGAGTTGAGGGGTGAGTTGAGGGGGATTTTTTATCCAGGATTAAACTTCTTAGGGCTATTAGCCCCAAATTTAGTGTAAAATAATGCTTATTGGGATTTTTTTGGGCCCAAAAATAAGTAGGGCTATTTTTAGGGGCATACATACATTTACAAGCATCACATATATGTCCGCGGGGCACGCGGCCGTCAGCGGCCTAGTACTACTACATTACAGATTATCTATGTACTAGTACTAGGAAGTTGTATATCTATGTAGGTACTAGTACTAGGCAGTATTCGGAAGTATTTGATGATTGTAACGCTAGTAGGCATTTAATAAGCGTCTTGAAAATATTTCCAAACTTGCACTTGCATTCATGACTGTACCATTTTAAAATTGAACGCGCTTTTTCGATACATCATATGCTGAAAAACAAATTACGACACCGATGGTCGCTTGAAATGCTGTTAAGTTTGATGATGACACGAAACGTGATGATGGATCTTGCGTTACGTTTACTCCATCTGTCTCCATCTCCAAAAATGTTACAATTATATAATGTAAACATGTATGACTTTAAGAATTCCGAAATTTCAAATGAAACGCCAAGTCGGGATTTAAGCGATTTA
This sequence comes from Tholera decimalis, assembly GCA_943138885.2. Lineage (NCBI taxonomy): Eukaryota > Metazoa > Arthropoda > Insecta > Lepidoptera > Noctuidae > Tholera > Tholera decimalis. The sequence goes on from OW964553.2 coordinate 34,056,128, forward strand.
TTTAAAATAATTGATAATGTGGATTGTTAATTAAGTAAATTCTATTACAAAAGTAATTAAACTTAAGTTATATTTTATTTACCTTAATAAAACGGGAAATTCATTTAAATATTAGCCTTGAATTGCAGCAAGAAACAGGGTTTTTTGAAGTGAAAACTTCTTTAGCGTCTTTGTGATTTGAAATTTTATGAAACGAAACAGCAACAGTAAAAAGAGACAGACATATAAATTCATAAGATTTAACGTGGGAGAAAATGAGATAGAGAGCATTATACAGTGTTTCTTATGTCGTGGAAATTTTATTTGGGCAAACCAGGGCAAACGTATACCTTTGAAATTTCGTAAATTTTTGAAGGATTTTTTTGAAGTGAAACCTTCTTTAGCGGCGTTGTGCACTTTTTTGTAATGGGTAAAAAATGTTAAACTCGCGTCAAGACACGTGACCTGATCGAAAATTCGTAAGACGGACGGAGAGTAGACAGCCGGCGCGGCGTAGGAGAGGAAGTATCCCCCTCTCATTCTACGGCGCGGCGAAAATGTATGCCTGCGCCTGCTGTTTTGTTTAGGCGGCGCAGGACGCTTGCGCGAATGTTCGTATGTGTTAACATGAAAGATGATTTTTCTAAGAGATAAACTTTTTAATGTAATATTAATTGTCATGTTTGTGTACGATAGCGCAATAAATAAATATTGTATTCTACCACATAAATGATAATACTTTTATACTGATAATTAAAGCAAATCGTGCAAAATTATTCCCTAACCATTCCAAAATATCAAAAATGCACAACGTTAATATTCAAGTTTTCACTTCTGCCGGCACTCCCGGAGTGCAAACCGGTTTTTTTTTTTATTATGTCTATTTGGATAGGTTTTCATTTTTTCAACCGACGACAAAAAAAGGAGGAGGTTATCAATGGTTAACATTCTATTTTCATCACATTTGAACATCAACGACGTTTACGGAACAATCACTAAAAACGAACGCACCACCCGTTATTAGTTTGCCCGATTCCATTCTGGAAATTCGACCTGAATACCGAACCTCGTGGGCGGCCGAAAACTTTGGTCAATAATGACGAATAACGATTGTGGAAGCTGATGATACTCAATCTACGACTGAATTAGCATCAGCTTTTGCCAGCGCGAAGTAGGTACGCGTCGAGACGTGTCTTGCACTGCTCAATAGGCACACAAACGAAAGAAATTTAAACCTCATTGTTACGTGCGACGAATAGTGTTGCCCAAAATTAGTCTTGGTCTTGCAGTCTTGGTGTTGTTCTTGCATCTTGTTTTTGCAAGACCAAGACCAAGACTTACCCTGCAAGATTTAAGCAAGAACAAGACTAAGCCTGCGAGACTCTTGCGTCTTGCAGTTAGTTCAGACTAGGGCGTCCAATCCCGCAGCCTGAATTCAATCTCGGTATTTGCGGGACTACGAATTTTCAATCCCGCGGGATCTCGGTATTTGCGGGATCTCGCATATTGAATATATTCATATTTATATAAGGCAAATAAAACAATGAATTAATCAACTAACTCCACGTTTATTTACGTATTACTATTAGTATGAGATCAATCAAATTACACCGTTTATTTATCACAAAAAAACAAAGAATTAATCTACTAACTCCAAATTTATTCAAGTATTACTACTAGTATGAGATCAATCAAATTACACCGTTTATTTATCAAAAAAAAAGCAATGAATTAATCAACTAACTCCACATTTATTTACGTATTACTATTAGTATGAAATCAATCAAATTACACCGTTTTTTCTTCACAAAAAGCAGTAACAAATACTGAATAAAAAACTTTACTGATATTTTAGGCTACATACTTAGGCTACCACTGACTGAAATTCGGCTATATTAGGCTACATAAGCTGTGAAAAACGGGCGACATCGGCCCCCGCGTTGTTTGCAACACTGCCGGCCGCCAGTCACCGAGCAATCGCGCTCGCGAGAGGTCGTATGTATGCTTTTTTTCAGTCCCGCAAATCCCGCGGATCACGCGCCCGTAATCCCGCATCACGCGGGATTGGAAAATGACGCGGGATCCCGCAATACCGAGATCTCGGTATTCCGGGATTGGACGCTCTAGTTCAGACTGTCGTTTTCTTTCTGTTATTATCATTAAAATGATAAAATTTACATTGCAAAAACACAGGGGAAGGGTGGGCGATGCGGGGGAAACAATGAAACGTAGGCAGCTCTTAAAATAACTATTTATGTGTTCTGCGAGTTTGGATCGTTGTCCAGAGCCGGATTATTCGATGAGAACGTTAATGCGCTGGCTCTGATGGAGGTGCTGCTTTAAGTTACTACCACCTACAGTGATACTTGTCCGGCAACATCGCACAAGATTAGCACAAACACAATATTCGATCCATGGTTTTTTAAAATAAGAAATCAGCGGAAAATATTAAGTTGTTATACTTAAGTTAAGTTCTATTGATATCGCATACAATCGTCGCCGCCGTGCCACGCTCCCATATGAGAAATATTGTAAATACTTTTGTGTAAAAATTGTCTACAATGAGTGACGTCACGTCGCGCGTTTTGTGTTTTAAAATCACACACATTTAGATTAGCATTGTCAGTTTATCAACTTGTATCGTACTCTAGTAGTTATTAAGTATCTACATAAATACAGTAGGTAGCGTACCTAGGCAAATTTTATTTAATTAATGTAGATTCATTCCATCAAAAGAAGAACATAATACACAGAATATTATTTACATAATATCTACATTTTATTGCTACATAGGCACACTATACATATCTGGTAACGCATCTTTTTCGTTTTATTAATCTTCCAAAGAATCATTATTTTTATCAAAGAATGCCGTCCTTTATCAGTATTTCGGCGTGTGTGTATAAATAGGAGTATTTATTTCAATTTTAGTAATTCCAAATCGAGCTTCGCTTCGATTTTAATGTAATAATTGTTTTTTACTCTAATCCTTTTTGTTCTCGGACTGATAAGTTTACAATTTGACATGAGTGATGAATATTCAAATACAGTCAAGTTAATGTCATTAATTTATTTTATATATTTTACCCATGTTTTAGCACATGTAAGCTTATTAAATGTAAACTTTCATTCGTGGGACACGGTACCTACCGTGTCCCACGTTCAGTTGGTTAGAGCATCGGCACGGATCGCCGCGGTCGTGGGTTCAGATCATGAGGTCTGAACACACAAAAATGATGTGTCAGTTGATATTTCGAATTTGTTATGAAATTTATTAATTTGGTTGGCGTTTACTATGCCTATGTCAATTCAAGCTCAAAATGTACCTACTCTGTTACATTGTTCTAAGATCGAAACTACCGTTTAATAAATAGCAATAGGATAATCGTTAATTGTAAGACTCTTGTAAGACTCTTGCGCAAGACCAAGACCAAGACTAGGAGCGCAATATCAAGACCAAGACCAGATGTATTGACGCAAGACCAAGACTACGACTGGCTAAGTCTCGTCTTGGTCTTGCATTTGGGTAACACTAACGACGAAAAATGGATTCTGTTCGGCAATAGCAAGCGCTCAGTAAGTTGGTTGGTTCATCACTTAAACAATTCCTTAAACTCAAAGTGACCCCCAGAAAAGTGATGGTCACTGTTTGGTGGTCTAACGCCGGTGTAATTCATCACAGCTTCTTACCAAACGGGATGAGCATTACTGTAGATGTGAACTGTGAAGAACTGAACGCAAGGATGGAGAAGCTCGCACGCCTCCAATAGCTTTGGTCAATCGTTCGGCTCCGCACTCCTACACGACAATACGCGACCTCATACATTGGCGTATCTAGAGATATTTTCCAGGGGGTGCCTGGCCCCCAGTGGTAGAAGCGATGATCACTTATCGAAGTTGCGTTAAGGCTTAATGTAAGAAATGAAAATTTTCACATGAATTAATTTAACATGTATCGCAACAGTAATGGAACCAAAACGAAACTGAAAAATCAATCGTAAATATTTCCAAAAAAGTGGCCAAGTGTAACTCGGACTAGCCCATGCCAGCCCAAGGGTTCCGTAGTAACAAGGATAGATTAACGAAAAATAACTTTGTTTTTATAGTGTTTGTATAAATGACAAAGTTATACAAGGGGTTAAAGTATGAAATTGCTGATTTGAACAGAAAAATTAAAATAAGGAATTAAAACTTTTCGAAAATGTATTGCACACTTAACTATTTAATCAATATATTTTCCTTCATTATCTATACATTGTTGCCATCTAATCGGAAGGTATGCCTTTGTGATAGAACTCTAGGGATCCAGATTCGATAAACTGTTTGAAAGCATTTTTTACTGCCTCTTGGAAAAATAATTCTTACCTCGTTAAAAATTTACCGAATCACAAAAAAAAAATACATCCGTTGGAGCAAGGTCTGGCGTCTCGGTTTGGTTGGTACGTATGATATGATATGGTATCTAACCGTAGCTTCTGCATAGTTACATCGGTTTCTCGTGCAGTTTGATGTCTTCCCTTATCATGGAGCAATTATTGTGAAAATTGATTCAAGAGTCGGGGCTGTTTCACTGCTAGTTTCGCAATCATTGTTCGAAATTTTGCGCACTAAACATCTGCCTTTATTGCCAGATCAAACCTAATATTAATATTTATAGTGAATAACACCACATATAGACTACCAAACAGTTACGTTATTATTAGTAAGCTATGTTTTAGGGCACTGTTGCGCAGGTACGGTCGCAGCCTGGAATTTTGGGAGGGTCACTAACAATAAAATATGTCGAGTAAAAGAGTTTTCTTTATTGCACACATTATAAATCTAATGCATGGAAGTCTTCTATTCTTATCGGTAAATTGGGTGATCATATTTGGAACGTCTTATTTTTCAAAATTATTGAAGATTTTCTTTTGGGGTGTACGATTGGGGGGGCGGAAGGGTCTTGTTTTATTTTAATTACTCTCTTATTTAAAAAGTTATAGCGGGTGGGGCCACACCTTTTACCACTTTAAAGGAGTCTATCTTTCGAACAATTAACTAGAAGAAGAAATAAGATACCATAATGTCATTTTTAAAGACCTATCTAATGACCTAACACAAATAGGTTTGATGACACAAACAAACTATATTTGTTTCATGAAATTTTTTTTTTAGTTTGGTCGTTGGTTGCAAGCGTGACTGTATAGCACGAGGTCTCGGGTTACCGGGTCGGCCAAAAAAAAGTTCTATGGGGATTTTTTGTAAGAAATTTCTCAGTAGTAGCTCGGAGTTCGGAAGTTGGCGGTGTGATACCCCCTCGGAAAGTACATTAAGCCCTACACGCGCGTGCGTTTCACCACGCGTGGTAGGACTAAAGCCCTGGCAGAGCCGGATTAACCCTGTCAGAGGCCCTAAGGCAATGGCATTCTCGGGGCCCCTTTTCTTACTTTGACTGACCAAATTGTGTGTGAACTGAGGAAACGCACCTTAAGGGCTGTAGTTTTTAATATATTTGTTTACTTATTCCCAGATTTATTCTAAAATTGTTTTAATTCTACTATTAACGATTTGTATTTTGTGAAATAACAGTGAGGTCTCTAAGTTCACACGCACATCAAAATCTCGTTTTAAGAAACATGTTTTCTTGGTGCGTGCACTGGGCCTGGGCCCCTAGGCAGTTGCCTACTCCGCCTAATGGTTAATCCGGCCCTGAGTCCTGGCCATTATTTGTATATCTTTGAGAGTTAAGTAAGTCTAAACGGGTAGTCAGAAGCCAGTAAAATCTGACACTGGTCTAGGCAAGGGGTATCGTGTTACCCACCATGTAAAACACTAATACACGGCTGCTAATTAGACTGGAAGCCGACCCAAACATAATTGGGAAAAGGATAGGCAGATGATGACCCCGGGTCGTGACCGGTCAGCACTAGTGACGAGGCTCCATAGAGCCATTGCTTGCCTGGGCTGCGGGAATGTTCTAACGAGATACCGCGGCCCTGGAACTACCCTGTTCCTTCAGCTGCCCTTAGCAGCTAAAGGAACAGGGTGTATTTTAGTTAATAGGATTCTGACACTCGCTTCCGCTCCACTCAGAGCGGGAGAAGTCATTCGACGATTTTCCCAACCAGAAAAAAAAATACCGGTCAAGTGCGTGTCGTATTCGCTGACTGATCGTTTCGTACCATGCTCTAACTAAAAGCTAAACATGACTACCTAACTAATTTGATTTCCTATATAAATCCTCACCTGATCCGACAATTTTGCACGGAAAGTTTTAATATTTTTTAGAGATTTGTATAAATAAAACTTGTCATAGCCGGTGTTTTGAATTTAAATATATTCTATTATTACTATTTCAATCTCCAAATTCCTACACTCAACGAGACTTGATTATGAATTTCACAATTCAACTATTTCAATTTTATCTCTAGCCTCTACACACAATCTTAAGAACTTATTTTTTTTTCTACACACAATCTCAAAAATTTAATTTTTTTTAGGTAGGGCCACTCGTAGTTCAGCACACTAAGGCTGGTCACTACTTAACCGGGCGATCAACAAAAACTCATTTTTTTTTTATAGGGCCACTTGTATTTCAGCACACTAAGGCTGGTCACTACTCAACCGGGCGATCCTGTGGTGACCTCTAAAATTAAAGGCCCCCAGCCAGGGCTTACAAACTAGAATTACATTTCAAACAACCGTACGCTAATGGTGAACGCAGACCTAGCCGCACCGCAGTCTCTACAGTCCCCGCAGTCATCGCTTTTTGTTAATGGCCTCGCACATCTATCCGCGCCGCAGTCGCTGCAGTCGTTCCCGTCAGTGTTGCCAGATTTTTGAAAGCATTATCTATCCGAAGATTTAAAAAATCTGTATAAAATCTGTATTTGGTATTGGTATTTTGCTCTTTTGTGTAATTATATCTGTAGGTGCTATAATAGGGAATAAGCAAGTAATTATTTATACGAGAATAAGTAATTTTATTATAAACCGTTGACAGAGATTCTCTGTCTACTTTATAACTCTGGCAACACTGCGCGCCGTGGATGCGAATGACGTCATCCGCGCTGCGTGCGGATGACGTCATCAGCTGCGGCTAGGGGAGTTCGGTCGTTTCAGGGACTGCGGCGACTGCGGCGCGGGTAGGTGTGCGAGGTTGCATAGAACTTCATATAAAGAATTCGAATGCAAAGACTGCGGCGCGTGCGGTGCGGCTAGGTCTGCGTTCACCATTAGGGCACTCCCTGTGGAGTACGGGCCTCGGCATAGCGTGGTCGTTGGTGGAGGGCGGCAAAGGGACAGGCTGGGTCCATATTATTTAAGGGGTTATTTATCGCTACTGGCTCAGCATCGCGGGCTGGCTCGTTTGTCAAAGGTCGGGGAGAGTTTCCGTTACAAGTACGCGGACGTCGCGATGGGCCTCGTCGGCGAGGCCGGAATACGGAACGCGTTTTATTTCTGTATTTTCTAAGAGTGCTAGTTTCCCTACTGCTCTCTTGTCGGATGGTGGTGGGGTCGTCGGGCTCGTCTAGGACGTTACGCGGGCGACGAACCCGAGAAATATTGGAGGGTCTGTATCGGGCGGCCGATATGATCAGGGGGTTTGTGTGGTTTTCAGCAGAGGTGAAGTAACGCACTGAATGGCATTTCAGCACTTGCTTTATGGTCGGGACAAAAACTTAATATTTTTTTTTTTAAGTTGGGCCACTCGTAGTTCAGCACACTAAAGCTGTGTGACTACTTGACCGGTCTATGCTTAATAATTTTCATAACTACCTACTTATAGTTTTGGCTGTACCGAAACAATTGTGAGATATAATTCGACGACAACGCCATCTAGTTAGAAAAGAAGTACTAATTGTTACACAAAACTGAAAAATGAGACTGGTTTGACACAATCCTCAACTAATTTAATTACTTAAACACAACTAACTATAATTTTACTGGACAGAAACTGTTTTTTAACCGACTTCAAAAGAAGGAGTAAGTTATGAATTCGTCACGTATATATAATATATATTTTTTTATGTATGTGCACCGATTACTCCGTCAATTGTGGATCAATTTAAAAAAATATTTTTTCGTTTGAAATGGTATGCTCTCGAGGTAGTACCATTGTCACCAAATTAGAATTTGATGAAGGGATCTCATGGAAATCGAAGGAAATCCTCAAATTTTAAAGGCAATCGTATAGCGATTTTGGTATTTTTTATAGTAACTTGTGCATTTGCTCTCAGAAAGCACCATTTGGTGAAGCGAAACTGATGAAGATCACAGATGGCCACCGGAACTACTCAATAATAAGTATTTCACGAGTTGCGGTTCGATTACTTTAAAATGGTTGCTAAGCAATTAATGGTCGTCACAATGTGAATGGTGAAATGGAGCTGATGGTGAAATACCAGGAGAACTCCTCAACAATTAACGCCCCTGCATCGGGAAAAGCGATATTTTGTAAAAGGTGATGAGCAAGTTGACATTAGGCTATTGTAACTTAAATAAATTATAAACAGATCCAAAGACACCATCTTCTGAAATTAAAGTTATTTTCACATTGTACCTAGTGGTTTTTTGGAAGTCGGTATTTTTTTTGTTAAAAAGTTTTTTTTTTTTATAAAACTTATTTAAATATGAAACTAGCGCGATACAACCACTGATTTGAAAACCCTCTGGATACAACGGACGCTTAGCGCCATCTATCGACATTTCTATGGAGTTGTTAGACATTTTCGAGTCAAATACAATTGGTCAACTATTACTTGTAAATTTGTAAAGCCCACTCATGTGTGATAGTTTTCCTTTAAACTTCGTTATATATAGGTACTACTGCCATGACATTTGAATTTCTAACTACAACCGTTTAGTTGATAGAGGGGGAGGACACTTGACTCTAACGAAAATTGGTACTTTAAAGCTTGATAAGTCACGAGCGGTTAACTTAATCAGAAAACGGTCTTCCTAAACCCCTAATATTTTTGAAAGACCTATCCAACGATATCCCACACTATGGGAAGGACGAAAAAAAAATATTATCATCTCACTTTACATGTAGGGGAGTAAAATAAATAATTGCTTTTTCAAAATTTTATTTTACCACTTTTTTGGCGTCATTAACGTGTATACACATGCCAAATTACAAATTTCTAGTACCAATAGTTTTTGAGCTAAACCGCGGACAGACGGACAGACAGACGGACATGGCGAAACTATAAGGGTTCCTTGTTGACTACGGAACCCTAAAAAAGGCAGGCAGACATGACGAATCTTTAAAGAATTGGTTTTTTGCCATTTGGATACAGAACCCTAAACACGTCCATCCCCACCAGGTGAAGCCTCCAATAACCTGGAGGAAGCTAAGCGGGGTCAGATAAACGCAAAAACATGGGCGAATGTCATTCTGTCTGTTTGTCCGCATGTCACAGTTAGAAATTGTACTTTATTCCGAAAGTATAAGGACTACAATCTTGAAACTTGGTAGAGTGTTCTGTGAACCGGTTTAAGATTTTTATACAAAAATAAATAAAATTAAATGCTAAGGAACGAGGTTTCTAAAACAATTTCTTTACAAAGCTAATCGTTTAAATTTAGAAGATATAGACTTCCAAACTGATAAAATGTGTTCTCCCCCTGTAACTTTTAAAATAAGATAATTTTAAATTCAAAAAGTGAAAACTTACAATGAAAATTAGTTTGAAAGAGACAGGTACTGCCAGCTCAGTTTATATGATATAGGGTAATTTCGCCTGTTCGCGTCCATCGCCCAATTCGCGTCCATTTTACGGATCTCCCTTTAAAAATCCTCGAAAATAAGTAAACTAACACACCAATCAAACGAATAGTCATTACCGCTAATACCTCAATGTATATGTGTAATATGTGTGTGTGTAATATGTGTATAAGAGGCACACACAGATGGACAAAAGGTCCGTGCGCCAAACCAATCCCTTTTAGCAGGGCCGGATTAACCATTAGGCGGAGTAGGCAACTGCCTAGGAGCCCCGCATCAACTAGGGGCCCACGCCCAGTGCACGCACCAAGAAAACATGTTTCTTCGAACGAGAAATTGATGTGCGTGTGAATTTAGGGACTTCACTGTTATCTCACAAAATACAAATCGTTAGATTTAGTAGTAGAAAAATTTGTATTAAAACAATTTTAGAACAAATCTGGGAATAAGTAAACAAATATATTAAAAACTACAGCCCTTCATGTGCGTTACCTCAGTTCACACACGATTTGGTCAGTCAAAGTAAGAAAAGGGGCCCCGAGAATGCCAATGCCTTAGGGCCTCTGACAGGGTTAATCCGGCTCTGCCTTTTAGAAAAAATAGTTAGTCTCGACTGTTCAACAACGAGCGCGTAGGCGCGGGATCTTTAGATAAAAAATAGTGTGCAGCGGCGCATTCGATGGTAAGTTTTTTATTGTTTTATGTGAATTTTAGGATACATCGCTGTTTATAGACTTTTATAATGAAAAAAGGAACAATATTAATTATGAATTTACTTATGTTTTTTTTTATATTTAACGGTTAAAATAAGGTGGACGCTAATTACTACATCGAATTTACAAAACTTCCACTTTGCGTCCGCAATGGACGCAATCTATACCTATAAGGGATAATGATAAACCAAATTGCGTCCACTATTTTCGTTAGACTTGCTTGTAAAAATAATTAAAAATGTATTGTTTATTATTATTGTACATTTTTTATTAAGACGTGTTTATAATTCTATTTTTGAATGAAATGAGTAATTTCTTTCATCCTTATTTTTTTTCTATTTAAGATGAGTTCTTCGGAGACAAGAAAGAAAAAGGAAAAGAGAACATACACAGAAGACGATTCAAAGAAAGCGTTAAATGAAATTCGAGAGAAGAATAAATCGATAAGACAAATATGAAATAGTCTAAAGCTCAGACTGCAGCCAAAAAGCTGGGAATCCTACAAAAAGTGAGGTGATACTTCACACCTGGACAGCTTATGACTTTATATAAAGCACAGGTCCGTTCCTGTATGGAGTATTGCAGTCACTTATGAGATGGGTCAGCAAAATACCAGCTAGCTGCACTTGACTCGATCGAACGCAGAGCTAAAAGGTTCATAGGTGTCAAGGTTCTGGCAGGCAAGCTTCACAGCCTGGCTCACCGGCGAAACGTTGCTTGCCTGTCTATCTTCTACAGATTGTACTTTGGAGAGTGTGCGCAGGAGTTCCACAACCTAATCCCTTCATTCCCCTTCTACTGCTGGACTACCAGACGTACTACAGGATACCCATCCACACTTGGTCGATATACTGTCGTACTAAACGTGTCGCTTCTCCTCTACATTTATTGTGCGCACAACCAAGGCGTGGAGCTCTCTGCCGGCTTCTGTATTCCCTGCCAAATATGACCCGTCAGCCTTTAAAGCAAGAGTGAACAGGCATCTTCTGGGCTCGCTCTTTCGATCGTAGACCTCATCTTACACTTACCATCAGGTGTGATCGGGGTCAAGAGCGGGCACATTGGTAATAAAAAAAAAATATGCCAAGAATATGCTATTCAAAATTGTTGTATTGTTTTGTTGCTTTAATATAGCCAAAAACTTATTTTACTATTTATTCTTAAAGGTGCAATCATTACTTACCTAATTTTAAGTTCAATCAATGTTGAGAAGAATTATTTTTATTTTTTAAAGTGGTTCGTTTAATGATAATAATGTTGATTTTTAATATTTATATTCTTAAATAAAGAAATTGTTAAAATACAATCTTTCTTTACAAATTCTTAAAATGTCACCCTATATTCCTTTTCTAAGCTGGTGGACGCTAAATAGTCCACGGGTGGACGCAATTTGGATTTTGTGGACGCAAAGTGGGTAAAACGACTAATTCTGAAGTTTATCTATTTAAAAAAAAAAACACAAGATGTTTCGACCAAAATTGAAAGTTAATCTTAAAATAGACTAATATAATGAACATATGACATAAAAATTTTCATAGAAATTAGTGCGGGCATTTTTATTATCACCGTCAAACTTGCCACCTGCACTAAATGGACGCGAACAGACGAAATGACCCTAGAACATTTTCAAAAACCACAAATATAACTTGGTCATTTATACAAACGGTTGACAAACAAACTTCGTAATTTATGAAAACCAAATGGCAAAAAGGACATCATCCACGTTCCATACATTTTTGGTCCAAATTTTAAAATGGCGGCCAAAGCAAAGAAATACGATATTCTGTTAGAACTTGTTCTCCTTAACATTTCTTATTATGACACCAAAACTGTGGGACTATTGCCCTTGCTTTTATTTGAGTTCGTTTTTATTTATTTTATACATTGACTATTAAATGAATTTAAAAAAGGAATTGTACTGCTAGCATTACAATAGTTTAAAAAATACAAGATTGAGAAAATACAGCCTGCCTGTAGCGGTTTTTTATTGTGTTATTTTGGTATTTGTGGTTTATGTGATTTTCTACAAATAAAAATACAGTTATATCATAATTATGTTCAATTGTTAATGAACCCTTTATTATTTCCAAAAATACATGTACGTCTTACAAGAATGTTAATACAAAACATGGTTAAACAAGAAAATCATCCTCGTCTGGAACTACAATAATGTTCTTTAATCCTAAAGCTGGGGGTAATAACACCTGTAAATGACGAGCGTAACTCATGTACCATATTATGCACATAATATGCGAACAGCACCCAATCGTTCTTTTTTCTATTATGCACGTGCAATAATAGTGATGGATTGCACTTCGACTGGATGATGTTCTGTCTATTACGATGTAGGTATAATATTGGCGTGCTTGGACATGTCGAGATTGCAGTATCATCCACAGATCTGTTCCTTCTAACTCTTCCAAGTGTTCATTTGGCATTTCATTACTGAGCTTAATTGAAAACGATCCGTTTTGAAGGATATGTTCACCATAGTAGCTTTTGGCCTGTTTTAATTGGTATACGTCAACAGCGAATAAAAAGAGATCATCTTCACTCAGCCTAGGAAAATCTGCGAACTCTGGCATATCTGCTGTCATTATGGTGAACTGAGCTCGTCTGCGATTATAATTATGGCGATTAACCAGGTTTGCTAATACATTTGGCGTATTAATGTTTTCATTTATTATCTCCAAAATGTCTAAAGCATGTGGATTATTTTCAATTACAACATGGTATTTATTTTAAATGGCTGCTGCGATTCTGAAGTAATCAAACATGTTTCTAGCGGCTCTATTGTTGTATATATTTCGCAACAGCCGAAAATCTCTTTTAAATCGGCCATTCACTACTTCCACCACCCATCGACAAATCGTAATCAGCCTTGATTTGTTTGCCTGATCTGTCGTGAGTTGTGTTTCATTTTGGTATTTTGTTGCTGGCATAATTATGTGGTATGTAACCGCAAGACTCAAGTTTTGCCACAGAATCGCGAAAGCCACGGTCCAAAATAAACACATCTCCGGTCCTAAAAAACCAAAGGAATGGACTGTACTACATTTCTTATCATACCATTCATTATTTCTGCGTCGGATGTAACGGCAGCATACGGTCCAATTACCTCAATAATATGTCCATCGCAACAAACCAAGAGGAATGGTTTCAGGAGGTTTCAAATTGTTATCGCCTTCCTTTCAACTTCTGGGCTCAAGAGATTCCCGAATAGATGGTTTGGTATTAACGTGTTCCTTAGTGCTACGTTCTCACGATGTGATCAAAACCAAGGTTTAAGGGTACAAAATCCTGTAAAAGTGCATCGCGTCCAATCTGCAATCACCTTTGGGAGGTTGATTCACCACATTTGAAAATGTTTGCTAGTCTAACATTGGAGTCTCCAGTCCTCAACTTAAATAATACTGCCGCCAAAATAGTATATTTTTAGTAACTGACCTCAAGCTTGGCAGACCCTCCATCAATTCGACAAACTGTTCTTGAAGTATTCCAGTCCAGGTATGGAAATCGTCCGGTGCCATATTTTCATATTGTTCGAAGTTAATGTGGTCCTGAGTAATATATCTCTGTAATGTTGATACTTGTCCATTATTTGAACAGAAGTGAACTCTTATGATGAGCTGTCTTGTAAAGGGAGTAAATACCACACGTTTTGCTCCATGTGTTCATTGCATACACATGTGCTTTTTGGAATAAATACATAACTGTACCGGCACAATATACGAAACCTTATATTTTCGGGTATCCGACGACGAGATTCATTCAAACAATGTTGAAAAATACAGCTATTTAAGGTATTCGGTGCGCGAAGAAGACCAGGCAATTCCAAGGAAATTGGTCTTGGATTTGTATTTTCGGCTGGCTCATCTTCTTCTTCTTTCGCATACGTCGTTGGTGCATACGTTCAGTTCTTTGCCAACACGGACGGCAAATGAATTCTGTAGCCACCAACTAGAAAGTAAAAAAAAAAAACACTAAGTATTTGACAGACAAAAATCATTGGATGGATGGCCTTGAGATGAAACGGCGTAGTGCGTGTGTATTAGGCATGGGCTAACCATATCCGGAAAGAGATTGGATATGTACTATATCATTCCAAGTAAAGATATATATCCGATTAACATATCCATATCCGCTTAATATATCCGGGATTGAATTCCGACTTTTAAATAGATCCACGGAGTGAGGTGAGATGTCTGGTTGGTATATTTCGAACTTAGTTCTAATGTAGCTCAAGACTGAAGAAAAAATAAAGGTTATATTATATACAATGTTGATGTTTACATCACACAGCACACACAAATAACAAGTCCTAATATTACTAACTACTTATCTTTCATTTACAATTAACACAGTAACACACAGTACTGAAAAAAAGTCTGAACAAAATCTTATACGATCGAGTGAACAAAACAATTGCTCAAAAGCTTGCATATCATTGTATTTCGTAAAAAAATATAAACAATAAAATAACAGAGAAACGCTTTGATTTCAAGCGGGAATAGTTTACTCAATATGGTCACAATAGCTGCTCTATCGCTTTAAAGCAAAACCAAACTCCGATCTTAAAAGGGTGCGTCTATTAAATTTATTCTCTTACAGCGCTTTAGCGCTTAAAAATTACATGGATCGTACATCGTTGTGTTCGGATATACTCGTGTCCGGAGCCGTGCGCTCCGCTCCCCTGTCTCACTCACTCATCGAGTAACGAGTGGCCGGTCGGAGCAAGTCGGAGCGCTCGGAGCTACTCGGATATAGGATATGTTAATTTTTTTGACAGGGAAGGAGTGGATATATATCCGCGTATGGATATATATCCAAAGATATAGACGTGTCCGGAGTTACCCATGTCTAGTGTGTATATTTTTAGTTGACAGTCAGTTAATGTAATACTGCACCACGTTTCTTTTCAATAGAAGCAAACATAAACTTGGTCTTTTTGACGATGTGCTAATACAGGTTTTTTCATATAATAATATACATATCACGGACATAAATAAAGGGCACTGCGTTCTTACCTGTCGAAGTAGTAATTCTTCTATCACTATTTGGGAAATATCAAGATGATCACTTTCACAAGAACTCCAAGAGTATCTTCGTCAATTCTCTGTCGATTCATGACACAAGATACAGAAGTCCGTCATGGCTCACTTTAATATAACAGTTTAAAACTCAACAAAAACAATAACCAAGCTACACGTAACAGTCAATAATAAAACTTAACAAGGATAATAACAAACAAAAAAAAACAAAACAGCTTATAGCAGGAGCTAGCGAAATTCACATAGCGTACACGATAGCGTTGCTTTCAGAACTAAATAAATATAGTAACAGTTGTGATCAGTGTCTCCATATGTAAATCGAGAGTTACCGTGTTGCTAGGGTAAAAATACGGTGTTTCAGACCAAATTACGGTGAATTTACTAAAAGTGTACCGTGTAAATTACCGTGTAATTTTTCAAAGGAAAAAAACAGCATTATAATATGATTATAATGAAATTAATCAAAATAATATTTGCTTTTTAAATTATTAACAAAAAAATAATGTAAAATATGCAAAATTCTTTTAGTTTACACCATTCAGCTTTAAACTTTTGTTCATAATGCTTCCTTTTTATTCCAGCTCTAGCTGTTTTGGTAGAACAAGTTGGTCTTGTGTCGCTATCATTGCTTTCAGTATCACTCACTCTCCATTGTGAATAACAATATTTGTAACAATACTACACAACTCACTCACACGCAATACTAAAACAAATATTAAACTTAACCGTAAATTCTCCCTCTATAACTTTAAAATTATAATTAAGTATTAACTAGCTTTTGCCCGCGACTTCGTACGCGTGGGAAGGTTTACCCGTGCAAATCCCGATCCCGTGGGAATTT
Source organism: Tholera decimalis (assembly GCA_943138885.2). Taxonomy (NCBI): domain Eukaryota; kingdom Metazoa; phylum Arthropoda; class Insecta; order Lepidoptera; family Noctuidae; genus Tholera; species Tholera decimalis. Next base: position 34,072,421 of record OW964553.2, read on the forward strand.
CGTAAAAAGTAGCCTATGTGTTATTCCAGGATGTCAACTACCTACTTATCAAATTTCATTCAGATCCGTTCAGTTTTTGCGTGAAAGAGTAACAAACATCCATCCATCCTCACAAACTTTCGCATTTATAATATTAGTAAGAAGAAGATTTAAGATAGAAGCCTGCTCTTGAAACACTTATTTAAATGTAAGTAATGTGTGGTAGCGTAAGTAGAATAGAAAAAAAACACAGTGTATTTTACGTCATTCATCTAAATCACTTACAAATTTTGTTCTTCTATTATTTGAATAAGGTTGAGAATAGATTGCCAACGCTTGTTCGTAGAGATAGACTTTTCTTTTAGATATTGTGGGATTCTCTTCGGACTTCCGGCAGTGTTGCCTTTAAAAATGTTTTAATTTGACTTACGTGAAATTCGTTGAAGGACTTTTAGGCAATACACGATGAAATAATTATTCAACAAAGTAATTCATAATGGTAATACGGTGATTTATGACACGGTAATACATTATTACCTTGACGGTAGATAACGGCTTGATTACGGTGCATCTACGGTAATTACCGTGTATATGGAGACACTGGTTGTGATGCGCGGAGCGGGGTAGGTCGTTCAGCGGGTAGGGGTCATCACATTGCGTGGAGGTAAACAGCAGCTACCTAAAAGTTTCTATTCAAGCTAAATCCTTTGTTTTGACAATTCATGTTAAGAAAAATGTGTGCGACGTTAAACTCAAATAAAACCGAGGGCAATGGTCACAGAGTTTTGGTGCCATAATAAAAAATGTTAAGGAGAACACGTTCTAACAAGATATTGTATTTTTTTTCTTTGGCCGCCATTTTCATTTTTGGACCAAAAAGGTTGTTTGTTAGTAAAAATTCTAGGGTGGGCACCAGACCATTCTCGGGTGGGCACGGCCCACAAACCCCCCTTCCTACGCCCATTCTCATACTGCACAGCAGACGGTCTCCAAGTTACAAGAGCTTGGGTTGGAACACAGAACAGAAAATTAAGTAGATTAAAATTAGTGTTTTCTATTCCGTGGGTTGGAAGTTCTCCGCTATCCGCCGTACTCACCAGACCTAGAGACTTACGCTTAGAGACTTCCACTATTTCCAGGATTCGGATAACTTCTTCTCGGGAAAAAAAATGCAATACCCAAGAGGCAGTACAAAATGCCGTTGAAGAGTTTGTTGCCTGCCGTCTAGCTGATTTCTTCAAAAAGGGCATCAATAAGCTACCACCGCGTTGGCAAAGATACATCGATTGCACGGATTACTTTAGAAATAAAAAATATATAAAAAAATTACGTTAATTTATTTTATAAAAAAAAAACTTTTTAGCAAATAATAGAACCGACTTCCATATAAAAACACTACAAAGGTAAAAATAACTTTAAATTTCGGTAGTCGGTGTCATTTGTTTTGTATTTTCTATTTTCGACACTGCCTTCCGAAATTAAAGTTATTTTTGCCTTTGTAGTGTTTTTATATGGAAGTTGGTTCTATTTTTTGCTATAAAGTTTTTTTTTTTCACGCTTTTTAGTGGGTCGGTTTGTAATTTATCTATAGTCTGGCAAACGAAAGTAGAGACTGAAAAATATCAGCATAGCAACCTCAAAACTACTATGAAATACCTGGAATATCCTTATTTGATACTTTAGAATTATCTATTTTATTTCATCGGAATAAAAATCGGAGTTTAGGTAGGTAATAGTTTAGATATTGTGTCTTAATTAGAATAAAAAAAACACAACAGTATTCTAAAATAGTTCTGATTAATTCACTATATTCAAAATCTGAATGTAAGACTTCCATGTGGAAAGTTTCAATAGAGTCACTGGAATCATTGTTTCCTACGTTAATTTTAAAACTTTCTATATTATTTTCTGTAATTCTGTCCCTTTCTTTATATTTATTTTCAACATGGATGACATGATCAGTCATTTTCTTTCACTCGGGAGTTATATTTTCAAACGACCCTTTTATAACTTTCTCTAACTCCACTGCAGGCAGAGCAATATTTTTACTTGCCACTTTACGTTTAGCCAAACTCCATACTAACTCAATGGCATTTAGATCACAGTGGTAGGGGGGAAGTCGCATTACCTCGTGCCCATTCTGCTTCAGAATTTCATCATACTGGCTCTGGTGTGTTTCGTTTTAAACTTTTCTAACGATATAAAATTCGTTAATTTTGTTACAAATAGCATCTATGTCGAAATTATCTAAGTCGGACTGTGTGGGTTTATATGGCCTTTACGGCCTACCTTCCTTTTTAATACTTTTTAATGTAGTAACGCTCACTTCTGTAAAGAATGGTAAAAAAACTTACCAGTGATTGAAGCTATTTCATCCAAGTACTGGTTCTGGGTTCTTATTCTATCTTTCTGCTTTAACCTTTAACTATGGACATAAGGTCTTAGAGGCCGCGACGTTTCTGAGAATCTGCAAATTAACTACTTCCCCGCGTCCCCCGACACTGTGCCTTTCAGTACCTTTCACATTAGTCATGAAACGATTGTGGACGGAGATGGTTGTGTTGCTGGCTGCAAAACACGTGAGTATTTGATGTTCATAATTTGACCGCGACCTGTAAGACCTTATGTCCACGTTTCTCATACAAAGAATTTTACAACTTTTTAAATTTTGTTATAGATTTTTTCATAAAAATGGATAATAATAATATACGTCCGAGCACGTCTGGAATAAAACGGTCATGCCAATTGTCTGGTAGTTCTGTGGCAAAGAAAATCTTCTGTTTAGACAACACTACGGCCGAAGATGAGATTACCAGACTACTCATGGCTCGCATTTTGGGCCCCGATGTGCCACCTCCTGCACCTATAAGTGAAGAAATGGATCCTAGAGCTCGTAAAATATGTAGACTTTGCCCTCCAAAACTAAATTGAAAGACAACACATACATGTGTTGGTTGCAAACAACCAGTTTGTTTATAATGTTCAAAGCCACTGTGTAACGATTGCCAATAATTGACTAAGATTTAACCGTTGTCAAAATTTTTATATTTAAATGTAAAGCGTTTATTTTTATATTTTTTTACTTTTTATAGTTTACATTTTTGAAACCAGAAAGACTTTTTGTTTGGTAATCTTTATTTAAAGATTTATGTACCTAAAAGTGATCTCATGTCATTATGATCTAAAAATGTGCCTCAAAGACGGATAATTGGTATTAATAAGTATAATTTAGTAAAGAATACAGTTGATTTATATATTTTTCGTTTCATTTCAACCCAATTAATAAATTCATAATATAGTTTTACCCCTTGCTCCAAAATATCATTTCATTTTCATCCTTGAAATTCATGGGCCTCAGAGACCGTTTGTCCATAGAAGTGTAATGAAAACATGACGTCCATAGTTAAAGGTTGAATCCGTAAGTTTTTCAATAGTTTTAACCATCTCATCAACCCTTGCTACATCTACCAGATGTTCTATAAAAAAATGTTAAAAACCATGCAACATTATTTTAATAGTATGTTAAATAACCATAATGCATTATTATGAAGGTGTTTAACACACTATAAAATGAATGTGAATCAAAACAGATAAATATTTTTCCTCGCTAAAAGATAAATATAAATTATGAATTACGACAAAGTATCAACTTAGTAGCGTCATACTGTGGTCATACTAACTTATGAAATCGAACACCACACGTAAACAATCTTGATTTTGTTTGAATTCGGCGGCTTTCTCCTTTTTTTTTCTTGATATTTAGACATCATGCGAAACAACATCTCCCGTACTCCACTTTTAATAGTTTTGTTAATTTTTCGCTGAATAAACGCTATTAACAAGATTACAACAAATCACCAACAACACGCCATCTTGTTTTGTTAAATTGAGTTTGACATTAGTATAGCATTGGCATATAAAAAGTTTGCAAATAATTCGAGTGTCTACTTTCGTTTGCCAGACTCTAGTTACAAAAGCCAAAATGTCAACTACTTTCACCTTTTACAAAATATTGCTTTTCCCGGTGCAGAGCCGTTAATTTTTGAGGAGTTCTCCTGGTACATCACCATCAGCTCTACTTCACCATATGCATTGTGACGAGTATAAAGCGCTTAACATCTATATTAAAGTAATCTCATCGCAATCCACGAAATACTTATTATGGAGTAATTTCGGTGGTTATCTGGGGTCTTCATCATCAGTTACACTTTCTCAAATGGTGCTTTTCGAGAGCAACTGCACAAGGTATTATAAGAAATACCCAAAACGCTATAGGTGTGCCTATAATATTTGAAGAGTTCCCTCGATTTCTCCACGATCCCATCATTAGATCCAAACGTGACGACAATGGGACCAACTACAAAGTATACCCTTTCAAATAAAAAAATAATTTTCCAAATTGGTCCAGCCATCTGCGAGTAATGAGGTAACATACATAAAAAAAAAGTTCAAGACGAATTGAGAACCTCCTCCTTTTTTTTTGAAGTCGGTTAAAAAGATAATTTCCGAAGTAAAGCCCTATTAGTTTGATTTAACCTTTCCGAACAATCGAGTTTTATTGCCATTGGTAACACTGAAGAAACGAAACGTCACACGTGTGTCTAGTGAAATTTTATTGTTTTTGAGTGATTGTTGATACGTTTGTGACTTGTTTTTATAGAATTGTGTTGTCCTTGTGTTCGTAAACAGGTTTGTATTGTGCTTGTCCCAGTGTTAGTTTTAAGATGGATTTAAATAAACCTCCTGATCCCGGTCCCCCTGACATCTCAGTTTCCCCAAACCCTTTTCCTAGTGACCCACTATCACAATTCGCAGATGTAGTCTGTAACATCGCAGGCATGGACTCGACTCCAACTACACAATATTCACGAAAACGTCCTGTTGACGATGAAGCTCCTATACCCACACCACCAAGCAAACAACCTAAAAGCCAAATTGGCCGGATTAGATACTCCGTAACGGATAAGGGTCCATATATAGTTCATGTATCTCGAATTGAAACCCAACCAAATGCTGGAACAACATTACATCCTGTGAACTTTGGAAAATTCTTAATCCAAAATAATGTTAGGAATATAATACGCGATGGCGTTAAAAGAGTTGGCCGTAACCGAGTTTCTGTGGAGTTTATCTCCCCTCAAGATGCGAATTCTTTCCTGGCAAATAATGTATTGCCAAAATTTAGTTATTTTGCTGTTATTCCCACATTCAATATAACTAGGATGGGTGTTGTAACCGGTGTACCTATAGATATCACAGAAGATGAAGCTATAACTCTCTTGTCTGTGCCCCCAGGATGTGGGCAAATCTTGAAAATTCGCCGCATTAATAGGAAAATACAGAAAGACGGTGTTAATGAGTGGAAACCCACAGATTCTTGTGTCATTACTTTTGATGGCCAAGTTCTCCCAAAACGGATTTACTGCTGTTACACATCCCTCCCTGTTGAACAATATATTTACCCCACAATCCAGTGTCGCAAGTGTTGCAGATTTGGTCATGTGGCCAATCTCTGCAGATCCAAACCGCGTTGTAACAAATGTGGCCACGACCACCCTGGTGATGGTTGCTACATCCCTGAAAAAGATGCTTTCTGTGTGCTCTGCTCGGGGAGCCATTTTGCTAATAGCAAGTCATGCCCTGAGCATGGTAGACAGAAGGCTATCAAGGCTATGATGGCTGAAAAATCAATTCCCTACGCCGAGGCAAGTAAAATTATCCCGGTAGCCTCACGCAACTATGCCAATGCTACTAAATCACAATCATATAATAAAACTGTGACACTAAAACCCAAGACACATGCCGCACTTTCCCCATCATATGACAAATCAGCTCATAATCAAATAATTAATTCTCCCCAACCTTCTCAGCCCAATGGCTGTGCTCTTAATATAGTTAAACTACTTCTAAAAAATACTTCTTCTAGTAATACAATTTCTGTTATTGAACTTCTCCTAAAACTTCTACCAACAATTATTTCTTCTTCTAATCCCCAATCACCATCCAACATTGCCGATCAACTTATTTCAATACTGTTAGATATCAAAAATGGCATTAAACCAAGTATTCCTTCAATGGAACGTAAGGAGCGTGTGGCATAAAAAGCACAACCTCATTATCCTACTCAACAAATACAAACCTTTAGCTTGTTCATTAGCTGAGACCTGGCTAACCCCAAGTCTGAGCTTTCGTATGGCACACTACAACATACTTCGATGTGATAGACCTTGACAGATATGGAGGGTCAGCTCTCTTTGTTAACATTCGTGTTCCACTGTCACCCTTATCTTTTTCCTCACCTACAGGTGATATGAGTATAGTGGCTGGTCGAGTGGAAGGCATTACAGTCTTTTCAGTTTACATAGCTCATCCCAATCTGAACTTAATGGGTATTTTAAGAAACATTATCTCCAACGTCCAGGGCCCAGTGCTGGTCATGGGCGACTTTAAATGTCATCATTTCCGGTGGGGGTCTGAACGTTGCGACACCACTGGTATGGCCCTAGTTGAGATCCTTGATGATATGGACCTTTGCATTTTAAATAATGGTTGCCCAACTCGCAGGTCTCCTCCTGGACAGCAGAAGAGTTGTGTTGACCTAACGTTTTGCTCTGTTGAATTGGCTGCTTCGACCCATTGGTAATGTACAACCTTATCACATGGCAGTGATCATTACCCTATTGTTATATCTTTGTTAGACAAAACTTATTTAGAAAAAACTTCTCCTCCACTTTTGAAGTACAATTTGTCCAATCCAGATTGGTCCAAGTTTACATCATTACTGGAACAGAAAATAGATACACTTCCAAATTTAACTTCATGTTTACCTCATCCCTCTGATCACCGCCATGTCAAGAGTTGTTATGAAGGCTTTATTGAGGCTGTAACTTCTAGTGCAGACTCTTGTTTTCCACTGAAAAACAGTGCCCGTAACAAAATCCCGTCACCTCCATGGTGGGACAAAGAATGCACCTCAGTTGTTAGGTTGAGGAATGAGGCCGAAAGACATTACAATGGGGAGATGAACACCTAAAATCTGATGGCTTATTTACAGGTTTATGCGAGATCCAAACGCCTTCTCCGTAGAAAGAAACGTGCGGGTTGGGTCAAATTCTGTTCGTCCTTATCACCCTCCACTCCAATTTCACTCATGTGGAAGAATATCAATGGGTTTAGACGTGGGTGTACTCTTTCAGTATCTCCACCCATCGCTAGGGAAACAGCTGAACTTTTTTTTGACAAAATTGCTCCACCTTACGTCCCGCTCCTGTCTGAGTGCCATAGCTTGCCATGCCTTACTGAATCTGATGACCCTTTTGACGCTCCATTTACATTGGAAGAACTAGATGTTGTGCTCAAACATGTCCAGGACTCAGCACCTGGTATTGATGGGATACCATATTTTATGACTCATGCAGGCAAAAAAGCAAAAATATATTACCTAGATTTAATAAATTTCTGTTATAACCAAGGTTGGGTTCCAGACCAATGGAAACTACAAATTATTATCCCTCTGCTTAAACCACGTGCACTGGCAAGCACGTGGATGACCCTAATGGCCTTAGACCTATCGCCCTGTCGTCAGTCTTAGCAAAATTACTAGAGCACCTTATTAAAAACCGATTAGAATGGATAGTAGAATTCAGAGACTTACTGCCGAACTATCAGTTTGGTTTCAGGAAGGGGCTCAGCACAATGGACAGTGTGGCAATTCTAGTCACGGATATCCGTTTGGCGTTCTCCAAAAACGAGTCAGTTGTTGCTGCTTTCCTAGACATTTCCTCCGCATACGATAACGTTCTTCTTCCCGTTCTCAGGCAGAAACTGCATCAGCTGAGTATTCCGGGTAAGATGATCGAATGTATATGTGGACTACTTTGGTATCGCTCTTTAGTTTTGAGGGTCCACGGAGAGGACTTTGATAAAAGGATGACTTGGAGAGGACTCCCGCAGGGCTTCGTCCTCAGCCCTCTTCTTTATAATCTTTACACAGCTGACATTGGCTCCTGCCTAAATACTGACTGTTGTATCTTACAGTACGCTGACGACTTAGTCCTGTATTTGTCACGCCCCTCCATCATGGACGCCGCGTCATCTCTGTGCCTCTCACTGGATTCTCTTAATGATTGGCTTTCAAATCGCGGTCTTACATTATCTGCACCCAAATGCTCGGCAGTAGTCTTTTCCCGCAAGAGAACAATCCCACAAATCTCGGTAGCCATCTCGGAGAAAAACATTCCGCTGGTAAATAAGGTCAAATTTCTGGGCGTTTTCCTTGACTCAAAATTAACTGGCAAGCACCACATGAACCACCTAATCAGCAAATGTGAACGTGTCATCTCAATTTTAAAAGTACTTGCGAGCGTCTGGTGGGGTGCTCACCCGTACACCATGAAACTAGTTTACAATGCCCTAGTTCGCAGTATTTTGGACTATGGCACGTTCCACTTAACCCCATGAAACAAAGGTGCTTTGGCTGGACTTGACAGGGTTCAGTCTAAGTGTCTTCGGATCATCTCTGGATGTATGAAGTCCTCGCCTATCGGTGCGTTGCAGGTCGAATGCGCTGAACCTCCCCTAGCTCTAAGGCGACAGTACCTAGCCTCCCGTTTCTTGTCTAGGGTAATTTGTAGATCTTCCCATCCCCTTATCACCAAATTAAATGAACTCCATAAGCAGAACCTCAAATTATTGTAAAAATAAGGAAATCCCTTTAATCCTCAAACACTTTTAGAATTAGAATCATTTAGAATACCCAATCGTACAGTATCCCAAATTACCCCTCTTTCATTTCGATTACAAAGTCTTGTGTTTCATCCCAAAAATCCACTTCAACATTGGTATACACAAAAATTCCCCCGCAGCGAATTCAATGTTCAACGCGTCTGTGGGAGAGCGATGGAACGGCTTCCAGAGATTCTTTACAGACGCTTCGAAATCTACCGACTCTAGTCATACAGGAGCTGCAGTGTTCTTCGAAGACTCCAGGATCATATTGCAGTATAAATGCCCCAAGGAAGCTTCTGTGTTCACAGGCGAGTGTGTGGCTTTATTGGAAGCATGTCTTTTTACCGAGTCCCACCACATTGATAAAGCCGTTATTTTTACAGACTCCCTAAGTTGTCTCCAAACCTAGCTCAAAACCCTTTCAAAAGTAAATTACACAGTTCGCTTATTTTAAAAATTAAAAAATCCCTTCTCTCGTGCAGTAATAGCCAAAAGGATGTTCAGCTGGTTTGGATACCCAGCCATTGTGGCATCAGAGGCAACGAGTACGTCGATGCCTTGGCCAAAAGTGCATGTTCGTCTCCTACAGCCGACCTCGGTCACAACGCCTATCAGGGCTATGATTTACTGAACCTTCCAAAAGAGAACCTTTATAGTTCCTGGCAACAGCAGTGGAACACGACTGGGAAGAAAAAAGGCAAATTCTTTTATGCTGTGCAACCATATATTGTAACGATACCTTCTACTTCTCCAATAAAAGAGGGTAAAATAGATGTACCATTAAATTTAATATATTAATAATATACAGTATTTTATAAAAAACCTGCCTATCTACCTAGCTATCCTAAAAAACGGCCTACCTACCTAACTGACACACTCAGGAGAGAAGAGGAGGAGGTTTAGAGTATATTACTTGCGGGACGGCTTGGCAGACCACTCCAGGATCGCCTTCTCCTCCACGATGTCTTCGTCGTACAGCAGCTTGAGCAAGGCGGTCTGGCAGTAGGCTCCCAACAAGGCGTCTGGGCAGCAGGCTCTCAGCAAGGCGTCAGGGCAGCAGGCTCCCAGCAAGGCGTCAGGGCAGCAGGCTCTCAGCAAGGCGTCAGGGCAGTAGGCTCTCAGCAAGGCGTCAGGGCAGCAGGCTCCCAGCAAGGCGTCAGGGCAGCAGGCTCCCAACAAGGCGTCAAGGCAGCAGGCTCTCAACAAGGAGTCAGGGCAGCGGGTACTGCACTTCCTCTTCCACCACTCTTCGTCGAAACTGGTCGAGAACTAAACTCTTCAGAAACTGGTCAAAGACTGAACTGCCGGAGATGGCCCCCAGCGCCTTTTATACCCAGCTCAGCGTTCAAAATCCATTCCATTCTCATTCTGTACCAGAATTCAAATTGTAGAGTCCAAAATAGTCCATCTTGCCAGTTATTTGATCAGCCAGTTATATTCGAGCATAATTTATTAAACCTCTTCGATAAAATCTGAGAGTGTGTTTTAGAAATTTATAATTATAATTTAAAATGCCGTTAATCAGTAGACAACCACAATATAATATACAATATTAAGCTAGTCCTATCGATAAAAGTGAATAACAATTATATAATAAAAGTATGAACAACCTTTTTAGTCTATTAGCCATTCAGTGACTACAAAGAAGAAGAAATTACAGTTTGTCAGCCTTGACGTAAAAAATGTCATGACAAGAAAATATTTGTTTTGATGGATGAATTATGGATTATGATTACAAAGAAAACGTAAGTTATTTGGTATTTGTACTAACAAATACTAAAATATAGTATTTGTTACGGCATTTTAAATTATAATTATAAATTTAAAATGCCGTTAATCAGTAGACAACCACAATATAATATACAATATTAAGCTAGTCCTATCGATAAAAGTGAATAACAATTATATAATAAAAGTATGAACAACCTTTTTAGTCTATTAGCCATTCAGTGACTACAAAGAAGAAGAAATTACAGTTTGTCAGCCTTGACGTAAAAAATGTCATGACAAGAAAATATTTGTTTTGATGGATGAATTATGGATTATGATTACAAAGAAAACGTAAGTTATTTGGTATTTGTACTAACAAATACTATAATATCAGGCCGAAACCTTGGTTCTACACATACAAAAATGTGTCGAAATCAATTATCTCCGTCCTCTGTAGAATCCACTTGGGTTTTTGTTGCACTCCTGTGTTCCTGGAAAAAATCCGTGTTCGGGACTCATCTCTATGCGAATGCGGCCTGGAAGAAGGCACACTGGATCACATATTTTTTAATTGCCCAAATATCGTTCCATCTTCAGATTTATATAACCGTCTCCCGAAATTCAAGATCCCTCTTCCCATTAACTTCTCTTCCCTTCTAACATTCCCTTCACCAGAACTGCTTGTGGCGCTGATGTGTTTCATCCGCCACAACAATATAAAACTGTAAACCGGAGTACCAAACATTGTCTGTATGGTTGAGGTATAATATTATGTAATCGTTTAACAACTATAATATTTATGTATTTTTATTCTTTGTTTGTTTCAGTCCTGTACTAACCCAACAAGTTCAACCGTACTAATTGAAGAAACAGTGACTACCATTCCTGTTCTGAATTGACCTTTTGTCTTTTTCCTTTTCTAATTTCCTTTTGTCTCTAATCATACACACTTGCTTTTCCAATTTACTTTAGACATTGGCAGAATAGTCGACATCGGCTCCACTTGCCATTAACAAAAAATAGAATAGAATAGCATTTGTTTGGTTGGACCCAAGGATCTTCGGGTACAAGTTCCTTGGTTGGACCTCAGACTAAGCAAAGGGCTGGACGAAAAAAAAAAAGTTCAGCATTTGTCAAAAAGTTTAACCATTTCATTTTCTACCAAGTTTCCTCGTTTTTTGTTAATGGCATTGCGCAAATAGCGACTTGCCAAAAAAAAAAAAATCAAAAAGTAAAACATTCTCTTTGTCAAAGGCTGTATGGGCTTAAGCTCTTCGCCTTTTCCGTTGGACGGAAAGAAAAATACCAAAAAAAAAAAAAAAATCTCTGTCAAAAAGTTGCAGTTGTGGATTTTCTAGCAATTTGTTTGTATTTTTACTCTTACTTTAATTGAGTGCGGTCTTGTAAATTACGTCAAAACAAGAAAAAAAAACAAAAACTGTGAGCAATTAGTGATATATTGCGTGAATAACAAAATGACTTCCAAATCTAACATTTTTATGATAGAAAATGGTCTCAATATCAGGTAAGTATCATTTTATTTTGAAATTACCCTCAGTGTCATTTGAATATAAGGTGTGAAAATTAATTAACTGTTAAATCCCTCAAGGATAGCAAATTAATTAAAGTCTTATTCCAGGGAAATTGTAACTACTGGTTCTATTTTACACATTAACCATGACTTTGAAGAATCTGATGTAAAATTGGAAGGAAATAGTACCGATAAAGTACTTAATATTGATGTTCTTGGAGAACCTGTCCCTAATTTCGTTAAACTAGCTGAAAATTTAAAGGCTATTGATGACACTGGATTTGTAAAAAAGAAAATAATTGAAGAAGGTGGTGGGCTACCTCTTCATGAAGGTTGCACAGTGTCTATTGTGTTTTCTGGTTACTGGGAGAATGAACAAGAACCTTTCGATGTAGTACCATTGAAGAGACCCATGGTAAGTTCCAATAGAAAAGAAAATTCTTTATTATATACTTTATATTTAGTATATTCTGGTAGAATTGAATAAGTGCAAAATTTAAAAAAGTGTTACATATACACTACTTACTTTTTTCTACATTTTATCTAATAAAATCTTCAATCTGCAGAACCGTACAACTACTGTGTAAAGAAGTTGTCAAACATTATTTTCAATTAGAATTATACCCGAACTTTTAATTTGATGCAGTAAGCTGACATAAGCTAGTGTCACTTACTAAAATAATGATACCCTGTTTAACCTAATAGTGATGGATCGTGATAAATAGAAATAAATGATAAAATTCATACTATTATCTTATATTTTGATTTACATAGTAACTAAATTTTATTAGAAATAAATCTATTTTAATTTGAAATATTCATATCTAACCAGACATGATAAAAGCTACTCTTTTGGAAACTGTTTCATGCAATGAATATTTTAATAAATTGAGCAGGATTACTATTAAAAAGACTACACTGCAACCTAAACCGTGATGGAATGGGTACAGGTAGAGGGGCCTATTGCAAAAAATAAAAAATATTATCATGATTTATTTGTTTTATTTTTCACACCCCTTTATAATCACATTTTACTTTTTGTTATTTTCACACAATATTATTTAAAAAAATTGATTACATTGTTATTCCATTTTATTCCTGAATTGATTCATTTAGTTACATCACAATTTCATAGTTATCATTATCTGACAACTCAGAAACTGTCAGTCTACTGCATCAAATTAAAAGTCCGGACATAAATAGTGATAAAATCTTTAGTGATAACTAAAAAAGGATTTACTCTCTTTACTTATAAACAACTATTAATCATGTAACTATTTGTTAAATTATGATCACTCAAAACTTGAAGTACTAACTCCATTCTAATTATTGCATTTCATGCACTTATCTGATTCTCTGATCTGAAAATATTTATTAAAATAATTTTACAGGGTGACATTAGGCTGCCCATTAGGCAGCCTAATTAATAAAAGAGTACCAAATACCTAATAATTTTGTTGAAATTCTATCAAAATGTCATTTTCAGGAGGTGGATTTAAAAGAAAATGGATTATTACCAGGTCTTCAGATGGCCATAAATTCCATGCTAGTGGGTGAAACCGCTGTGTTCCTTCTTTCATACCAAGTTATGTATGGTGAGTTGGGGGTTCCACCTAGGATGAAGCCTAAGGCTGATTGTGTTTTTTATATCAAAGTTACAAGGAGCATCTTAACTCCTAAAGAAGGGTAAGTTTTATAAAAAGGTAACATTCATATCCCTTTATTGATAAAATGAAGAATTATGGCTTGTATATTTGTGGCCCACTAAATTTTTATTGATGTAATTCTTTAAAGCAAGAGTAAATAGGCATCTTATGGGCTCCCTTGTCCCATCATAGACCCCACCAATTGCATACCATCAGACGAGATTGAGGTCAAGAGTAGGCTCATCCGTCATTTAAAAAAAAACCTTTTTCAGACTTAATTGATGTTTAAGATTGAGACATGGGACTTATAATGTAATTATTACTCTTATTATAAATATCATTACTTTGTTTACAGGAAAATTAACTTCTCAGAATCCAATATGTTCCAAAGGGTGAAACATGAAGTTGAATTACTATACAGCTCAGGGAATACTCTATACAAGACAAAGAACTACTTCGCAGCAATCCGGTGTTTCAATAAAGCAGTCAGTATGCTCCATCGATGTCGTCTTGCTAATGAGGAAGAAGAAGCAGTACAAGAAAACTTGCTTAAAAAAGTATATTTTAATCTAGTAGTATGTTACAATAAGGTAAACAAACCACTAAGGGCATGCAGTTCCTGCAATGAATTGAAAAGGCTAGGAAATCTATGGAATAATGCAAAAGCGCTCTACCAAAATGCAAGAGCACTTAGACTTATTGGAGATTACAAAGAGGCCCAAAAGAGACTCCAAAAGGCAATGGTTTTGAAACCTGGCGATGAAAAACTGGAAGCAGAGTATGAACTTTTGATGAAAGCTTGGTCTGCTAGTCAAGAAGCAAAACATAATGCTGAAGCTGTCAGACAGGCAGCTATAGGATTAGTTAGCGATACATTTAAACGTGAAGTTGACGATTTAGTACATAATTTCAAAACGAATGATCATGAAGACCATTTAATATTACCCACTCCCTTCAATTCAGATGAAACTGCATACCTCAAGGAGGTATGTATTAGAGAAAATTTATTTTTCTCGAAAAATTATAAAAGCATTGTATCCAAAGATGATCAAAGCATGATGGAAGACCAACCTGAAATATCATTGCGGAAAAATAAAACAAATGAAGTGTATTCGTTGAAATAGAAAGTACTATACTAGCAATAATAATTAATACATTTATTTTGTAAATTGTACAATCAGCAATTTTTGCGTGACTGTGTAACAAATATCCATCCAAATTTTCGCATTTGACTTTTCGGCTTTTGTCGGATTTCAATTGAACCTCCCGCTCCGAATTCCTCAGGGGGTAGACGAGGATTAGGATTCCTCGTCACGAAAACACTACCACTTTGCTTATTATTGTGACAGTATGTACCTATAGCTGCCTGTTTCTACCTATATCTACATGGCTGTCAAGAGTTTCGTAATCTAACCCAAATATATTTAGATTATACACTCGGCGTCACAAAAATCGCACCTCCGAAAATAAGTTTCAAGCATGTCCCGCCATCAACGAATACATTAAACCCAATTTGGTGTCAATTGAAAGTATGTTTAATAGCCTTTAAATTAATAACAGTTAGAATTCCTAAATACAACAAATTCCATTGGCACGTTACGTTAAAAAATATATGAAAATACGCATTTCAACGTTCACTAATAGCACCACTCTACAAGGGTATATATAATATAACAACGGGTAACCCGGGTCAAACGTGGATCATTCGCTATCCAACCTTTGGAGTAAACACACGTGAACAGCTGTAGCAAGAAAAATAGCCCTGAAGATGGATACCACTGCAGATGAAGCAGCTTAAGTCATTGCACTACTGCAATCAGGGATGCGGCAGTGTGATGTTGCTCGTCAACTGAACTTGAGTCGTTTTTCCGTTCGACGAGTGTTCCAACGCTTTCAAGCGACTGGTGGCTATATTCGTAGACGTGGATCTGGAAGACAACGCTGCACATCCGAAAGAGACGATCGCTTCATTATTTCGACGTATTTACATAATCGGTTCTCCAATGCTATTGAGCTGCAAACAACAGCTCCGCTCTATCAACTCGCAGAACTTTTGTAAACGTCTACACGATTAGAAGAAGATTGCAGGAGAAGAAAATTGCAGCTCACAGGGCTGCTACGAGGCCAAAATTGACTGCACAGCATAGGAGAGACTGGTTGAAATTTTCCCGCGACCATGTGGACTGGACAATAGATCAATGAAGGGCTGTGCTCTTCTTGGATGAGACAAGAGGCTTTTCTGCAATGATAGGCTTAAAAGATTGTATAGGAGGCAAGGAGAACGATTCGCACATGCCTGTATTCAAGAGACGGTGGAATATGGCGGTGCCTCGTGCATGTTCTGGGGCGACCGACGGCAAAACGGACCTTGTGTGTGTTGCTATGACTGGAAATGCTCGCGTGCAAGGATTGCTGACTGCTCCCCGGTACATAACGGAGATCTTAGAAGAGCACGTGGTCCATTATGCGGGTTTTGTTGGCAGTGGGTTCATGTTAATGCTCGATAACGCCCATTGTCAGACCGCATTAATTGTATGAGACTACGAGGCATGCCTTTTCAGTTCTGTCGTTTCCATATTTCCCGGGAATTTTGAAGTTGGAACTGTTCTATATTCGAATGTGTTTAAATTTTGAATCTCAAAACAGTTGAAAGTATTAGTGCTTGGCCACACTGAACACGCGGGTGCGGGGGCGGCGTGGGTACGGGAACGCGCGCATCGTCACCTGTCCGCAGTTAAGCACGCGGCTCGTCCGAGTGGTTTCGTGTCCAGTGTTTGTCATATGCAATACGGATGAAGAGGACTTATTTTTACTAGAAAATTCTTCTTTAAAATAGCAAGTGCTACAAGTGAAAAATGGAATTAATGATATTAATAGAAGTTGAAAATAATGTTTAATCCTACATTGTAAAACTCCCTACGTTTCTTCAAATATAAAAATATATAGGTACCTTCATGCCCAGGAAATTATGAATTTATTTCTTTCCAGCACTGCAGATTCTGGAGGTTTTTTGGGTACTGGTTGCACATCCTGGTTGCTTCCAGGACATTGGCACCACTCTAATTTTAAGAGTGTGATACAGGTGACAACTCCAAAGCACAACTTTTTAACACTCGAGCAGGTATTCCGTCCAGCCTGCTGGCTTTGTTCACGTCTAGTCTGCAAAGTGCTTTATGGACCTCTGAAATGTGAATTTATAAAACTGACGTTCCACATTTCAGCAATAGCGATCTCGTGAATTGCCGTAGTCTTCGTCTTTAAAGCCATAAGATGACTCTCCCTCCAATTGAATATCTAGTTCTTTGCGGTTGTCGTAATATTTACTTATACAAGGTGTAACAGATTAAGCGCAATACCTCAGACACCCTAATTAGAATATTAAAATATAAGTCTAAAACAACATCCGTAACTAAATAAATTGGAATCAAACCTAGACATTTTTTATAAAATAGTTATCCGCAAAATGTATGTGCGTCATACAATATCCTTACGCAGATGCGTACACTCATGCATTGTTAGTGGCCGACACGCACACGAGCGCATTTCCTTGAATTAAGGATTGTATTAATATGTCATGATACTGTTTCCATTTTAAGTTCAATGAAAGAACACCAATTTTTTAAGACGGAATCGATTCAGAAGCTGATTCTGAACCAACTACTTTCAGGAATTGCGTTTATTCTGTTACACGTTGTATATTATCATATTATGTTACTCAATTACTTATTTTAACTTGTGTTGATTAGTATGTTAAGAAATTGATATTTTTTGTGTATCATACTTATAAATTCGAATTGATATAAGATTTTTAATAATAAATGACGGTGATATTATATTTCCATACCACACTTTAATACAGTCTCTAAATTCTAATATTTGGACCCTTACAACGAAACGAATTTGATCATTTTATATTTCCATAATATCGGAAAAATATCGAAATACCGGAATACCGATACTAATTTTCGAAAATTGAATATCGAAACAAAACCGGTATTGGGAAAAGGTTCCGATATTCCATGCTCTAATCTACCTTCTATATATAAATTTTGGTTTATTAAATATAGTTCAAAATAATGATCTCTCAGTTGGGACGATCGACAAAAAACAAGATTTTCATTTTCTCTTGAACCAGTAAGATTTCAATCACGATTTTTGTTTCACAAATTTTGCCAGAAGCATAATTTGCAATAAACATGATAATTATTCATACTTTTTCAGTATTAGGTCGTGTTTTACAAGATTTCTCAATTGAAAATTGTCCACTCTGAGAGATCCATATAAACCGTTATAAATCTTTAACGTGGCTTTGAAACGAATCGAAATTTTGTTTAGCATCTTTCACAAATCCTTCACAATTAATTAAAATGCAAATTATAAAGGCAGTATATTCTTGGATACCTACGCGTTATGGCTTTTTCTTCTGTTGTCCAGATTGAGAGATCCAGTTAATGAGTTCTAACTTTCTTTATTTAGGTTTCACAAATTTTATAACTTACCATGAAGTTTTCACAATTATTTCCTAAATCCTCTTATAATTTGGTTGGGATTGGAAGTTTTTCGAAATGATCTCTCAATCCACACGCACATCGTCGCGCCGCGTCCGCGCTTTCAGTCTGGCCAAGCACTTAGGATTAATGCTATTGTTTAGTCACAGCGTCGATTGGAATCTGTCAGGTTACGTACGAAAATGAATCTTAATAAGGAAAATGTTCGTGCAATAATTTTCTACAACTTTAGAAGAGGTCTGACACGGCTCGTGTTTTGAAGAGCTAACATCTGTGTTCAGTGATGAAGCCACATGTCTGCGACTGTTGAACGCTGGTATTTAGAATTCCAGCGTGGACATACTAATGTTAGTGACAAATCTCGCGAAGGACGCCCAAAATCCGCCTTCACTGAAGATAACATCATTGCTGTGAGACAACTAATTCTCGAAGATCGTCATGTGACGTATCGAGAGATAGAGGCTCTATTAGGCATCTCAGGGACAACCATTCAGAAGTTCTTGCATAAAGTGCTTGGTGTGAGAAAGCTAGTTTGCCGTTGGATACCGCATCTGCTTTCCGACGATCACAAGGCGGCCCGCGTCAGATGGTGTAAGAAAATTCTGCAAAGGTACAACCGAGGAGAGTCAAATCACGTCTACGACATCATCAGTGGTGATGAATCTTGGATCTATGCCTACGATCCTGATTCCAAACAACAATCTACTATCTGGGTCTTTCAAGACGAGCCAAAGCCGATTAAAGTTGTTCGTTCTCGAAGCACTTCAAAGAAGATGGTGGCCACGTTCGTTGGAAAAACCGGCCATGTTGCGACTATTGCACTTGAAGATCGTAGAACGGTTAACGCAGAGTGGTATACCACAGTTTGTTTACCACAAGTTATCGCCGAACTTCGAAAATCTAACTCAAAGCGACACATCATCCTGCACCACGACAACGCAAGCTCACACAGCGCTCGTCAAACGATTGAGTATTTGAAGCAGGAAAAAGTAGAAATACTTGACCATCCTCCATACAGTCCTGACCTAAGCCCTAACGATTTCTTTACATTTCCTAAAATTAAGAAAAGTCTTCGTGGTCAAAGGTTCCAGTCCAGTGAAGCAGTCGAAGCTTTCAGCCATTTTAGACACCCCCACTTTAGAGAGGAATAAATGTTATAATAACTGGTTTGAGCGAATAGAAAAGTGTATTAAGCTACGTGGTGAATACTTTGAAAAACAATAAAAAGTACTATAAGGTTCTAGTTGTGTTTTTTTCTTCAAACGACAAAACTTAAAAGGCATGCCTCGTACCTGCATGAAGTTGGGATCTCTGTTATGCACTGGCTGGCACGAAGTCCAGACCTGAACCCTATTGAGCATCTTTGGGATGAACTGAAACGGTGGGCACGGGCACGTGATCCTGCCCCTATCGCTCTCAAAGACCTACAAGATGCAGTCGTTGCAGAATGGGACAACATTCCTTGAGGGGCTATTGTAATAGTAATTAGGTAGGTCCATGAGAGAAGGCATGGAAGCATTCATCAGGGCTAGGGGTGGTAACACTAGGTTTTACGTTATTTTTAAGGACTTGGTTGTAATTTTTGCTGTTAAAACGACACGTTTTAATCATTTGCATAAGCTTGCTTTTTTTTATTCCCTGGTCATAAAAATGAACATTTCTATTGCTTTATTCTGAAATTTTAATAAATTGAATTTTCAATAATACCTTATAGTCATAATTATGTTTATCATTGATTAATAGGGTTAAAGTGACTGAAGGGAATTTAAAGTGGTGCGATTTTTGTGATGCCGAATGTATTTTTTTTACGGCGCATACACTGCAGAAAACTGTTTTTTTTTTTTCAAGGAATTGCACTTGTAGTTATTAATCGTGGTAATTACTATAGATGCTGGCGGGCAAAAATTCCGAATCATTCCCGTCGAATACTTCGGAAGTATTCCGAAACTTTGGGAATATTTCAACTGTAAAAAAAACCAGGAAAATCGACCTTTGAAGTCGGTTAATATACCAAAACCTGCTCCTACCTAAGTATAACAAATACTTTTCTGAAAACCGCATCAAAACGTGTTTGCTTGCAAGATTTGCCTTTATTTGTTTTTATTGACTGGGCTATTATACGCGTTAAGTAGGTAGGTAATGATTAATACCTACCTATGCGACTCGCGAATACTCGCGATACGTACAGAGCTACATACAAACTAACCAAAAACATAGGTAACCCTTTTTCAAAAAACAAATAATATATGCTAGCCCTGGTTTTTTATTACACAACTGACATTTATAAAAATAGCATTCAATTTCGAAATAAGTAGGTACTACCTACCTAGAAACAAAAGAATAAAAATCCTGTTAATCGCAGGCTACCATATCTACCTATAAAAATATCAACATATACTTAATCAATCCCATTTATAATAAAATAAACATTTATATTTTACTCTCGTATCGTACGTACTCTCGCACTGAACAATAATTAACTCACCCACCACACAACAAATAAATACGTTAATTCCCATTGAATTATTCGGAAACATTCGATTGCGGGGTACGAATCTTTCTCGCGGGGGGAAAACTTTTCCGGGGAGCATCTCCCCTCTTACCGCACCCCGCACCGCCATCGCAGCACGCGCAGCGCGGCGGCAGCGGCCGGCGCACAGGGGTCTTATTTAAATTCATTTTGAATAATTCCGATTTAAAGAAACTTTCCCAGAAGTATTCCGGAATTATTCCGAATTTTTCAGAAGTTTTGCAACTATAGTAATTACCTATATTTTTATTGAAAAATAATTAATGCTTGTGCGGCTTGGCGGTTATTCGTCTGGTAAGAAATATTATTACGGATGTGGTGAAGCTCTTTGAGATCACAACTGCCATGTTTAATTAGGTATACATACCTACTTTGTAATAAAATGTAAATGTATTTTCACAATTTTATCTTTTTTATGTAAGTTTCCTCAGCCTCCGGTCCATTACACCCGTTTAACCCTAGCTCACTAACCTTAATTTCGAGTAACATTATTACTAACCATTCGTAAATTTTACGACAGATTGAAACACCAATATTTATTTAATCAACTTTATTTATGACACAAAAGGAACTTTATAAGCAGTCTTAGTTTTCTCTTAATCAAATAATATCACCTCTTTTAGAAATATTCTACATTGAACAATGGTTACACATAGAAATAATATGCTCCCTGCAAATAGCTTTTTTGCAGCCCTTGCAGAAGGTTGTGGTCATACGACGTTTTTTTGCAGGACAGTAGACAGACACTGCACGTTTTGCGAGTTCTAGGAACGTCTTGACTAGTACCTTCCTGAGGGTCATCAATTTTCAAGATGTCCGCGACAATCTGCTTCAAATTTCGTTGCAAAGTTATCGTCTGAAATCTCTCTTGCAGCCAAGGCTTCATTAGTTCGTCCGCCATTTCTAACGCAAAAGGCCTCCTTTTCATGGATTTTTTGTTCCATTTCGGATCGCATTAGATACGTGAATGACATATGCGTTCACTATTGAGTGTACTCGAGGTTTTGTGGACCATTTGTGTCCACAAAACCGTACAAGATATTCTGTCTTGGTTGAATAATTGAATGCTGCTATAGTGGTTCCTCATTCGGTTGGAATCCATCTAATCCAAACAGGATGTCAGTGAAGTATCATCATCGAAATCTATGACTAACCTGCGACTACGGCTGCGACATGGAATGAAGAACTCATCGTCCGAAGTGTCTGCAGCATCCTCGACACTTCCGTCAGTTTCATTATGAATTTCCGTCTCTAAATTATCACCTTCCTCGGATTCCGAAGACTGTGATTGATTACCGGGGATTGATTCCGTTTCCGAATCAGCTAACCATTGTAAAATTTTATCATTTTGACTCCTCAAGTCCATCTGAAAGTATAAAAAAATATGAAATACATTTCAAACAAAACAAAAAACAACGAAATGTCAAAATGTTGTAAAAACCATTGAAAACTTTTAGTCATTTCTAAAGTATAGTAATTATTACGTCTTATTATAACATTAAAATAATATGTTCATTAGTAATTATTGAAAATAATTGACAAATAAATAAAAGCACAAGTTTGAAAAATAGTTACGTAGATACTAACCTTTCGTAAATTTTACGACGATCACTCGATATTTCCCGATCTAATGAGCGTGCATCCTCAATGAGTGTTTGCGGGTCACTGGTGATACGAATTAGGAAGGTATTAGAAACGGATGGGTTGGCGGGGGTTGGGAGCTTACGGAAACACTAAATACGCGAGGTAAGCGTCGTTATTTTGACGAATGGTTAGTAACACAGGGTTAACGTTCAAGTTCAAGGATTCACTGTTACTGTACTGTGTTTACTGTTTGTTTGATTGCTAATAAGTTACTTAACACGTTCACTGCCACTGACATGCCTGTCGTGTTCTCGTCAATTTTTTTGAGGTGCCGGCAACACGCCTGGCGTGTATTTAATATTTTATCGATATTTCAGTCATTTTGCTGTATTTTCTATTGAAAATGATAGCATAGCTTTATAACTTCATATATTTATAACGTTTGAAGTGGTTCGAGTATTGAGACTGTTTTAATATTTTATAAAAAATACATCGCTATGCTATGCTGTTAACACGCTAGGCGTGTCAATTATCGGATGTAGACATAGATCGTCAACTATGGGCATGTTGGTAGGTAGGCTAATTTTGGATTGCGTGAACCGATTTTAATAATTATTTTTTCTTTGTTTGAAAGAAGATACGTTCAGGATAATAAAATATGTAAACTAAGTTTAAAAAAATGCTTGCATATACGGCAAAATTACAAACTTAGCTCAGTAAATATTTTGTACAACTTTTCAAAAAATGTTCTTTCTATCAAGTTCAAAATAATTTTCCTAGAAAGTCTTTATAAAGCTCTACTTTTGAGATCTTTTTCATATTTTCTAAACTTATGGTTCAAAAGTTACGTGTATTCCCGTTCGTCCCCTCGACTTCGTCCCCCTAGGGGGAGAACGGGAATTCACAAAAATAATATTTAATTTATTCCCGATCGTCCCCCTAATTTTTTTGGGGGGACGAACGGGAATAATTTATTAATTATTTTTTTAGTTCTATTGCTCCCACCAAATAATATTATATATATTTATATATATATATTTTGACCAATAGGATGCACAAAGCGTATTTTGGTAGTGTTCGTAATAGTAAGTATTAATATAATGTTACACGCCCTGTACTCACAAAACGTTTTGGTGACCTCTTCGGGGAAACCGAAGGTTTTGTCTGTGCGATTATGGACGAAGTGATGATGACGAATAACTATCGGAAATATATTGTGAAGGATGGTACGGTAGACATAGAGAGAAGTTAGAGATTATTTCAGAAATTACTGACACTATCAAAAAATGATTTTAGTAAACCCCTATTAATTTTTAAATACATATCCAACAATATATCACACGTTAGGGTTGAAATGAAAAATAAAATCCAATTTTTATTTTACCACTGTCGGCGTGATTTATATACATATTGGTACCAAATTTCAGCTTTCTAGTGCTAACGGTCACAGAGATTATCCGAGGATGGACAGACGGACTGACAGACAGACATGGCGAAACTATAAGGGTTCCTAGTTGACTACGGAACCCTAAAAAACGTAAACGTACCCGGGACTAGTGATTAGCTCTGAAGCATTCATATTAGATTAGTAATACCAAGAAAAACATAAATGTACTCGTAACATATAAAAGCAGCCAGTTCGGTATCGAGCTGATGTCACCGGTAACAGAGTTGAGATAACGGAACATGTGTGTACCGCACAATCAAGAAATAAAATAATATGTTGATTTGCTTTACTTGTTTTATTTGACAGATTTCCTCATTACAAAATTTTCTTTTGAATCAAAATACTTTGACTGATATCATAATTGCTCCTGCTTTTACCTAAGTACCTACTTTTTTTTTTAACGTGGTAAAATTATCAAATAAGTCCTCCCACCCCGGGCAGGGTGGGAGGGACTGTCAGACTTTTACTGACTAAAATCCACGGTGTTCCTTCAATAACCCTTTACGTACCGGGGTCACGGTAATGGGATAAGTCCCACGACCCCGGCAGGCTTCGGCCCTCTACAGAGGGGGCCTCGTCATATTGCTGACGCTCTTTGAGGCGCGCGTGGAACACAACGCGCCGTCGACCCGGGCATGGTCCATGGTCGGACAGCGAGTTGCCCTTTACTCGCTGTCCGCATGCCCGCGCCTACGGTGGCCGGAGATCGTCGGCCGACGTCCGACACCGTGGGCGTCTACCACTGCGGCTGGGCTGGAGGGAGGACGCCATCCTCTCCCTCACGCGGCCCGCCTCCTCCTTCGGAAGCATGACTGCTTCGCAGAAGGAGGCGACCGCTTCCCACTCCCTCTCGCCCCGCAGCATGGCCTCGACCAATGCCGGGCGCGAGAGGTCTCCGCCTGTCGCCGCCGTGAGGACACGTCGGTGCTCTGCCCAAGCGGGGCAGTCCTGCACCGTATGCTCTACTGTGTCCTCAGGGCGACCCTCGCAGTGGTGACACCCAGGCGTTTCTTCCTTTCCCATCAGACACAGGTACCTCCCGAAACTTCCGTGTCCGGTGAGGACCTGTGTCATGCGGTCAGGACGCCTTGACGCCGATCTAGCCACTCCTCAAAGAGGGGTCTTACCGCCGCAATTGCGGCGTGCCCGACCTAAGTACCTACTAAGCTAAATTTTAAAAACGTCAGTACCATATGAAATGAAACTAATCTAGACCAAAAAAATACCGTGAGGTTGACCCTAAAACTGAAAATCGGATGTTTCCAAACAATGTAATAATTGGTGGATACAGTTTTCTCGTCTTTCATTTGCTTTTCCAATGGCATATCCCAGCGTTTTCCAATTGTCTCCAAATTCAAATTATTTCATTCAGGATTCATTGCATTCATGTTATAAGTGTTTGTTCCGACAGATATTTTATTTATCATACCATTATTTCTCTAAAACATATAATAAAATGGGATTTATTAAAATTATTAATACCTACATACATAATCTGCTATGATATTCACAGATAACATTTAGAAAACATACTACTTAATTACATATTTTGTGACTTTACAACTTACTTCATCAACATCAAATAACTGGTGAATTTGATGAATTTAACTCAGGAGTGGTGCCATCAGGATCTAATTCATAACGACGTTCTATAACTGGTGAAGAACTGAGTAGATTCTTCCATATTCGAATCATCTTCCTCGGATGACTCAACTACAAAGTTTTTTGGGACTGCGAAGTAATTAAAACACAATGTATGAAAATCAATATAAATAGTACAAAATGTTGATAATTTCTGCTAAGATTACGAAACTTGCTTACCTTTAATCTTATTTTCAGACATATTCATCAATTTATGTGCACAGATTCCTGAATATTCACTTTTTAGATGTACTACACAACTGAAAAATGTCGCAATCAACATTAAACTACACTAATGACCATATTTACAATTTACCCTATGTACAGTGCCGGTGGGCACGCTTAGCGTGACCATTGATTTCATCTTGTAGTGCCAGTCACACGCGTTGCGTGTTCACCGGCGTTTGTAGGCGGCATCGCTAAGGACAAGGTAAAAACCATGGTGGCAGTGAAAGTGTTAACAGCAGAAATCACTCCCTCCATATGCTCTTTTCTATACCTATTCGCAGTGTAGTGCTGTTTTGTATCAATGGGTTGTCTACAGATATAAGATTTGTGAGTTATGAGCAATTAGCTTCTACCCGCAGCCTCGGTCGCATGAAAATGGTTTTTTCAGCAAAAATAAAGTAGCCCTCATAATAGGGGAAGCTTTATATTAGTGAAAAAAAAATAGGCCCTATTGTTTTGAGTTTTTCTATTAAACTGCAACTTTCTGAAACTTTGAACTACTAACAAAAACATGTTGTTTCAAGTTGATTATGTTATTTTTGTGGCAGAAAAGAAGAGCATCAACAAAATTAATGTTTAATGGGTAATTACAATTTTTCATAAAACTAATATGGACTACTATCTATTGGCGCAACCATACCTTTGTCTCAACAAATGCAACATAGATACTTATACAATATTAAATGTTTTGTAAATACAAATGCATTACAGAACCAACCCCGATTTTAAGTGAACACGTCCAGCGTTATTTAGGCGAGATTAGTTTTGTGTTGGAAGATTTAAGAGGACGTTTTGTCCAGCCGGTAGGTAGGTAACGTTGCGGGATTTAGATAGTTGGTAGGCGATGTCTTCAGCGGCTTCAATACGACGGAGTTCTACGAGACCTTCACCAGCTTGACCGAAAGATTTGGCGAGTAGGACAGCGGCTTGAGCGTCTCCCTCAGCGGCGATGACGGCCGCCTTTTTCTGTTGTTCAGCCTTTTCTACAAGGAATCTCGCCTTTTCAGCATCTTGTTGTGCCACTTGCTTCAATTCTACAGCCTGGGTGAATTCCTTGCCGAAGGTCAAGTGTGTGATAGAAATGTCGTCCAGGATCAGCCCGAATTGTTGTGCTCTTTCAGTCAAATCGTCGTTGACTTTCTGTGATACAACCTGTAAAACGAGAGTGTAAATTAAATTCGATGCAATAGTAAACAATGTGAATCGCAACAGTCTACTAGTTTCAATAGATTTGGCTATATTACCATACACATCTCGTCTTTACATTGTATGAGTAAAAAAAAAGGGTATTCTAATGACTGTCTTACCGAAAACAAATTAAATTGTACAATTTTTCAATACTAGGAGTAGAATTAAACACAATTTTAAAGAAGATTGTTCTAATTATGAACATCAAATTACAACCTGCTGCCATTACTTGTTGGAGTAACAATGGTCTTTGGTTGGCAGTCTTCCAGGCTTTTGACACCCAGTAATAACTTCACTTGATACTAAGGGTAATTGATGCATAGAACAATTAAAATTACAGATAGGTACATAATTCAGTGACCCGTTTGTGAAATATTAACTTTAAGCTTTAGCTTAAAGTGAAAATTAGCATTAAACTCACACAATTCACATTGTCCCTACCAACTAAGTGGTTGTGTGTAGGAATTCAAATGTCACAGTAGAAGGTAGTACATACATAATAGTATAACGAAGTTTAAAGTAAAATTATCACATCTAAGTTGGCTTCACAAACAACCAACTGCATTTTACTCACTTTCTGACAAATTCCATTGAAAAATATTTAGATCAAGTTCGTATTTGTGTAAAACAGAGTAGGTAATTCGTTTTTATTAGAGCATTATACGGAACTCTCGGTCAGATAATCCATCTCGCACTTTACGTTGTAGTAAACTACGGTTCCTGTACACTGCATGTGGCCTGACACGCACTTGGCTGGTTTTTTGTATGCAATTTTCCCAGCTTCTGGACCTTTACACCCATTTAACGTTCAACCACACTACAAGGACGTGTTGACTGCTAATAACTTACTTAGCAGTAAAAATTACTTCATCCGTATGCTCTTTTCTCAATAACCTGTATATACCTTTAAGGTTTAGAAAAATTATAAATAGGGTATATTATAGGAATTGAGATCTCGTTTATTACAAAATAATTCAAATTCCAGTTTAATTGCAAGCAATATAATATAGCAAGGTACCTGTTACATGCTCGATTGCTATGTGGAATTCATAAAGAACAAAAGTGGAACCATTGGTTTGCTCAAGGCATTCACTGGTCGACTTAAGGCAAGATATTGCTATAAAAACATATCCTATACTGCTGTACTGTCCCACTGCTGGACCAAGATCTTAACTTCAATATATCTGTGGGTTTAAAGTATAAGGTACATAATTTATATCCTTACCTCTCTCTGTGTAATAAGCTCTCCAGCATCAAACTGTGCAACAACAGCCTTCAAGACCTCAGCGGTGATGGATGGCAGTACCCTCTCATCATAGTCAATTCCGAGGATGGTGTAGATCTTTGGTAGTTGGTCAGGAATTGGTCTGAACAGGATACGCAGGGTGATGTTTACATTCTGGAGATCTGAAAAGTACACACACAAATACTTGTTACAAATGATAATCAAAATAAAATAAAAATAATTTTCATCATCAACATGGGTATTTATAAAACATCAGAAGTTAATGCAGGTCCTGGTTGCTTAAATAATTGGACAACCTGGTTGTATCATAACTATAAAACTTTATACATAAAAAACATTGCATTATCTTTTATTTTATTTTTAAATAAGTTATCAATTGCAGTCATGAATAAAACTTGTATAATTGTCAAAGGGGTTCCAACTTTTTTATATGGAAGCTGGCATATCAACCAACCGCCATGGTTTTTTTTTATAAATCGCGTTGCACATTGAAACTGTTATGTATGGGTAGTGGCCTCATAGACAAACAAAAAATGACATGTAGCATGGTACATTACTGAAATATTTTAAGGTAAGCATCAATATATAATTATGCATACAAGGACAATAATTAAATAACCCTTCCTTTGCAGTCAGGTAAATAGACTTATTATGTGTGTCAGATTATATCCAAATAATTGTCCAGTTCATTATTATTATTACAATTTATTGGAAGAGAGCAGGTACACTACATACGGTAGCGGGTTGATATGCCAGATTGGTTCTATACCCTTACCTTTGCTGCCAGTAACAGTAGGAACATTTCTAGGGCGTGATCTTATGTCGAAGATGATCGGCCTCTGTACCCATGGGATAAAGAAGTGGGTACCTTCGCCAACCACCAAGTTTTTTACACCAGCAAATCTGTCGAAGATCACAGCCCTGTGGCCACCGTCAACTGGAAACAGAGATAAAACACATGTCATGCATTTTAAGATCAAATGTGGCTATATTATAACACAACTGAATAATTAATAGCAACATGTCCATAGTTATGTGTACAAATATGGTCATATTTACATGTTTTAAAAAGAGACTGATAGCTAGATTTCATAGACTAGGGAATGCATATTTTACAAGACAAAGCCTTATACAAATTTTTAAAATCGGAACCTATTCTTAAATAGAAGTGGGCAAAGTGTATCATTTTTGAGATTGGAACATTTGCATCTCGATCACTGAAATGATCTGGAACACTGACATGTTTCATTTGGATCATTGGCTCAAATGACTCAGTGAATGCCCGCAACACGACATCATGTATAGAAACGTAAGATTTTTACATTGCGTCTCAGACGTTTACTATTGAGACATAGAAATGTTTTGAGGCATCAATACTGAATGCTTTATGTCTACATATTTATTGTAATAAGTGAGATTATAAATAAAGTCGATCTTTATGCATACAATACAAGAGTCAATAGTTAAAGTAACTCAGTGTCTCTCAGTCTTCCTCTCTTGTTTGCTCACTGCTCAGTCGCCACACGAGTGATGCATTGCGTGAAATGAGCCAGAACAAAGTAATGTTTCAGATTCAAATGATGCATTTGAAACATTGTTACTGAACCAATCTTTTGAATCACTTCAATGATTCGGATCAGTGAGTTGGTTTAGTAAAGAGTTACACACACCTATTCTTAAATAGTTGACTCCTCTGTATCACAGTTGAAATCTGTACTCACAGTCAAGCTAAGAAGAATCATTAATAAGAAATTTCTTAGTTACTGATAAGAATCTTGATAAAATATGGAGTGATGTTGATTGATCATTAGCAATTTAATAGATGTACACGATCACAGAATATAAAGTAAACAAATATACAAAGTGATTTTGTTATTCAAGAGTGTATGGCATTCATAAAATATTATTTAGTACCTACCATTATAAAGTGCGGAGTTGACGACTCCACCAACGAGCGCAACACCTAGTCCCACTTGACCAATCCGGTTGAAGAGCTGAGCAGCCATTTCTGGAACAAACGACAAAAATCCCTTGAATAACCAGACATTGTAATATAATAGCGTTAAGGTTTCAGGTAGCGGCTTCAATGACACTATTGCAGCATCGAAAGTGTAATTAACATCATCCGATTTCGAATAAAAAATACAAGTAAATGAGTTTTAAAAATATAAGGGACTTATGATAGATGCACTATAGTTATTTACCATAATAATTATAGGAATTCATTCACAAACCCATAAATTATCTAATTCCACGATATGATAGCTAACCTCAAAATATATTTCAGTCAAGAAGCATCAGATTTTTTGTTATACCGCTAAATTGTATTTCTAAATGCTTTACCTTACTACTTTAAATGTCCGTAATACAGTACTGATTGTATATTTTGTAATATTCAATAATTGTCTGCCCGAAATCCCGAATTCTATCGAAATTCAGCGAGACCAAGCACAGATAAAAAATAAAAAATGGAGTACGTTTTGTTTGCGTTCGTATTCAAACAGTAACAATCTATATAGCAAGTAGGTTTTATATCATCACAAAAAAGTCTTAGCACTATCTAATCATACAAACAAAATATTTTATTTCAATTATTTAATTTTCTTTTCATAGATGAGTCATTGTTTTAATAGTATCGATCCCAACATAAAGTGTTCTTCTTTGATCAAAGAATTTAACAGTGACAACTAAACGTAGTTTTTTTCTCCTACTATTCTATTAGTTAATAGCAATAAGTATTTATCATGTGGCCAATAATTACTATATTATGAAGTTTTTAACAGGAACTACATGACGCTTTTGTAAAAACTGCTTGCACGCTGTGTTTACGTAATAACTTTTCAATGAAAACCTGTATGTTTTCCGACTTAAATCCAAAGACTTGTTTTCTGTCTATCGGTGCCTGGAAGGGGAAGCTGTCCGAATTTTGGATAACCTAACGAATCATCTTCCTAGAGGCGGTCGGACTAGCTGCTCTGCATAGTAGATACCAACTTACATACTTACTGAACACATTTGCTACTACTGCTGCGTCTTGAGTGTGCGAGCCTACTGGCAATGGGAAAGTGGGAGTCAGGTCTTTGGCTAAAAATGATTTTTGTAGCAATTTTTGGATGCTATATTTTAGTTTGTGTTTTAGTAAATTTGTGTCGTCCAATTATTCAAATAATACTTAGGACACTACTCAGGAAACTGAACCTGAATTCAAAAAATTGGCCAAGTGCGAGTTAGACTCGCTCATGAAGGGTTCCGTAGTAACTACGCAAAATAACTTTGTTTTTCATAGTTTTTGTATGAAAAACAATAATCAAATAAAAAAAAATCAATAACCCAAAATTATTTATTTGCTCAAATAAGGTACCTACAGAAAGTTCTTACAGGGTTAATAAAGAATCTCCTATTTTTCCTCTAATGCGTGCGAAAATGGTTTACAAGATTATAACACAAGCTTACAAATTTCATACAAATTAATTGATAATATAATTAGATTTATGAAATGGTTACAAATTATTAAAATTACAAATGTCATAAAGTTATATTTGCGGTTTTAGAAAATGTGCTATATCTCGAAAACTGCTGACCCGGTCTCGGTCAATTCTATTTTCGTTGAAAGTTTGAATTAAGGATCTAAAGCATATATATTTTTTTAGATTTATGACTACATTATTATAGAAGTTATTTATTATTATTTGATATTATTTATTTATTTACTTTCACTTTATTGTACTATAAGAAAATGTGATTTTAGAAACCTCAATATAATTTTTAACCTGTCTATAGATACGTATATAGTTACACGAAAGGTTTTATGAAAAAAAAATTTTTTGTTTAATTTTTGTCTAAAAATCGGACAGATATAACGAAGCTATAAGGATTCCGTTTTTGTCATTCGGCTACGGAACCCTAAAAAACGACCAAATGCGAGTCGGACTCGCCCATGAAGGGTTCAAGCAAGCAAGCAAAGATTAGCGAAAACTGACTTTTCAGTGTTTGTATGAAGGACAAAGTGATATATGTATACGGTTTTTGAAAATGTGCAATAGCTCAAAAACTAGAGTGCATCTCGTTCAAACCATTTTCGTTGTTTATTGAGATCTCCAGCATATATTTTTTTATTTTTCACTCTCTCTCTCTATTTTAAAAGGTACAGAGGGGCGGGGCACCTAATTCACCACTTTGGAAGTGTCTATCTTTCACACGATGGAAATAAGAAAAAATGGAAAAAAATCAATACCATTTTTAAAGAACTATCTATCTATAGACACACGAGACGGTTTGATTTTTTTTTTAAATTTCAGTTCCATGTATCCCCCTTATTTTTATTATTGTTGTAGGTATTAAAATCGTGAAACAGTTTACACACAGAATACACCTATCTACCAAGTTTCAACTGTGTAGTCCTAATATAGTTTCGGAATAAAGTGGCTGTGACATATGAACAGACAGACAGATAGATATGACGAATCTTTAAGGGTTTCGTTTTTTTGCCATTAGCCTACGGAACCCTAAAAAACAGCACTGTCTGCAGTTTGAGTAACTATTTTATGAAGCCTACCTAATAGTCCTCACTTTGTTAGTTAAATTGGAGTTCCTTAAAGTTCTAAATTGAGCTTCGTGATAGATGATAATGCTTGCACTGTTTGGCAGGTCCACTCAATCTGTGTGTTTCTTCGAGCACTACAGAACCACAGAAAAACTTACATGTAACTTGGCTCTCATGTGATTAGATTAGTAGGTAGGCACGAATTGTCTGGAATTTAAAAGAGACTTTGACCTTTGTGTTTGTTCTAGTGTTTCTTCTTATTGTAGTTAGCTAAGAAACACCGGCCTCATCTACATCTACTTTATATTTAAAACGAACAAAAATTACGTGTAAGTGTTATTTATAACCAATTTGCACAATAAATAATTATCTATAATTTATATGTAGTTACGTATTTACGTAGCTGTAGGTAGATATTATTATAGTGAAAAAGTAAACTAGGAAGGTAGGTAGGACTATTTATTTGGTTGAAATAAATCTATTCCTACATCAAAACAGTGCAGCAAACTGTGGGTCCGCTCGATACGCGATCCTGCATTAGTTAAATCAGCAAACAAACCGCTAATACGGTTAACTGGAACCAGATGGTAATTGAACGAAAAATAAACAATGAGGGGGATAATCGTTCGA
Organism: Tholera decimalis; assembly: GCA_943138885.2. NCBI lineage: Eukaryota > Metazoa > Arthropoda > Insecta > Lepidoptera > Noctuidae > Tholera > Tholera decimalis. The sequence continues at coordinate 34,105,559 of OW964553.2, forward strand.
GTATGTTGGGGGTCGTGCCGTGGGTGGCTCAATTATGTAATAACTAGCAATGAGCAAATGATTCGACAAGTGTATCAAGTATTTCATGCAATATTTATGACTAAATCCCAATCAAGGAACGTTGTTGACTTGTTCCTTGGCCCTAAAAAAACATTCCGATTAATCATCTAATTAAAAGAACATTGTCAATTTGTTTACGTAAAGAGTCAATGAACTTGTTGACATTGTGACTTGTGATCAAAGAGGTTTGTATTGACTTATTGGATAGATAGTGCATACATAATCGTTAATAACTGCATAGTTATAGTTTTGTTTGCAAAACAGAACGCGGGGCGAGAGCGTTCTATATTGTTGCATAATTTTAAATTAATATTTAGATTTAATTAAGTTTTAAAATTAGAATGAAAGTACCCGAAGTGAAACGATGCTGCTGCTGCTTTCCTTTGCGCCATGGGATTATTATGTTTGGATTGATTAACATAGTAAGTAGCCACACAGCAGCTTTATACCTAGTTGTGTTTTACTTTGTGAGAAGTTAACATTTGATGGTAATGAGTGTAATATCGTAACAAAATACTATTTTTATGGCCTTTAAAATGACTAATAAAAGGATATCCAGCACACACTTTCGTTCAAATCACGAGTGCAATTTAGGATTCCAGGGTTATCAAGTGTGCTAGCTTGATTCCCTCATTCACTGTATTCAAGATTCAAATAAGTGAACCTGCTATTATATCAGTGTTTATTTGTTACCGATGGTCCCGTTTAGCTTCTGAGTCGATTCTAGAGTAGATTCGTATTAATTTAAGTATATGATATGGCTGCATAGTAACTTGATCATTGATCAAATGCTACTTATTATAGATACCTTTTTTAAATCTGAGAATAGGGTAGTTTCCTGTGTTACATAATAATTATTTTATTTAGTCCATTAGGTAGATTTTCAAAAAATATTGGTCACGTATTTATTGCTTTTTCAAGTCAAGAAAATTTCACAAAGATGGAAAGCTTCAAAGTACAAGAGTGGGGGCTGCTGACGTCACACATTGCTAAGAATTATACCGAGGTGTGACGTCACGCGCAATTTCAACTCACTGTATCGTCTTAATTTTTCAATTCCGTGAAAAAATAAAAAATACGTGTCCAATGTTTTTTGTTAAACTACGTGACGGACTAAATAAAATATTTTAGGAAACTACCCTATTAAAATGAATCCTCAGCAGATGTGTTCATCTGCTGAGGATTCATTTTAATTCTCAAAAACTATAGAAAACTTAAAATGCAAAAACTATAGTTGTAGTTAACCACCACGTTGTGGTGGCCACTGGCGGATTATTTCTCGTTATTTATTGAATTTCATTAAAAGGGGAAGAATGACTTTAGATTAGGTTTGCATGGCATATAGTAATTTGAAGTTATCGTGCAGGTATTGTAATGAAAATGAAGACAACTCTCTTTATAAGAGAGTCTTCTTTTTAGTTAGGGTTTTAAAAGAAAGAGCATTCAGCTTCAATGACGGAGCCCAAAAGGGTCAATGCCTGCCAGGGTTGCGGAAATGTTCTAACAAGATACCGCGGCCCCGTAACAAGATTAACTGAAGGAATAGGGTGGGTTTTGAGTCAGTAGGAGTCTGACAATCCCTTACACTCCACTCAGAACGGGAGTAGACATTTTAGACTTTCCACTCGAAAAAAAGCGTTAAAAAGAAAAGGTTTGATGTCATAATTATGTATTATGTAGTGAACTTGAAATCAGCAGTTACTGTTGCGAGCCTAGTTAAGGACCACTTACTACATTTTAGGGAACCATAGATACTTCTCATCTGCTCATCGACAAAAACTTGGGAATTTGAGACAAACTTTCACTTTCATTGTATTTACTTGGCTGTCTTTCTGTTTCTTATAGTCCAATTAGCTTTAATAGTAAAAAGGTAGCAAAGAAAGTATTGTCCGAACTGTGATTAAACAACTTGGGGCTTTAGCGCCAGCTACGTTGCTTTACGGTGACTGGCAGAATTAGGAGTGGGATTGCCCCGGGGTTGCGCAAAAGTTTAACGAATTACCGCGGCGCCGAAACATAAGGGCAGTGAAGGAACAGGATGGTTTTTTAAAATGATTTTTCCACCGAAAATAAAACAGTAGCATTGCCTGTAATGAAACTAAGTTTGTTTTCCCGTCTACAGATATTCTCCATGGTAGCAATAACATGCCTGGTTATTACGACTGAGCTGAAAAAATCGAAGCTGGTTGATGGCTCTTCTCTGGAGGTCGTGACGTCGACCATACTGTTCAGTATCTTCGGCATGAGCGTCATTTTGAATATAATGCTGCTTTTTGCCAGCTGTCAGGTAAGTTAAGCTTTTCGCATTTTCTTTTAGAATTTAATGAGTATTATAATATTTAGCTTATTGCTAGTTCTCTGTAAAAATATTCTTTGGTGTCCCGATTAGAACATACTAAGCTGGAGAAAGTGTCATACAGTAATGCTCAATACTGAGAAGCGGTCAGGGGTCACTATGGTTATTTCGTGATAAAAGGATAGTGCTTTACATGCTAACCTACAACAGCAACACGACAGCCGCCCGCATTGGACCCGCGTGGTTTCAGCCCCTTCCGTTTCATAGAGTCTTTACTCTATGAAAAAGAGCTTGTATATCAGCAGTGGGAACATTGTCTATAGGCTGGTTATGTTACGTATATTATCAACTGGTATACCTACGTCCCTTTCTCACACCAGCAACAACACATTTAAAAACGTCATGGTAATGGTTCCATTTTGACCAGTTGATAAATAATGCTGCAGCTACCTAAGTAGGTAAGCATATAGGTAGATATTATAAAGTTCATTTCATGTTAATACCATAGCGAATGAACGAGCACGACGCCATACTCTCCGGAGTACTCGCTTACCGCTTACGCATACTGAAACCGAACAAAACACCATTTTAGACTTTTTATATGATTACTAGTACTCACGCGGGGCTTCGCTCCCGTGGATTCTATCACGGTAAAAACATAACTCTCCTTGGCCTATTACCTTCCTCAAGCTTCAAGCTACTTTCATACCAAATTTCATCCAAATCCACCCTGTACTTTCGAAGATTAGCGCATTCAAGCAAACAAACAAACAAACAAACTTTTCCGCTTTATAATATTAGTATAGATTTGTACGGTACCGCATATCACAGCGTTGTGCGTTCCAATCAAGAGATCGAAGTTTAAATGCGGCACGAGCACGAGATCTTCGATTTCCCGGGTCGGGCATAAAGTGGTCTCGGGTTTTTCTGTAAGGAATTTCTCAGTAGTAGACCGGAGTTTGGAAGTTGGCGGTGTGTTACCCCCGTGCCTCGGAAAGTACGATAAGACGTCGCTCTCGGCTGTCATTTCGACATATTTGACAGTCGTTACGGGTAGTCAGAAGCCAGTAAATCTGACACTGGTCTAGCCAAGGGGTTATCGTGTTACCCAGTTACTGGCTTGTGGAAGACAGACAAGCAGGCGCTCCATGTAAAACACTAATACTCAGTTGTATCCGGTAATATACATAGAATATATCAGGGTTTCCCAAACTGTGCGTCGCGATGATCTGCGTCTCCGCAGTATTATCCTAGGGGCGTCGTGAGCGCGGACATGCGGACAGCGAGTAAAGGGCAACTCGCTGTCCGACCATGGACCATGCCCGGGTCGACGGCGCGTTGTGTTTCACACGCGCCTCAAAGAGCGTCAGCAATATGACGACGCCCCCCCTGTAGAGGGCCGAAGCCTGCCGGGGTCGTGGGACTTATCCCATTACCGTGACCCCGGAACGTAAAGGGCTATTGAAGGAACACCGTGGATTTTAGTCAGTACAAGTCTGACAGTCCCTCCGGCCCTGCCCGGGGTGGGAGGACTTATTTGATGATATTACCACGTTAAAAAAGAAAGGGGCGTCGTGAGGCGATCTAATAGGTCGGCTGTCTGTGTTGATAAATTACGCACGCTTTTAATTTTCGTTTTAATATTCTCTATGGCGGACGAAACTTTAGAAAAACGGTAGAAATATAGAATTTAGTTTGATTTACCTACATTACTAAAGGAAATTTAGAACTTCCTCAATGTGTTGCTTGTCATAAAATGTTGGTGGCTGAAAGTATGCTTCTTTTTGTTTTTTCTGACAAATTGTTATTAGGCTAGAACTACAACTAGTAGGTAAATGTATGGCAAGAAGCCCAGGTCGTCGCGAAATATAGCAACTTCCCAAGGGCGTCACAGTTAAAATAAGTTTGGGAACCCCTGGACCATATAATAGACTGTAAGCCGATCCGATAGTTGGGAGAAGGCTAAGTAGACGACTTCAGTAAGATACATGATATGAAGTATTGGTAACCGTATATGATTCATACACCAAACTTAGTTGGGAAAAGGTTGAAGTGGACGTTATAGAGCATCTTAATTAAATATATAAATGTTAGTATTGATAAAGATGGCCAAGGTATCTCTTGGGTGGTCGTTAAGGCCCTCTCTCACAGAGAGGAGGGCTATGTCCTATGTGAAAACATTGTAGACTTTAGGTACATTGGTATATATAATCCCAATTAGACTTTAGACGCGTATTGGACATTAAGATTGGCTATCTCAATAACATATTACGATACTTATGTTTCTAGGTACTTACTTATTTATTTGGGTTATCACGTTATACACGTTATCTAATGTTTACGAACGTTTTCGAATGTATATAGTGGAAATAAGCATGAACTAGATCTAGAACTACCTCTAATTAGTAGAAAGTTAAGAACGCTGATCATCTATTATTTAAAGTGGTATACCAAAATTGGTTTGGTCTCCGATCTGGTGCCTTTATACATGCTTTGTCACCACACATCTACAGTTAAATCTTAACAAACATAACATCAGTAGGCATGAGCATGCGGGCTGCGAGCAAAGGGTAGCTCGCCGCCCGACAGAAACCAGGACCGGGTAGACGGCACGTCGTATTCCACGCGCGCCTCAAAGAGTGTCAGCAAAATTGTCGGGGCCCATCAGGGGCCCGTTGCCTGCCGGGGTTGCGGAATTGTTCGAAAGAGTTACCGCTGCTTCAGAACACGAATGGCAAATGATGGAACACGGATGGGTTTTAGTCAGTAACAGTCTGACACACCCTCCGACTTCACTCAGATCGGAAGACAGTGATTTACCATCCTAAAAAAAAACCTGTAACCTGTGTATGAGAGGGATCTGAGATCAGTAGGGTCATACTAAGTGCTTCTCCTCTACATTTATTGTGTGCACAGCCAAGGTGTGGAACTCTCTGCCGGCTTTTGTGTCCTTTACCATATATGATCCGTAAGCCTGTAAAGCAAGAGTCAAAAGGTATCTTCTGGGCACGCTCATTCCATCGTAGACCTCACCTAGAGCGGGCTCGAAGGTAATAAAAAAAGTGAACCTAAACGGTTCATATTCCTTTTTATTCGTTCTTGACTCTATAGAAGCGCTACACGCACTTGTCTCAAATCACCGCTTGAAAGTGAGTAGAACTGCTGGCCATCTATGATACAGGAGGAATTCCTAATGTAGGGCAACGATTGTATTAAAAAAAAAACCACTTGGGTACCATTTCCGACCGATTTAGTCTCAGTCGCTTTTATTTGTTTATTTATACAAATACATGACATTAAGAAAAGAAAAGAACAAATACAGACAAAAGAGAACAAAGGTTTTGCTTCTTTTATGAGAAATTTCTTCCAGCAATTCTTTATCCAACTGTTTGCTGCATCTGCATCTGCGAAAGAAGAGCTTGATATGAAACGATAGACTTAAATAATAATACAAATTTTTAAGAAGCATCTCAGATCTTTTTCATAGAGGGAAGGCCGGGAAGAGATGTCATGTCTGTTATATAAAGATGATCTTTGACGATCGACAATAACCCGAATGTCCCAATTCAAACCCCACCCACCACCACCACTACTGCTACCACCACCACACCCACCATTGCCACCACTATTGCTGTGAACCCACTCCAGATACAAGTATATTTAGCTTAGTTGGTGGGGTTAACAAGATTGTTAGTAATGTGGATTATACTCAAATTGCTAGTTTTCTTTCTTTTTTTTTTTCTTAGCCTAAGTTGTGTCCCACTGCTGAGCAAAGGCCTCCCCGTTTTCCTTCCAAACCTCTCTATCTGGGGCAGTTTCAGACCATGTTTGCCCCGCGAACATGCTCAGATCGTCACCCTACCTGCGCCGTGGTCGACATCGACGGCGTTGTCCTCCTTCAGGCGTCCAGTGAGTGACGATCTTTGCCCACCTCTCCGGTTGCATTCGTGTGACATGGCCGGCCCACTCCCACTTAAGCTTGGCTGTTTTTACACCAATATCAGCTACTTGAGTAATGGAGTTTTCTTTAAAAACAAAAATCATTACGGGTAGTTAGAAGACGGGAGATCACACCAGTCTTGCCAAGGGGGTATCGAGTTGTCTAGCGGCTGGGTGCTGGAGATCACATAGGGAGTCCTTTTGTATAAAACACTAGTTGGTACTCAGCTGCATCCCGTTAGATCAGAAGCTGACCCCAACATGGTTGAGAAAAGGCTGATGATAGATAGATAGATATACTCTTTATTGTACACCATAACAGAATTAAATAAGGACTTAAAAAACTACATAGGGTGTTACAATGGGCGGTCTTATCGCTAAAAGCGATCTTTTACAGACAACCTTTGGATGGATTTGACACAGCAGGAGAAAATAAATACGCGGGTAGTCCATAGGCATAATGTACTATTCACTTATATACAATAAATAAGTAATAACCTATATACTCAATACACATATACATTTATATACATAAAAAGAACAAAGCTGAGTTATACAAAAAATAGTAACAAATTAAAGAGAGAGGTAGAGATCTTTTACCATATTTTTAAAAGAAGGAAGGCTTTGTGCTTTTCTTACTGGCACGGGAAGAGTATTCCACAGTCGTACTGCTTGAGCTGCAAACGACTTACCAAAGAAATTGGTGGAGTGACTCGGTACCTCTAGCCTCAAGTTTTCCGATGACCTCAGAAATTTGGCATGTGTGTCATGGAGGAACTTAAAACGTTCTTTAAGATAAGAGGGGGTCTTAGGATTGAACAAAATACTGTAGAGCAGAGACAAGATGTGTAAGTTCCGGCGAAGACATATAGGAAGCCACTTGAGTTTCGTACGAAATTCGGATACGTGACCATATTTGCGCAAACCAAATATAAATCTTATGCAAAAAATTTGAAGTCGTTCAAGTTTATCAAGTTACACAATCAACTAAAAGTTCCCATGTATCTTTTTCAGAAAGACATTCTGATGCTACGACTTTACCTATACTACGGGGTGGTGACCACGCTAGCGGCTCTGGTTCCTACCTTCATACTGCTATCTAGGATGATGACCTTCGATGTCTGCATCGCTCTATTCGCTATATGTAAGTACAGTCTATCTGGTATTTATTTGTATTAAATAAACTTTACAAAGCTGAAGCCGTTCCGTTGAAAATCAGCGTTTTATCGTGTAGTCATTTTGCTGAACTGGACCTCCTGGATTTTGGACTTCATCCAGTAGATGGATTCTGGACTGGATTTTTCCGAGTCGCGAGTCACACGATGTTATTCAACATCTGCTTAGCCCTTTGCTGTAATTTAAAAATTAAGTATAATCTATTCATGAACAAGGGTTATTATTAATCTTCTATCTTCTATACTAATAAAGCTGAAGAGTTTGTTTGTTTGTTTGCTTGAACGCGCTAATCTCAGGAACTACGGTTCTGATTTTAAAAATTCTTTCAGTGTTAGATAGCCCATTTATCGAGAAAGGCTATAGATATATATCATCACGCTAAGACCAATAGGAGCGGAGCACTAATGAAGAATGTTTCAAAATCGGGGGATTTTTTTTTCCACGCGGACGAAGTCGTGGGCGGAAGCTAGTAATAATATAAGTGCGATATGTACCATTATTAATGCACATCTTGAAATTAGTTTGTTCAGAATCGTTAATCGTTCTGTATCGACTTTTTCATTTTGAATATAGATAGAACATACTTTATTGTACACCAAAAATTGAAACACATCTATCTACACTAATATTATAAAGCGGAAAAGTTTGTTTGTTTGCTTGAACGCGCTAATCTTCGAAAGTACAGGGTGGATTTGGATGAAATTTGGTATGAAAGTAGCTTGAAGCTTGAGGAAGGTTATAGGCTACTTTTTACGCGACTGCAAAAAAGGAGAGTTATGTTTTTACCGTGATAGAATCCACGGGAGCGAAACCCCGCGTGAGTACTAGTAATTTATATAATAGCCTATATTGCTATATGTAACAATATGGGCTATTTTTAACCGACTTCAAAAAAAGGAGGTTTACAATTCGTCTTGAACATGTATGTTACCTCATAACTTGGAGATGGCTGGACCGATTTGGAAAATTCTTTTTTTGTTTGAAAGGGTATACTTTCTAGTTAGTCCCATTGTCGTCACGTTTGGATCTGATGATGGGATCATGGAGAAATCAAGGGAACTCTTCAAATATTATAGGCATACCTGAAAAAATACCGGAAAAAATATTTTGTAAAAGGTGATAAGTAGTTGACATTTTGGCTTTTGTAACTAGATAAATTACAAACCAACCCACTAAAAAGGGTGAAAAAAAAAATTAGCAAAAAATAGAACCGACTTCTATATAAAAACACTACAAAGGCAAAAATAACTTTAATTTTGGAAGGCGGTGTCAAAAAAAAGTATTTATATATCTATTTTTTGCTAAAAAAATTTTTTATACATCTTAAAAGCATAAAATAAGCGTTAGGTTATGTTAGGTTTCTTTTTTGATGTCATCTTAGAATAACAACGCATAGAAGGATAGTACGAGTGCAAAAAGTGAGGCAACTAAAACTTAGCCATTTTTGGCTAACTTTGCTCGACGAGCCGTCAGTATTCAAGGTCACATTCTGCCGAACAGAGCTCGCGAGTAAATAATTTAAAACGACCGTTTGTAGCGTAAAGGGATGTCATAGTCCTTCAGGAAAACAAAAAACGTGTAATTAAATTACATTTCACAAGTAAATACTTACATTTTATACATTATATTTAAGTAAATCGACCATCAAACAAAAATTCTAATAACCTAAATTATCACAATTCAATGTTGCTATCCGTGAGGAAAAAAATACCCATATTGATTTCTTTAATTTGTGCTTATTTTTGTTTAAAAAAATATAGGGTAAAACTTTCCTTTATGGCCCGTCGATTTTTGGGTCGGGGCGGGAGGGGAGGGGTGGCGGGGGAGTAGTGCTACTCCCCTGTACCATCCCCCCTCGCGCAAACCCATGGTTATAGTGATATCCATGGTTAAAGTTTTTAGGTTAGAATAAAAATTTCGGAAAAATTTAGTATTGTTTGGCAGGAGGAAGGCAGCGGGAGTGGAGTGACGGGGCAGGGGGTGCTCCTCTCCTCCCCGGCATTACTCCAACAAAAAGGTTTTCAAAAAACTCAAAAGTTGGCTAAAAGGTGTAGTCGGAGCCACGCTTCGCGGGGCTAAATGGTTTAAAAAAAAATAACCACGAAGGTGATGGCCGGGTCTGTTCGCTCGCTGCGCTCGCTCACTAGACCCGGCCATCCCCTTCTAACCTAATCTGTCCGAGTCGGGTTGCCCCAAGTCCCGAGCTCGCTTTGCTCGCTATTGCATCCTAACTTCTCCTAGTAACTGTTGGAACTACCATGAATATTATTTATCATATATTGCGTACTATTTCCCAATTTGTATGGAAACTTTAAATATTATATCTCACTTTCATATTATTATCACACTTCACTTTCCGTTCCACAGTGTAAACAAAAATTCGTAATATTTTTGTGTAAAAACGTCAACGCAATTACATAATACAGCACAGCTATAATGCACACTAATAACACACCAAATTTAATACGTGAATATGTGAAAATAAAATTATTTTTACTTAAAAATATGACATAAAATTGAACAAAATACACTTCATCTGTCAATGGAACGTGAAATGTCAACTTTGACGTCTACCATGACAATAAACAACCTAAAAATTTGCAAATGGCGTGCTATTTTCAACCGACGACCAAAATAGGAGGTTTACAATTCGACGCGTATATTTTTTTTTATTTTTTTTTTATGTATGATCACCGAGTACTCGAAGACGGCTGAACCGATTTGGAAAATTCTTTTTTTGTTTGATAGGGTATACTTCGAAATTGGTACCGTTTGTCACCAAGTCAGGATTTGATGATGGGATCCTGGAGAAATCGAGGGAATTCTTCAAATATTATAGGCACACCTATGGCGTTTTGGGTATTTCTTATAATAACTTGTGCAGCTGCTCTCAAAAAGTACCATTTCGGGAAGTGGAACTGATGATGAAGACCACAGATGGTCGCCGAAACTACTCAATAATAAGTATTTCGTGGATTGCGATTCGATTACTTGAATATGGATATTAAGCACTTTATGCTCGTTACAATGCATATGGTGATGTATAGCTGATGGTGAAGTACCAGGAGAACTCCTCAAAAATTAACGGCCCAGCATTGGGAAAAGTAATATTTTGTAAAATTTTATAAGTAGTTGACATTTCGGCTCTGGTAACTAGGTAAATTAAAAATCGACCAACTAAAAAGAGTGAAATAAAAACTTTTTACCAAAAAATTAAACCGACTCCCAAAAAACACTGCAAAGTGAAAAATAACTTTAATTTCGGAAGTCGGTGCCACAAACGAAAATACAAAACTAAAGACACCGACTACCGAAATTAAAGTTATTTTTCACTTTGCAGTGTTTTTTGGGAGTCGGTTTAATTTTTTGGTAAAAAGTTTTTTTCAGTATTAAACGAAACTTTAAAAACTTATATCTCGTAAACAGTGAATTTGCGCAACTTAACAATTCGTAAAAAGCTTTCCATTTATGAGTACTATTTACAGTAAAACTATGAACTTCCAACTCAACGGGCCATAAAGGAAAGTTTAGCCAAATATAGTTTTGGCAGCAATTATGTATGCGTCAAACTAAACTATATTTATTTACAGCTACTACCTACAGTTTTTTATAACTAAAAGTTACTGTTAGTTCGAAGAGTGGCATCATAAAGATGACAATTTTATTGATTAAGATTTTTTTCATTTAAGTAATGTTCTCAATAATATTTTTCTATTTCATAAATACAACACATACTTTTAATTGATATTAAACGAGATTTCAAGCAATTAATACATTTCTATAATATCATTATAACACATTACACATCAAATATTCTAAACGCAATAAACGATATCTCATTTCGTTTACCTTCCGTAAATATATGTCATATAAGTCATATTACATGAAAAAACATCATCTTATTTAGTTTCATAACATAAAATACTTGATTTGAACCAGCAACATAATAGTGCGTTTTCCCATTTTTGTGGTAATGGTACTGGTAATGGTATCACTGAAAGCTATATTTGTGTGCGTTTGAAGAACGTAGACACATTCGGCTCACGCACACAAAGAAAATAAAGTGGACACACGAAATCGCTCGTGTTTTGTTCTAGACGCCTCTTCTATGCGTTGTTATTCTAAGGATGTCATATATTAATATTTTAGAAGTTTACTGCTTGAATGCATGTTAAGTACTTTAGATGCTAAAAAATAACCACCATGCTGAGTTGTATTTACAGTGGCTTACATAGAAGATAACTAGTGGCTAAGATAGTGTCATTCAGTCGCTCGTTAATTGTGGCTGACTTAGGAATTTAGAAGGCAATGTAGATTTTAAGAGGCGAATGATGATATTAAAAAGAAGTCTGTTTAATTAACACCCTTTAAAAAATCGTCAAGATCGTTGTCAACGGAAAACGTTCCTAGAACATTGGCTCATTCTTTGACCGAAGAAAAGCCCTCTATTCACTTGAAGAGTCAACTAATCTTTAACTGATGTCATGAAAGACTCAATGCTTACTCGGACCCTATGGTCGTAATGTTTTAGTGCTTTTAACCTAATGTTTCTTTATTTGGTATGTGTGTAGTGTATTATTTTATTTTATATTATATTAGAGGTAAACTAATTTGGGGATTCGTGTTCCGTTATAGTTTTCATTTTTTCTCTTTGACCCCTTTCAGAATATGCACAGGATGCTGCGGTATGCTCTTAATGAGCAAATAAATTTATTTTTGATAAGGTTGATTAATTATCCGTTCTATGGTGTAGGTATGTGTGTAATTTTTTGCTATGGCTAAGCATTCTAACTTCGAATCCCACCTAGTGGGAATAGTGTAGGTAAAGCTTTTGTCCATAAAGACATTCCAATTTAAAAAAAAACTTGTTGCACTCCGGGAGTGCCGGCAGAAGTGAAAACTTGAATATTAACGTTGTGCATTTTTTTTAATTTCTTTTTTTATTTAAAATAGGTTCGCGTTTGACCACCATCTCACCTGATGGTAAGTGATGATGTGGTCGAAGATGGAGCACGCTTACCTAAAAGTAACCTATTCACTCTTGCATTTTTTGGTATGGTTAGGGAATAATTTTGCACGAATTGCTTTATCAGTATAAAAGTACTATCATTTATGTGGTAGAATACAATATTTATTTATTGCGCTATCGTACACAAACATGACAATTTATATTACATTAAAAAGTTTGCGCAGGCATACCTTTTCGCCGCGCCGTAGAAAGAGAGGGGGATACTTCCTCTCCTACGCCGCGCCGGCTGTCTACTCTCCGTCCTTCTTACGAATTTTCGATCAGGTCACGTGTCCTGACGCGAGTTTAACATTTTTTACCCATTACAAAAAAGTGCACAACGCCGTTAAAGAATTTTTCACTTCAAAAAACTTCATCAGTTTGGTTAGAAACACAATCTTTACCGGCTGTATTCGTTTTCAAAAATAGAATTAGGCACTTACATACACATATACCAACAAAAATTTTTATTACGTTGGTACCATTTTCAGCCCGAGTCAACATAAGTACTCTACGGTGGTTGTAAACGCAAATTCTTTCTATTGCGTTAATTAAAGCCGTGTTTATTGGCGGTCACGACTGAGCGGTACTTAGGACTGACGTGTGTGCTTACCCCCTAGAATAAAAGAAAGTGAGAAACGTGACTTCACATACTGTATTTATTTAAACGTTTATCGTTATCTAATACCATATTTGAAATACTTTTTGTGGTCACACGAAAGATTTAGTTAGGTACTGGCGACAATAGATTTTTAATCTTCTACGAGTCATAGACAATAGAGTAGTCCCCAAGCCATATACCATAAATCTAGTTTGGGAGCCAACAGAAAATGCTTTCATCTATCTAAATATATATAACTCAAAGGTGACTGACTGACATAGTGATCTATCAACGCACAGCCCAAACCACTGGACGGATTGGGCTGAAATTTGGCATGCAGGTAGATGTTATGACGTAGGCATCCGCTAAGAAAGGATTTTGCGAAATTCCCACGGGATCGGGATTTACACGGGAAAATCTTCCCACGCGGGCGAAGCCGCTAGCACAAGCTATATTCCATATTATTGTATGACTTTCTGTTTGTCCGTGCTAATCTCCGGAGTTTTTCACTAAAAGATAAAGGAGGTTATAAGGTAATATAATTATGACGTAGGAATAGGCTCCCACGCGAACAAAGTGCGTGCATAGCGAGTGTGAATTGCAAATAAAATTTCGATGTGAGGCTAAAACCGGTAAACTAGGAGGCAGTTTTCTTGTAATGCCTGTATCTTTGGTCTAGCGATCGCAAGCGCGACTACATAGCATGAGGTCGGGTGTTCGATTCCTGAGTAGACAAAGAGTGCGGTTGGGCTTTTTTAGAAGAAATTTTTGAGTGGTGGCCGGAGTTTGGTAGTTGGCGGTGTGATACCTCCATGCCTCGGAAGGCGCGTTAAGCCATTGTTCCCGGCTATCATTTAGATATTGCAGTCGTTAGGTACGGGCAATCAGAAGCTAGAAAATCTGAAACCAGTGTCTGCCCAGTGGGCCTGCGGGCTGCGAGCAATGGATAGCTCGCCGGCCGATTGAAACCAGGCCCGTGTAGACGGCGCGTCAAGTTCCACGCGCGCCTCAAAAAGCGTCAGCAAAGTTGTCGGGGCCCTCAAGAGGGCTGTTGCCTGCCGGGTTGCGGAATTGTTCAAAAGAGTTACCGCGGCCTCGGAACACGAAGGGCATATGATGGAACACGGATGGGTTTTAGTCAGTAAAAGTCTGACACAACCTCCCGCTTCACCCAGGTCGGGAGGCAGTCATTGGACGATTTACCATCTTTAAAGAAAAGGTGTCTGGCTATCTTCTACCTCTTGGTATCGTGTTACCCAGCTACAGGGTTGTAAAGGCCGGTTAGAATAGTAGCCGACCCCAAAATCGCTGGGAAAAGGCTAATCTGATGATATCAATAGCAATTACTTGACATACTTGTCATACAACCTTTTTTCGAAGCAAACGTAGATTTTACACATACAAACTTTAATAGGTATATGTATTTCTACATCCCTCAGGTATGCAGTGGTACGTCATCATCCTTGTGAGGAGCCAGATCATGAAGCTGGAGCAAGTGAGCTTTAGGGCAGAGGAGAGAAGCCAGGCGCGTGAAGTGATCATCGATGTGCCTGATAGAGATACCTTACTTTAATACTTATGCACTGAAAACCAATCATGTACAGAATTATGTAGAAATACTTATAGTTTGTCGATCAAATAAGTTGTTTTGTTTTTGTTGTTTATCAAAATTATCATGGCTCGCGTTTGACCACCAAGTCACCTGACGGAATGTGATGATGTGGTCGAAGATGAAGGACCCTAACCTAGAAATAACATATTTACTCTTGACTTATAAACCAGGAAAGCTGTATCTACTTACAATGAAAGTTTTTCTGCTAATGGATGGAATTTTAAGTAACAAAATATTTTGGTCTTTTTTTGTTACTATAGGTCAGCGAGTTAGCTTCGTGAGTTGGTATCCTAAAAAGTATTTAACCAAGAAAACAAAAGACTCGCGAATTTCCGATTCATTTCTGTTCAGTAGCAACCCAAAAACTCCATGGGCAACACAAAATATGCTCAAAGTAACCGCTCTTTGTTCAGTGATCACGTTCACAGTAATGATGCCGTTAAATTATTGAAAGAAATGTGCTAAAATATTTCCAAATTTTCATGTGGTGCACAGGTGGCTGCCCGCGGGATACCGAGTCGTGACTTATTCCGGCGGCTCCATTGTCAGGACCCTCAGAGGATAACGTTGGCTTTGAAAACAGCGGCCCATATTGTGTTGTGACTACACCAAATTGCCAATTATACCAATCATGATAAACTTAAAGACACCGCAACACGAATGCTTCTTAAATGCGGAAGTATTTAGCTCACATTTTTATATCTAAAACATTTTGCTCTACAAATGATGCTTCAAACTAAGACTACCTAACGGTTAATGCTTAAATGTAAATCTCAAATCCTTCTCAGGTCTCGTAGGTTAGCTTATAGACAGGATTATAAATCGAATCCGGATAATCTATTTGTCTATTTCAGTTAACCAGAGGAGTAGACATTCTGTTGTTTCGTAGCTAAATCGGGTAGTATACAAAATGCTTTCGTATGTTTCTTGGTAGGTAGGGTCTATATATAGATGCCGCATTAAATTAATACTTCGATCATAACGTGTTCCAAGAAAGTGGTTATTACAGTAATTTGTTATGTTTTACATTAATATTCCATGGGATGTATATTTAAATGCCATCTGGTATTCGAATGAGAAAATTCTGGAAGCCGCAAACTTTGTGGGCGGGAATTCCGACTGGCGATAGCGGGTACCAGAGACAAGTTTAAGGACAAAGCTATTATTTATTGAAAATGTTAAAAGTACATTCAGTTACAAATGGCTAAGATCATGTTAGTATACTTTTCAGTGTCATCACTGATTAGACGTAGAGAATATAGCGTTGAATAAAGTCATTTGTGGTTTCTAACCGAGGTTTTTTGATAGATAATTTCAAGAAAATTGTTTGATTCTAAGTAGGTATAAGTATTTTAGTGACTAGGTATGTTTCCTCAAGCACAGGTGGACTTCAACTCATTTTAGTACCTAAGGTTTTTAAAAAGAGTAGACAATAAATATAAGTGTTGCTAATTACAAACAGCACCACTTAAATTCTTATTTATTAATTAAACAAATTGCATAATAACTACAATTAACAATCATTTTAATATTCAGCTGAATGTAAAATGGCGGAGACGGCCATTTTTTAAAAGTAGAGGCTTTAACTATGGCACTAAGGAGTCCTGTAAAGGAAAATGCACTTATTAGCTGAGGAGGGCGCATGGAGGGTTCTGCCTAATGGTTGCTATTCACGGCTTGAATGGAGACGCGAAATTGCCAACAATTATATACTCTACGCAATGATAACCGGTGGATATTCTGCTTCGGCAAACTCGGTTTTGGCCGTGTGCACGTTTAAGCGAGATCCGACGACTTGAGTGGCGATTATTCTGCCGCAGTTTGTTTTCACGACGTTTAGCAAACACCTTACGAGTATTTACATCAGAATTTATCTTCACAAATATGATATATGATCCAAGTTACATTTTCGAAATCCTACCGGGAAAACAGTTTTGGAGTGACAGAACAACACCAAAATCTAAGCAGAATGTGTGGTATTGTGCGAAGCGTGCGACGGGGCGAGGTGACGTCACAACATGGCCGGTAGGTAGGCAGGACAGCGGAGATAGGATCCGGTCATCCTGCCCATTTCCGGTCTTCACGCGGCCGTGACGCTTCCGGGCACGCGTCGCCGACGCCACTCACGAGGCTACTGATGCACTAGAAGAGATATTTAGGAGCTGTTTATTGAATTTGAATAAATACTTATAAGCATTTATTTCAGATTCATCTATATTGTTAGTGCAATCCGCGAGTTGACAGTATGTTTAAAAATTTAAAATAACTATTTAATTATGTAAATCTATTGATATGAAGCACAAAATAGTACAAATGAAGAAAAGATTATTAATTAATAATTTTATTTTCCCTTGAGAAAAATGAGACTTTTTATCTGTGAGTCACGTGATTAGAAACACCAATCAGAAAACGAGACGTCATCGTTCAATATTTTGACAGCTGACTGGTTATCTTTAGTTGGTGCATAAGACAAAATAAGAAATAACTAACTAACTGCTTGCACTGTCTGGACAGGTCCGCTCAAATTTACGTGGTTATTTCCTCAAAAGAATACCAAAGACATGAACCTACATGCTTCTCATATACAAATACAAATTGTTTGGACTTTAAAAGAGACGTTGACGACAAACTCAGAGGGAGTTTGTTTCGGTGTTTCTTCTCAGAGTAGTCAGTTAGGAAATATTGGCCTCATCTAGCTAAACTAAACACGCAAAAAATCATGACGTGTAAAAGTGTTATTATAACCAACTTACAAATAAATATTTCATTTCATTTCATAACTAACTCTCTCTCTTCTGGTCCATTTGTCTTATCGTCCTGTAATAGTTGTTCGATGAGTTCCTTTTTTTGTCTTTTTAAAAAAGCAGATAGATAGATATATTATTTATTGTACACCATAACAGTAAAACAAATATGGACTTAACAACTAAAAAGGGTGATACAATGGGCGGTCTTATCGCTAAAAGCGATCTTTTACAGACAACCTTTGGATGGATTTGACACAGAAGTTCTAACCACTTCTTGCGAATATCTCTTTTTAAAGGGACATGAATTTAATTTTCGTTGGCGTTTTTATAGTAGTATTCCCACAACAAGGTACTGCCCAGCACTGATAATAATTTTTCACGTTCATAATAGAGTAAAATATCATAAAATACCCGAAGTACATTTATGTGCCAAATGCCAGGAAAGTTGTTTTTTGAACGATGACGTCATACATAGTCACGTGACCACAATGCCACGATTTAGGCGATAGTTTTTTAATAAATTAACAAAATACTTATATTTTAATTGAAAGGTTAAGTGATGAATAAAATATTATTTTACGAGTATACATGAAGCGCTTCGAAGCGTTTCAAACAATTTTTACAAAGTTGTCAACTCGCGGATTGCGAGCTATCTATTGTTAGTAAAAAATGTATGAAACAATCTTCTTCGAATCAATGGTAATTAATCCGTTTAAATATTATGTTGGGCCCAGTAGGCAGCCACGCTACTCGCGGTCTCAGTGACGTTTATGAGGTCATTAAAGGTATACGTATTTGGGCAATTTGGATCATGTACATCAGAACGTTCGGCCAGTCGAGGTAGGGAGCTGGCTGCTACTCCAGTTTTTACTGACGATCATGTGACGCATAAAGATGCCAGCCAAAGAATTTGTGACGGAAGAGTTCGAAAGTTAGAAGCATTTATTTATGGCCGAACGACCTGATATCAGAACGTTCGGCCAACCTGAATCTCCATAACTGAGGACCTCAGAGAAACTGTTACTGAATAAAGATTTAGCAACGATTTGCTGACAAACAACCACTGCTTTACTTTTACTCGTAATGCCACCGATTAAAAGTAAAATGAACTTTAGTTTCTGGAACATCAGGACGTTCGGCCAACGTGATCTCCATAACTGAGGACCTGAGAGAAACCGTTAATGAATAAAGATTAAGTGACGAGACTGAATGGAATTTTTATTGCTTTATTTTATTTTGTGACGGCCCCGTTAAGTAGTAAAATGAAAATTTAACTTATAACCTCAAAACATTGGGATTATCGATTCCTCCACAAGGAAGAAGCCCAGAGAAACCGTTAATCAATAAAGATTAAGTGACGACACTGAAACGAACTTTTATTGCTTCATTTTTGTTTGTAACGGCCCTTTTAATTAGTAAATTGAAAATTTAACATATAACCTCAAAACATTGGGATTATCAATTCCTCCACAACAAAGAAGCCTAGAAGACTCGGAAAACACCTGGTGTTTTCAGTTTTCAGTCCAACGGTGTCAGTAGTTTTGTTGATTCAAGATTAATCTATAAAAATGCACTATGGCGGATGGTGCCTGAAATAGGGTGACCATGTATTCCAACGAAACAAGTATTTTCGAGTACTTCATTACCTAAACAATGACGCAAAACACGTCGTAATATAAAATTGTGTACGAGTACAAGCAATGTTGAGCTGATGCCTGCATACCAGTGTCCACTTGTGAAGTTTTTGTTATATTAGTTGGGTCTATTTTGGCTAAAGGCAAACGAAAGTGGAAAGGTGACTGACATTGGAGATTGGGAAATTTGATTAAGTACAAGAATACTTAAATATATAGGTTTCCTGATCGCTATAACCTGGGAGTCTAAGTCAAGAGTGAATAGGTTACTTCTAGGCAAGCGTGCTCCATCTTCGACCACATCATCACTTACCATCAGGTGAGATGGTGGTCAAACGCGAGCCTATTTTTTTTTCTTTTTTATTGAAAATAGGTTCGCGTTTGAATAGGTTACTTCTAGGCAAGCGTGCTCCGTCTTCGATCACATCATCACTTACCATCAGGTGAGATAGTGGTCAAACGCGAGCCTATTTTGTTTTCTTTTTTATTGAAAATAGGTTCGCGTTTGACCACTATCTCACCTGATGGTAAGTGATGATGTGATCGAAGATGGACCACGCTTACCTAAAAGTAACTTATTCACTCTGGACTTAAAGACTGCTAGGTTGTAGCTGTCGGGAAATACAATAATACAACAAAACAAACACAACTTAAAAATTCTTTATTTGTAATCAAACGTTGGTATGTAGTTAGGTACATAATAATATGTACTTTTAGAATTACAGTTAAATTGGTTTACTACTTCGTGTCTACTGCTAGGTGATTGACTTGAAACTTGTCAAAACGGAATTAGTTTGATAAACTAGATTACACATTTTACAATTAAATAACAGTTCCATAGATAAATCACAGTAAGTATTATACAATAACTACACCAAATGACCTCTTAAAAATACGTCGACAACATTACGGCTTTCTTTCCAGTAAGACCAGCCAGGACTTAAGCTACCCATTCTTGATGCCCGGTTCTATTATATTACCAAAGGATCTCTGCACCTGACCTCGATGACGTCACACTAATGACATGAGCGAGCGAGAGACAGCAAGGCGCCCCGCGGAGAAGTTGCGGAGAAAGGAACGCATTCCACGCGGGTGCAGAAATACCTTGGTACTATAGTAGAAATTGATAAGAAATCACATTTAATATGCACGAGAGGAAAACTCACAGATGCCATAAAAATAAAATTAAATGTAGACATCACATTTTTGCATTACCATTAACCTTTTAAATAGCGCTGAAAAATACTTAAACAATCAGTCAGAGAATATTTTTTTTTTTACACTTTAAAAGCGCTTGATTCTTATCATCAAAAACTGCTTAAAAATTAAATTGACTTATAATAAGTTAGGTATTAGTTTAAAATTAGTCGTGTTAACAAGTAGGTAGGTAGGTTAGAAGTAAAAAACTTAACAACTCTATAAAACTTAACAATAGTAATAGTAATTTATTTCTCTAAAAATTTAGTAGTAGTTTACAGAATTAGAGTTTGGCAGTGAGTAACTGTGTAAAATGGATGTAGCTATTGTAACCGAACTAGGCAATGTCTGTGTTTCAGTTATCAATGCCATTTCCAGGAGTTTAAAAAAAAAACGCTAACAAAGTGTTTACAACAGCATGGAGTACTTATCAGCTAAGGTGAAAATTTAACACTAATTAAAAAAAATGAAGAGTTAGTAAGAGTGGAGGTGATTATGAGAGTGCGTGCAGTATCTGTGGAGTTTGATTGAAGTATGTATGTGTGAAGTGTATGTAAGTGGTACCTACTTAATATTTGTATGGGTATGTAGTGTTTGAGTGTGTAACTAGGCCCGCAAGACGCACCGCAGTTCGCGTCGCCGGTAGCTGTGGCATACTTCATAGGTTGTCTACAATTTGTTTTCGGCACTCACCTCTTGACGCGCCTCAAGACGCGCCGCAATTCGCACCGCACTTAGCTGTGGTCAGGGGGTTTGTGAGGAGGTTCCTGTCTCTGCAGCTCTAACCACAGGTAGCTTGGACCCTGCTCCCAATACGCGGGCCTCTATTTTTTTAATGAAATATTTAAAAATGTAACTAGATTAGAAAGAAATTTAATAAAAGACATAATAATAATCTTTATTCAGAACCTTCAAGGCACGAGTTCTACTCGCACTTGGCCGGTTTTTTTCATACTTAATGGTTATTATTCATTTCTTAAAAATTCAAATAAGTACACTTACGGCAAAGGAAACGTGAAAAAGCGTGTCTCTTCTTCTTTTCGACTAGATCCTCGTAATCATTACACCTAGCACCTTCCAGCAGAGGTGGATCAGAGTCTGAAAGTGTAGAAGTCAAATGACTAACTAAATTCATGTCATAATGATTAAAGGTAACTTTAATCATAATGACACTAACCATTTTGTGCATCATTTTTCTTTGATTATACACGGTTAATTTTACATCGTTTTGGAGCCGAAACACTAACTCCAGACGAGTAATAGTTACTATTGGCAATGTTATTGTTTTATTTAAGACATCTAATAAAGAAGTTAGAAATTTTTCAGTTTTTTCTGTAATTTTTTGTTTTCTAGTAGCGCTTCCACTATTTTGTTCATAAAAGCAAGATCATACGCGATCCACTCGGTGATGACGTAGTGCGGCATAGATGTGCGTGTATGAGTCAGTTGATAGCGCGCTCGCAGTGGACTCAAGGGATGGTCAGACGAATAATCGTTACCTACAAGTATGTATTTTATTTCAGGTACGATTTAGGTTGGTGCAAGTTCATTTACCTCCATCATCTCTCGTTATAGCAGAAGCATGGCACAGTTTCTACCACTATCACATCTCCTTGTAAACGAGAGAAATTAATTGGGATTGAGATATATTTTAGAAAGCGGCTGTAACTGAATAAAGTAAAACTATTGGTCGCCTTTTGGTCGAAATTCTATAGATAGTTTCAATTAGTTTCAATTATTTTTATTTATGTGACATTGACAAACAGTAAAATAATAAAAGTCGAAGCAAAGACGGTGGCCTCATTGCTTCGACTTTTTCATCATAACGCATATGTGTATGTGTTTTTTATAACAATTTATGTCTAATGCATATTATATAAATATTAGTTATCTGCACTCCTTCTCCATATAAATTTAACTGTGACAAACTTCATACTCCTCCGTCCGCGTATCTATTTATTTCGTTGCAATACCTACATCGTCACCTTATTTCAACTATTTCGACGTGTTTTGCTTCATTAAGTAGATAAATAGGTACCTACTCGATAAATACTTGTTTCGTTGGAATACATGGTCACCCTATTTCAGGCGCCATCCGCCATAGTGCATTTTTATAGATTAATCTCGAATCAACAAAAATACTGACACCGTTGGACTGGAAACTGAAAACACATCAGGTGTTTTCCGATTCTTCTAGGCTTCTTTGTTGTGGAGGAATCGATAATCCCAATGTTTTGAGGTTATATGTTAAATTTTCAATTTACTAATTAAAAGGGCCGTTACAAAAAAAAAAATTAAGCAATAAAAGTTCGTTTCAGTGTCGTCACTTAATCTTTATTGATTAATGGTTTCTCTGGGCTTCTTCCTTGTGGAGGAATAGATAATCCCAATGTTTTGAGGTTATAAGTTAAATTTTCATTTTACTACTTAACGGGGCCGTCACAAAATAAAATAAAGCAATAAAAATTCCATTCAGTCTCGTCACTTAATCTTTATTCATTAACGGTTTCTCTCAGGTCCTCAGTTATGGAGATCACGTTGGCCGAACGTCCTGATGTTCCAGAAACTAAAGTTCATTTTACTTTTAATCGGTGAAATTACGAGTAAAAGTAAAGCCGTGGTTGTTTGTCAGCAAATCGTCGCTAAATCTTTATTCAGTAACAGTTTATCTGAGGTCCTCAGTTATGGAGATTCAGGTTGGCCGAACGTTCTGATATCAGGTCGTTCGGCCATAAATAAATGCTTCTAACTTTCGAATTGTTCCGTCACAAATTCTTTGGCTGGCATCTTTATGCGTCACATGATTGTCAGTAAAAACTGGAGTAGCAGCCAGCTCCCTACCTCGACTGGCCGAACGTTCTGATGTACATTTTGGATCGTGTATGTTATTATGCCCTAAGAAGGGTCGTTGATCATGGCTCTGATAAGAAACGTGTTGGTTTACCATCGTGGTGATTTGGTGAAAGGGTTGAAACAATAACTCAAGTGTATTCCATTCAATTAAAAAGTAGATAAGTGGCATGTCTGGTTGTACTGCCGTGATAAAGCGTGCAATTTAGTGTACAAAAGCTTAGAAATGATTAAGACAGAGGTTCTAAAATAGAAGAGAGAAAAGATAGAAGTAACGATCCTTACCAGTCTAGAATGTTTTTTCAGTACCCTTTCTAAGGTGAAGCTGGAAATAGATGTCTTCAGACTTTTCGCAGAATTACAGAACGCAGCGGCCATACTAAAAGTTGTTCTTATAATTTGAAAGGGGAATAAGAAAATGTTTTCTGAAAACAAACCTATACCTTCAATGACGGAATAAAACGATGCAAATATTTTTTTTTATGTAATAAACATTAAGCGTCTGTTTAAAAAGGGCTCAAGGTAATCTTATTAATAATAATGTTATATAACATACATCTAATTTAAGTTAAATTCTAGCTGGTTCCCGATTAGTTTGCTGCGCTGAGACAAAACTTACCATTACCCTTACTGAGCTGAACAAGGTCAAAATATATTTTACTATAATTATAAAAATGTTTTTGTATACATATAAAAACAAAGGTAAAGTAGCTTACATAAGCTGAGACTTTTGCTAGGTACAATTAATACCATGGAAACCCTTTTTTTCTGTGGGAAAATAATCTAATAACTCCCGCTCTGTGTGGAGCCGAAGCAAGTGTCAGACTTCTACTGACTCAAATTCACCCTATTGCTTTAGTTGCCCTTACGTTGCGGACCCGCGGTATCTCGTTAGAGCATTTCCCCAAGTCCGGCAGGCACTTCTTACAGATCTTGTGTAACTAACATTTTGCATCTTAAAAAAATAATAAAGAACTATTATTTTATCATTTCCGATTTAAGAGGTAGGGCGTGTATGGGTAAGTGTGGGTGTGTAAGGGTATGTGTGTGTAAGTATTGGCCGGTTCCTACGAGCTTCCTTGCGTGGCGTTGGCGGAATGCCAGAGTTACCAACATGAAAAACTACGCACAGAAATAAAACCTCGTTGTCTCTTCCAAATAAAGTAAACTTTTCCCACTAACTTCTGTGTGGAGCTGTCACACGACGCGACGTCTGCAAGATGAGTTTTGTAAAATGAATTCGTTTGTGGCTACAATTGAACACGGTCCTTGTCGCTCCTTAGCAGTGTTGCTTTCTTCAAACTAGTCTCTAGGTTTTCAGGGAGTTTGGCAGGAAAGTTTCCTTCAGTTAGTTTTTTGAGAGTTGTTGTTAATGTGAATATACTATATTTGGTATACAAACGAGTAGACGACTAATACTTGTAATAAATGAGATAGTTTGTTTGTTTATCCTTCTCTCACGTCAAAACGCATCAACGGGTCTATATGATTGGTATCGAGATAGTTGAAGAGTGACTTAGGCTATTTTTTTCTTCGCACTAGAGAACCGGCGGCGCGACGGACAGAAGTAACTAAGCTTTTAATTTTAAGAATGTCTTAATTTTTTATCAGATGAATGATGAGGGAGTCACTTCTGAATCTAATATAGAACTTTATACCATTAGAAAACTATGAGTCTGTAAGAAAACATACGAGACATCTGTGTTGTTGGTGGCTTACAGTTAGCAAAGATATTTTCTCAAAGGTCACTATGTCAGTATAAGAACAAAAATGTTCCCCCACACAGAAAAAAATGGAATGTTATTTCCCGCTCTTTTAGCAATCGTGACGCCAAGAAGCTACCTTGGTCGTCAGCCACCGACGTTACAATTTCATAATATTGACAGGTGCCTTGGGCTCCACCTGACAGCGGTCATGCCCATATGTCGGCCTCCGCTAGCGACTCGGCAGGGACGCACGCGAACTACGCCCTTTACTTTCCAACAACATAACTATATACCTACTCACAATTCTACATTGAAGTTTTCGTACCACAGGCCCTGAAAATTCCTAAACATAACGAGCAATGTAAACCATTTTGCTGTAAATTTTTGTGACGAAAGTTCTATGAGAAAGACACACAATTATAACCCTTAAGACACTAGCAACTAAAAGAATTATTGAATGAAATTACAAGTTAAACAGTAAGCGATTGTTATGTGTAATTAAAGTTGTGTTTTGTACGACGCCCTCTTAATTTGTTCCCCCTTTTGTGTGGGGGGACACGACATGTGCGAAGTGGCACTCTTGCCTAGCTTTTAATCATCTGGGGTATTTTTAGCTTCCTTCTTTAATTATCTTAATTATTGCGGTTTGTTAAACGGCAATTTGTATTTTGCAGTCCCAATGTCACCCTGTAGAGACATTTGCTATATTTACTTAGGTTTCGTACCTAAGCAAATATAGGTACTCGTAGCACTCTTGGAAATTACTTCTATTTCACATATCGCCATACTGTTGAGATGTGGTAATTAATTATTTGAAACAGAGTGTTGAAAGGTTTTTTGATTTCTCAAAAACAGGAGAAACTAATTTATTACAAACCCAAAAATAAATAGCTAGTGTGGCGTGGACGGGCGTGACGGAAAATAATATTTTGTTTTTACATCATTTTTGGACGTGAGGCGACTTATAAAAAGGGTGACCGAGCGGTTTCGCTTTGAGACAAAAAGGTGGAGAGCGTAACGAATTTACGTAGTTCGATGTATGCGTACAAAAATCCAGTTAAACATCGATGTAACAAATAAAAGTTCGTAATACCTACATATCTGTTTACCTTAGTGGAAACAGTACCTATCTAAATAAAAATTGTATCATGATAATCAGTACGATTGTGTCAGGTGACACTCCCTGAAAGTTGACACTCCCTTCCGCTCTACCCCGAGCGGGAGAAGAGCCATTCGATGATTTTCTCAATCGAAAAAAGGACGTGTGGTGATTATTATTAATTTTTCAACCTTTTAAAAAAGTTTTTAGGAAAAAATCAAACCGACTTCCATATCAAAACACTACAAAGCCAAAAATAACTTAAAATTCGGTAGTTGGTGTTATTTTTGAGGAGTTCTCTTGGTATATTACCATCAGCTCTACATCACCATATGCATTGTGACGAGCATAAAGTGCCTAACATCCATATTCAAGTAATCGAATCGCAATCCACGAAATACTTATTATTGAGTAGTTTCGGTGGCCATCTGTGGTCTTCATCATCAGGTTTACTTCCCCGTGCTTTTCGAGAGCAACTGCACAAAGTACCTACTATAAGAAATACCCAAAATGCTATAGGTGTGCCTATAATATTTGAAGAGTTCCCTCGATTACTCCAGGATTCCATCATCAGATCCTGATTTCATAAAAATGGGACCAATTAAAAAGAATACCCTTTCAAACAAAAAAAGAATTTTCCAAATCGGTCCAGCCGCCTTCGAGTTATGAGGTAAAATACATAAAAAAAAGTTCAAGACGAACTGAGAACCTCCTCCTTTTTTGAAGCCTTCAAGAACCATATCATAAAATAATATACTGAAAAACTTGACACCGCGTTTTTCACAAAAACGTGGTGTCATGAGAGCGTTCGGGATTTTATGTCACAGGACATTTTCTTCTTTCTTCCTACACGCTTTTACTCAATGAAGGCATAATTCCAACCAGCCATATACATATGAGGACGTATGTGTGTATCCTTTGCTGATTGAAATCGACATATGGCAGGATTGGTGGGCTAGTGATTTCCGTCCCAAATACGTTCTAATTCGACGTATCTAACACGACCCTTTGGAATTAATGAGATTGATGCGGTTTCGATAGACATCACTTTTTATTTTTGATGTGTTAGGAATAATTTTGGAAATTGCACCTATTAAATTGATATCGAGCCGCTTTCGTAACGCTGGATTATCACTTCCCTAAATTAAAAAATGTAGGAACGTGATTTTTTTTGTTTGCTTAAATTTACTTAAAAACAAGGTCTTAAAAACAGTTTGATTTTTTTTGTTTGCTAAGAGGGGGGGGGGGGGGGGGGCCTCTTAGCAAACAAAAAAAATCAAACTGTTTTTAAGACCTTGTTTTTAAGTAAATTTAGTTATCGGTAATACCAAGAGAATGACTATGATTATTATTATAGTTAAGGTTTCACCCTATAAGGACCAGCAAAAGATTTATAAACTGTCGGCCAAAAATCAGTTCAGCAACAAAAGAGAAATTTCCGAGGAATTGGCTCCAAATAATTTACACCTTAAGTCGTGACAGACAGCCGCTTGCAAAACGTGCGACTATTCAAGCGACGTCGGATCACATATTTGGAATAACAAGCCGTTTAAGAATTTTAAACAATTTTGGAGTGTCCCCGCGTGGACTATTAGCGTCGGTAATGAACCATAATGACAATATGCTCGTATAATCAGGACATTAAGAGATGTTCGCGACGACGACGCCTGGGGCCGACGCCACCACGCCACCGCTGCGACCGTAGCCACTTTAACGGACTTTATTCTTTGTCGAATTTTTGTCGCTACTACGTGTCTTTTGTAGTACGGTTAGGATTTGATGATGAGAATTCCGATTGTCGTGATACATCAATTGATGTGTTGCGATGCACAATCAAATCTGATTTTTTTATGAGGGATCAAATTTGCTGTTAATGTACCAAGTTATTGTTGAGGCCAGGTCAAAAACGCGAAATACTGTTATTTTTAAAACAAGTTGTGAGTTTGTTTAGCATCCATCAGTGGTAGGGGTTGAAACATATTCGCATGAGTCGGTCAATACGCTCACAGGCTCGCCTTAAGGTGACGTTTAATGTGACTTAACAGTACGAAATAAGTGTGAATCGTGATCGAAATACAGGAGAAATACTTTAGTGTCATTTGCTTTGACGGTGCTTTCAATTTTGTCTCATCCTTTCTTTAGGGCAAAGGCCAGACATTGGAGCGTAAAACGATCTCCCAATTCGTTTTGATTCTTGTAAAATGAAAGTTGAATAAATTGAGTAGGGATTTACATTATCGATGGTATTTGCCATGGAATTTTGAGTACGTTTTCGGAGTTGATAGCTTTAAATATGACTGATCAAATCTGGAATTTAAATCTGTAAAATCGATTACCGCATAAAACATGCGTTACTGAATCGCGAACAGAGTAACAAAAGAAGCGATGTCCTTAACACAAGCGAGTGGTAAAACTGGTCTAACGGACTAAAGTGGTCGTTCAAGGATGTATTTAAGTTCGCCTTTAGACTAGACATAGCTCAACTTGATTGTGAAAACTGGCATAAGCCCTACAAGCTGACCATTTAGCGTCGCAGGAGAGAGTAATCCACGCAGTCAGTATGTCGGTAGTATAACTCAAAGGGTAAGTGTAATGAGCTCTCGGAGTGCTTCGTCACGTCCCGTAACGAGGAACACTCTTGGACGAATGACGAACGTAAGTTACTGCTTAGCTGCTTTCTTGCAAATGTTATTGAAGTATAAGGCAAATTGTTAGCTGCCTTATTACGGTGATGACGGTTAGAGGTTGTTAGGAAATATCGTCACGATTTTCTTGCGTTTTATGATGTTCGTATGGACTTGGGACTTGTTAAGATGCTGAAGGTTTTGATCGGGTTATGGAATTGGAAAAGAAAATGATTAATAGAACAGTTTACAAACATTTGTAAACTGTATAATGAAATAATAATGAATAATGATTTTCTTTCAGGAAACACAGACTCCGGTACATACCGGTCAAGCTATAAGTGTGTCGAAGGCACAAGACAAGAGCCTTTACTTAAAAAAGTGGCTATTTCCAAAAATATCCGTTCCGCGATTTATTACTTAGATAATTTATAGCAGGTGTTAGCTGAATCTATAATTAGGTACTTCATTATCATAATAAGCCGCTATGTATATTTAGAAACAAAAAGAAAACTAGACATCATTTGTAGCATAGCTGTTTTGATAAAGCACCAATATGAAAGTAGGTAATTATGTCAATACAGTAGCTCCCAAGCTGAACACAAAGAATGCTCACATCGGATCTTCCAATCGGACAAAGCATTAATATCTTCAAGAAACAATAAAAAGTGGTCGTTTGAATAATAACCACGCACCGTACACTCGATCCGAGCGCGCATATCGGGCGGCAGCATCGGAACAACCTGCGTATCGCATTACACATAAAATATTTATTATTTATAGTGTATAATTAATTAAAACAGTAGGAGTCACAAAAACAAGTAGCCTAACAGGAAGCTGTAATAACTCAATCGCGAGAACATCGGTCGACTCGATTAGTTACAGTCCTGATTCGATCTTGGCTCGGCCGCACAATGTAAACAGCGTTTTATTCGCTCACGGTAGCTAAATGTCTTAACATGATACGTCGCAGCCTACCGCGTTTACGTGGAATACGCCTGCGCACTTACAACGAACGGGAACAAATAATTAGATATTGTGTAACTTGTCTTTGGGTATGGTGGTCATTTAGAATAGGTTTGTACGGCAGGGTTTATAAATTAGGGCCACTTTAGTTTTAGCATTTTGATTTTCGACCTCGATATTCAACATTAATAGTCATATGACATTTGCAATGGATGTCTTCATTCTTGCTCTAATATTTTAAATCAAGTAAAATACGCCTTTAAAGAAAACGGATTGAATGGATTAAATCATAAAACTTGTTGATTGATTTAAAACACATTTCGATTATTATAGCCACATCATCATTATGGTACGGTTTCATTTAATTTTAAACCGAACCATACATACGCGAAACCTCCAACACCTTTTATTCTGCAGCCATAAACTAACCATATTACTAGCGTATGGTGCATTTATTAAAATATATTCATATTTAATGTAAGCAACATTTCACACTAGCTGTAAGAATCGCAGTTTATTTGCTTGACGTGGAGTCGCCGGCTCACGCGGTCGCCGCGTGGGCTTGAGATACGAGTATTGTGCTAAGTGTGGAAGGTCTTTATTAAAGTTCTCGTGAAAATGCAACAATGAACCGGTGGTCGCACTAACTTAATCTAAGAGAATGAATCCGCAAATGAAATCTAGGATGAACTGGTTTAATCTCGCTCTTATTAAGTGGATTTTTGTTGTTGTTGTTACGAAAGAATAACGTTTGGAAAAGTTATTTTAAGGTTCTTTGTTTGTAGACTTGAAGAGTTTCCGAACACACGACACTCGAAATGTTCTGGAAAGTCTTAGAGAAATCTTATTTCTTTCATAATTCGTCCTTCTTCATCGAAGATTCTTGGAAGAACATATTTATATATTAATATCTGCTTGTCAACATAAGAACACGTGTAACAATTGTAATATATGGCAGTAGTCCATGTCTTAATTTTATACTTTCGGTTGTTGCAAATTAAAAAATGAACTTACCAACAAGAAGTTGACGAGACGTGGCAGAGGCATACATTTTGACGCTTTGTAAAAACTTTGCCAAGCTACTATTATTTTTACCTTCTCACTTTGTTGCCATTACTGAATGTGGATTAATGAGGTACTTACTACTAAACCAGGATAAGTACGAGAAGCGTTTGGGTTCCATAATTATGATAGGCTTTTTTCCAATTATGTTTCTAATTTCACCAGTTACCGCTGAGTATTTTATTTGGAGCGACTGCCTCTCTGATCTCCATCCAATAACTGGGTAACCCGATACCTTTTCCGATGGCATTTTCTGGTTTCTGAATCTTTAATGACTAACGAGCCGAGGTGGAATTTCGGTATGTTGAGTAATTCATGACTGCCTGAGATCAGAGCTGCAAGCGTTGCTTAATATTGAAGATCATACCTATGCGGTTGATATTATTTCGCTATGAGCTTGTTCGATTTCCAGAAAAAATAATAATATCCCTTTTCCTGACACTAAATAACCATTAGGAAAGAATTATCCGACTTGGTGCAGTCATTCCCAATTTATGGCGCGTACTTACATTTCAGCAATTCGTTTTTATTTATGTATTATATTTATAAGTGATACGACTTGGCTTTGCACGTATCTTTGTTTTAATCTACTCATTCACACAAAAACTTAATACATTATACACTAAAACTTTCGTCATGAATCAATGAACCCATTGGTGTAAAGGGCATGAAAATCTGTTCCGTCGTTTTTGAGTTTATCACGAACATACAGACAGACGGACGCGGCGAGTGACTTTGTTTTATAATATGTATTATAAAACAAAGTTGTTTATAATACATATAGACTCTGTTTTATTTTAAACAAATAAATAATATCTAATTGTTATCACTGGTTCTAAAGTACGTTTGTTAGTTTTGTCCTTTAGCTGCACCACAGTCCTTCATCTATTCGAGTTGAACAATTTTTTACTACGTACATAAAATCAGACGATATAAAATATGCCATGGATACTTGTGTTTATTGAAAATTTAAGAACAAGAGTTATGTATTTCACATAAATTTTATTTGCCGTACATTTGATTATGCCTATTAAACTTAATGGGCGTCAACTCCGATGTTTATAGTTTTACCTTTGGTTTTACAACTTGTAATAAGTATTGATTTTTTTTTCAACCTTTTATTTTATTACGACGAACAATAACTGAATATCCTCAAAAGCTACTAACCGAATAGTAGCTTTTGAGTACTAACTACCTACGAAGCAGCGTTTACTTTTGGCAGAGCTGTCATGATGCCGCGTAGCAGCGTCTGCGCTTTGACAGAGCTGTCGTAGCTGTCATGTAGCAGAGTCCTAAACTCATAAGCGATAAACTCATAATAATATACATATACTTTGCCTGATCTTCGTAGCAAAGTCTATGCTTCGCTCAAACAGCGCAGCAAACGCATAGTAGCTCCTTAGATCCAGTGAAAGTTTAAAAAATAATCACGCATCGTACAATCAAAATACCTTTTCTAAACGATTTATCGTTACTAAATAGTATGTAGATCCAGTATTAAACCGTGCACTCATTCACTGGTATAAAATATGTGAAAAGCAAATAAAAAATAATACAATTACGTACTTATCAGATAACAACATCTTAGTTAATCTAATAGCTCCGGTAGTTTACTAACTACCGAGCCAGTCTCTATGTGTACGTACCTACTGGTACGTACACATAGAGATTGGCTGTATCTGTATCAATTTGGATCTCATTACACTGATCATAACGGGGTCTATCTATAGTCAATTAAAACGAAGATCTACAATCTATACCTGTAATGTGTTTATGGCACTAAATGGGCATAAAGTATTTAGTTTTTTAAATTATTGGGCTATTCTAAAACCTTTTTGGGCGCATTCATGTTGTATTTTGCTCAAAGTAAGAAGTTATACATCGAAATCGAGACACAACACACATAAGAAAAATGTGCGTAGGTACTTATAATAAAGTACATGTAAGCACAGGCCATTGTAATCAATTCGTACACTTGGCCATACAATTATACTGAAGACGCCACGAGTGCGTCGGATTGCACGCATCGATGCAAATTAGTTGAGATGATGGTTCATTTTTTTTTATAATATATCCACTTATTATCAAGATGTATAAATACTTATATGTATTATGTGTGTTGTCGATAGATGACCGTGTGAAGATTCAGCGGTTACATATACGTACGAGTACATGTAATTGTTGAATTTTTTAGGAACGTTGATTATACTTTTTTGCTGCATTGCAGGTAATGTACCGGGTTATGTTCTCACACGGCTGTTATTGATGTTAGAGGTTTCGCCAACGATATATAGCTTAATTGAGGTTACTTTAGTTTACTTCGATTCATTAGTCTGAATTAAAGTATTATCAAATGACATCTGAACAACACAGTATGTTTGTTTATTTCTGTCACATTTATCACGATGTCAATTAAAGAGGTTTTAAGCAAAATATTACAGTAGAAATCATTTAATCCTATATTCAATAACTCCTGAAAGTCTTATTTCCACATGGTGTCTAGTGTAAATTGATATATTCTTCTCAAACTCAAGACCGAACACAGACCACCAAACTATATCCAGTAAAATATCCAACATTATAACTAGCAACGAGCAATAACTACATACAAATGCATAAATAAATTTCACTTAAATCGACCTCCGCTGTCTGGTAAGGCAGTAGCCGTTTAATAAATCTTCGCCCCCGCAGTTATTATTATTCAGACGCTCCTAGGTCATAGCGTGCGGACAACGGTCACGACTCAAGGGGACACGCACAGGTGCAGCCCCGACACTTTGGTTCAAGAAACACGTGAAACTGTCCGAAGTGACCTTTGAACGACGCTTATTATGATTAACTGCTAATTTGTTTGTGATTGACAGTTGATTGCACTGTTATTGCGATTTGTGTTTAATGTGTATTAAGAAATTATTAACGTCAAAAAGTGCATGACTTCTTCAGTTATAGTAGTAGATATTTGAAGCAAATTTAGAGAGTGTAACGAATATGACTGATGTATGTATATAAATAAATTCTAATTAAACTGGTAAACAGTAACGTGCTGCTACTCTTCTGGACACGTTTCCTGACGACAGCGATGTGGAGAAATACTTCAACGTCTAAATCTATTTTTTTTTTATACAATGTGTAACGGAAACCCCATATCTATCCAAAAGGGCTGAAGACAACATCTGGTATGGAGTCTCTATGCATAGTTTCAGCTCAAAATAACTGACTCAAACTATCGGAAAAAACTGACCAAATTATCGGTTTGATATATTTCTTGAATACCAATCATAACAAACGTGTCACAGCACTACGAGGGTCAATAACTTTCCACGTCACTTGCCAATAACACGATAATTCTCTTCGTTGTTCTTAATTTGAAAATTTCGGTCTCTGGTATCAGTGTATTGGTATTTGTAATAAGTTCTACACACGTAGACTTAGGATTACAAAACCCTTGCCATATCGTTTGTTATCATCCAAAGAAGCCATGCACTTCGTATGTATATACACTTTAAATTACACGTTATTAATTTACGTAATTGTATTTAAATAATTAAAGGTACATATCTATCAAATAAAAGTCAGAAAACCCCAAATTCAGAAAGAATCACGATGGCTCTCACTATAAGAAACAAAAGATTTTTATTTTAATATAACTCGTTTTCAGTACGAAAGCAGTAATAACAAAAAGCTTCTCAGTCATGATTTTCTCTGGACGGTATAAATCTTAGTGCGGCCAGTGGGACGACAATAAATAACTGGTCTTACTGTAGGAACTGTCAGTGTTAAGACCCCTCGTTTTTATACATACATTCGTATATAATGTTTTATATATAGCAAGGATATGAAGAATTCGTGGCTAAATGAAGCCATAAGCAATGATTATCGAGGTCAATGCGTGGATGGGTGACCATCGTAACATAATGTTACGCCAGTCGCTTAGTGAAGTACGTCGAGAAAGTTCGACATAAATCTAGAATATTCAAGACACTAACGCCATCTAGCGGCGAGTAGCAGGAATGAGTATATCTAGTCGAGACACTAACGCCATCTAGCGTCGAATAGCGGTACTGTGTACCTCGAGTAGCTTCCTGGAATATTCTGGGTAGTATAAACAGTTAGTCGATTTTATTCACTTTAATTAATTAAAGTGTTAATTTTGGTTTAATTGGCGTTAATTATTTCTATCCCGAACCCCAGCTCGTAACAATAATTATCAACCTTCCTCCGAGCCTTTGAGAGGACGTTAAGCCGTTGCTCCCGGCTGTCATTTGTACATATATTTGACAGTCCTTGCGGGTAGTTAGAAGCAAAAAAATCTAATCAGTATTACCAAGGGGTATTTTGTTCGCAGTGGTAGACGCCCACGGCGTCGGACGTCGGCCGACGATCTCCGGCCACCGTAGGCGCGGGCATGCGGACAGCGAGTAAAGGGCAACTCGCTGTCCATGACCATGCCCGGGTCGACGGCGCGTTGTGTTCCACGCGCGCGTCAAAGAGCGTCAGCAATATGACGAGGCCCCCCCGTAGAGGGCCGAAGCCTGCCGGGGTCGTGGGACTTATCCCATTACCGTGACCCCAGTACGTAAAGGGTTATTGAAGGAACACCGTGGATTTTAGTCAGTAAAAGTCTGACAGTCCCTCCCACCCTGCCCGGGATGGGAGGACTTAATTGATAATATTACAACGTTAAAAAAAAAAGGGGTATTGTGTTACCCAGCTACTGGGTCATATAGAGGCCGTCACTCCATGTAACATACTAGTAGGTATTGAGACACATCTGGTTAGTCTGGAAACCGACTTGAAAGGTTGAGCAGATGATGAAGCAAATGGTATGAGCATTATATAGCAAGGATATCGGCTATCTGCTAAGTGATAAGTCATGGTCAATCTATAAGCGTCAATAGCTTAATGGATAAGGTGTCGGACTTGTGATCGAGAGGTCACGAGTTCGAATCTCACCCATTACACTATTGCCGTGAACCCACTCCAGACAAGCAAATTTAGCTTAGTTGGAGAGGTTAACAAGATTGTTAGTAATATGAATTCTACCCACATTGCTAGTAATCTTAAAAAAAAAAATGCAGAGATAACATTGTAATGAAAGAAAAAAGGACAACCAAAAATTTACGGAAGTTGCCTTCCTTAATTGAATAACTATTCACATACCAATATGGCTTCTACAATCTTACATTCTAATACTTTCCTGGCCTTAAGCATTTAATGAAGATGCATCTAAGTTTCTGTTTCTTATAGCACTACAAATTCATTGTAAACAAAACTGCAATTTAATTTAGTTTATTTTTCAGTTCGTAAGACCACAGCACACATGCAAAGTGAAGGTGATTTGAAACGCGGTCTACATTTTCACCTATCACTATTACTTATCGGTTCAACTACATACCTATATGTACCGCTATCTACGTCCAATATTACAAGAGGCTCGGTCCACTAGTCCCAAACCGGATCGAAGGGTATACGACTGGTATAAATAAACCTCAAACGTTTTACTTAGAATATATTAAACGTTAGAATTTCCTTCCTGTCTAATAAAAATGGCACCAGCCTGTATCGTATCTCGCAGGAAACCCGGCGGGTCGTAATAAGTCTAACAAATAAAATAATTCCTCGGTAAAATATACACACTAATGTGACTAATATTATAATATCTTACGGTAAGGATATCTACTAGTAACGCCGGAAGATTTAGGTGCGCTTGGCTCTGTGTATGTGGAATGTAGCCAAGATATTTATCTAAGTATTGAATTATTAAGTTAGTATCTAGTGATCAAGTTATTGCTAAATGTGAAGATTAATCAATTTCTAAAAGCGTCAATAGCTAAGGTGTCGGACTTGTGATTGAGAATTCGCGGGTTCGAACTCAACCCATTGCACTATTGCCGTGAACCCGCTCCAGACACAAGCATATTTAGCTTCACTTACCATCAGGTGAGATGGTGGTCAATCGCGAACCTATTAAATATAAAAAAAAGTTAGAGGCGTTAACAAAATTGCAAGTAATGTGCACTCTACCCTCATAGTTAGTTCTCTTTTTTATAAAGAAAAGAAAGGATTCTTCAAATGTTAATTAAGAGGACTGTAGATCTAGCATTAGCAGCAGGGACCCCACATTTTAAGACTGTTCCCAAAAACTTAATTAGAAATTGGATATAATAATAATAATTTTGAAAATGGGGCTAGTGCTGTGTGGAAGTAAAACCTTTAGTATACCTAGATATAAACCCGATTCTGGACTACCGGCTTTCCGATATATTGGCATGGTTAAATATCCCGTTTTAAGTTCTACTGATACT
Organism: Tholera decimalis; assembly: GCA_943138885.2. Classification (NCBI taxonomy): domain Eukaryota; kingdom Metazoa; phylum Arthropoda; class Insecta; order Lepidoptera; family Noctuidae; genus Tholera; species Tholera decimalis. The sequence goes on from OW964553.2 coordinate 34,142,441, forward strand.
GTTATTGACCATGTCAGTTTGTTCAGTTCGTCAATGCAGCATATTGCTGCCACAGTCTTACATGGATTGTCCAGCGCGCGCGCAGCAGCTCTTGCGTCGTAAACCGCGGGACCACACGCGGGCGGAGGTGTGAAGGAGCCCCGCACTGCGCCCCAGGGGCCCAACATAACTCACTAGCTGCGGGGCGCCGGCCATTCATGCCTACCTGCACGCTGCCGGTACATCCACATACGTAGACACACTGTCTCGGCTCTCGTTACCGAATTTTTGGGATAAAACACGAATTTTGTAGGAAATAATCTCATATGTTCCAATAATGTCTAGTTTGAGAAGTGTTCGAAGCTTGGGATCAGGACCACCAAATACTCTCACGGTAATGTAATGTGAAAAACCCTTCCTTCAAAATGGCATTGCAAATATGTTGTCTGCTTGTTTAAATAGGGACTGGATAATTCAGACATTTATGCCGTTTTCACTGGACGGAAAGAGAATTAAGACTGAAAGAGGAGTGTTGGTCGTCCGGTAGCGTGATGGGGAAACGACATTGTTGCCATCGCGGGTATATCCTGGATGAGACCGGCACAGGAACGTGGGGCTTGGCACAAGTAAATAGAGCCTTATACCCAGCAGTGGCTGAAGTCAGGTTGCCGATGATAATGTAGATGCCGTTTTTACACATAATAATAACTTAAATTTATGCTGATAGGTGAAAAAATGTGTTGTTATGTTCATCGACTTAAGATCTCATTACTGAAGTTTAGTTCGCGAGAAACATCAAGAATATATAATATAAAGATTGCAAAGGATTTAATTAAATGTTTATTTAACCTTTTTGCAGTAGATATATAATTTGTATTAACTACAATAAACTAAATTCCATTAATTTACCATATGTAGGTACTTCCTACATAATACAGCAAACGAGACTACGAGCTTCCGTTTTATTGAGTCCGTAACTATATACTAATACGTATAATCACCGTGAACAAACCTAACCAAACATTATTCTTGGCCACGAGGGCCGGCGTGTAATGACACATCTCTAGCGCGTGGCATCCTACAATTTACCTCTTATAAATTAGACGTAAACCGTTATTTAGGTATCGGTGGCCTGCCGAGTAGCGTGCATCGTTATTTTAATTTGATTTCTTTCACGAATCGTTCCCGCCATACGCCATTTGGCCACTAATAGGGCCCCGTTGTGGCTCATCGCTTAAAACGCACAGCAATTTGACTTAAAACACAAAAAAAGTTGAGTTTTAACCATAAATTTACATGAGTTAAGCCGATTTGACGTGAGCTTCGTGCAATTGGTTATTGCTCATTATGATAATTCGGCGGCTCTTAAAGATACTATTACGCGGCCCTTATGAGGCATAACGCTTCAAGTTGGAGATAACGAGAGATATTAAGTGTTGCTTATGGCAAATTATAGCATTACAATGTACGAATTAGTTGAGAGCCGACCTCTGTGTCGGTGAGTCTTTCTGATGAATAAGCGCGTTGGCGTAGTTAGAAACAAACGAAACTGTATCATTACGAGTAAGGACAGGCTGTAATTAGATAAACAATGGCATTGATTGAAAGTACGAATGTGGAACGGAGTGTGGTGTAGGTGTGTCGTGTGTTGCTCTTGACGCATGGAGTTGGCAAACGGAGTAATGGATAGTAATTATGTACTGCAAAAGTTTGTAGTTATCTCTCGATTTTATAGACGGTTACAAAGTAAGCAAAGTGTGTGTCTGTTGTGGGTCTTGTAAGCTCTTAACTGGTGAAGTAAGTGCGTGTATGCGACGCGTGCGTACTTTTAATTTTTGAGCTTAACGATGAAATGATTTAGTACTTAACTTTCTAGCTTAACGACATAAATAAGTACCTAGATACTTATCATTATGAGTATATTGTTTGAGGATGAGTCGAGGATTAGCTAAAATCTGAAGAATAAATGGATTACTTAAGCCTTTCCGGTCACAAGAAGATTATCAAGTCAAGTCATGAGAGATAATGTATTTACACCCACGATTGAGTCATTGCATTACCTACTATACCAAACTTAGTCCCGAAGTTAGTTGTAGTAAATTAATAGGTTTTATTAAATACATTTAGTACGACACAGCATTGCATATTCTTTTAATCTCAAAATGTAGCTGGTAGAGAATTCCTTGATGCCATATAACGTGTAATTTAAAGGGTATAAACATACTAAGGGCATGGCTTCTTTGGATGATAACAAACGATATTGCAAGGGTTTTGTAATCCTAAGTCTACGTGTGTAGAACTTATTACAAATACCAATACACTGATTCCAGAGACCGAATTTTTCAAATTAAGAAGAACGAAGAGAATTATCGTGTTATTGGCAAGTGACGTGGAAGTTATTGACCCTCGTAGAGCTGTGACACGTTTGTTACGATTGGTATTTAAGAAATATATGAAACCAATAATTTGGCATCAATTCTTTGAGTCAGTTAGGTATTTTGAGCTGAAACTGTGCATAGACCTGTAATGATTGACAAAGATGTACAAATGACATTCGGGTACGGAGGAATGTTACGCCAGTCACTTAGCTAAGTAGGTACGTCGAGAAACTTCAACCGACATCTAGAATGTTCGAGATACTAACGCCACCTGGCGGCGAGTAGCAGTACTGAGTATATCGAGAAACTTCGACCGACTTCTAATACGTTCGAGACACTAACGCTATCTGGCGGCGAGTAGCAGTACTGAGTATCTCAAGTAGCTTCTGGAACATTCTTGGCAGTATAGGCAGTGAGACGATTTTACAAGATTGTTCTAGGAATCATAGACCGGGTATAAATAGATCGCAGAGGAACGCAGACGGCAGCCTTGGTGGTGGCAGACGTGATTGGTTGCTGGCAAATTGCCTACATTATTATAACTGTCAGCGGATACTAAAACACTGGCCCCATAATCAGCGAACAATCAGCGATTAACCGTTACCTCACTCTCAATTAAGGCCCGTCCGGAAGTGACGTCAGAGCTGATCACAGTGCGCACGCGCCGGAACCCTTCCCGCGTGGGAGCAGCTTCCGCTTCCGATGTCGCACAGGTACAAACATGGTTGCAGGTTGACCAACAAGTGTACTTGTTGGTCAACCTGCAACCATGTTTTATGGCGATTGTGATTATCAGAATTAACTAACTTAATGATTATGGAGCAAGGGAACATTGTTTTTGGGATCTCTAGTGCATATGACAATAAAAATGATGATGAGAATCTTGTATAAGTTCGTTGCGATTACATGAAGACGATTGGTAATAGGTTTTACTGAAGTACTCCTATTCCAAAACAACGTGAAATTTTCTTTTTCCTACCTATTCGGGATGCACTGTTATTAGTTAGTTACTTTAGGTATATTTAAAAAATGCAACTTTAGCGAGTGTGTGTGCTAAGTAGAACACACACGTATATATTAGACGAGAACCAATTTATCTAACCAGCCCCATCAACCTCCTTAATTTAAGGCACACTTACTGCAAGACTTGTTTCAATTAAATACTACATTCTAGACTACTTTAAAATAGGTCTGTGCTATGATTTTTTATAGCTCTAAGTGTCACAAAAAGTTGGCTAGACCACCCAGAACCGAAGATGGCGATCTGAATCGAAACAAGGAACAATTTAGCATTCAAAGATTAGTGACAGTGATAATTATAAGTATGCCTGCTAATTAATGGGTTTCTCCATAGCTTATAAGGCGAGGCTTGTTGCGAAGGATTAAATCAGAATGGCCATAGGGGTTACGAAATTCATTCTAATATTACAAATGCAAAGGTTTGTTTGTTTTTCTTTAACGTCAAAACGGAGCAACGGATCGATGTAATTTTTGATGTGGAATAGGAATGGCTGGAGAGTGACTATTCAGTAGCTGAAAAAAATTTAATGCGAGCAAAGCCGCGAACAGAAGTTAGTTGTTATTTAAAGTTGTGCTTTCTAATGTTTTATTATTGTAGATTAGCTGTGCCCGTAACTTCGATCGCGTGGCAGGAGATATACGTGGGTTTCCCCGCGTAAAAGGCAACTTCACGTGAATATCGGGATAAAAACCTAGCCTATATGTTGCCTTATATTTATTATGCCCTTTATCATTCAGTCTAAATCCTATTCAAATCGGTTCAACTGTTCCCGAGATTGATACTGACAAACAGAAAGCCAAAAATGTATAAAGGTTGTTTGTGTTTTAGTATCGTGTAAATAACTATTATCACTTGAGAAAACACAGTTATTTTGAAATCACCGACAGACACTTCGATTTTATTTATATGTATTTAAAGTGCATAGGTGTATTTCTATACACCTATGCTCTTTAAATGTATGCAAACCATTGCTCCAACTAAAAAAATCTCAACTGGGTTTCGTATTTTATGGACTAATTTGAATTTTCAGAAGAGAAATGGGCATACTCTCAGAAAGAGATTACTCGTAAAGTGGCTTTTGTAACCAGCTTACAACATGGCCAGGGTTGCGGGAATTTTCTAACGAGATACCGCAGCCCTGGATCCCGAGAGCACCTGAAGGAACCGGGTGGATTTTTAGTCAGAAGAAGTCTGACCCTCCCTTCCTCTTCATCCAGAGCGGGACGAATCATTTGGTGATTACTGCCTCGAAAAAAGGGAGAAATGTACAAATCATCAAAATATGTCCACTTCTGAAACACTCTGTATAAAGTTTCTAGGAAATCGTAAGATCCTTGTCCATTCCTGTTTGTCTATTCGAACTTTAAATCTGACCTTGGAATACTTCCTCGACAGTGCCAGTGCCAAATCTTTTGCGGCCAACTACCATTAGTCTCAAGTCTGATCAAACGATTAAATACGAACTTGACATACTAACTTTTTTTTTCATAAACAATCTAAAAACTCTATGGCCACCTGCTACGCGGATGTCAATCGGAACTAGGATCTGCGAGTCAAATGTTTTGGCGTCATACACTGGTGGTCACAGAGCATTGACCTCGCTTTGTTCCGGATATGTAACAGGTAAAGAGTGGGTGTGCCTGCGACAGATTTGTTTTAAAATAAATTATTGATATTTGTTTTTTTTTTTTTTCTTTTGGCGCCAGGCTGTGCACTCCGTGTTACGTTTACGTCAGTGACCAAATTCGAATTTCGAAGGGATTAGGTTTCTATATTGCATGTTCCGTATTTGATTCTGTGGGTGTTCCAGAACTAATCCTGCTCTAATTGGGTCGAGAAATTATTTTCTAGCTTTATCAATTCAACTTAATAGGTTGTTTTCTTTTGTTAAGAGGTCGTGTATGTTATAATTTAATTCTTTATCTATTTATTTTTATACATAGTTAACTCCTAATATTTTTTAGGATTACTCATAAAAGGTATAATATGGTGAAGGCACATGGAGTTTTTAAAAGTATGTTCAATTAGTTGTCCGTCTGTATGTCTAAACCTTCATGGGCGAGTCCAACTTCACTATGATAAGAGTATCATACATGAAGCTCATATTTTTAACCGACTTCTAAAAAAGGAGGAGGTTCTCAATGTTCTCGAGGTTCGGATGTTAGTATTTTTTTTTATTTTTGTCCGCGCATAACTCCGTCGCTTGCCAACCGATTTGAAAAATTCTTATCTTGTTAGAAAGGGTATACTTCACTTGGAAATCAGACAAGCCGTTTCTGAAAAATCAACAAAAGTCTAATATAATATTTACGTTGATGATCTTTTCGTTTACTCTGCATTGCGTTTTTTGTTTGCGCATAACTCCGTCATTTACGAACCGATTTGGAAAATTCAGTGACTCACTAAAAAGCACAAAAATCATAAGATACGGTCGTCAGAACATTTGACGGACGCGGTCGCCCTACAAAACACACTAGCGCCGTCTACTATAACTAAGATGTCAATCGGCGTGGTCTGCTCCTAGACGTAGCCTTGTAAGAGCGGGGTGTGGTATTTTTCGAGGTACAAAGAAATAAAAAAATCCTTTTAGTTTCTGAATTTTATATTTGTTGTACATAAAAATACATTTTAATTTGCTTTTAATAAAGAATAAAAATTAATTTTGTACATAATTTAATCTTATAGTAATATTATTAAATCTTTTTATTTCATCGGCTGCAACGCGCGCCGCTGCAAAGTTATGTCGCACTTTTACGCGGCTTCGCGTTGTCTATGCTAAAGGTTGAGACAAACAAGAAAGAAAATTGTTTTAAATAAGTAATGTTAGAAGTTGATTTAATGACATATTTTTAACTTATCAGTGATATGAAATGTTATATTTTGTTTTATTGTGCTTTATGTCGTAGTTCACGTAACCCTTCACGACACAATTTGGTATTTTTGCTTGTAAAACTGACGACTCCTCCCGAAGATAGCCGATCGCGTTCTAGTTCACTTTGATAAAGGTAAGACCACTTTGGGACCAAGTTCGAGGCGTCATTATAACATGCGGTCCGCCCAGTCCTTATAATATATATGTCAATGACGAAAATAAAAACTTTTTGCAAAAAATAAAACCGACTTCCGTATCAAAACACTACAAAGCCAAAAATAATTTTAATTTCGGAAGGCGGTGTGAAAAAAAAAAGTTTTTTTTTTAAATGTTTTATTTTTTGCAAAAAAGTTTTTTATATATATAGCGGTTTTGAATCCAAGTAAATCCATTTGAATAACCGATGTTTTTAATGAAAGGTGCTATTGTGGCCTTTTTCCGATGGTAAAATCATCAGATTTAATGACTCCTCTCATTCTGGGTGGAGCGGAAACGAGTGCCAGACTTATACTAACTAAAAACCCACCGTGTTCCTTCAGTTGCCCTTATGTTCCGGGGCCACGGTATCTCTTTAGAACATTCCTGCAACCCCAGCAGGTAATGACCCAATCGGGTCCACTTATGCTGATGGCTCTTTGAGGCCAGCGTAGAAACGAACCGCGCCGTCGATTCGGGCCTGGTCCTTAGGACGGTGAGTCGAGAGTCGCCGCCCGCAAGCCCGCGCTTACGGTGCAGCAGTGACCGGAGATTGGCTTACGATCCCCAGGATGTATGTAGTGTTGAGGCTACCATGATGAAGTTAGTTAGTTTTGAATAAAACTGCATATTAAAAAAAATGCCAATTTTTTGTAGGTTGTTTGTTTGTACGTCGTGCTCTCAGAAGGTACTGATCGGAAGGACTGACGGAATGGTAGATTTGAATTCTACCATTCCTAAAGATCTACATGCATTTTGTAGGAAGTTACGCTAAAATGCATAGTCGTGTGTCGAGGTAAAACATAGCTTATTTAATAATAAACCCATCACATCTTTTGTTTAAGACTCATAGACGGCAAAACTTCTTTAGAAAGAAAATGTGATTTTTAAATTTAAGATATTCTTTTTATATCTCCAACAGGTGATACGAGCACGAACGAATCTGTTAAGGTGGGTTTACACCGAAAGCTCGCCATAAAAAGTCGTAAAACGTATTTTAACATCCATCCGATAATCAATCTAACACGTCATAACTTTGACATCCAGTCTGCCTGGACCTAAGCCGTGCTTTAAAATCTCTCTAGATAAAAATAACTCATGATAGGACCCCATAAAGCTCAAATTGCCATGACACAAGAAGAATGCAAAAGAAAAACTATCGAAAAATATCTTCAACCAAATGAGTCGCTATATAAACATGTTAATTCATAATAAAAATGTGGTTTTTGATGCACAAAAGATAGTATATTTACTAACAAATTGGTAAGCTTCATCTAACCGTATTAACAGCTCCATTTTCACGTTGTTTGTAAAAGATAACAGATACAATACCCAACCGCCGGGGGGAACTAACGGTAGATAACTTTATTAACTTCTTAAAAAAACAAAATTGAATTTGAAAGTAACCACGTTCCAAAATGCATATTCTAAAAAGTTTTTCAGTGCTTGCGATTTAAAATTCAATAACGACATCACACATTTCATCTCAATGTGTAATAGAATTTTATTTTGCATTTAATTTAATCATATTGACCGCTACTGTCGTAGTAATCGATAGTGACAAAAAGTCATTTAAATTGAACACACTTACAATCCGATCGAAATGTGGTCAGTAAGAGAAGAAAAAATAAATGAGAGGTATTCGCGAGTGAAGATGCAGATCTATTTTAAGAATTAACCTGATTACGATCGATTCAACATCAGTGTGGAATGTATAATAAAAATATTTATTGATATAAAAAAGGAATAGGACAGTGGGTTTTAAATGAGACCGACATGATGTACAAATCGCTACATCATCGTGTTGTGTGGCATGCGCCCGCGCAGCCCACCGCACTCACCGCACCGACGCGACGTTACGAAATTGTATTAAATGATTTAGAAAGTAATTAATGTAAGTAAAACAAGATTAAGAATTTTGCGGTTGATAACTGTAACACGCTTCTGGAGGTTTTATAGACATACGTGATAGTACATACATAGAATTAATAAAACATGCAAAATGCAGCTAGATTTTAATTCAATTTAACAACCTGACGAGAATGTCTTTAGTGAAAGTATATTTTAAAATATTATTTCATATACATTCGCGTTGTAAAATGAGAATCATCCGATTGAATGATTGAAACGATTTTGATATCATAGCTACAATCATTAGTCATGTTTTAGGCTAAGTGCCAACCTGCGATATCGGTCGAAATTCTTCGGCTAATGAAATATAAAGGAATACTTTTATACCTGTTAATATTACACCTGACAGGTACGTGAACAAATATGAACCTCAAGGTGTATTCTCGGGTCTGTTTGATTAATCACAAACACGAATGTTTTGATTTATGATCGGTGTTGGGTCGGCGGTCGGCTGGAGTCGGTTGGATCAACGCGCCTTGTCGCGACTTGCGCGATGCTCGTGATGGACCAATGATTAAAGCTATTTTATTTTATTTTATTAGGGATAACAAAAAACAGAGTATTTAAAAAATAACAAAAAAAGCTTAAGAGTTAGGTGTAACAAATACACTGCTCACAACGTTATCCACAGATTGTTACATAAAATAACTACTTGCATCAGGCTTACAAAAAAAACTAAAAACTAGGGCAAACTAAAAAACGTAAATACGTTTGCTGTAAATACTTATTAACGTTTTGATTTGTGGTAATATTGAGCCAGAAGTGTAGCAATAGTTTTAAGCTTTTATAGACTTTTCATCAGAATTAGGAATGCTTCGTTATCGATTTCAAATTAATAAATCAGTTTCGCTAAAGGAAAAAAAAAACAAAAAAAATTAAAAGACAATTTAGTCCGCTTGAAGTTATTGAAATCTTGAAAATTATAGTTCTTTTATTTTTATTTCATAATATTCCAGGTGAATTTTATTTTTATTAATATAATTTATTAAAATACAAATTACAATTATGTTGCTTATTTAACTAGTGTTAGCATCTGCTGCCAAACTCGGAGAAAACCTGTATCTCGGTAGGTAAACAGCGCCAATCATCATAGTTTATTGAAAAAAATATATTCATAATTAAAAAAAATAAACAAACTCAATAAAACATACGGTAGTAATAAAAACGAAACCTTTTACAAACTCTGAATAAACTTCCCTCTACTATTTCAGCGGCAAATTCAATCCTATCTTTGTACAAATGTACAATATGTACCTACACACACAGTTTCCTACATTAAATCCACCGCATCACAGGTCTAGAAACTAATCCTGCCATAATTTCCTTCGCAAGGTCTTAACGTCTCGACTTCTCGGAAACTGTATATCATGCGAGAGGTTCATACGAATATTTTAGCGCAATAACACCGTTGGTAGCTATTGCCTCAGTTGTAAATCTCGTTGAGCCTCAGGCGGCTCTGCTGAAAAGACCCAATCAATGTTAAATCATAGTAAAGTGACACACATCGATATCCTGCCACACTTCGATAAAAAATCGACGCGAGAACTCGAAAAAGATTCCGACTCTAGATCGCAGTCGACTTTAACCCTTGACTCGGAATACGTAAGCTGAGTCATTTATCAATAGATACTGTGACCATAAAACTTCATAAAAATATCGGACTTCGTTTATTACACTTTTGCTTTCACACTTATCGCCTGCGCCATCCAACAGTCACTTTCGAGTATATGCGTCTCATATAAGTGAGGTGTAATATGAGGTAATGAAACTCATTTCGTGCGAGTCCATAAAATAACAAAAACGTTGGGGGCACTACATTAATAAATATAAATCTCTTCATCTGGTACATATAACATAGTGAGGCTGAGTGATGGCGCGGCGCGTTTGTGGGGGGAGTCAGGTGCGTGCGCGCAAAGACCGAAGCGCATTTGTCACTGTTGCCGGCGATTATTCATCTCATTGAAACATTAACGCTCTCGAGAACTAATCACGCTGACTAATGGAGCCCCCCGTCGACACTTCCTAAGTTTCACACTCGTGTGAAACGCCGACGCACGAATTGACGCCTCCATGTCAGGTCTGATTTAGTTGACGAGAACGAATGATCTGCTATGATCAATGAGGGTACCAATTAAACTGGATGCAAAGGAGTATGGTAGGTTTCGTGCCAGGATTCTTCCGAAAAAAGCTGTGTCGGTACCTAACGGGTGTAGTGTTAAGGTCATTGAATTCATACATTGTGTTTTGATTGCTAATCGTAACGTTAATAACAGTGACAAAATCACTGTTTTATGAAGCTGTAAAAGGCCGAGGAGATGTTTAGATATTAGGAAGCTAGCAATACCATTAGTTATATGGTTATATTCATTATATAGTATTATTATAGTGTTCAAATCAAAACCAACACGTCATGAGCTTGAACTTAGCTGGCACTACTGCATTTAGTTACCGATTAATAACATTGTACCATATAAGGCCGCAAACCTCGCAGAGCGTGATCGTACATAAATTTTGAGTTGGATAACTCCAACTATTAGAAATATTGACATTGAATACCATACAACTTTGAAATTAAAGCAATAGCTTTCTAGACACACGTTTTAAACTTTTAAGTGTTAAGACTGAGGACAGGTACGTAATGATAAAGCGGAGGTTTATGTGCATCCCTGGGCCGTCTTCAGTACAGCCAGCAAAAAAGTACACCATAAACAGAACATTTATGACAGCAAATAAAGGCCGTCGTCTTCCCCGTAGTCCCGTAGTGAATTATTGCTTTATTGCTTCAGAAATATTTCACAAACAGAAAATATTTTATGATTCCCCAGTTAAGAGCGGTCATATATCATTTTAAGCCATAGATAATAAAATTCGTAAGTCACCAAGCCGGACGAGAGTGCAGAAATGGGAAGCCGAGTGTGTGACGCTCAGCTTGGACATGTCACTGGCCACTAGTGCTAAACTAGAGATGAAAAACAAACAGGTACGCTCAACTCCTCTCTTAGTGCAAATTTTATAATACACTTAAAATGTACACGTTAATTTTAAGCGTCAATAGTCTATGGCCAAGGTTTCGGATTTATGATCGCGAAGTCGCGGGCACGAACCCTACCCATTACATTATTGCTTTGAACCCACTCCAGAAACAAGCATATGTGAGTTCTATCCACATTGCTGGTTCTCTTTAAAAAAAATTAGAGACTACGATACCTTCGGGTAGAAAGGTCGTATAAACCATTTTTACCCAAAATGAGTTATGAATGCAGTCTTGTTTAGAATTTTCCGCTCTATAGATTGGTATTCATAACTAATTTTGGGTAAAAATAGTTTATACGACCTTTCTACTCCAAGGTATCGATAGTTATCTTCTATTCATAGATGTTCAATTTTAATATAATCCTCAGTCACACGGCTGAGAACGATTTTTCAGGTTTTCAGTTCGTGGATTTTGACTTACTGATATCTCGTTTTACAATACATGCACATAGTTTCATATTAACTATTATTGCATACACGTTGCAACCCTTAAATATTAAGAATTTCGCGTTTCGTCCGGCTCAAACATAAAATTGGAATAGTAAATGCCCAGCGAAATCGTTAACCGACTGAACACTGTAATTGGAAGACATTAAAATAACCAGTTGTTATAGCTGACTGTTAAATGTTTTACCGTGGGCATTAGTCTTTAGTATTTACACATGTGTTACAATGTAAGCGCCCGATATTATATTCTACGTTCAATCAGACTTATCCAAAGTATCGTGGTCTGTCGTGACTGTAAATAAGGCTTCGTAAATTGAGTGAAGGAGCACAGATTTGTCTGCTTTCCAGAAAAGTTTGTGTCCCACAAAAAATGCTGTGTTGAAATACATTGTCAAAACATGTGCCCGCTAGCAAACAAGTCGTCGCCGCGATTCGGCTCGCTCCAGGAGTGATGCGCGAAACAAAAGAAAGTCACCGTTCCGTTCCCCGAACGTTGTAACATTTACAACAACAAACTTGTACCTAATTGTCGAGTTTTTTTCCACAGTCATGCTCGCTTCGCAGAAGGCCGAAGGACGTCTCAAGGTATGTCCTGATTACTTTAAAAAAAATTAGTGCACCCATTTACATAAGATTTGTGGTGCGCAAACTCATTAGGACACACTGATGGCAAACATTAACGCTCATTGAAAAATTGCAGCGAGGTTTTGCGTGCTATCATCATCCATTATATATGACGTCTCATCCTGATCTGACAATGTTATAAAGCACATCAAAAATTAAAACATATCTCTTCATCGCTAAAAACTGCCAGTGTTAATATCTAATGTTTCGTACAGTAACCATTGCGAAATTTTTAGCGTTTTATTCGCACGTAATGTTCAATTGTTAGTAGAGCGTTAAGTGTCAATCAAACTCATAATACCGTGCGATGATTTCTAAAATCCTATTTTATAGCAATCAAATATTTATTAAATTAAATATCATAAATGGAGCAATAATAACTACTGAGCACTGTAACTGAGGAAATTTCTATGTCACGAACTCACAGAGAGCCTAGACCAAACGGAGAGCGCAGTCGATAAAATTAGAATTTCGCAAAAAGAATATCAGGTAGAACCCCACCGAATGCAGTGAGCACCCTGTAATATATGAACCCGCCTTGTTGGGGGTTGTTCATGTAATTTTTCAGCGTTGGCAGTGCAATCGGAAGCGCGCCGGCGGCATGTACCTTTTTGTTTCTGCTGTGGTTGCCGCTGTGATGGTTTTCGGAAGCGAGGTCGCCACTCATCGCCATTTGAATATCGACCAATATTTCACATTTGACTTATTAACGACGTCACAGTTGAAATTCACTTGCCTTGTGAGAAATTCTCTCTGTATTTTGATTCTTTTACGTTTTCATTGGCTTCGGTCTCTTTATGGGGTGAACAAAACTTGTGACATTGTGCTATATATACTTGAACAACCGAATTTGCTTTCATTGGTTGAATTTCGATTGTAAAGAAAACTAGTTCAGGAATTTTATTTCATCGCTGTAATTGTGGGAAAGCGGTCAACAGCCTCGGGCACCAATGGTCTCTCTTGCAGCCGTAGTGCGGGTCATTTTGCACGACATGCCAACTTAAATGACATTATCCGACGAGCCCTTGTCACTGTCGGCGTTCCAGCCGTATTGGAACCCATTGGACTGGCGCGTGACGATGGCAAGAGACCGGACGGCATGTCATTGTTTCCTTGGAAGATGGGTAGGCCTTTAGTGTGGGACGCAACTTGTGTCGATACTGTCGCGCCATCCCATCTTCCCAGTTCATCATGTTGTGCTGGCGCTCCCGCTGCGGCTGCGGAAAACCTCAAGCGGCGTAAATATAGTCATCTCGGTGATAACTATATTTTCGAGCCGTTTGGGGTCGAAACTCTCGGACCATGGGGCCCGTGTGCTCACAGCCTTTTTAAAGAAATATCGAAAAGGCTCGTTGACGCTTCCCGCGACCCAAGGGCTGGCTATTTCTTTGGTCAACGGCTAAGCATTGCCATACAACGAGGCAATGCCGCCAGTATCTTGGGTACGTTGCCAGCCAACAGCGTTGAGGATGAATTTTTTGATGCTTTATTGTAGTTTGTATTTTAGTACATAATTTTGTATATTTGTTGTAATTAATTGTTTAAATATATCTCAATTGACCTTTTATATTATATTTATGTTCAGGAAATATTTAATATCCTTTTTTTGAATAAATGATTGGGTATAGTTTAAAGTTTGGTAGATTGGTTGGTAGTACTAGCATGATTCTGATTCACGCATAAAGACTTATGCCTTCCCAAATTGTGCCATAACGCGGTCTCTACCCGGCTGCCTAATTCAGTCCATCGTCAATCTAGAAGGGAAGCCTTCTCCACTGCGTTTACTGATTCATAATATCCACTTAAGCTTTTGTCTGTTCCAACGGCTCTCAATCTTTTGATAGACCAATCCACTTGGCCAGCCTTCTGCCACTTTGGCAATTTTGGCCACAAACTTAATAACAGTAACAGGTTGATTTTTTCACACACGGATTAAAAAGAGGTTTGATTTCATCGATTTAAATTGAAAAAAAGAACGTATTAAACTAGCAATTTGAAAATAATTTAAATTGGAACGCGTGGAAAAATGGCGCTCACGTTTCCCAACTACACGTTTCATTTAATAAAATGATTAGTTTCTTACATGGGAGTGTGGGAATGATTTACTTTCACGTGTACAATGTCTCTGGATATCATTAAATTATTACGCACATGTCCGAAATTCACGTTCATTAACCCGTGAGAACTTATTGTTTAACTTAACATGTAATCATATGGAATGTCACATATTAAAGTGGTCTTACCTGCGTGTTATTTGTTTTCAATTAGTTTGTGCTATTTATGATTGTGTTTTCTATATTATTGTTTTATATTATGGATATAAAAACGTTTTGTTGAAGGACTCAGTTCTATTTTGGAAACAAAAACTTTTTATAATTATTTCAGTCTTAAGACTATTGATGAGTTTGAGTTCTTGATAATTATCTGAATATATCCTAATATTTAATCCACGATGTAATTTAAGTTAGGCGATAGATTGATGGTAGTAAATTACTAAAATATTGAAAAAATGAAATTCATAGAAACAAACTTGTTACGATTTTATTTAAATCCGACAGGGCTATCTGCGTTTACAATCTCTAACAGAAAAAGTTGACAACAGTTTGTCCAAATTAATTTAAGCCGAGATTAACTTTTATAATTGATTTATATTTTTTTTTTTTTTTTTTTACAGCCAGTATTGTTATACTACCGGGCACGCCGCAATTGCGGCGGTAAGACCCCTCTTTGAGGAGTGGCTAGATCGGCGTCACGGCGTCCTGACCTACCGCATGACGCAGGTCCTCACCGGACACGGAAGTTTCGGGAGGTACCTGTGTCTGATGGGTAGGGAAGAGACGCCTGGGTGTCACCACTGCGAGGGTCGCCCTGAGGACACAGTCGAGCACACGGTGCAGGACTGCCCAGCTTGGGCAGAGCACCGACGTGTCCTCACGGCGACAATAGGCGGAGACCTCTCGCGCCCGGCCTTGGTCGAGGCCATGCTGCGGGGCGAGAGGGAGTGGGAAGCGGTCGCCTTCTTCTGCGAAGCAGTCATGCTTCCGAAGGAGGAGGCGGGCCGCGTGAGGGAGAGGATGGCGTCCTCCCTCCAGCCCAGCCGCAGTGGTAGACGCCCACGGCGTCGGACGTCGGCCGACGATCTCCGGCCACCGTAGGCGCGGGCATGCGGACAGCGAGTAAAGGGCAACTCGCTGTCCGACCATGGACCATGCCCGGGTCGACGGCGCGTCGTGTTCCACGCACGCCTCAAAGAGCGTCAGCAACATGACGAGGCCCCCTCTGCAGAGGGCCGAAGCCCGCCGGGGTCGTGGGACTCATCCCGTTACCGTGGCCCCGGTATGTAAAGGGTTATTGAAGGAACACCGTGGATTTTAGTCAGTAAAAGTCTGACAGTCCCTCCCACCCTGCCCGGAGTGGGAGGACTTATTTGATAATTTTACCACGCTAAAAAAAAAAAAAAAAAAAAGTATTGTTATACTATTATATATTACTCATTTATTAAGTGTTGAATGAACAAGCAATTAGCGTTCAATATAATTCATATTCTAACGTTTATTATACCAATTAAAAAGCCATAAAATGCATGTATTATGCTTTGAAAAGCTACAATGTGTAATAGGCATAGTGTTGGGTGTAACTCTATTAAAACAAGAGTTCATTTTAAATGACCGTCATAATAACTGTAGACGGCTGGCGCTACCTGATTTTGTTAACAATTGTATAGATCTGCTGGAAGTGTTATTGTCTGTTTTGTTTATTGGTTTTAGTTGTCTGGGTGTTTATGAGGATAAGATGAACATCTTTGACAATTGACTAGCTAGGAATCAGCAAAAATGATCACAACTAATTACAACAGAAAAAGTTTCGTTGTATAGGGCAAATGCATTTGAAAGTATGACTCACGATGACGTTTGTGAACTTATATGAATTTATGCATAATATTAGACAAGCTTTTCAGTCTTTTTGGTTTTTTTTTTTGGCAAATTACCAATACTCACACAGAGGCAGTTTTTTGTATGTTTCCTACCCGATTTCTCTGCCAACCGTGGGTCAATTTTTAAAAATTCTGTTTTTAACCGAAATTTTACTTATGGCTCATACTTGAAACATACTGACAAAAAACTACGACGTCTAGCAGAACCAATCTCCTTAAACCCTGTAATAGCTTCGATTAAGAGAACTGTGGCTTGTCCAGAATGAATAATGAAAAATCGTGTGTAATGTGTTCTGAGTAGCATCCACGTCGTCGGCAATTACCTTTGTCATCCATCAACTTACCACGATTAGTTCCTGACAGAATTCTAATAACTATCAAAAACAGTCTGTATTTCCTGATAGTTATAAGTGAATAGGTTACTTCTAGGCAAGCGTGCTTCATCTTCGACCACATCATTGCTTAACATCAGGTGAAATGGTGGTCAAACGCAAGCCTATCACCAATATACATAACTTAAAAATTTCTTAAAACTAGCTTATTTACATTTTTTACAACTACGCCACATAACTTTGTTTTTCATAGTGTTTGTATGAATTACAAAGTTATATTTGCGGTTTTAGAAAATATGCTGTATCACAAAAACTGCTGACCCGATCTTGTTCAAACCAATTTTGGTTTAAAGTTTACAAGTTTAAAGTTTTACAGTCTACAGACATATATTTTTTTTAGATTTTTCACTCCATTATTATAGAAGTTAGAGGGGGGGGGGGGGGGGGGGACATATTTTACCACTTTGGAAGCGCTGTTTGAAGACCTGTCTATACAACGTGTAATTTAAAGGGTATATACATACCAAGTGCACGGCTTCTTTGGATGATAACAAACGATATGGCAAGGGTTTGGTAATCCTATGTCTTCATGTGTGGAACTAATTAGAAATTTCAATACATTGATACCAGAGACTGAATTTTTCAAATTAAGAAGATTGAAGGGAATTATCGTGTTATAGGTAAGTGACGTGGAAAGTTATTGACTATCGTAGTGCTGTGACACATTTGTTATGATTGATATTCAAGAAACATATGAAACCGATAATTTCGTATCAATTCTTTGAGTCACTTATTTTGTGCTGAAACTGGGCATAGAGACTCCATACCAGATGTTGTCTTCAGCCCTTTTGGATTGATATGGGGTTTCCGTTACACGTTGTAGACACCACACACGCATAGGTTTCATGAAAAAAAAAAAATGTTTTCAGTTTTAGTTCCATGTATGGGGAGCCCCTTTTATTTTAAATATTTTTTAATTTTTTTCTTAAAATTGGAAAGCCGTTCACAGAATACATCTACCTACCAAGTTTCACATGTATAATCCTAATAGTTTCGGAATAAAATGGCTGTGCCATACGGACGGACGGACGGACAGACAGACGGAATAACGAAACTAAAAGGGTTCCGTTTTTTGCCATTCGGCAACGGAACCCTAAAAATAGTATTGTATGTATAGAGGTAATCTGGTTGAATTTTATGATGTTATGTCAAGTTATTTATTTATTTCCGTTAGTATGCACACCAGTAATTTTATAGTGTAGCGATTAAGTTGTCACATTTACTGAAACCACGTACTCTATATTAGATATTTTATCATATACAATTAAAATAATTCAATAATAAACAATATTATAGCCGTGGGACCTTTTTTTCCATTTTAATATTTTACAACATCATGTATTGCATAAACTTATACAACTGACCAATCACTGGCCGCGTGCTCCGCCGGCGCCGGCGCCGCGGCGTTGCCGTTTTTACAGGTCAGTAAACTAATATTGTAAAGGATTATTTATTTTTTACCAATAACGTATTTTGTTTGAAAATGCATTTTTTTAATTTTAGTAAAATTATTTATTTTATTATTTTAACGGACTGATGACAACTTGTAATACCTGCTGTAGAATTTAATGTGAAAACCTAATCGACAAGTTTGTATATCTTTTGCGCGCCAAATCACATACTGCTCAGTATGAGATTTGGCGTAGTTAAAGTTTATATGGAGTAGTCCAGAAAGTTAATATTTTTATATACATAGGTAATAAAAATAATAATTTCTTGATACGGTGCTAATTGTTAGGTTCCTCTCCCAAGAGCCCTGACCACTAGTAGCTTGGACCCTGTCCCCGATACCGGTGGGCTACTGTTTGTTATATTTTTAAGTTTTTTTTATAGGTATATTTAAAAATATAATCAATATGTATGTATAATGTAATAAATGGGATAATAATCCATTTATTTAGGTCAAGATCCATAAAAGTGTTAGTAATAAGTGTGTAATAATGAATTAAATTATTGTCAAACAAACACAAGACCGCTGCTTAATATTATATAAACGGCAATTTCGAAAAAAAAAAACACGTACTAACTGTCTTATCGCATATCGTGATATTTTTCAGGCAATTAAATAAATAATAGAGACGGCCAAGACACCAATTTTGGTTGTACTTGTTGCGAATATAAGGTTAACAATTTAATAAACAGAAATAAATTACCTACTAATAAAATATATTTATTAGATACACAATACATACTAGACACGACAGCGCGTAAAGAAGGTACGTTAATTGAATTGTAGATATTGATCCCTACTGCTGAAACCGTAATTATGTACAAGCTTCTCCCGCGTGAATCTTAATAGTTATCCTAAAAGAGACTCTTTAAATCAGTTGCTATTTCTATTGGCTACATTTTATTTTTACTGGTATAGCACAGTAGTGGCTCATTGGTTACAGGCTCTACCTACGAATTGAAAGTAGTGCTTTCGAACCCAATCAGTACTTTGTGTAATTTACGGCATCACAACTGTTCTCAGAGTGGTCAAAGAAAACATCGTAAGGAAACATGCATGTTCGAGGAAACCCGAAGAAATGCGACCCACACTAGGTACGTGGTTTATTATATTTTTTTTTTTTTTTTTTGTGTGTGGCATCTCGCAGGTCAACCTCTGAGGTTGTCGGCTGCTTAACCGGGCTTGCCTGTGGTTGCCTTAATTAATTAATTAATTAAAGCCTCCAGCCAGGGCTTATTAGAAAACTTACAAACTAGGCGACTACACGCTAAGGGCACCCCCTGTGGGGTACGGACCTCGGCTTAGGGCGTCGCAGTGGGAGGGCAGCTAGGGACAGGCTGGATCATATCATTTTTATTATTAATAAGGGAATTTAAAGCTACTGGCTCAGCGTCGCGGGCTGGCTCTGGCAAGGGTCGGGGCGGACTATTACGGGGACGTCGCGGCGGGCCTCGGCGGCGAGGACGGAAGGACGGTCGGTTTTTGTTTTTGTGTGCCACTGTACTTGTTTCCCTACGGCTCTCTTGGAGCAGGGTGATTGCGTCATCGGGAGTGACAAGGGTGTGCCTTGGTCGGCGAATCTTAGAGATACGCGAGGGTTCGTATTGGGCGGCCGATACGATAAGGGGATTCCTATGTTGGATTGCAGTATCAAAGAAACGCTTGGAGACACGTTTCATGAACTGCTGGATGGTGGGCATCTTGAGGTCTACGTGAAGAAGCTCATTTCGAACATAAAAGGGGGCTCCCGTGACTCTACGGAGGAATCGGTTTTGAAGGGTCTGCATCTTGTGGAGGAGGTAGGGCTTTGCGTGTGCGAAAACAACGCAGGCGTAGGTCATGATGGGACGGATGACCGCGGTGAAAATACGCAGCTTGCACCTGAGTGATAACTTGCTGCGGGAGCTAAGAATGAAGTGGAGCCTACCTAGAGCGAAAGCGGCGCGCGAACGTGCCTGCTTTATGTGCTCAGCGAAGGAAAGGTGTTTATCGAGGACCACGCCTAAGTATTTGGCTTGCTTTTCCCAGGGGATCGGCTTGCCGTACATGGTAATCGGACGGGGGGAGGGTGGGTTTATCCGCGGCTTAGAAAAGAGGACTGCCTGGCTTTTGTCTGGATTGACTTCGATTCTCCATTTCCGGAACCACTTGGCCAGAGTGTTTGCGGAAGTTTGGAGAGTGCGAGCGATGGCATCGGGTTTAAGACCGGTATAATAGATAGCCGTATCGTCGGCAAATAGGGCTAGCTGAGTATTTTTATGCTTGGGGATATCGCTAGTGAATAGCGTGAAAACGAGGGGGGATAGTACGGAGCCTTGAGGAACTCCTGCGCGAATGGGATGGGGGGAGGAAAGCTCCCCCTCAATTCGGTAACGAAAAGTGCGATTCGATAAAAAGTCCCGTAGGATGAGCACGAGACGGTCAGGCACGCCGAGTTGGTATAGCTTATAGATTAAGCCATTGTGCCAGACTTTGTCGAACGCTTTCGCTATGTCGAAGAATAAGGCTCCCGTTATTGCGCCCCGTTGGAAGCCGGCGCTGACGTGTTCTATGATGCGGTGGACTTGTTGGATACATGAGTGTTCGGTTCTAAATCCAAACTGCTCATTGGGTATAAGACTCTTTGCTTCTGCAAAATCTTTGAGCCGCTTATATATAAGCCTTTCATAGATTTTACCAAGGACGTTGAGTAAGCTAATGGGACGGTAGCTAGACGGGTCAGACTTGGGCTTGCCTGGTTTGGGAATACCTATGACGGTGGCCTGTTTCCAGGTTGCGGGGAACATATTATTGCTCAATGCACCATTGAAGATGGCAGTCATTAGCACTATAAGCTGGGCGGGGAAAAGTTTGAAAACCCTATTGGTGATGCCGTCGGAGCCAGGGGCTTTTCGCGGTTGGAGACTTTTAATGATATCCTGGACCTCATCAGGAGTGATGGGGGCCAGTGGATTATCGGGATCTTCGACGGGCGGAAGGGAAGTTCTACGTTCGACTTCGGCGTTCACCATATCGAGGTGGGCTTGGTCTACTGGTTGAGAGCTGGGAGAACACTGGGACTCTAGGCTGTCGGCTAGGCATTCTGCTTTTTCAGAGTTATCGAAGGCGACACTCTTATCGGGACGAATGAGAGGAGGCATTGTGGCCTCTTCAGTGGATCGTAACTTCCTCTGAAGCTGCCAGAAGGCAAGATGGGTGGGCTCAAGTTCGCTCAGCATCTTGTCCCAGCTCGCATTACGCTGCTCGGTAATGCGTTTCCTTACAGCACGCTGTAAGTTGCGCATGTGAGCTTTGTTTGCGGCGCAGGGAAAAGCGCTGTACGCACGGATGGCTGCGTTCTTCTCGGTTATCAGATTCCGTACATCGTCCGGGAGTTTCCAGCGGTGGTCTTCCACTACAGGAACTTCCCTTGAACAATCGTTCAGGACGGATTGTACGTGATCTGTAAGCGAGTCGATCGCCGCCGTCGTGTCAGCGACTGAGACTATGTGGTCAGGAATGGTGTCCAATTGAGGCGATGTGGTGGATTTCAGTTTTTCACTTACTTTCCTCCAGTCGGTGATCAATTGGGTCGGAGGAGGTTGGGTAGGATCATGGTTACCCGAGCGGGAACCTAGGTGTAGGATAACGGGACGGTGATCCGAGTTGAGCTCGTGAAGCGCTTCTATGGAGTGTAAACGGAGGTTTACATTCTTTAGGAGCGCCACATCGAGGACATCGGGGTTATGGTTGGGGTCGTGTGGGTAGTGGGTGGGAGTCATCGGAGCGATGACGTCGTAGTTTAGGGTCGCGCCTAGGTTATACACGATTCTGCCTCTGGCATTTGTCGTGTTGCTGTTCCAAGCGGGGTGTTTGGCGTTGAGATCGCCCGCTAGTAAGACGGAGTCACTCAGGCCGAAGAGAGTCGTGAGATCGCTGGTGAGCGCGATAGGATCGTCTGAAGCAAGAGACGCGACCGATGGTGGCGGATGATAGGCAGAGATGATGGTTATCGGAGGATGACCAGTCATGCCTAGTCGACAGGCAGAGTACTCTAGGTGAGAGAGAGGCGCGGGTGGGGTCAGAGGGATGCAGTATAACTCCTTTCTATAATAAATAAGGGTACCGCCGCCGTGGCAACGTGTTCTGTCATTGCGAACTAGACGGTAATTCGCAATTTTGGGATCAGCGCGGTGGGGTTTCAAAAGGGTCTCCTGTATAAGGAGGACGTCTAATTGGTGGTCGCGGAGGAATTTAGTTATTTCGGCGCGTTGGTTGAAAATTCCATTGGCGTTGAAAAAACCTAATTTGAGGGATCGAGGCCTAGTGTGGTTTGTGCGTTGGGAATCCATTGGATCAGTCCATCGCATCCATCTGGTCGAGACCTAGCACCACATCACTGTGTGTGCTGAATATTTGGCTGTACATTGCCGTCGTAATTTTGCCGTTATTCTGCTGTTCGGCAGCCAGAAGGGCATCGCGGAGAGATCTGGCTTGGCGGGTCATAAATAACCTATAATGGCGCAGTATAGTCTGGGCGCAAGCCTCGCCATGCGCGACGGGTGAGGGATTGGGCGGTTGTTTGACTGCAGGAGCAGCAGTGGTTTGAGGCGCGGGTTTGTGACTGGCTGTGGGCTCTGTAGCCACGGCTATAGGCAGGATCTGCGCTGCGATGGGTATATCCATCAGTGCCTGCAAAGGTTTGGCAGGGGCCAAGGAGGGAAAGGCTTTTTCGTGGTTTAGCCTGTTCCACGGGGACGGTCTCTGAGGAGCGAGACGTTGGGGAATTTGAGAAGAAGGTGCCTCTCTCTGTTGGCGGGCGTTGGCGCGCTTCGCTAATTTAGGAGCGAGTTTGGGGGCTTTGGGACAGCCGCGGTAGTTTGCCGGGTGACCGGTCTGGCCGCAGAGAACGCAGCTGGGTGGTTCCGAACAGAGGGTTCGGTCTTTAGGCCGTGGGCAGTCCGCAGTGCTATGCTCGCCCAGACACTTGACGCATCTGGGAGTCGCATAGCAGTTGCTCTGCGCATGGCCATACAGTTGGCAACGGTGGCATTGTCCCACTGTTGCGGTTTTGTAGGGCTTTTCTATTGAGATACCGGATAGGGAGCAAATAGACTTAATCTTAAATATTGGGTGATGACCTTCGGTTGGTTCACAAATGACAAGAACCATGTCGTACAATTCACCGCCTCTCGCTTTATGTAAGCGATGGACGGCGATCACTGGTATACCTTGATCGGCAAGGTCGTCTTTAATATCCTGTACTAGGATTTCTTTAGGGACACGTTTAATAATAACACGAGTGGGCGTGTCCTCGGGGAAGGAGAAAGTGTGAAAGGAAATATTCCTTTCACGGAGGGCGCGATATAGTTCCCTATAGTCGTTCGACGTAGGGACGGTGACTTTAATGCCATTTTGGCAGGCACGGGCGTTTGTGTAGTTGATCTTTCGATCAACACACATCTTGGACACATCAGTCCATTTACCCTTGTCCTGGATGTAAAAGGGGGGCGGAGGGCGTTGCTTCCTTTGGGCTGAGGAAGTTTGGGCTATCGGGCTGGCGGGACGACTATTCTGCGCTCGAGCAGAGGTAGTTGGGGCGGGGCTAGCGGGTCGAACGGGCGTTTGAATTGGGGACGGGGGCGACGCGGTGGTCTTTTTGGCCTTGCTGGCCTGGGAGGTTTTCCCTTTCTTCCTCTTGCCACCGGTGACGACTTGAAAGTCGTCTTCCGAGGACGAGGGGCATGATGACAAATCATTGTCAGAGTTGTTATTGGACACAGGTTCGGTGGTGTCCATTTCACGGAATTCAGGTGCAGCGCACACCTGCGCGGCGTCCATTGTTTTAGGAACAATGGGATTAGCAGGTGGGCCGGAAACAATGGGTGATTTCGGGAATCGGGCGATCGGCACGACTTTGTCGGCGGGCGGGGGCAATAAAGGGCTATCTACCTGGAAGTCGTTCGTTGTTTGACGAACAATGGGATCGGAGTTAATAAATACTTCCGTGAACTGACCTACCGGGATGCCTTGATCGGCAAGCGGGGGAGATAATGGGCTGTCAAGCGCGTCACTAAAATCAGCGACGTTGGCTTCGGTAGCCGGGGGACAATTAGCGATTTCACGCTGGATTTTTCCGCCATATTTGGCGGAAATAGTAGGGTTTTCCCTAAGGATTTCTAACAGAATCTCCAAAATATTGGAGTTCGCCATGATTGGCAATTGGATCAAAATTGAATGGGAAAATTTTGGAGATTTCTCTCCCGCGGGGGGCCTATTTAAAGCCTAACTGGCCTAACTCCCCGGATGGATGGGTCCGGGGATGTGTAACCCTCCCAGTCGGGTAGAGACTGGGAGGTGAGTACCTAATGGTGAGCCCTAAGCTTGTAACCGGTCGCCAGTCTTATTGTGCGAACCGGGCCCTATTGGGTCTAGTGCGAAGGGGTAGACACACCCAACCGACACTAGGTGTGTAGCTGAAAAGGAAACTCAGTAACTAGGTTTGACTAGGAGATCCCCCAAGGCCAAAACCTAGAACTCGACTCCAATTTACTGCTTCACCCTGAAGGGGATCAGCGGGTGCGTCGGGTCAGCACCCCCTTGGTATTATTGACACCGTGAGGTTTCCAACCAAGGACCACGAAACTGTGGTTTTACCCTGAAGGGGCCAAACCAAATTGTTTTTGACGATACTCTGTTATAGAAACAGGATATCCTTCACCGCCTCGAAAAAGGCGGATCCGGACCAGGCGTCGTAGTCGGCGACTACGAGTGACGTCACGGCGAGCGTGACGAAGCGTAGCGATGACTCAGGCACGGAACGATCGAGAGCGCGGAGCGATACGACCGTCGCGGGCGAGCGTCGGAAGCGGAATCGTGGTTTATTATAGCCCATTCCCTCTCATATATAGGAGGCCGATGTCCCAGCCGTGGGAACTTTACAGGCTGGTTATACAACGTGTAACGGAAACCCCATATCTATCCAAAAGGACTGAAGACAACATCTGGTATGGAGTCTCTATACAAAGTTTCAGCTCAAAATAAGTGACTCACAGAATTGGCCCCAAATTATTGGTTTCATATGTTTCTTGCATACCAGTAATAACAAACGTGTCACAGCACTATGAGGGTCATCAATTTCGACGTCACTTGCCAATAAAACGATAATTCTCTTGATTCTTCTTAATTTCAAAAATTAAATTTTTTTTTCAATAAAAAATAGAACCGACTTCCATATCAAAACACTACAATGCCAAAAATAACTTTAATTTCGGTAGTCGGTGTTATTAGTTTTGGATTTTCTTTTATTTTACACCGCCTTCCGAAATTAAAGTTATTTTTGGCTTTGTAGTGTTTTGATATGGAAGTCGGTTTCATTTTTTGTTAAAATTTTTTTTTCACGCTTTTTAGTGGGTCGGTTTGTAATTTATCTAGTTACAAAAGCCATAATGTCAACAACTTATCATCTTTTACAAAATATTGCTTTTCCCGATGCATAGCCGTTAATTTTTGAGGAGTTCTCCTGGTACTTGACCATCGGCTCTACATCACCATACTCGTATGTATTGCGACGAGCATAAAGTGTTTAACATCCGTACTCAAGTAATCGAATCGCAATCCACGAAATACTTATTATTGAGTAGTTTCAGTGGCCATCTGTGGTCTTCATCATCAGTTCAGCTTCCCCAAATGGTACTTTTAGAAAGCAACTGCTCAAGGTACTACAAGAAATACCCAAAGCGCTATAGGTGTGCCTATAATATTTGAAGAGTTACCTCGATTTCTCCAGGATCCCATCATCAAATCTTGATTTCGTAACAATGGGACCAACTAGAAAGTATACCCTTTCAAACGCAAAAATAATTTTCCAAATCGGTCCAGCCCTCTCCGAGTAATAAGGTCACATACATAAAAAAAAGGTTCAAGACGAATTGAGAACTTCCTTTTTTTTGAAGTCGGTTAATAAAGTATCAATGTATTGAAATTTCTAATAAGTTCCACACATGTAGGCATAGGATTACAAAACACTTGTTATACCGTTTGTTATCATCCAAAGAAGGCGTGCACTTGGTATGTATATACCCTTTAAATTACACGTGTATATTTTGGATGTGTTGTTTATTTTAACTTAAGCTATTGTGATATTTTGACGATCTTAAGGATAAAAGTATCTACTGTTATTATTGAACTGTGACGGTTTAAATAAAACAGTTTCAAAGAAACGTGAGTCATGTTATTTTTTGAATACGGTAGTTCCATGTGTTGAAAAATGACTATTCTATGCGTGAACTATATTTTGTAAAAATTAAAGTCACTTGTTACTGAAAGTACATCATAAGCAAATAAAGTATACAAAAGCGTGACGCCACGAGAAATCGAAACTCACTGTATCGTCTTCATTTATTAATAAACAAAAAAAAAATACGTGTCTAACATTTTTTAGTGATGGAATAAACATAAAATATAAAGAAATAAGCAGTACCTTTGTACTCAGATATTATAATTATGCTTATCTTAATGTATTTTACTGTGTGTACATAAATAATAAAATAAATAAATAAATATTTATAAAATTTCAGTAAAATCCTATCCTTCCTACTTCCTATCCTACTTCCTACTAATATTATAAATCCTACTATCCTACTAATATCCTATCCTACTAATATTATAAATGCGAAAGTTTGTGAGGATGGATGGATGTTTGTTACTCTTTCACGCAAAAACTACTGAACGGATCTGAATGAAATTTGGTAAGTAGATAGTTGACATTCTGGAATAACACATAGGCTACTTTTTATCCCGAAATTCCCACGGGATCGGGATTTGCGCGGGAAAACGTTCCCACGCGTACGAAGTCGCGGGCAGAAGCTAGTAATAAATAATAATAATACGAAAGTCTATTTATCCAGATTTAAACTGAATGATTGCTTTCCAAGGCACGGAATAATCTCCATGTGAGTGACCATCTTAACATATCATAATTCTCCGTATCTTGGAAAGCGTTGCATACATTTGTGCATATTTGAGAGTCGTTACGGGTAGTCAGAAACCAGAAAATTTGACCAAGAGAAAAACTTGCTAAGGTGTGTTACTCAGCTATTGGTTTTTGAAAGCCGCCTTGATTTTTCTATACTAAAAATATAACAACCTTGTTGGTAGTTATATTTTCGAGCCGTTTGGGGTTCGCAAATTATTTAAAGATCTATCCAGACGCCTAGTTGACACTTCGCGTGACCCAAGGGCTGACTTTTACCTTGGACAGA
Source organism: Tholera decimalis (assembly GCA_943138885.2). Lineage (NCBI taxonomy): Eukaryota > Metazoa > Arthropoda > Insecta > Lepidoptera > Noctuidae > Tholera > Tholera decimalis. The sequence goes on from OW964553.2 coordinate 34,169,919, forward strand.
GATTAAGCATTGCCATACAACGTGGCAATGCCGCCACTCTTTTGGGCACATTACCAGTGGACAGCGATGCGCACGAATTTCTGGATGCCATATTTTAGTTTATTTTTAGACGTGTATATGTAGTTTAGGGTTTTTAACCGACTTCTAAAAAAGGAGGAGGTTCTCAATTCGGATGTTTGTATTTTTTTTTTATGTTTGTCCACGCATAACTCCGTCGTTTGCCAACCGATTTGAAAAATTCTGATCTGGTTAGAAAGGGTATACTTCCCAAATGGTCCCATGAAAATGTTATCGAAATCGGACAAGCCGTTTCTGAAAAATCAACAAAAGTCTAAAAAAATGTTTACGTTGATGATCTTTTCGTTTACGCTGCATTGCGTTTTTTGTTCGCGCATAACTCCGTCATTTACGAACCGATTTGGAAAATTCACTGACCCACTAAAAAGCACGAAAATAAAAACTTTTTTGCAAGAAATAAAACCGACTTCCATATCAAAACACTACAAAGCCAAAAATTATTTTTGGATTTGTAGTGTTTTGATATTTTGATATTGATTTTTCAGAAACGGCTTTTTTTAAATAATTTTTGGCTTTGTAGTGTTTTGATATGGAAGTCGGTTTTATTTCTTGCAAAAAAGTTTTTATTTTCGTGCTTTTTAGTGGGTCAGTGAATTTTCCAAATCGGTTCGTAAATGACGGAGTTATGCGCGAACAAAAAACGCAATGCAGCGTAAACGAAAAGATCATCAACGTAAACATTTTTTTAGACTTTTGTTGATTTTTCAGAAACGGCTTGTCCGATTTCGATAACATTTTCATGGGACCATTTGGAAAGTATACCCTTTCTAACAAGATCAGAATTTTTCAAATCGGTTGGCAAACGACGGAGTTATGCGTGGACAAACATAAAAAAAAAAAAAAAATACAAACATCCGAATTGAGAACCTCCTCCTTTTTTAGAAGTCGGTTAAAAACCCTAAACTACATATACACGTCTAAAAATAAACTAAAATATGGCATCCAGAAATTCGTGCGCATCGCTGTCCACTGGTAATGTGCCCAAAAGAGTGGCGGCATTGCCACGTTGTATGGCAATGCTTAATCTCTGTCCAAGGTAAAAGTCAGCCCTTGGGTCACGCGAAGTGTCAACTAGGCGTCTGGATAGATCTTTAAATAATTTGCGAACCCCAAACGGCTCGAAAATATAACTACCAACAAGGTTGTTATATTTTTAGTATAGAAAAATCAAGGCGGCTTTCAAAAACCAATAGCTGAGTAACACACCTTAGCAAGTTTTTCTCTTGGTCAAATTTTCTGGTTTCTGACTACCCGTAACGACTCTCAAATATGCACAAATGTATGCAACGCTTTCCAAGATACGGAGAATTATGATATGTTAAGATGGTCACTCACATGGAGATTATTCCGTGCCTTGGAAAGCAATCATTCAGTTTAAATCTGGATAAATAGACTTTCGTATTATTATTATTTATTACTAGCTTCTGCCCGCGACTTCGTACGCGTGGGAACGTTTTCCCGCGCAAATCCCGATCCCGTGGGAATTTCGGGATAAAAAGTAGCCTATGTGTTATTCCAGAATGTCAACTATCTACTTACCAAATTTCATTCAGATCCGTTCAGTAGTTTTTGCGTGAAAGAGTAACAAACATCCATCTATCCTCACAAACTTTCGCATTTATAATATTAGTAGGATAGGATATTAGTAGGATAGTAGGATTTATAATATTAGTAGGAAGTAGGATAGGAAGTAGGAAGGATAGGATTTTACTGAAATTTTATAAATATTTATTTATTTATTTTATTATTTATGTACACACAGTAAAATACATTAAGATAAGCATAATTATAATATCTGAGTACAAAGGTACTGCTTATTTCTTTATATTTTACTAGCTTCTACCCGCGACTTCGTACGCGTAGGAAGGTTTTCCCGCGCAAATCCCGATCCCGTGGGAATTTCGGGATAAAAAGTAGCCTATGTGTTATTCCAAGCTGCCAACTATCTACTTACCAAATTTCATTCAGATCCATTCAGTAGTTTTTGCGTGAAAGAGTAACAAACATCCATCCATCCTCACAAACTTTCGCATTTATAATATTAGTAGGATAGTAGGATATTAGTAGGATATTTATTCCATCACTAAAAAATGTTAGAAACGTATTTTTTTTTTGTTTATTAATAAATGAAGACGATACAGTGAGTTTCGATTTCTCGTGGCGTCACGCTTTTGTATACTTTATTTGCTTATGATGTACTTTCAGTAACAAGTGACTTTAATTTTTACAAAATATAGTTCACGCATAGAATAGTCATTTTTCAACACATGGAACTACCGTATTCAAAAAATAACATGACTCACGTTTCTTTGAAACTGTTTTATTTAAACCGTCACAGTTCAATAATAACAGTAGATACTTTTATCCTTAAGATCGTCAAAATATCACAATAGCTTAAGTTAAAACAAACAACACATCCAAAATATACACGTGTAATTTAAAGGGTACAATACATACCAAGTGCACGCCTTCTTTGGATGATAACAAACGGTATAACAAGTGTTTTGTAATCCTATGCCTACATGTGTGGAACTTATTAAAAATTTCAATACATTGATACTTTATTAACCGACTTCAAAAAAAAGGAAGTTCTCAATTCGTCTTGAACCTTTTTTTTATGTATGTTACCTTATTACTCGGAGAGGGCTGGACCGATTTGGAAAATTATTTTTGCGTTTGAAAGGGTATACTTTCTAGTTGGTCCCATTGTTACGAAATCAAGATTTGATGATGGGATCCTGGAGAAATCGAGGGAACTCTTCAAATATTATAGGCACACCTATAGCGCTTTGGGTATTTCTTGTAGTACCTTGAGCAGTTGCTTTCTAAAAGTACCATTTGGGGAAGCTGAACTGATGATGAAGACCACAGATGGCCACTGAAACTACTCAATAATAAGTATTTCGTGGATTGCGATTCGATTACTTGAGTACGGATGTTAAACACTTTATGCTCGTCGCAATACATACGAGAATGGTGATGTAGAGCCGATGGTCAAGTACCAGGAGAACTCCTCAAAAATTAACGGCTATGCATCGGGAAAAGCAATATTTTGTAAAAGATGATAAGTTGTTGACATTATGGCTTTTGTAACTAGATAAATTACAAACAGACCCACTAAAAAGCGTGAAAAAAAATTTTAACAAAAAATGAAACCGACTTCCATATCAAAACACTACAAAGCCAAAAATAACTTTAATTTCGGAAGGCGGTGTAAAATAAAAGAAAATCCAAAACTAATAACACCGACTACCGAAATTAAAGTTATTTTTGGCACTACAATGCCAAAAATAACTTTACTGTTTTGATATGGAAGTCGGTTCTATTTTCTGTTAAATTTTTTTTTAATTTTTGTAATTAAGAAGAATCAAGAGAATTATCGTTTTATTGGCAAGTGACGTCGAAATTGATGACCCTCATAGTGCTGTGACACGTTTGTTATTACTGGTATTCAAGAAACATATGAAAAATGTTTACGTTGATGATCTTTTCGTTTACGCTGCATTGCGTTTTTTGTTCGCGCATAACTCCGTCATTTACGAACCGATTTGGAAAATTCACTGACCCACTAAAAAGCACGAAAATAAAAACTTTTTTGCAAAAAAGTTTTTATTAGCTTTGTAGTGTTTTGATATGGAAGTCGGTTCTATTTTTTGTTAAAAAATTTTTTTATTTAAGTGTTTAAAGTGTTAAAAATAATAAGTAGATACTTTTCCGTATTTTTAAATGTAGGTATTGCATAGAAATCTTTAAAAATGTAATTTATGTATTAGTATATTTAGGTAGAGTTATAAATAAAAGAATCAAACTCCTTCTGTGAGAGAAAATATGTAAGTATCATTATGGATATGGAGTCAATTGTTTTATAAAAGCATCCATAACCTCACATTGATGGTAATTAAAATCGTAAGTTCATTACATCTGTATTCTCAACCACAGCATCTCAAAAACTATTCAAAGGCCTATAATAGGCTTACATTATTGAAAGCGGGTGCATACAAGATAATGGACTAAAGATCTTCTAAAGGTTATAGAAAGCCATTGCAAGAACCAGCTTTACATAACCGCAATATTCAGGGGTCTAAGTTCAACAGTGGGTGCCATTCGGTAGGTGAGGACTTCGAAAGAGATATCTGTCCACTTAATGTCACTAGCCAATAATATGATCGAGATATTATTCGTGTGTTAGTTGCGTCAGCACTCCCCATATCATGGCTTACTACAATGTAAGGTACGTAATGTTAGTGAAGAGAAACCTCGAGGTTGGTTTTATTGATGTGTTGTAAAGAAAGTCGCGTCAAATGTATTGCACACATACAAGATCAATTTGTGAGTGTCAGCATAGGTGATGCCACTTTACGATCGTTGCGTACTATACTCCCCTATGTTCCACGTGCGCCTCATAGAGTAGTCAGCAGCATTAATTGAGCCCGACTGGGCCGTTGCCTGTCGGGGTTCCGAGACTATTCTAACAAGATACCGCGGCCACGGACCGTAGGGGCAGTTGAAGGAACATAGTCGGTTTTTAGTCAGTAGAAGTCTCTCACATTTTGCCACTCCATCCAGAGCGGAAGGAGTCATAAGTTGATTTTTCCACCGAAAATAAAGTGTAGATATCTTTTCATAATATTATCTAACTCTATTAAAACCACTTCATCTTTACTATGCCTCTTGTAGTCGGTCAATGAGTTCACTTACCTTAGTACTTACATTATAAAATACATTATCTATAAAAAGTTACCTCAACGAATTTCAATAAAAAACCTCAGTTTCCCAAAACCATAGTTGTTTATCAAATTTTTTTTCATCCCATCAATTTAATTACGGGAGTCATTTTCCGCGTTCAATCAAAAATGAAAAATAAACAATTTTGAGGGCCGTTACTGGTAAACACCATTGTGCTCGAAGGCCGTGTTGATGACGCAACGAAAAAAAAGTATTTAAAGCTAATTAAATCTACCCACGGCGACGCGACGTGGCGCAACCGACACGCCTCCGAGCTCGGATCGAAGCAATTAGCGAAAGGATTAGATTATCTTATTAAATTATTATCTTTGGATCTAGTCGGAGGGTTATGATATTGAGCTGGGTAGAGGTTTGGTATATGATGCCATATTAATGGTTTAGTAGTAAAGGTGTGTAAAGTTTAATATCGGTGTCTATTCTCTGTGAAGTGAGCTAGGTAACGCCGGCCTCATTTGCCAAATAAATATCATATATATAATTTGTGTAATCTGTGAGGTTTTGTATCGGGTCTGGTCTGCCTGTTGCCGTATCATTGAAATTTATAATGCAAACTCAGAATGATTCGTGTGAAGGTCTCATAGAACCTGGATGTATGGAAAAAGGAAATAACTCTTTTTTTGTTTTTTTTTTATTGATAATAGGCTTGCGTTTGATCACCGTCTCACCTGATGGTAAGTGATGATGTGGTCGAAGATGGAGCACGCTTACCTAAAAGTAACCTATTCACTCTTGACTTAAAGACCCCTAGGTTATAGCTATCGGGAAACACAGACTCCGACAGGGAATTCCACTCCTTAGCCGTACGCACAATGAAGGTATTCCCAAAAAGTTTAGTGCGTATAGGTGGGATTTCCACCATGTAACGATGGCGCATCGCCGTTTGTCTTGTAGTCCGATGATGGAACGGGCTTGGCGGAATTAGAATGTGTAATTCCATCGCACACTCCCCGAAATGTAACCGATAGAAAACCGATAGCCTAGCAACTTGTCGTCGATTTTCAAGGCTCTGGAGCTTTGATTCGACCAGTGTAGCGTTGCCATCTGTCTGTCTTTTGGCCCGTTTCTCAATAGACTCAAGCGCGTCCAGTTGGTACTTTGTACCAAGTCGTTTGTACCAAGCAGTGGGTTATTTTAGGCTGATATGTCTAAGTAGTCATATTTACGTATGTATTTAAATCTAGGTATTGTCTGCGACTTGATTTGCGTGAAAATTGTTTTGTGTGGAACTATTCATTTCCTTAGGTGGAGGTTTTTGGAAAAAAAGTAGGATCCTAACTTTGACCTGGGTTTTCAACTATATCCATGCCGGTTGTCATCAAAATCGGTTTAGCGGCTTAGCTGAGAAAGCGTAACAGACACACAGGTAGATATAATTTCATTTTACAATACTAGTAAGTAAGTAAATATGGATTGATGGAATTCATATTATGTAAAACAACGTATGAATTCTAAAAGTCCGTCTATTTTGTAAACATCTCACAGTGAGCACTTTGATGGAGTGAGCTTAAAGTGCACAGTTATTCCTCTGGGATTTTGTACTTAATTTTGTGTCCACTACTCTCAAGTTTTTGCACTGAGAAGTATATAGAATCGCATCTATCATTATTTTGTTTATATGGATTGACAAACCCACTTTATGTTCACTTCACTTCTATTTTCGCGGTGATCTGTAGGTCCATTCTGTATCAATTTTACCGTAAAGTGTGGTGAAGTGACTATTACCCTTAGTAATGATTTAAATGACATCTCACTTCACTTTTAAAAGTGAGTTTTGTTCCGGAATCGACCGGCTGTTTATAAAATAAAACTACAGTTTGATTATGAGCTTTAATAGTAAAAAAGATAATTTAATTATGCGATATTTTAACTATATATTTTTTTTTATATTTTTTTTTTTTTATAAAGTCGCTTAAAAGACGCAATACAACGATTGAAAGTAATTTTTATTTATGATTGCTAGGTGATCTTTAAACCTCATATAATATTAAAAACATTTTTATATTTTCTTTTCATTGATAATCGGTTCGCGTTTGACCACCATCTCACCTGATGGTAAGTGATGATGTGATCGAAGATGGAGCACGCTTACCTAAAAGTAACCTATTCACTCTTGACTTAAAGACCCCTAGGTTATAGCTATCAGGAAACACAGACTCCGGCAGGGAATTCCACTCCTTAGCCGTACGCACAATGAAAGTATTCCCAAAACGTTTAGTGCGTATAGGTGGGATGTCCACCATGTAACGATGGCGCTTCGCCGTTTGTCTTGTAGTCCAATGATGGAACGGACTTGACGGAATTAGATTGTGTAATTCCAGCTCACACTCTCCGAAATGTAACCGATAGAAAACCGATAGACTTGCAACTCGCCGTCGAACATTTTAATAATAATTTACTTTAGACAAATTAAAAGTTTTACGGGTTGGGTTTAAGCCATCATCACCATTGTTGTTAATACGGTGAAGGAAGGTGACGAAACCGGCATTTAGGACTGAAAAGTTCGAAATCATAAGACACCCACCAACCTGTAGGTACTAAGCCCGTACAGCCTATTCCCACTCTTAAGGATGAGGCCTATATTCCAGCAATGGGAACGTTATAGGTTGATTAATTTTTTTTTTTTTTTTTTTTTTTTTTTTTAGGTAGGGCCACTCGTAGATCAGCACACTAAGGCTGTGAGTCTACTTAACCGGACTTTCCTGTGGTGACCTCTAATAAATTAAAGGCCCCCAGCCAGGGCTTACAAACTAAAGTTTACTTAAAGCTAATGACCGCACGCTAAGGGCACTCCCTGTGGAGTACGGGCCTCGGCATAGCGGGGTCATTTTGGGAGGGCAGCAAAGGGACAGGCTGGGTCATATTATTTACGGGAGTATTTATTGCTACTGGCTCAGCATCGCGGGCTGGCTCGTTTGGCAAAGGTCGGGGAGGATTTTCATTACAAGTACGCGGACGTCGCGATGGGCCTCGTCGGCGAGGCCGGAATAAGGAACGCGTTCTGTATTTGTGTTTTCTAAGAGTGCTGGTTTCCCTACTGCTCTCTTGTCGGATGGTGGTGGGGTCGTCAGGCTCGTCTAGGATGTTACGCGGGCGACGAACCCGAGAAATCTTGGAGGGTCTGTATCGGGCGGCCGATACGATCAGGGGGTTAGTGTGGGTCTCAGCAGAGGTGAAGTAACGCACTGACATGCGTTTCAACACTTGCTTTATGGTCGGGAGTTTGAGGTCTACGTGGAGATCCTCGTTCCTACAGAACCAGGGCGCGCCCGTGGCCTTTCGGAGAAAACGGTTCTGAATGACTTGCATCCTATGGATCTGATTGGGACTGGCATGAGCAAACACCGGACAGGCATACGTCATGATAGGACGTATGCATGTCGTGTATATTCGGATTTTACATTTAAGGGAGAGCTTGCTGTGTTTATTCAGCAGGGCGTGGAGCCTACCGAGAGCGAAAGCGGCTCGCGAGCGAACCGACTTTATGTGCTCACTGAAGTTTAGGAACTGGTCGAGGATCACACCTAAGTATTTGGCTCGCTTCTCCCAAGGGATTGGCTTGCCGAACATAGTGATCGGGCGAGGGGGGGTGAATTGTTTATGCTGGCGAGCCCTGCGAAACAGGACTGCTTGACTTTTGTCGGGATTTACCTCAATCCTCCATTTCCTAAACCAATCGCCTTGTGCGTTGGCTGAGGTCTGGAGGGTATGAGCGATGCTAACGGGATTATGTCCCGAGTAGTAGATGGCCGTGTCGTCGGCAAATAGGGATAACTCTACTGGGGGCTTTTTGGGGATATCGCTAGTGAATAGCGTGAAGAGTGGGGGGGAGAGCACGGCGCCCTGAGGGACGCCGGCTCTGATAGGGCGGGGAGTGGAAAGCGCTCCTTCGATACGATATCTGAAGGAGCGGTTCGACAGGAAGTCTCGAATGATGAGCACGAGACGGTCCGGCACACCTAGTTGGTAAAGCTTATAGATTAAGCCATTGTGCCAGACTTTGTCGAAAGCCTTCGCTATATCAAAGAATAGGGCCCCCGTCACCAGACCGCGTTGAAAACGGCCGCTAATGTGTTCTACGATGCGGTGGGCTTGGTGGACACTGGAATGATGGGCTCTAAAGCCAAACTGTTCGTTAGGGATTAGGCTCTTGGCCTCGACAAAGTCCTTGAGCCGATTAAGAATAATCCGCTCGTAGACCTTGCCGAGGGCGCTGAGCAGACTAATGGGTCTATAGCTAGTCGGGAGGTTCTTGGGCTTTTTGGGTTTTGGGATACCTATCACTATAGCCTCTTTCCAAGCTTGTGGAAACAAGTTGTTGGACAAGGCGCCATTGAAGATGGCAGCCAGTAGGACTATGATCGTACGTGGGAGGAGTTTAAGTGCCCTAGTGGTCAGTCTGTCAGTAGGTTGATTAAGTTATTTTGGATATAATATAGGCATTATGTTGAACTGAAGTCATTTGATTTTGCCTTTATTTTGAACCGATATTGTAACACTGTACGTCAAGACCCATTCTTTTTTCGCTACTTATTTGTTTTTGTTTACTTCAGATGAGCGGTACAGATTGGGGAAGGGTATTTATTCCCTGACAAACTTGCCCTTTATTTTTGAAGAACAAATTCGGTTATAATTTTTAGAAATAATGAAAGTTACATCCCATGAAAAACATAAATGTGAAATGAGAGCCAAGTTCAATATTATCATAAATGCCTTGGTTGTTGACTTCAACGACAAAACAAATGAAATCTAAATGGGTGCCAAGTTCAATGGTCAGTCCTGAAATTTATTTATAAAACATAAAATATCATTTATTCTTATAACTTAGGAGAATATATCGTAGCCTAAGGTTTGACCTGGCTAGTTCTTATATACTATACTATACTTACTATACTTTTTGTACATAAATTAGTAGTAGGTACTTACTTATAACAAAAATAATACTAAATGGTTTTTTGTTAAACTACTGTATTTTCCTACGTTTACGGGGTATAATTGTCCTTTTTATGTTATTTTCTATATTTTATTGTACCTTTGAAATGTTCGAATGAATTGTCCATTCAGTATCCGGAATTCTTTTTACACATTTTGCCTCCATGGTGTAGTGACCCTCTAAGATAATAAGTGGCGCTAGTGGTTGTAGAATACGGTTAGTTACGCGTAATAAATACGAAAATTTACTATATTCTTATTTATAAGTACAAAAACGAAAATATTTGGATTAAAAAAAATTAAGGGCGGTATTTAACTCGTTATATATTCACGTAAAGATCTTAAAATCCACATATAGAGATTTACAGGCACTAATTATAAGTTAAGTGAAAATTATAATAAAATGATAAAAAATTACCAGTTTCTGACTTTTTTCCTTTGTATTCACCTAATTCCCTATCTTCATGCCAAATTTGAACTTTCTAGGTCATCTGGAACTGGGTTATAGTTTTGATCTATAGGTCAGTCATAAAAATGGCGATTTTTGGACGTTAATATCTAAATAACCGTTTGAGATAAGTTTATAAAATTTGGAACACATATGTATCTCGCCAGTCTCAATATATGAGCCAAATTTGACAAGTTTAGGTGAAATAGTTTTTGAGTTATGAGGGACTCAAAAGTGGCTCCAAATGGTTCGTGTAATATTACACACTGTGAGCTGCGCGCCAGTTCTTGGCTTGACACGCTCCCGCGTGTCTAGATTTGAAAACGCCTCGAAATCGCCAAAGGAATGAATACCATAAAGTGTAAAAAAACAATCAAATTTAAAATTCAAACATTGATTTAATTTATGGTCGCCATTAATATGTCAACTTATTAAAAAATTAAGCGCAGAAACAGCATTGTGATGCGATAAATATCTCTGCAGTATCATAACTATTATACAGTATGGACGTTTACGATCATTGGTTGTTAATGTATGTGATAATTATGAGATTTACATATTTAGGTAGGTAAATTTTACCTTCTGCTGTGTTTGTTAGACGTAGTTTATAGTAAGTTAAAGATTCTGCTTAGACGTTGAATGATTAAGCTGTTTTTGAGTTGGAATTAAGTTGGTATATGATATTGTTATAAAGTGATGTAACAATGACATTCATTTTACATTTTATATACTTATTTGAGAAAATAAAACAAAATGGTATACTTTGTCTTTATAATACAGACTTTTAGTTTAATATGTGTACTTGTACCATTACATTAGAATTCAAAAGTTCCTCGGGCATACACTCTCAATACAAGGCTTTGCTCACTCTGAACGAAAAAGCAAGAACCGAGCTTAGTCCAACTGAAGAGAGACATAAACTGGTACATGCAGTAAAAACTGCGCAAGCAAACAAAATACAGCAAAACAGTAACAGCCGAATAGCTGAAACAAACGGTCTATTATCAACGAAAAATCGCAATTCCACGAACGTAGTGATTTTAGTGCGTGCTCGTAACGAGGCGTCGACACCTACCGATAGCATCGCTATGACTGGCTGGAAATTATTCCAAATCGTAATTACAACGATTATTCACGGCGGGCCGGGGGCGGCGGCCATTTTTCAACAGTCACCGTTCTTAATTATGAGCCGTAGTGGACGGCTGTCGAAGCTTTGAGTCGCGCCGTCACCTCGGGCCGACTTCGACTGCGGGCCGCTACACCGCGGCTATTTTGTAAGTTAAGAGCCAGTTGCTTTAATGCTATGACTTCTGTGGGTTGCTGTCACTGAGGATTTGAAGACTGGAGCAAATTGGGGGCTTTAGACTACAGAAGTGGTCGATAGGACTGCAAGCGTGCTTATTCTAGTCCCAGAATGTTTTTATTAGTATACCAAATACCAACGTGACAGATGATTTAGGTACTAGCTTGAGTCTCTAAGAAATCGCTAATTAAACGTGAGAAACGTTAATTTTCTGGTAGGTTTTTCAATTTTTCAAAAATCACTCAATTTAACGCACTCAAGAATCAAAACAAAATTGAAACAGTCCGCTCGACATGCTAGCGAGCACTTCAATAATACACCTCTGAACGTTACTCCACACGAGAGCCGGACTAGTGTTTATTTATCGTTTTGGAAGGCTTAGAGAAGACAGATGGAATGTTGTGTTTTTTACTCGAAGATGAGGTGTAAAGTAGAAATAATCTTTTTTATTCCTAATACAGTATGTAAACAAAGTTCCCCGATGTTAATTTTTGTGACGTATGCCTGCAAGTTCTTCAGTTTTTGTTGGCACTTAACGACCGCCATAACTCGAGATTTGAGATGCGGTTTTTTGTTTGAGTGCGCTAACTTTAATGTCCTTGTAACCTAAGGCTGTTATTATCTACTAAGTAACTGAAGTTTACGCGGAAAATAAGCTGTTATATTTACTCCACGAAAAACGGTATTCTTATTAAAAGTGGGATAAGAGAATGATTAAAAGTGCTGCAGTGCGAGCTCGTGAAACGACTTCTAGATAATAATTGAAATCGCCGTCTAGTCACGACCAGAGCGTGTACGCTCGATAACAAAGTGCTTTGGGTGTTTTTATTATTCTTTCAGCCTATTTATGATTAAATTTTAAACGAATCTTAGGATTTTTGGCCAGATTACATACCTAAAAAAATGGTCAAAAGTGTATCTTGGCTCGTAATTGCAAGGTCAAATTAACAAACATGAAAGTAATAAAATCTATACTAATATTATAAAGCGGAAAAGTTTGTTTGTTTGTTTGTTTGCTTGAACGCGCTAATCTTCGAAAGTACAGGGTGGATTTGGAAGAAATTTGGTATGGAAGTAGCTTGAAGCTTGAGGAAGGTTATAGGCTACTTTTTACGCGACTGCAAAAAAGGAGAGTTATGTTTTTACCGTGATAGAATCCACGGGAGCGAAGCCCCGCGTGAGTACTATCAGAAAGCCGATTTCCTGCTCTCCAAAATATTCTATCCGGCGAAGGGACCAAAGGCCCAATAGCAGCGTTAATAACCAAAATAGTGTTGCGCCCGACAGTATCCGGCTGGTCCCAGCGTGCTGACGCCAGCGAGTCTAATCGGCGTTTATTGGAGAAAACCGATTACTGCCAGCGCCATGGCCGAAACGGTTTCGACATGTCACCACTACGTACAACGCGCCAACGGCTTCGATCGAACATATTTTGACAATGCATCGATGGATAAGTTTAATTTGTTAGGTTGGTATCGGCTTTTTGTCCTCTATTTTGAATTTGGAGACAGCGGGTTTTCATGCGATAGGTATTGTGTGTGTCATTAACTTGGCACGTGTATGAAGACAATGGGCGCCGAGGTGGATGGACAGTGCGAATGAATTGGTGACGCGTGGACTGAGGGGCGAAGGGTCAAATTTGTAGTCGGATAGTAATAATAGTTACCACTACTATACTCATAGTAGTGGTAACTATAAATGAGCTGTGTGTACATTGGATACATACTGGTCAATGAAGTCCATTTATTTTTTACAAGAAGCTCTTCCAAATTTTAGTGGTAGTTTGAAATTGTGCTCCTTGATAAAAAAAATCGGCTTAATCACGACGAAGCATTGAGGGTTATGTAATCATCCGAGTGTATATAGTATGTAGTTTATGCATATTATACGAGGTGGTAGTAGGTACTTACCAAACAAGCGTAAAAATATGAGTAGTTGTCTAGTTACTGTATTCCGCCTGGTTGTATCGCTAGAGGTAGTATTAACGCCTGGGCAGCGGTAAAGCGCTGAACTGTTGCTAACCGCCCACGGGCCTATGGCCTTTGTTTAGCTGCTGGTTTTCCTCACTTGACTTAGATTCCCGACTTTTCGGACGGTTTATGAAAGTATCAAGTGCGTAGTTTGTGGTGGCATGGATGCAAATTTCGTCGTGTTTCGTAGTGGTATTTATCGAAGCTATATTTTTACCCTTTTGTTCCGAATCAAAGTCGTTAAAACATTAAAATGGAATCAGGCAATCCGTGTTTCCAGAAGTTGGAAATCGTAACAAAGAAAATATCAATAAGCACGAACATTTTCTACGACGCAAAAGGATTATACATTAAAAGTGATTAGAAGTTTCGCTTTCAATTCGAAATAGAAATCAATTATAGAAATGGATTTTAGGTATTACTTGGAATCCACGTGGCAGAACTTATTATTAGAGTTGGGTACACGGCTCGTACCTGGCGGGCCCAACTTGCGAGTCACGGAGGGCGCTTTCGGGTAAAAACTACAAAAAGTAAATTATATTGATGGAATCGAGCCCGTTTGATTGATGATGAGTGAGCATTTTTTAATTTCGAGGATTCGACCGCGCCGTCTGCTGAGGTCACAAGCGAACGATTATATTACACCCGTGAACGTTCTACGAGCGTTTGAAGGTTCCTTATAAAATATTTGAAACCAATTAATTTTCCTTTCAATTTGTTTGATGTTTCTTTGCAATAAATGTACGTGTGGAGCAAGATTTCAAGGTACTTTGACTTATTAAAATGCAGAATTATGCTTGTCTTCATTAGTGGGATTTTTAAATTGCAAATCAGATTTCACGATCATCATTATAATTATATTTCTACGGAACCACAGTAACGGTGTGATAAAAACGAGAACCGGTGTTGGACCCGCGGTTTTTTCATACCGGAATTTTGGCTAAGGTGTCTATTAATATTAATTGACGTTTGTGAAATTTTGTTTCTAGTGTACGAAGAACAATGACGATGCAGTGTTGCGGACGGATTTTATAATGTGTTTCGTTTTCTCTCACAAATTGTTATTTAACTAGCCGATATAATATTCGTTTCAAATTTTTCTCTAATAACATAGTGCGTATTATACCTGGCCTGCCTCCTTCTAGATTAAAAGTAAGAAAGATACATTTGTGTAAAATATTTAATTAAGTCACTTCTTTAATATTGTAAATATCATTCAGGAATTGTTTACTCATCCGTAAAAAGAAGATTTGCCACAGATTGCGCATCAGAAAAAATAAATGTTAACCATTGCAAAGTGCACAAATTATGTAAACATTTATTTTTCTGGATATCAAAATCAGGATTTTACAAATGCGATATGAGCTTGCATTGCGCAACAGGAATATGAAAAAAGTGCGTTCCCCAAGCGTATCCACATTCTTCATAAAATATATCTCAAACCTTCGTGACTTGCAGAATAATTCCTACATCAAAAAGATTTATACCAAAGAGTTTTATGAAGACAGAAAGATGCGTTTATTCGCGCCAAATGTGGCGCATAGGTACAAAAAAATGTATATGCGTTGTCTGATACCTTCATAGATAAAATAAATAACTAGATATGGTCAACAGACGAAATTATATCGGAACCGTGTGTCTCCAGTTAGGCGCTGGGCGGGGCAACAACTACACATGCAGTTTAATAAAATCAATAGATACGCACTCGCACACACACCCGCATTTCTTGAATCAGAACGTACTATACAATCAATAATAAACCTTATTCCGTCAAACACAGCGTGTATTTACCATGCACCGTAGAACTTACCCACACAAAAACATCGGTCGCTATCGTTGTGCTGTGCAAAAGCAATTTATTTTACATATACGCTAGTGATTGACTAAATCGGAAAGTTATCGATTCTTCCATTTATTATTGTACAATTTTTTTTGGGCACCTGAAAATGAACCAAATAAAAAATGGCATGTCCAGAAAATATTACAATAACAATAAACATATTATTAAGAACATAACATTACATAATTATTATTAAGTACTACCTACTAAGTATTAAGGGCTACCCTGGCGCTTTCGACTTAAATCTTAATATTTAATTATCATAGTGATTCAAATAGAAGTTGATGTTAACTTACATTACGCTCTTGATCGGAACATACCAGCCGTATAAGTTATATAGAATCCTGAAAAGTTGAATGACTGATTTTATGAATACCCTAAATCATGAGAATAGCTTTCAGTAATAAAATAAAATTCAACCCACTTCTGCAAAAATCAGATGTACTCTTAATTTTGTAATTTTCCATTCAAAAATCCTGCGACTTTTCTTTAGAGACTAGAACATTTCTGCGTTGAAGTGAACCGAGCATATGGTGCTATTTTTTGTAGGGTACCAGTTCGGTGGCATGCCTGTGGCATCAATCTATTCCTTTTTTATGTTAACATCTTTTGGGAAACTGAAAAGTACGAAAAGCACTTATTTATCATTTACATACATCCTAAGCTACTTCTAAACGTCACCATATAATATCGCAATAATTACGTAACACACTATAAATCAAGATCTGAATGATTTTGACGTATATTGCTAATGCATTGCTTCATATGTTCGAAATATTGGTCTGCTCAACAACGTAAATACCGCAGTGAGTGTTGTTGATTTAGCATAATGAAACCGATTCCTACTGTAAGTGTGTTACGCAATTACCCCGCAGGTAATAGTTTAGTAGGTTATAATAGGTTTTTGTTATAAGAAAAATCCTAGTTAGTAGAGAAATTGTTAAATATATGAAAACAAACACACATCCATGCATAACAAATAAATAGCATGAATATATTGACTTATTTTAAGCTCAATTCACAAATACATTATCTGAACCATGCCGATTATTATAACGCATTCGAAGCTTCAACGGAAGCAAAATACAAAAACCATAAAAAATAAAGAAACAGCATGAGGATAAGGCATAACATACGATAATTCTAAACCGAAAAACACCACCGATTATTAACCTAAAATTAAAGTAACTTACTTTACGAATATTGGTTACGCATTTCTCTACTACTCTGTAAAAAAATCAAAATAAGTAAAAAAACATTATTTACATCGATCTTCCAACCAGGCTAAAACGGTTGACAGATTGAAAAATAAACTATTGTAGCGACGGCGACGTCGGAACTCCACGCATGCTGCGGGCGTAAAATAAATTGTTTATTTTTTTTTTACTTTTTTGTACACTTGACTTTTCAACGTATTTTTATTTCTGTCACCTCATGTAAAATAAAAGTTAAACATATTTTCTTAGAGGTTTCCGTATGTTATAAAAAACTTTTTACCAAAAAATTAAACAGACTCCCAAATAACACTGCAAAGTGAAAAATAACTTTAATTTCGGTAGTCGGTGTCTTTAGTTTTGTATTTTCGTTTTTGGCACCGACTTCCGAAATTAAAGTTATTTTTCACTTTGCAGTGTTTTTTGGGAGTCGGTTTAATTTTTTGGTAAAAAGTTTTTATTTCACTCTTTTTAGTTGGTCGATTTTTAATTTACCTAGTTACAAGAGCCTAAATGTCAACTACTTATATTCATTTACAAAATATTGCTTTTCCCAATGTTGGGCTGTTATTTGTTGAGGAGTTCTCCTGGTAGTTCACCATCAGCTTCACTTCACCATATGCATTGTGATGAGCATATTGTGCTTAATAACCACATTCAAGTAATCGAAGCGGAACACATGAAATACTTATATATTGAGTAGTTCCAGTGGCCATCTGTGGTCTTCATCATCAGGTCCACTTCACAAATGGTGCTTTTCGAATGCAACTACACAAGTTACTTTAAAAATACTCAAATCACTATAGGTGTGCCTATAATATTTGAAGAGTTCCCTCGATTTCTCCAGGATCCCATCATCAGATCCTGGCTTGGTGACAATGGGACCAATTTCAAAGTATACCCTTTCAAACAAAAGAAGAATTTTCCAAATCGGTTCAGCCGTCTCCGAGTAATCGGTGATCATACTTAAAAAAAATAATAGTATACGCGTCCAATTGATAACCTCCACTTTTTTTTGTCGTCGGTTGAAAAACCCCTAAACTATAATAGCAATATTTCATTCGTCAATCGACATTGCTGTCGATAGCCTACGTTAGTGGATCTGCACAAGCACATCACTAATTCGTCGCAAGAAGTGGCGGCCTCACTACGCGATGAATCCGCGTAATACAGTTTCGTATGTTATGTTTACATTGCTTGTCCAGTTACTTAGTGACGAACTCAGGTAGTGGTTAAGGAGCAATGTATTTATAGCAAAAGGAGTACAATCGCTCTGATATTTGAAAACAAAAATAACATAGTAAAACCAAGAGATATTTTATGATTTATTGTTTTTCATGATTTTAAAGACAAATATTGTAAAATACTTGTACTTACATATGGTAAGTGATTCCATGATTCACATAGATTTGATTTTGGCTTCGGTTTTTACAAGATACCACAGAACAACTCGGCATTCATATATGTTATCACGATCGCCGTCGAAAGCGCACTAGTTCTAGACATGTGTCGTTATGAGTTTTTCTAATAACGTAACGAAGCCGTTGTTCGTTGTCAAATAACGTTGTGAAAACTATCTATTTTGACAACTATCTATTTCGACAACGTCTCGTGTAGAAGGCGCGCCTTATAACGTGATATCTGTTGCAGTTACAATTGATACTAAACATACAGTCAACTTTCTTTCGTACTTATCCAGGCTTAGGCTTAGGTTTTTTGCAATAAGAAAGTAAGTACTTGATATTGTCAAAAAAGTTAGATTTATTTACAATTATTAACACTATAGATGAAAATCACTTATTGTTCAATTCAACACACATACAAAATTTAACGACTTTAGAAAAAAAAATTGGCCAAGTGTGAGTCAGACTCGCCCATGAAGGGTTCCGTAGTAACTATAATAATATAATATAATATGTCTATTTATTTGACGAATAAAAAAAAATCTTAGACTTCTTAAAACTAGCTTATTTACATTTTTACAACTACGTTAAATAACTTTGTTTTTCATAGTGTTTGTATGAATTACAAAGTTATATTTGCGGTTTTAGAAAATATGCTGTATCTCAAAAACTGCTGACCCGATTTCGTTCAAACTAATTTTGGTTGAAAGTTTACATTAAGATCTACAGACGTATATTTTTTTTAGATTTTTCACTCCATTATTATAGAAGTTAGAGGGGAGACAAACACATTTTACTACTTTGGAAGCTTATAAATCTTTTAAACGATTGACTTTATGAAAAAGTGGTTTTAGAAACTCTTATATCATTTTTAAATACCTGTCTATAGATACCACACACGCATAGGTTTCATGAAAAAAAATATTTTCAGTTCTAGTTCCATGTATGGGGACTCCCCTTTATTTTAATTTTTTTTTTCTTAAAATCGGGAGCTTTTCACAGAATACATCTACCTACTAAGTTTCACATGTATAGTTTTAATAGTTTCGGAATATAATGGTTGTGACATACGGACGGACGGACAGACAGACAGACAGACATATCTAAACTATAAGGGTTCCTTTTTTTGCCATTCGGCTACGGAACCCTAAAAACAATCGTGGAGAAATGGGAAATGGAACACTTGCGGGTATCAAGGTCAACACCAAACTTCAAATAATATTTTTTAAGTGGCGAAAGTTAGTCATTCAATTATCGACGTTCGTGTTTATAAGATTCGTTACATTATGCAATAAATCATAACCATCCATCTTTGCTTTTGTGCGAACGAGACGCGCTACCTATCCTATATTTTTCTCGCTCTAACCGTTGCGATACCGCTACGTAGCCAACTTCAACTACGATATCTATTGCGTGATTTCTAGAGCGTTGTGAGATAGCTACGGTTATTATGCGCTACAAAACAACCGATGGTTGTTACAGCTGCAGTTATTGTCATAACGTACGTTGTGAAAATAGATAGTTATGCTTGGTTAGAAAACGAGTGATGGTTGTAAACTCAAATAGATAGTTGTACAACTATTGATGTTACAAAACGGCCATCGCTAACTAGTTCGCGGAGACGGCCATTTGCCTGTGACATGAGCCCTGTGGCCATGTCGCGCGGACACCGATATGCCCCCTTACCACTTCTCCTGTATTTTTGATTTCTGTGGATACCTTCTACCTAGATTTTTTTAGAATATGTCATATTTATAGATATGTCAAGTCATGAATTAGGAGAGGATCAGAGAGACATCAGGATCAGAGAGATCAGAGGGAATTAGTTTAGGTTAGGTATTCTAGGCCAGCGAGCGTATACATCAACTAGGACGTCAGCGCTTTCCATCAGTTAAAACAGTGGTCAAACGGGACTGTATTTATTTATTAAAACACGAAAAGGTACAATGGCGAACTTAATGCCTGGTACATATCAGTTATATGAAAATACTATTAATTGTGAAATATACGCAAAACAATTTTCAGTATCTCTAAATATAATAATAAAAACATTCAAAGCCTAATACAAAAGAACAGAAACAATTTTACAATATTGGTATTCGTCTAGGTCGACTAGTCGATACATATACAGTATGTACATAAACTGGAAACTTCCTTCACCCAAACGACGACACGTTCTGTACCTCAGGTGTCGCCGTTCCTTCCTAGCTGGTCACAAGATATTGCCAAATTTTAATAATAATATGTTTGAAATAGAGCAATAGAGCGTAATAAATAGTTTGATAATAAAGAAATCAGAAAGAGAAATCTCTACAGTAAAACATCGACGCAGTGTAAAACAATCAGCACAAAGTAAATATAAAAATCACCTGTTGTTATATATTCTGTGCGTTATATATTTATGCCTACACATGTAAGTACATTTAGAAACGTGTGTATTTAGATCACAGTTGATCAAACTAACGTCATTCAGAGGTGTTTGTGGTGAATTTTAAATGCGCTTTGCATGGATTTGATAAGTAATACAACTAGTGATATTTGCATTAAAACGGATTTGAGGATATTTCCGATTTTGGCTTGTTTAATAAATTAAGTTTTTCGGCTGAGGAGTGGAGTTCCCTGCCGCAGTCTATGTTTCCTGGTAGCTTTAACTTGGATCTAAGTCAAGAGTGAATAGGTTACTTCTAGGTAAGACCATCTTCGACCATCAATTACCATCAGGTGAGATGGTAGTCAAACACGGGCGTATCTATACTAATATTATAAAGCGGAAAAGTTTGTTTGTTTGTTTGCTTGAACGCGCTAATCTTCGAAAGTACTGGGTGGATTTGGATGCAATTTGGTATAGAAGTAGCTTGAAGCTTGAGGAAGGTTATAGGCTACTTTTTACGCGACTGTAAAAAAGGAGAGTTATGTTTTTACCGTGATAGAATCATTATCTGCTTAGCCTCATTATGATGAGGTCGTTAATTATGTTGGGGTAGGATTCTAGTCTAAGCGGTTGTACCTGAATACTAGTGTTTTACATTGAGACTGCCTATCAAACCACGTCTAGACATCCCAGTAACTGGGTAACATGATAGCCTTGGCGAGGCTGGTGTCAGATTTCCTGTGTGCTGATAATCCGTGACGACTGTAAAAGATGTTGAAATGACAACCGTTAGTTTTTAGGAAGTGAATCACAGAAAAATCTACGAACAGGAATTTGCGAATAAAATAGATTATTATTGGGCATTCTCTATATTTTGTCTAGTTATGCAAACGAATGTATAATATATATCTATACTTAATATTATAAAGCTGAAGAGTTGTTTGTTTGTTTGTTTGCTTGAACGCGCTAATCTCAGGAACTACGGTTCTGATTTGAAAAATTCTTTCAGTGTTAGATAGCCCATTTATCGAGGAAGGCTATAGCTATAGGCTATATATCATCACGCTAAGACGAATAGGAGCGGAGCACTAATGAAGAATATTTCAAAATCGGGGGATTTTTTTTTCCACGCGGACGAAGTCGCGGGCGGAAGCTAGTTATATATAATATAATATTTCCACAACTTTCATACAACGCCATCTAGTCCCAAACGAAGCAGAGCTTGTGCTATGAGTACCAGACAACTGATAAACATACATATATATCTCTAAATACATACATATTATAGATAAATTACACCCAGACAAAGAACAAATGATCGTGCTCATCACACAAACATTTGTCCTGGGTGGGAATCGAACCCACGACCTTGAGCATAGCAGTCAGGGCCACTGACCACTAGACAAACAGGCCCGTCGTATATAGTGTCGTCGTGGTTTTGTTTTTCACGGTGTTATATTCCCGTGAACACCTTACATTAAAATAATCATTTTACATTAAAATAAAAAAGATACATTAAAATTATCACTTTAATGTATCTATTTTATTCGCAAATAACTTTTATACAAGACAAAGTCGCTTTAATGTCCAACAATTGACGTCATGGTCAAAACTTAGAAGAACCAAGTGAATGCGCGGGGTCTAAAATTTACGCTGTAGATATATGTATAGATTACAAACAGACCATTTTACACCATTACAAATTACACTAAGGGTTATTAAATTAAAAAGTGAAACAAAGTACACTGGGTAAAATACACAAACCGTATACCATTAAGGTGTACCGTTTTTAAGCCCGTACTGAAAAGAAATCACTTACTGAAAAGACGTTTTTCAGTACGTGATTCTGGAAATTGAATATTACGTCATTTTTTAAAATCCGTTTTTTCTTTAAAATAACTCAAATTGTGTACATCAGTAAAAGAAGTGGTTATTCTTTAAAATACTTAAATTAAATCATTATTAGTATCTATCCAAATGCAAAATTATAGTTTAAATAATTAATACATTTCATCACAGACGCAATGTAATTAAAACAAATAAGTTTCTTTAAAACCTCAATATGAATAGCTCAGTTATTTAAGATACTTATGTACATTGAGGTTTATAGTGGAAAAGGGAATTAATTTCTTTTCAATTAAAATGTTCTGAATGTATGGTAGATATTCGTTTGTTTTTATTTGTATTTAACCATAAGTCTTACATTGTTTCATAATAGGTCAATAAAGAGATCATTTTTTTTTATATCTTTCTTTTATATCTTCTTCTTTCTTTCTTCTTTCTTTCTTTTATAAGCCTCCTTTTAAGCAAATAGTGCCTGAAATAGGAGATTTCGCTCTTCCATAACTTTAAACAGTGATAATTTTATAAGTAGTTATATCTTAAATTATAAAAACATATATATAAATCTAAACGAGTAATGTGTAATGTGTGTATCTGTAACTGTGTGTATGTGAGTATTTGTTTATGTGTGTGTACCAATATCATGCGTATTACAACCGGTAAATAACTGGACCAAACAATGTCAGTTCACAGTTCCTCTGTTTGAGAGGTGTTGGTACACTCTCAGTTAGAACACGTGTGTAGGTAGAAGACCCAAGGTAAATGGGGTGTACCCCTCAAACACCGACAGACTATACCTACTATTTTTTTTTACTATTATTATTCACGTCCGGGTACCATCTGGGTCAAATTTTCAAACAAAAAAAAAACGTCTTTTATAAAGAACAACATAAGTACCAACATTGTCACACGAAACAAGAATTCCGGTTAACGGTCAGCTAAACGATTTTGTAGTCAAGAAAATGCAATTATCAATCCAACTGTTTCCTCTATGCAAAAAACCGGTATTTTTTTATTAAAAAAAAGGTGTCTTCTCACAATACTTTCTATCACGTGACATGACAACGTTGACGTTTAACCGATATAATATAATATCCATTTGTTTGTTTGTCCTGACCCTAAAAATCACGCAAGTGCACCAATTATACATGTTTATTAAGGTTCTGCGAATCCTTTTAAGTCGATACAAGACATTATATCGAGTGACAAAGGCGATTAACAAGCCGTTTGTCAGTTACAACACTAGTTTTGACTTCAATAGTGTTGGGAGCGATTTATCTGCGTCTGGAAACTTGAAACAGGTTTGGTGTTAGTTTTTGTAGTCTCTAGTCCGGTTGCGTCAGGACATGACAAACGGTTCGGAGTACAAATAATTGTAGGCTGACTGTTGTTTATTAAACTTAGGTAATCTATTAGCGTCTTCGTGGCTGAAAGTATTGTTTACCTATTCAAGGAAAATTACGTTTTTTGATGACGTAGATGTTCGGAATGTGAACATCACACATTTTTATCTGTGAGGGCTTGTAATTAGCAACTTAGTTTTTATATATTATTGTTATAATGTTATTAGTCTGCAAGCCTTCAGAAAAAAAAAAAAAGAAAACGCACATGTGAGTATGTGTTGAAGAGAAACCAGGAAAATGGAGCGAGGAAATTTTGATTATGAATAAAAGGCACTGAAGATAAATGGACTGTGTCAATGTTGTAATTTGACAAAGGAGATTATTGAGTTCATGACGACTAGAGAAAAATAAAGAAATATAAATCTGTATATTAATACTTTGTAGGTGCCAGTTTTTACGAAAATTGCGCAGACTGAAGCGTATGGAATTTGGTTCAGTTACAGTTTATACGGAGAAGAAGATAATAATAAAAAATATTAACACTCTGCAAGCTAATATTTTTGTTAATAATACATTCGGAATAATTTAAAAAATGTTCGAACTCCTACCACTGGACGACCATTAGTTATTATTATAAATAATCAATATTTATTGGAATAAAATCAAGAGAATGATTTTTAAGACTGAAACTAATGGACCAGAGACGAATGGATGTAGTATTCATGGTACATCACAAAGAGTGATAAGCTCACTCTATATTTATTTAGACACTATAACTTATGAAATTGGAATCTCAAAGAAGATGGGGAAGTACTAATACAGTATTAAGACAGAAAAGAACTTTGAAGGTCATTAAAACTTCTATTGATACGATTTTTTATTTTATATTGTTGATTGGCTTGCGTGTGTTCACTATTTTACCTGATATTAAGCGATGATGTGGTCGAAGATGAAGCACGCTTGCTTAGAAGTAACTACTTCTGAAGTAACAAATTCACTCTTGACTTAAAGACTCCCAGGTTATAGCTATCAGGAAACACAGACTCCGTCAGGGAATTCTACTCCTTAGCCTCCCTACCTATTATGAAACAATGTAAGACTTATGGTTAAATACAAATAAAAAACAAACGAATATCTACCATACATTCAGAACATTTTAATTGAAAAGAAATTAATTCCCATTTCCACTAAAAACCTCAATGAACACAAAGCTATTCATATTGAGGTTTTAAAGAAACTTATTTGTTTTAATTACATTGCGTCTGTGATGAAATGTATTAATTATTTAAACTATAATTTTCCATTTGGATAGATACTAATAATGATTTAATTTAAGTATTTTAAAGAATTACCACTTCTTTTGCTGATGTACACAATTTAAGTTATTTTAAAGAAAAAACTGATTTTAAAAAATGACGTAAAATTCAATTTCCAGAATCACGTATTAACAAAGTGACTCTATAACAAGTGTTGCTTTTTCCGTAACAAACCATTGTTGCCAAGTAAAATATTAAGGATCTTGTGATGTTGTAGACCCTTATTAGTATGATTGTTTTTGTTGCGTTATTGCAGTAAACATATAGAACACTACCTTCCGCTCGAGGTTTCATTCGAGTGAAATGGTAAAAAATTTATAAAAGCCCATGTAACAGGGCTTTATTTAGGTCTAATTTATCTTTGTACAAATTTCATGAAAATCTGTAAACTAGTGCAATTTTAACAGACATACATAGAGGTACTTTCGCATTTATAATACTTATTAGTAGGGATTATAATGAAGCATGTCATCCATAATCAGTGTCTTTTTACGTTCAGAAACTGTTGAAACTCAAAAGTCTGAAAGATTAATCTTAAAATTCTATTACCCTCGTGGTCGCTGGGTCTGCTGTCGAACTCGAAATGTACTTTGTTTATTTATTATTTGTAGGTATTGATGGACCAGTATTAATGATAAACGAACGGTGACTCAGCGCCTACAGTCTCATCGCGAACTATAAAAACTGTTGTTTGCACCGACCGTGTTTTCTGCACTATCATAATATTTACATCAACTTGACTGCGTCATGAGTATTATGCAGATTTTTTTTATTATCTGTTAAGAATTGGCACTATTATATTAATAAGTGAAGCTGCAACTTTTATGAAAATTACGCAAACTCAGGAGTATGAAATTTGGCACAGTTAGCTATAGTTTATGTTGAGAAGGAGTGCAGAATGCTAATATTTTTATATAATATAAGCATACAACATCAAAAATAATTTATGTTATGGTCGAATTTCGACCATAATTTAAATTATATGTTAGTAGAAATGACACTCCGTTCAGCTCTGTCCAGAACGCGAGCAGTCATTAGATGATTTTCCAATCAAAAAAAAAAATACAATAAGCAACCACTATTTAGTCTATATTAACTTCGTATCCCTTTGATGAAAATTGAACATACTAATTTTATAATGAGGTAAAATTTGTTTATATTTTTTTTTTCATTGGTATCAAGGTGAATTATTTGTGAGTGCAATATATTATATAAAAAAATGTAATTGCAAAATTGTTGTAATACATTTCGCGAGATAATAATCTATCGATAAATTGTGATGCGTACAACACGGTTCACAGTTTATTTTCAATCGGTGAAATATTAATTTAGTCAAAGATTTCTAGAATATTTAGGCCCCTTTCTTTATGATAAAATTGACAAATATATCTACATATATAAATTTCCATGTTACAACTGTAATAAATTAATAAGAAATTAATAATAATTGATAAGAAATATGAGGCAACCGAAAGTTACTTGTTAACATTATATTAGAGTCATGTCATCAACCACACACATACAAAAACACACAACTTTCACGGCTTCGCTTCGATAGATTATAATGTTTTGAAAAATAATGCGTTAAATTGCAAACGGTATGGCACTATAATTTTTCGATAGATTACAATCTCTCGCACTGTATTTGCAAATTTACTGTGATTGACATGGCATTGACAATTTGATGGTGTGATATACAGGGTGGCGATTAGGTTATCACATTAAATTGTACAGCAGGTATTACAAGTTGTTATCAGTCCGTTAAAATAATAAAATTAATAATTTTACTAAAATTAAGAAAATGCATTTTTAAACAAAATAAATGGCGTTATTGGTAAAAAATAAATAATCCTTTATAATATTAGTTTACTGACCTTTAAAAGCGGCAACGCCGCCGCGGCGACGGCGCCGGTGGAGCACCCGCCGAGTGATTGGTCAGCTGATTACGTTTATGGAATACATGATGTTGTGAAATATTAAAACGGAAAAAAGTCCCACGGCTATAATATTGTTTATTATTAAATTATTTTAATTGTATATAATAAAATACCTAATATAGAGTACGTGGTTTCAATTAATGTGATAACTTAAACGCCACGCTGTATTTGGAGAAGCAGTGCAAATAGCTAATATCCTACTAATATTATAAATGCGAAAGTTTGTGAGGATGGATGGATGTTTGTTACTCTTTCACGCAAAAACTACTGAACGGATCTGAATGAAATTTGGTAAGTATATAATAACACATAGGCTACTTTTTATCCCGAAATTCCCACGGGATCGGGATTTGCGCGGGAAAACCATCCCACGCGTACGAAGTCGCGGGTAGAAGCTAGTTTTTATATAATAATACAATTGTAATAATTTAAATTAATGTCGAATTTCCACCGCTAAGTGACCGCTAGTAACGGTAATGCGATTTAATTTAGTGACCATACATAGAAGTGAGATCAGGTAATGTAGGGATATAAAGAAGTAGTTGTGTATATGCTCTCACAGACTTACTAGTAGAAAATTTTATAAGTAACAGATGACAGACACGGATATTTATATTCACTTAAAACAAACGGTATTTGAAGAAAGATATTATTTTTAAGTCATCACTACGTTAATTTTGAAATTCCATGGTTTTTGGTTACAAAATTTCATTGGAAAAGTCACTATTATGTATCAATTGTACACTCACTTCAGCCTGGGTATAGCTGCTAAAACCATATATACAAGATTGAATCCTGATACGCCAAGATAGCGACAATCGGTATTGCCACGTCTCAAAGACCACTCTTCATTTCAATCAATTACACAAATATGACTTGAACAGAATCAAAAACTGGTCCAATATCCCTAAAAAATTGTATAGCACGAGAGCGAAAGTAGTAATTTGCATATAACAATGCAGCACCTGCTAGCTTGTACAGGCATGTGGGCGCGTTGAGTCCTCACAGTACACAATAGTGCTCATTCAATAGTTGCAATGTAAATGAACCTTTTTTATCATTATGAATCAAGCCAAGGTCACCTTCTTTGTACACATCATATGGTCTATTGTTGCTTGCCTCAATTTTTATATTGTAATTATCGAACGATGTACTTTGAAGTTTGATGACAACAAAAAATTGGTGTGGTTTATTGACCTGTTTCGTTTTTGATGAATTCAATTGATGTTCCTTTTCTGTGAATTTTGCTTAATTAAATTAGTGTTTATGTATTACTTATGTAGTACGACGTAGAATGGCAGGTATAGATGCAAGGACCTCGTTAGAGCAAGGAGGTTGCAAGCTGATTACGACCTTTCAATTGCTCAGTATATTTTAATGTTGGTACGTCTATAAGATTTATATTTTAGCTATATAAGGTAAGAGATGATAATCGTCGTCGAATAGTCCACTACCCAGTTTTACAATGTAACCTTATTTAAAAGTGCGCCTTATTGTCGCACTAGAACATAGGTAGATTTAGGAGTCTAGCTGATAACTGCAGTAAACTTAACTAGATGGCGGTACTAGACACTTTCACAAGCAAAGCATTGGAATACACAGATTAAGTCTTCACTCAATATAGAGTTTAGTAAGTATCTACTATCAGTGGCTAGATCGTTAGAAGACGATATTGCAACTCAATTACAAGAAAACATATGTACGTGTTCTATGGAAGGTAAAAACATAAAGCTAAGGAAACATAGATCTTTTACCTTTTACAAATTAATATGTACCTAATGAACTTTCTTTTTAACGATCAACAACTTATTTAATCAAAGAAACCTGTGTTTAACAACTTATAGGCAATGAGGAACTTCCCGAGGCGAAGTTGCCGAGAACTTAAGATTACATGAAAGCTGACATATTATACTGTAGGTATTACCTCCACGCTGTAACACAACAGTCGCCTTCGGATATTCCCGACACGACCAACTTTGTGCGAGTTCTTCAATCGAAAAGACGGCAAACTAGACAAGACATATGTACAGTCACCTGCAAAAATATGTAGACTTAGAGAACAATAAAAAAAAGTAAATTCGCAAATTTAGAAAAGTTTGAAAATTTACCTTTTTTTAAAAGGCTTTATCGCCTAGCAACCACTTTGCTTGGATGTAACAAGCAAAAGCACACAAATATGACACATTTGTCTAGCTTTTTCGTACGCAAAGCGCAAATTGTTTTATAAAAATGCCAGTGTCATAGACTTTACTGCCAAGAACATTGGACTTTGTATTTTCATACCGTATATATGTATATTTCATCTGAGGAGATTTAGGCTAATAACAGCCGCATGGGTTGATCTTCAAAGTTAAGCAACACGTGTCGAGGTCGGTCCGTGGATGAGTGATAATCTTAACACATCGAAATCTCTACATGCCTCGGAAAGAACGGTATGAAATCTGAATCCAGTCTTGCCAAAGGCAAACCTCCATAACCCAGGTGCCGGGTAATACGATACGTGTTACCTGGCTACTGGGTTATGAAGTCCGGTTAGACTGGAACCTGACTCCAGTATAGTTGGGAAAAGCCTAAGTAGAACAGACGTTTCATTTGCATACGAAAAATGTAATCATTGACTTTAAACTCATCGTCCAAGTAATGCAGTTTATTTGATGGAATATATCCAGTTTTTTTTTACTTTTTTTTTTAATTTATAAACATTAATTATAAATAACTTATAAACTAAGCCCCACAAAACCGTGGTAGTGGTTTGACTGTGGGATCGATGAGTCTCTATAATATACTGTATATTTAAAACTTAAAAACTAGTAATTATTTATTTATTGGTAAACTTATTTTTAAAACTTATTGTTAAAACTTTTCTTACAAAGTAAAGTATTTGCATGTATCTATTTTATAACAGTTTCATTAAAAAAATACGATCTTCGAAACTGACTAATCTCAAATAGCTGCCGTCCACGGTTTCTTTTCAAAGGTGAAAATCATCTCAAGGTAACCCGGGATACAAAACCTACGTGTTAATATTACATAGGTACCTAATGTGTGCTAAACTTGATACATATCCATGTACCTCAGTAGTAATAAAAACTTTTTACCAAAAAATTAAACCGACTCCCAAAAAACACTGCAAAGTGAAAAATAACTTTAATTTCGGTAGTCGGTGTCTTTAGTTTTGTATTTTCGTTTTGGCACCGACTTCCGAAATTAATGTTATTTTTCACTTTGCAGTGTTTTTTGGGAGTCGGTTTAATTTTTTGGTAAAAAGTTTTTATTTCACTCTTTTTAGTTGGTCTATTTTTAATTTACCTAGTTACAAGAGCCTAAATGTCAACTACTTATAACCTTTTACAAAATATTGCTTTTCCCAATGCTGGGCTGTTAATTGTTGAGGAGTTTTCCTGGTACTTCACCATCAGCTCTACATCACCATATGCATTGTGACGAGCATAAAGTGCTTAACATCCATATTCAAGTAATCGAATTGCAATCCACTCAATACTTATTATTGAGTAGTTTCGGCGGCCATCTGTGGTCTTCATCATCAGTTCCACTTCCTCAAATGGTACTTTTTGAGAGCAACTGCACAAGTTACTATAAGAAATACCCAAAACGCCATAGGTGTGCTTATAATATTTGAAGAGTTCCCTCGATTTCTCCAGGATCCCATCATCAAATCCTGACTTGGTGACAATGGGACCAATTTCAAAGTATATCCTTTCAAATGCAACAAGAATTTTCCAAATCGGTTCAGCCGTCTTCGAGTAATCGGTGATCATACATTAAAAATAAAAAATAAAAAAGTGTATATACGCGTCGAATTGATAACCTCCTCCGTTTTTTGTCGTCGGTTGATAAATACCCAAAAAAGTCATAGGTGTGCCTATAATATTTGAAGAGTTCCCTCGATTTCTCCAGGATCCCATCATCAGATCCTGACGTTTATGAAAATGGGACCAATTTTGAAGTACACCCTTTCAATCAAAAAAAGAATTTTCCAAATCGGTTCAGCCGTCTTCGAGTAATCGATGATCATACATTAAAAAAAAAATATATATACGCGTCGAATTGATAACCTCCTCTTTTTGTCGTCGGTTGAAAAAGTAACAAACATCCAATCCATCCATGTTAGCAAAATTTCACATTTAGTATTTGTGTCAATGTCTATATTTTATAACCAAGTCAGTTTTTGAGTAACTAAGTTATTTATTTATGCTCACGACTGTACTTTCACACATACACTTTGGGGCGCGAATTATCAGCTCATCTTCAACCTGAGCAACGATTAGCAAGTTAAAAAACTAGGAACACACCCTTATCTACATATCTGCCAAATATAAATCCACCACGTGTTTAGATACGCATCTAAAGATGTTACCATTATACAAAAATTTACGATCCAAAACACTTTCTATAGGTTTAATAAAAGAGTTTTGCTGACAAGTGATCAATTGTCATTTTCGCGAATGAATGGCTTGTAATGGTGGCCGGTTTAGAAAAGGTAGGGTTATTAAATTACAATAATTTTGGTGAAGAAGAAGTCTTTCAGGGGTTGACCAACGGTCACTGGAGAGGTTTTGTCGCTAATGTGTCGTAAAAAGTAAGTAATAATGGTCTATGGTCAATGACTCAGGTAGGTAGAAACGTAATGCGAGGTGGATCGATTCAATGGGGCTTTCATTATGTATGATACATTGGGTTCTGTTGAACTTCAGTTGTGTGGAAGAAGACTTATGATACAGGGGTTTAAAAAGGGGTAAAAATACTCATAACATGATATCATACTGATTTAATAGTATGTCTATGTCTGTTTGTAGCACATATCATAGATAGAGCATACCATACCATAGACTCTTTAGAGCGTACAGATTTATGGTTTCGACTCAATAAGAATAAGAATAAATACTTTGAGTTTAAGTTAATAATAACAGACAACTTTCTATATGAGACCAAAACCGATATCTGTAAAAATAAAAATGTCTTTGGTTTTGTATTTTCGTTTTTGACACCGATTTCCGAAATTAAAGGTAATTTCTCTTTGCAGTGTTTTTTTGGAAGTCGGTTTTATATTTTATTAAAAAGTTTTTAGTTTTTACTTTTTATTGTTGAATTTTTAGTTGTGGTACTTTCTAATCTAGTTACAAAAGCCGAATGTCAACTATTTATCCCCTTTTAGAAAATATTGGTTTTGCTGATGCAAGGCCGTTAATTGTTGAGGAGTTCTCCTGGTACTTCATCATCAGCTCCACTTTACTATATGCATTGTGACGGCATAAAGTGCTTAACATCCATATTCAAGTAATCGAATCGCAATCCACAAAATACTTATTATTGAGTATTTTCGGTGGACATTTGTGGTCTTCATCATCAGTTTCACGTCACCAAATGGTATTTCTCGAGAGCAACTGCACAAGTTACTATAAAAAAATACCCGAATTGTTATACGAAGTGAGTACCTCCTCCTTTTGTTGAAGTCGGTTAAAAACAGCGGGTTTAGTAAATTTACTTGTATGTGATAATATTAATGATCTACTACTACTATATACGTTTATATTAATGAGTCTGAAAAAACTGCTCATCAATTAATAGTCACTCTGTATTGCTGGCTGAGTAACTAGTAATATGGATATTAATAAAAAATAATCCCAAACTGAATGGAACAACTCTATCGCGAAATAAAAACCGTAACATTAAGCACAGTATACCATTTCAAATTAAAGTATTACAAACATTATTCGCGACCAACATTCCGAAATAAGTCTAAAAATAAAAGAAATCCGATATTCTGAGAAAATAACTTTACGTAACGCAACGCCGTATTAACGGCTTCCTCAATCGGAAGTAGGTTTTTTTCGAGCCGTTACGATTACGATACAGAACGATTCGCTAGTACCTTTCGACATTCTGCCACTCGCAAATCGTTATAACGAAAGTGTCGCAACTACGCGGATTCGTTAGTTTCGTTAGTTTCCATTTCACACTTGATTGCTTATTCGGAGCTGCGTTGGTGTAACGAAATGTGGGTTTTATAAGTTAGTCTTTATATTTCAGTATTGCTGAAACCACGTAGGCTTTTTTGCAGAGATCCGTATTTTTGTTTACGAAATATTATTACGTAAATATTTATGTTACTTGTCATGTAAATGGATGTCATTCCTTGCCAATTATCATAACCCTTTCGCATATCGGTGTGTTATGAATAAATGTTTTGCATATTTTTGTAGCACAACCACAATAAATTATGGTTTAAATTTATCGCATTTGAACTAGTAAATGATGATTTTTAGGGTTAATATCATATTAAGGCAAATTTTGTCTGTGTTTAGGCGGAGTCATAACAACGGATTTCTCTGTAATTAGCTGCCGATTCCTGAACTCGTACTTTTAATGATTATATCATCTTTAGCTTTCTTGTTTTTAATGGAAACAGATAAAAAAAACCTATGAAAGTTGAAAAAGAGCTTTCAAATTATACACCTGAAGAGGCGTAAATACATATATATGTAGTAATCTCAGTGGTAACTATATATATTTTTAAGTCATTTGGGGTCGCAACTCTCGATTTTGTGACACAACCTTTTCGAAGAAATTTCGAAAAGGCTGGTCGACACTTCCCTTGACCCAAAGAAGGCTAATTACAATGCAACGTGGCAATGCCGCCAGTTTCTTAGGAACATTACCAGCCGACAGCGTAGAGGACATTTTTTATACTTTATTTCAGATTGTTGTTAAGTTTAATTTATAAAACTTATGTAAATTAAACAAATTTCATCAGACAAATTTAAATCCATTCATTTAAATGCGTTAGTCTGTCTGTTTCGCTTTCACGGCACCACAACACCGATTTGGACAAAATTCGGAATGAAAATAGTTGAAGATCCAGGTGAACTAAGTTTTTCAAAAGTCAACCCCTAAATGGTTGAAATAGGGGATGAAAGTTTGTATGTGAAATCTCAACCGCTTATCCGATTTTAATGAATTTTGATTTTTTCCTCAAATTAACGCGGGTGAAACCGCGAAGCACAGCTAGTTTGTTTATGAGGAAAGAAAGTTATCAAAAAATAAATAAAAATTACAAAAATAATACTGACCCACTTACCGTACAATCCTAAACAACTTTCTACGAGACACTAATCAAAACGACACAAAATATTCTCAACATACCGGTACAGTAATCATTTACAAGGTGGTTCGCAAGTGGGGTGCGTGACGGGGTGCATCGAAGGGCCCCCGGGCCTCTGTTCCCACGGGCCGCAGGAAGAAAC
This sequence comes from Tholera decimalis, assembly GCA_943138885.2. Classification (NCBI taxonomy): domain Eukaryota; kingdom Metazoa; phylum Arthropoda; class Insecta; order Lepidoptera; family Noctuidae; genus Tholera; species Tholera decimalis. The sequence continues at coordinate 34,203,924 of OW964553.2, forward strand.
TAGCCAGTTGCGGTTCTAGAACTGCAATTAGAAATCGCAAAGCTGGTTTCATTTTTTTTTGTTAAAGGTCGTCGAACTAATTGTAGGGATTTGTTAATTGATGGGTTTTTATATATACTTTAAGTATTTTTTTTAGTAAGTTTCAGGCGTTTTAAGATTATCAGTGCTTAATCTGTGTGTGTTATAAGCATTGAAATCCCTTTATTTTAACCGTAGTATCTAATTTGGCAGTTGATAAGTTTTAAGTAAATACTAGTAGTTGATATTTTTATATATGTACAGTAAAAAAATTTATAAGACAGTGAAGACTAACATGTAAGAGAAGTCTGCCTAGTACTAGGACCAAAAGCAAAGCAGGTGCAAACTTAGTAACAGCATATAAAAATAATACCTCTATTAGTAACTCTTAATATTAAATAGAACCTCATCTGTGTACATTGATTCAATATAATACTAATTATATTTATTATTTACATTTAATATGATTGTATTATAATTATAATTTTAATTGCCTGTTATAATATAAAAATAATGTTATGTAGAATTATAAGTACACCACGCGAGGGCCGAGCACTTCTATAAGTGACGTACTCACTATACGTAGGTATAACTGTCTGTGATTTCTGTATGTATATGTCTTAGTGAGTAATTAATTATTATTAAAATGTAAAATAAATAACTACCTTTTATTTTTGCCACGAGTACCTTTGTTAAAGTAACAACTTGCACAAGTGCCTTATTTGACCATTAAAGGATCTTTAGTAGGCATGAACAAGACCATACAGCAATGTATTGACATAGATATCTGTATTTCTAAACATGTTCAAGCTACGAGGGTTGCAAGCGACAATTGCCTACAGAGCTCTAATGATATGCATTTGATTTGGTGAATGCACATTAAACTAATACCTCGTGTCATCAGATAACATCAAGGCAGGAATTTTTGGATTATGGTTCAATAGATTTCTTCGGTATACACAGGGACAATTGATAAAATTTTAATATTAGGTACCTGCTACCAGCCAATGATTTTGATTGCTCATAAGCAGGCACATTTTCCTAGATTTATTTAAAGCACAAAACTTTTTGGGAATACCTTCATTGTGCGTACGGCTAAGAGGTGGAATTCCCTGCCGGAGTCTGTGTTTCCCGATAGCTATAACCTAGGAGTCTTTAAGTCAAGAAGAGTGAATAGGTTACTTTTAGGTAAGCGTGCTCCATCTTCGACCACATCATCACTTACCATCAGGTGAGATAGTGGTAAAACGTGAACCTATTTTCAATAAAAAAAGTAACGTGATTTTGGAAATATCTCCAATTTCTTAAAAGTCAAAGGGAAAACTGCTTATGACTTTGCGGCGCGACTGTTCATTTCAAAGGTGAACTATTTTATACAAATATATTTTCGAGTAATTTATATCACACAGAGGCATATTGCTTTTAATACTATTTTCTACGTAACCATTTCAAAGCAATATAATTATTTCTATGAACTTATCACGCGTTCAAAACGGTCTGACTTGGTATAATAATAATTGGTGCAAAACAGACAGGACATCCTGTGTCGAATCATAGTGCACAAACACAACGTTATTTTTACCGTTATTTTATAAACTTGCTAGAGAAAAATAATCTCAAGAGTATACAAAACAAGGGTGGTTTAGAAAATCGTAGTTGAAAGTAGAGCTTACGTACGCCAATCTACAGAGAATCCCTTATCCGCGTGACGGGTCAAAATCGCGATTTTATTTATAACATGTCGTGTTATAACAGCTGGGGTTTGTCAAGACGAAAAAAAATATAAGAAAATGAATCCGCAGGACCCCTTGACGGGTCTCGAGGGCCCAAAAGGGCAGACCACCCTTCGAACGGGTTTCAGCATCGTAAATCCCACGTTCATTTTCAAAAGATATTTTAAAATGCGTACAAAATTATTCAGGGCAGAAATAATTCGGTACGCCGTGTAAGTTATTTATATATTTATGATTTGTTGCGAATATGTGCACCCGTTGTTTGAGGAACATGGCCGTGTTGTTGGGTTATTGTGAAAACATACGATGCTATTTAATACCTAATGTTGGACTTTGTCCGTGTTGGGTTATACTTTCGCTTGTATAAGATTTGGTATATATAATATTAAGTTCAGAATTGCAGATGATCTTATTATAATTTGAGAAATGGTTCATAAAGTTATAGAAATTTTTTTTCTTGAACGTGTATTAAAACCATATTTTAAAAAAAAATTACCAAAAAATTTCGGAAGGCGGTGTCAAAAAAAAAAAAAAAGAAATACAAAACAAATGACACCAACTAGCGTAATTGAAATTATTTTTGGCTTTGTGGTGTTTTGATATGGAAGTCGGTTTTATTTTTTGGTAAAAAGTTTTTTTCACGCTTTTTAGTGGGTCAATTTGTAATTTATCTAGTTACAAAAGCCAAAATGTCAACTACTTATCACCTTTTTCAACATTTTGCTTTTCCCGGTGCAGAGCCGTTAATTTTTGAGGAGTTCTTCTGGTACATCACCATCAGCTCTACTTCACCATATGCATTGTGATGAGCATAAAGTGCTTTACATCTATATTCAAGTAATCTAATTGCAATCCACGAAATACTTATTATTGAGTAGTTTCGGTGGCCATCTGGGGTCTTCACCATCAGTTCCACTTCCTCAAATGGTGCTTTTCGAGAGCAACTGCACAAGGTTCTATAAGAAATACCCAAAACGCTATAGGTGTGCCTATAATATTTGAAGAGTTCCCTCAATTTCTCCATGTTCTCATCACCAGATCCAAACGTGACGACAATGGAACCAACTAGAAAGTATATCCTTTCAAACTAAAAAATAATTTTTCAAATCGATCCAGCCATCTACGAGTAATGAGGTAACATACATAAAAAAAAGAAAAAAATTCAAGACGAATTGAGAACCTCCTCCTGTTTTTTGAAGTCGGTTAAAAAGATTACGAAAGTTACAACAGTATTCTAATTCCTTCTAGAATTGTTCATAAAAATCGTTTAGTTGTACGGATTGCAGCATTGTCCCCCATGTGACTGTTCTTTGTTCTTATAGCCCTTCTAATTAAAGTTATCATTTGGTTAGCCATTTTCCTACTTTGTATTTTACTGAGTATTTTATTTATACAACGTGTAACGGAAAGGGTATATACATACCAAGGGCACGATTTCTTTGGATGATAACAAACGATATTGGAAGGGTTTCAACTCAAAATGAAATACTCTAAAAATTGATACCAAATTTTTGGTTTCGTAAGTTTCTTAAATTGAAATCATAACAATCGTGTCACCGCACTACGTAGGTCAATAACTTTCCACGTTACTTGCAAATATCACGATAAATCTCTTCTGTGATGTGCTTATTTCAATTTGAAAAGTTCGGTTTCTGGTATCAATGTATTAAAAATTCTCATTACTTCCGAACATGTAGAGATAGGATTAAAAAACCCTTCCAATATCGTTTGATATCACCCAAAGAAGCCGTGCCCTTGGTATGTATATACCCTTTCCGTTACACGCATCAAAAGGATTTACAATCTTATTACTTAAAACTAGCACAGTTAAAAAAGTATCAGTATAATGCAGGATCATATGCAGCCGAACTTCGATTAGAAGCGTCAATAGCCTAATGGATAAGGTGTCAGACTTGTGATCGAGAGGTCCCGAGGTTAGTTGGAGGGATTAACAAGATTGTTAGTAATGTGAATTCTACCTACATTGCTAGTTATCATAAGAAAAAAAAAAGAAACTAGGTGAAACACCTGTACCTCGGCATACAGCGCCAATCCTTCCCAGTCTATAAGACAGTATTACTATAGTAAACCAGCAAGTACAGTTGCCAATTCTTAAGTAAGACTTACTTGGGATTGGCAACTAATTTGGAATTGGCTTCCAGTCTACAGTAGACAGCTGAGAAGGTACCAGTATTTTACATGGACTGCGACTGCCTATATAACCTCCACAGCATAGAAACAGAGTAAGACGATTCCCCTTAGCAAGTCTTCCTAGATTTTTTGGCTTTTGCCTACCCGTAACGACTGTTGAAGCCGGCACCAAAGGCTTAGCTTGTTTTTCGAGGCCCAAAAGAATGTCGATATGTAAATATGTTCACCCATCTACGAACTCAACTTCTTAAGTGTAGCTTACCTTGAAGGTGGCCACGTGTGGTTGTAATTATGTAGTCACAACCGACTCATATTCCCAATTCTTATTGAAATATTTATTTTTAAAACAATTATCACATTTGTATACTTTCAGGAGAAAATTTGAGTTTTGATAAAAGATTGAAATGAAACGTTTTCCTCAATATATACTTTCGACCTTTTATAATATTGTAATAACAAAACTTGAACGGGTTGTAAAAAACTTAAACCAGTTCCGTTGTAAAAATACACATTATATCCTAACTCCTATTGGCTCTTTTGTTATAAGCTTCAAGTTATGAGTGGATACATCGATGTATTTAATGTCTACTTATACATATATTATAAATACAAAAGATATACAATATAAAAGATTTGTGTGTATGGATGTTTTTTATTTAATGATGCTGATTAAAATGGCTGATCAGATTTGGATAAAAATGAACACAGGCCTGAACATAGACTTGTATCTCCCGAAAACGTGCGAATTCGCAAAACAGCTAGTACCTACTACGTATAACTCGTTATATATGTAGATACATCATGATTATGCAGCATTCTATGTAATAATTGTTTTTTTTTTATCGTCAATGGGTTCGTGTTTGACCACCATCTCACCTGATGGTAAGTGATGATGTGGTCGAAGATGAAGCACGCTTACCTAAAAGTAACCTATTGACTCTTGACTTAAAGACCCCTAGATTATTGCTAGCTGATTTTCAGTTTTCCATCTATGTTCACTATACAATTTTTGCCTTACCTAATATCTATTAATACAGGATCATTTGAAGTATAAAACTGTGAGTTTCACTAAACAGTTTTTCTTAACAATCAAAATAAAAATTATATCAAATCCTTCTATTTTGTTCCAACCCCAGTTATTATGATGTAACCGGCAACAGTTTGAACTTTACTCCGCCACGTGAAAATGCGAAACCTTAACTATTTGTTGCCAAATATTTATTCTATTTTTGTCCAAAAAATCTGGTAATACATTTTAGTATTAGGTGAAGAAATACAATGTTTTCGTTTAAAATCTTGTTGGATTCAGCATCTCAAAATATTTGCTGTATCTACGTAACCCGTTATATTAATAAAATCATTGTTTATATTGTATTTTTGGGGTTCCGTAGTCAAATGGCAAAAAACGGAACCCTTAAAGTTTCGTCATGTCTGTCTGTCTGTCTGTCCGTCCGTCCGTCGTATGTCACAGCCATTTTATCATCAACCGACGACAAAAAGAGGAGGTTATCAATTCGATGCGTATATATATATATATATATATTTTTTATGTATGATCACCGATTACTCGAAGACGGCTGAACCGATTTGGAAAATTCTTTTTTTGTTTGAAAGGGTATACTTCGAAATTGGTCCCATTTTCATAAAAGTCAGGATCTGATGATGAGATCCTGGAGAAATCGAGGGAACTCTTCAAATATTTTGGGTATTTATTATAGTAACTTGTGCAGTTGTTCTCAAAAAGTACCATTTGAGGAAGTGGAACTGATGATGAAGACCACAGATGGCCACCGAAACTACTCAATAATAAGTATTGAGTGGATTACGATTCGATTACTTGAATATGGATGTTAAGCACTTTATGTTTGTCACAATGCATATAGTGATGTAGAGCTGATGGTGAAGTACCAGGAGAACTCCTCAACAATTAACGGCCCAGCATTGGGAAAAGCAATATTTTGTAAAAGGTGATAAGTAGTTGACATTTAGGCTCTTGTAACTAGGTAAATTAAATATAGACCAAATAAAAAGAGTGAAATAAAAACTTTTTACCAAAAAATTAAACCGACTCCCAAAAAACACTGCAAAGTGAAAAATAACTTTAATTTCGGAAGTCGGTGCCAAAAACGAAAATACAAAACTAAAGACACCGACTACCGAAATTAAAGTTATTTTTCACTTTGCAGTGTTTTTTGGGAGTCGGTTTAATTTTTTGGTAAAAAGTTTTTTTCCGAAACTATTAGGACTATACATATGAAACTTCATAGGTAGATGTAACCTGTAAACCGCTTTCCGATTTTAAGAAAAAAATTTAAAAATGATTTAAAATAAAGGGGGACTGCCGGCAAAAAAAGGCGGCTGAAACCTATGCGTTTGTGGTAACTATAGAGAGGTCTTTAAAAATGACATTAAGGTTTCTAAAACCACTTTTTGATAAAGTTAATTGATTAAAATATATACAAGCGTATATCTTTTAATCAATTAACGTTATTTATATTTATATTTATTTATTTATTTTACCACTTTGGAAGCCCAAAGTGGTAAAATGTTTATCCCCCCCCTAACTTCTATAATAATGGAGTGAAAAATCTAAAAAAATATATGTCTGTAGATTTTAATATAAACTTTCAACCAAAATTAGTTTGAACGAGATCAATAGTAGAAGCGGTCACGGTCAGCAGATTTTGAGATACAGCATATTTTCTAAAACACTATGAAAAACAAAGTTATTTGGCGTAGTTGTAAAAAATGTAAATAAGCTAGTTTTAAGAAATTTTTAAGGATTTTTTACATATTATATTATTATAGTTACTACGGAACCCTTCATGGGCGAGTCTGACTCGCACTTGGCCAATTTTTTATTTATGATATAGCCTATGGTAGATATTTTATTTACACGCGAAAGGACCATCTTTAGTAGCCGTACATTATACGTGTTTTGTAACTTGGTATCGTAATCCAAGGTTCCGTAGTTTGCAGTGCTCAAATAAAAAAAAAACCTAGTCCTATAAGGCAAATCATGAAAATGTCACCTGAGATGATAAATTGCGCTACTACTGCAGTTCATGTAATATCAAAGATAGATAGATAGAAAAAAGGGTATTTTGAAAAGGTTGGATGAAAAGGTAAGTAAGATAGAAGGGCAAATTAACTATGTAGTTGAAAATATGCTCATCAATATAAGCTATGGTCAATTCTTGAACCGCAAATTGAAGTAAGTACATAAAAACAATATATATAAATATGTATATATGACTAAACAAGAATAGTACATCGTTCACCGAGAGGAGAAAGTGACCGATTACCGTCGAGGGTGTGAATGAAGCCCGAGCCGTAGGCGAGGGCTTTCAAACACCCGAGATCGGGAATCGCACTTTCTCTCGAGTGATACATAGTGCTTTATACTACACCTACGAGGAAAATAAAAAACTAAATCTTTACTAATTGAAATTTATATTGAAATTGTTGCAGTTAGTGAAGCTTAATGTAACACTTTTTCCATTAATGTTTTATCAATGGCGTCTGCAATTTTCACATGTTCTTTTTTCAAATTGTTTATCCTGCCGCCGCAGGGTCGTACTGCCAGCTCGACACCATCCAACACACAGCTAGTGGCCAGTGTCATTTTGCGAACTTGGAGATAAAAACTCACTGTAAAAACTTGTTGGCTTTTGATATTTAGGTTACCGGCGCATAGTCTTACCCAAAATTAAAAAAGAAAAACCACGTAAGAAATGGATTTTCATACACTTTTCTCTCCCGCTCAGATGCGTTTTCTCTCCGCATATTTGTTCGATATGCAATGACGTACTTTCTAACGTAAATTTGATAAAGTATCAAGGTACTTTCCAAGCAGGTGTAGTATAATAGTACATTGTTCACCGAGAGGAGAAAGTGACCGATTACCGTCGAGGGTGTCGTTTGAAGCCCGAGCCGTAGGCGAGGGCTTTAAAACACCCGAGATCGGGAATCGCACTTTCTCTCGAGTGATACATAGTGCTTTACACCTACGAGGAAAATAAAAAACTAAATCTTTCCTTATTGAAATTTATATTGAAATTGTTGCAGTTAGTGAAGCTTAATGTAACACTTTTTCCATTAATGTTTGTTTGAGATGTTTGCGACAATGTAGGAGGAATAACTGGCTGTGCTATTGGCACTGCGCTCGTAGAAGGCTGTGGTGCCAAAGGGGCAACTGGCTGCTGAGGGGCACTTGGCATCGCCGCGCTCGTTGATGGTTGAGGAGATGAGTCTTGATGCACATTAATCGATCTCGATATTTGGTTATTTATTCGTGTTTTGTTTTCTACGGAATTCTCTTTGTAACCTTCTGCAACAGCGGACGATTTCCAACCACCGTGGCGTTTTATTGTGGTTAAATCAGCACCAGTATCGGCAAGAATAGTCGCTGAAGTTCTGCGAAAGCAGTGGCCAGTGTATTCTAGTGGATTGAGTAAATTAAGGTAGGAAGCTATTTCTCTTGGCACAGTACTTATTTTGTTTTTCCCAATTACTTGTTTCGTACATTTTTTGTTTTTATATTGTAGTAAAAACCGATTGGTTTTGGGGTCACTGGGGTGAATTTCGTTATATTTCTTCATTATCTCATAAAATAAGCCCGATATAACAAATGATCGCTGAATTTTGGTTTTTGTGTTAGGAATATTGACAATTATTCCATTTTCGAGGATTTCAATATCGTCTGTTGTCATATCCACAAGTTCTTGCGAACGACAGGCCCCATTTACTCCTAAAATCAAAATAACCTGTAAACAAAAATATCAAACATGAAAACCTAGTAGATTTTTACTCATAAATAGGTACGTAATAAATCATAAACCAGTGCATTTTGTTCATAAACTTACCTTCATCAACAAATATTTGTCATCTGGAGCATTCTGCAAAAAGGAATTTACATCCTTTGTAGTAAGCACTTTTGATTTCTTACTACGGAATCCCTCCGACTTTCTTTTCAGAAATGCTGTAAGTTTTTTGTATTCTTGAATATTTATGTCGTTTCTTGTCAATATAGTACTTTTCAACATTGAGTACATAGACAATAACGTACTTGGTTTGTATTTTTGCGCTTTTTCACTGAAATAAGCTAGCAAAACAGTTTCAGAAAAAGATGCCGCATTTTTCTCACTTTTCCATTGCAAAAAATCGTCATAAGTTTTATTATATTTTTTAATTGATTTCTGTGGTAAAAGGTTATCAATCAGTATTTTTGCTGTTTCCTTCAACTGCGGCGAAGTTAAAAAATCTTCATCATCACTATCACTACTTATTATTTTGATAGTTTTATTTTACTTTCTACGAAAACTGAATCCTCAAACAACACACAAATTGAAAATGGCGCCAATGACGTCTGCAATTTTCACATGTTCTTTTTTCAAATTGTTTATCCTGCCGCCGCAGGGTCGCACTGCCAGCCCGACACCGTCCAACACACAGCTAGTGGCCAGTGTCATTTTGCGAACTTGGAGATAAAAACTCACTGTAAAAACTTTTTGGCTTTTGATATTTAGGTTACCGGCGCATAGTCTTACCCAAAATTAAAAAAGAAAAACCACGTAAAAATGGATTTTCATACACTTTTCTCTCCCGCTCAGATGCGTTTTCTCCCCGCATATTTGTTCGATATGCAATGACGTACTTTCTACCGTAAATTTGATAAAGTATCAAGGTACTTTCCAAGCAGGTGTAGTATAAAGTAATTTTTTTCGGATTTGTTCCTTTGCTTCTTTTAATTTGCTTTGTTTTAATTTGAATTCCTTAGAAAAAGGATCACGATTAAGTGTAAGGACTATAATTTGACATTATTCAAAAAAAGACTTTGGAACTTTTTAGTAGACAAAGATTATAATAGGGTTGAAGATTTTTTATTGGAGAAAGAAATTGTTCGACTATTTTTGACATTAATTATAATATTGAGTGATGAATCAGAATTCTTTTACGTATTGAATGAATTGAATAGCTGAATATTGATAATTATTAGTGAATTAGAATTAGTTATATTATGTAATGGAATAGTAAATATGTATTTTAATTGTAAACTCTGTACTTTTGCATGCCTTGTAATTGGCAAAATATGGCTGTTTCTGTATTTATATTATGTACCATCACGACTTGTACCCGTATTTGCAAATTAAAATATCTTTATCTTTAAAAAAGAAGGAAAATACTGTCAGGTAATCAAATTAAAAATATATCTCCTGTTACAAAACTGGCTCTATTTAGTGACACACAACGAACGTGATTCTGTGTGGAAATAAAAATAAAGGTTACATAAGTTACGTCAAATCTTTTTATTTTCTTCCAATTCTAGTTATAATTACATTGTTCTTTATGATGTAACCAATAACAGGTTCGAAACTTTCGCTTTTTTGTTAAAAAACGAAACCTTATGCCCCTTCTTGCAAAAACTGTTCTATTTTTGTTTTGATAATTCGGCATAACATTTTAATATTAGAAGATAAATTCATTTTCTTGGTTATGAACGTTACTAGTGGAGCTCATAGCTAAATAATAACAGCTATATGACTCAATCTTCATGGGTGCCTAATTTCGTGGATTTATTCTGATTAGGCTGAAAATCAGCACGTTCTGAAAGTAAATAATTATATATTCTTCCTGATCGATTCGGCCACGGGCGGCCAAACTCAGCAGAGATTAGGCGGCGTAGGAGATATTACAGTGCACAAGTATGTGTGCAGGTACAGGCTTACTCTCTGTTCCTTTTACTCTCAAAGTTCGATGGGACGGCAATCCGACACGACCGGAGAGACGCCTGCTAGCCGTCCGCAGGCCCGAGTTTACGGTGGCCGGATTTCGGCTCAGGATCCCCGATGCCCGGGGCGTCTCCCATGGCGGTTGGGGCGTGAGGAAGAAAGTTGTCTCTCCCTCAAGAGTTCAGCCTCCTCCTTCGCTAGCACGACTGCTTCGTAGAAGGAGGCGACTGCATCCCATTTCTCCTCACCTCGCACCATGGCCTGAACCAGGACCTGACGTGAGAGGTCGCCGCCACCGATCGCCTCCACGAGGACACGGCAGTGCTCCGCCCAAGCGGGGCACACCTCCACTACCTCCACTGTATGCTTCACCGTGTCCTCCGGGTGGTCCCCACGATGATGACACCCAGGCGGGTCCTTCTGCATCCTATTATTTTAACTGAGAAGAAGAAGTGCCGCTGCCAACTTCATAGCAAAACATCTATTATTATAGTTATTACGTTACGTTTTTCTTAAATCTTAAATCAATCTCGTATGTTATTCACCATTTGATCCGGCAAATGCATCACGGAAACATTGATTACATATTATATTCAAGTATTTATTTGCAATCCATGATGTACACAGGTGAAATAAAATTATAAGAAACAATTATGGACCCTGTCGGTCACAGCAAAATTTAAAATAGATAGGAGAGAGGAAGAGCTCTTCGTTTTATTTTTCCACAATTGAATTTTTTTATTTAAAATTAGTTATTGTTGCGTATAATTGTATATATCCGTGTTTTATATTGTATTCATAAATTATTATATGTAATTATTATTATCATTCATTATTTTTATTTTTGTTGCATGTTCTAAAATATCCATAATAATTTTGAATTTATAAGTTAATGGATTCATAGAAATTCATTATTTTAAGTCATTAATTATTTCCCTTGTTTATTAATTAAGTCAATAATTATGTCATAATTTTTTATTATTTAATGAGTATTTATTTGGCCTCTGGCGTAACATTCTGCATCAAAAGTTTCAGTTTCAGAAATTAATTAATAAGAAAATAGCCTATATCCTGCCCAGATTTAATAGCTATGTATTAAAAAAAGTTTAATTCATATCCGTTTAGAAGTTCCAGAGATTAGCGTGTACAAGCAGATGAACACACAGACATTTTATTTTAAACTACTTTTTTGTGAATATATTCAATGAACAGACACATGTTTTTACTGTTTTATTATATTATGTATACTTTTTATTATACATATAGTATGTATTGATAAGCTAGTGTAGCATCGCTCGCCAAGGTCTAGTCTATCTCCGTACTAAATTTCCACAAAATTAGTTAAGTATTAGACGTGAAAGTGTAATAAACAGACAGACAGAGTTACTCTAAAAAGAAGAAAAGAAATATTGATATTCTTTACTTTAAAAAAAATCTTCTTTTTGATAATACGTCAGCGACAGGTAACGTTCCCGGAGAACACTTTTTAATATAGGTTGCGATTGCGGGTGTTTTATTGATTCTGGCAATCCATTGCTTAGACAAACGGCTTGGACATCAAAGGCTGGATGGACAACGTGTGAAGCGAACATGGATAGTTATAATGTAACTAGTACCTACGGGGCTTCGCTCTCTTCTAGCCGCTAGGTAACAAGCGGCAAGCTAGTTCCATATAAATTTCATCCAAATCCATAAACAAAGATAATTTTCTACTTTATAATATTAGTACCTATAGATAAGTATTATAAAAAAAAAATTAACAAAAAGTAGAACCGACTTCCATATCAAAACACTTCAAAGCCAAAAATAACTTTAATTTCGGTAGTCGGTGTTATTGGTTTTGAATTTTCTTTTTTTTTTCACACCGCCTTCCGAAATTAAAGTTATTTTTGGCTTTGTAGTGTTTTGATATGGAAGTCGGTTCTATGTTTTGTTAATTTTTTTTAACGCATTTTAGTGGGTCAACAACTTATCACCTTTTACAAAATATGTATTGCTTTTCCCGATGCATAGCCGTTAATTTTTGAGCAGTTCTCCTGGTACTTGACCATCAGCTCTACATCACCATACTTGTATATATTGCGACGAGCATAAAGTGTTTAACATCCGTACTCAAGTAATCGAATCGCAATCCACGAAATACTTATTATTGAGTAGTTTCAGTGGCCATCTTTGGTCTTTATCATCAGTTCAATTTCCCCAAATGGTACTTTTCGAAAGCAACTGCTCAAGGTACTATAAGAATTACCCAAAACGCTATAGGTGTGCCTATAATATTTGAAGAGTTCCCTCGATTTCTCCAGGATCCCGTCATCTTATGTGCAGTTGCCCTCGAAAAGCACCATTTGAGGAAGTTGAACTGATGATGAAGACTACAGATGGCCACCGAAACTACTAATAATAAGTATTTCGTGGATTGCGATTAGATTACTTGAATATAGATGTTAAGCACTTTATGCTCATCACAATGCATATGGTGAAGTAGAGCTGATAGTGATTTATCAGGAGAACTCCTCAAAAATAACGGCTCTGCACCGGGAAAAGCAATATTTTGTAAAAGGTGATAAGTAGTTGACATTTTGGCTTTTGTAAGTAGATAAATTACAAACTGACCCACTAAAAAGCACGAAAAAATTTTTTTTGCAAAAAATAGAACCGACTTCTATATAAAAACACTACAAAGGCAAAAATAACTTTAATTTAGGAAGGCGGTGTCAAAAAATAAAGAAAATACAAAACAAATGACACCGACTACCGAAATTAAGTTATTTTTGCCTTTGTAGTGTTTTGTACCACAAAGGTTCAGAGTTCTCTTAATAATAACCTGACTTCCTCGATGATTACCAAATAACTAGGAATTTTGATACATTTATAGAATAGAAAAGAATAGAATATACTTTATTGTGCACCAAAATTTAAACACACCTATTTAACATTATTTCTTAAATCTATGGTTACAATGGCGGTCTTATCGCTAAAAGCGATATCTTCCAGACAACCTTTGGAAGGACTATCAAAACTTTAATTAAAGTGGTAAAAAAAATCAAAAATCCACTGGAAAATTATACTTAGAACCTAATTGTGTAATTACAGTAGCCGGTACCGGGAACAGGGTCCAAGCTATTGGTAGTCAGGATTTGCGCCCTGTCCAGGAGTATTTCTTTCTGGATTAAGCCATTGATCCAGCTGCCCAATATTTAATTAGTAAATTGGCAGCTCTTGTATTCTTAAAATACTAAAACAAATTGTTAACCGAAATAAAGATTATATAACTTACATCATACTGTTTTTTACCCTGGTTAAAATTGTTCGTTATGATGTAACCGATAAAACTCGGAAACTTATGTTTCCCCCACGTGAAATAGCGAAGACTTATTTGTGGTTTGCACAATACAATTCTACATTTAGCTGAAAAATCTGGCAAAACATTTTAAGATTTCTGTAGGTTTCACCAAAATTTCGGCAGGTACCATAGCTATTTATATAACGTTAGTATGACTGCTAACTTAACGTGATTTTTGTTCCTATTCATTTAAATGTTTTTTTTTTTTAATAATTGATGGCTTGCGTTTGACCACAATCTCACCTGATGTTAAGCGATGATGTGGTCGAAGATGAAGCACGCTTGCCTGGAAGTAACCTATTCACTCTTGACTTAAAGTCTCCCAAGTTATAACTATCAGGTAACACAGACTCCGGCAGGGAATTCCACTCCTTAGCTGTACGCACAATGAAAGTATTCCCAAAACATTTCGTGCGTATGAGTGGGATGTCCACCATGTAACGATGGCGCATCGCCGTTTGTCTTGTAGTCCGATGATGGAACGGGCTTGGTGGAATAAGACTGTGCAATTCCATCGCACACTCCCCGAAATGTAACCGATAGAAAACTGAAAGGCTTGCAACACGTCGCTGATGTTCTAGGCTCTGGAGCCTTGTCTCTCGGTTATCGTTGCCGATGAGCCTTTTGGCCCGTTTCTCTATAGACTCAAGTGCATCAAGCTGGTATTTGGCAGATCCGTCCCAGAGATGAGAGCAGTACTCCATACACGACCGAACTTGCGCTTGATAGAGGTTGAGCAGCTGTTCCGGTGTGAAATACCGTCGCACCTTTGCTAGGATTCCCAACTTTTTGGCAGCCAATTGAGCCTTAGCCTCGATAAACGGACCAAAATTAAGGGTGCATATCAACGTAACCCCAAGAAGTTCGATGCGATCAGTTATCGGCACGGTTACACCACGGAAAGAAGAAGCCGGTTGAAATTGGCTCCTTTTTGTGGAGAAAAGAAATGTGTAACTTACTGTCTATTTTTTTCTTCTGGTTATTGCTGAGAGCAGATTGGCACACTATAATGCAATCTTAACTATATCTAATTTGAGATAACTCAATAATGTTTTTGTTGTAACGGTATCTGTTACACTTTGAGTGTTACAAGACTAAAATTAAGCCCTAATTTTTTTCTATAAAACGTATAGTTTTTTTTTTGTGAGTGATGGTTTAAACTATTTATAACGATACAATCAAAATAACATAGAAATAAGAGCAATTTGGCCGGTTTCCCTAAATTTTACCTATACTAATAAAAGTAACGTCATAAAGGATTAAAATCATTGTTTATTAATAAAAACTTCTTAACAATAAATAAAAAATAACTTGCGTAAAACCAAGATTTACTTTGGAATTTTCCACCCCATTTAACTACGCATCATCCAAACTTTTTACAAAATTATGTAAGTATTTGAAGTATTGTTCTTTAAAACCAAAATAAATGTTATATAAGTTACGTCAACTCTATTTCCTTCTTACTGAAATTAAAATTGTTCATAATGATGTAATCAGTAACAGTTTGAAACTTTTGTTACCCCACATGAAAACACGAACCCTTACTTTGTTCTTGCAAAATAGAAAGTCTACATTAAGCGTCTAAAACTGTCGCCATAACATTTCAAGTATTTATATACCTAAGGTAAAAGAATTACAGCCTCGTATAATGACTATAAATTTGACATTACGGATACTTGGAAAACCGTTAATTTATCGTCACTTCGTGAAATCTTTATCACTGTGATCATTTTAAATAATTGTCATTTCTTTACAGTTCTAAAAATAGGGCACGCCCACAAGATCGTGAACCAATAAACAAAATGACAACTTAATTATTGACGTCATAAACCCTTTCAATGCCATCTTTTGATAACCATAGAGTAGGCACAATAGAAGCGTGTAGTGGCCCAAACATTGTGTCAGTGGTCACAGCTTCACGGAAATACTATGGCTTTTAAACAACGTTTGAAAAAAGAACACACGGTGTACAATCGCGAACGTTAGTGTTGCCACTAATAAGGTCAGTGACCTTTAGAAACGGTGTTCGTTCCGATTGCAATCGCTTTGTGTTTTAATTAAGTGTGGAGGTATTGATGTGTTTTGTTGATTATCGAGATAACATCTTAATGTAAATAATTTCTTAATCGGAGTTATTGGGTTTGCATTTGAAAGTTTGTTAATATGTTTGTTTGTAAATACAAAGACAGAAAGTCCAGTACTAAATAAAAATTACCCGTAACATGCTTAACAAAGTGTCGAAAGAAATCATTGTTAAGAATGGATAGTAGGTAATACATTTATAATAATACTACAAGTAGTTGAAGTTATAGATACCCTTACCTATATCATAGACGTAGGTACAAATGCCATAACACCACCTAATCAATTGAGACCTAATTTGAATATCAAAAAGACATCGATTTACAATGTCCAAACACTTCAACGAAACAGCTTATTGACTAACAAAAGATAATATTAGAGTTTGCTTTCGCACCATTGTCGGTGATCATACAAGAGTTCACCGACCGCTGTTATAGGACGATGATACAGATGAATATAAACGGAATATAATTTTGCATATCTATTGGAATGTCATATTAATGTGTAAATTCTTATTTTGAATTGTATTTCTAGGAACTTATTGGTGAATGAGGCACGTGCCTTTTAAATTAACATAAAATTCAGCTTACACACAATCGATCTATTGACATGTGTTAATATTTATCATTGTGCCGTTTTATTTTGTCAAGCAACTTAATTTGCTATTAAGTTAAAGTTATGGGGTTTAAGCACGGTGAATGTCACGGGTTTGAGACTTCTTAGGGCGCGAGCTTTTACAAAACGTTTTCGAGTTATTGAGGTTGTGTGCATGCAAAAGACTTCAACGAAATTATAATTTTGTGTTCGGTGCCACAACATAATATTGCTTTGGCAATTTAGGAAATAATATAGCTTTATCATTACAATTGCGTTTTCTAGTTAAGGCACTTAAGAATTCAAATTTGTTTATGTTACATACAGTTTTGATGAATTATATGTTTTCGTCATGCGATACAATTTTTAGGGACCTTTACATTATATAGTGGTTATTTTCTGGAGTTTATTTCCATTCCAGGCTAAGAAAATCAAGTGCTTGTAGTAGTAGATTAGGTAGTTAAGGAAGCAGGATTGAAATATTTAGCGAGCGAACCCCGTGCGTAAGAGTAAAAGATAAGTACCTACGTCATAAATTTCCTAGACCTTCTTAATAAGCCTACGCATAATTTTCGTAGGGTTGTTGGCATTTAAAAGGCTGAAAATCAGGTTTATGAATAGCCAGCACGTTTTTTTTGTGACAGTGCGAAATGCGTCGTGTTGGCAGCATTCCATATGTATAAATTGCGTAAATAAAACTAAAAATATGGTTTGTTCGTATGTAAGTGTAATATCCTATGTGGAAATAATAAATTAATGGACGCGAGCGAGATTGCGCAGTGTGCGATGTCCGGCCACTAGCCGTAATATCATCCGATGCGCAGTGGCCGGGGAGAGTCGGGGCAAGTGGAACAAGGTAGGAATTATTTAGAGCAAAAAATCTGTAACGAATATGCAGATGATTTTTGTATTGCATAATTATACAATTTGGTTTGTATATACAATTAAAGTACTGATAATAGTGAGAAAGTTTAAAAATTATCAATCAAATTAACTTGGCGTATATACTGTCTACTGATAGAATTGAATGACATTTCTTGAGAGTAGATACACAACAACTATGCAGTGTACGCGAACTGCAAATCCCAAATATATTCCAATAAATCATTAAATCAGGCCGAACATGACGACCACAAATGCTTGGAGTTTGTCATTTATGAAGCTTTAAAGCTCTATGAAGCTGGAGTCACTCAAGCATGTAAGTTAATATTGGAATGTCTTAGAACCTACTTACTACAACAATATTTTTTATGCGGTCACCTTGAAAGTGGCCACAAACTAATTAAGTAATTTTTGCCTTCCCCTATGGAAAAAACCGTGGGTATTTATTTGTATTAAAACGAGCTTTTACCGCGACTTCATTCGCGTTGAAACTCAGATCTAGAAATGATAAGAAGCTTGATACAGAAAAACTTTTTAGCAAAAATAAAACCGACTTCCATATTAAAACACTACAAAGCCAAAAATAATTTTAATTTCGGTAGTCGGTGTTATTGGTTTTGTATTTTCTTGTTTTCACACCGCCTTCCGAAATTAAAATTATTTTTGGCTATGTAGTGTTTTGATATGGAAGTCGGTTTTATTTTTTGCAAAAAAGTTTTTCTGAATCAAGCTTTGTAGTGGTTCAGTTTGTAATTAATCTAGTTACAAAAGCCAAAATGTCAACTACTTATCACCTTTTACAAAAAACGCAATGCAGAGTAAACGAAAAGATCGTCAATGTAAATATTTTTTTTAGACATTTTGATTTTTCAGAAACGGCTTGTCCGATTTCGATAAAATTTTCATGGGACCATTTGGAAAGTATACCCTTTTCAACAAAAAAATAATTTTTCAAATCGGTTGGCAAGCGACGGAGCTATGCCCGAACGAACATAAAAAAAAAACAAACAAACACCAAATTGAGGACCTCCTCCTTTTTTAGAAGTCGGTTAAAAATTTCTCGCACCTCCTCAAAACACCTTGCCAAAGTTTCATCACAATCTGATCAATAGTTTAAGAATGCAAAGAGGGCAAACATTCATTTCTATTTATTTAGATTTTGCTTTATGATACCACACGAGTTAAACATTAACATATTATTCTGGTAGTCCAATTACCTGGTACTGATATCAAGTGTCAATAGCCTAATGTCTAAGGTTGTGCCGGACTTGTAATCGAGAGGTCGCGGGTTCTAACCTCACCCATTACACTATTGCCATGAACCCACTACAGACACAAATCCTTGTGTCTGTAATGTGAGTTTTTTTTTTATGATTGGCATCTCGCAGGTCAACCTCTGAAGTTGTCGGCTGCTTAACCGGGCGTGCCTGTGGTTGCCTTAATTAATATAAGCCTCCAGCCAGGGCTTATTAAAAAACTTACAAACTAGGCGACTACACGCTAAGGGCACCCCCTGTGGGGTACGGACCTCGGCTAAGGGCGTCGCAGGGGGAGGGCAGCTAAGGACAGACTGGATCATATCATTATTATTATTAATAAGGGAATTTAAAGCTACTGGCTCAGCGTCGCGGGCGGACTATTACGGGGACGTCGTGGCGGGCCTCGGCGGCGAGAATGGAAGGACGGTCGGTTTTTGTGTTTGTGTGTAATGTGAGTTCTACCCAAACTGCTAGTACCTAATTGGAACGAAGTTCCTTATCGCGCATTGCGAAAGGGGGCTAGATTAAGAAGAAAAATTGTAACAACACTTTTTGCTATAGTAAGCTATTGTAAGCCGTGCGGCGTGCGCATGTTTCTCTGTCTGTCTGTCTCTCTCTCTTATAGAAAGCAAGCCAGATATTTTCGTTTCGTCCATTTTTTTTTGTTTTCCTTCTTTCTTTCGTCTTTGTTAATAATAAAAAAAATATTATTATAACTTAAAAAATAAAATTTTATTACAATTCCTTCACTAATTAATCGAAAGGAACTTCGTTCCATCCGGGTGTCCCTTGACACCTCTCAAGATTTTTTTAAAATAAAGTTTTTAAAAATTTACAAAGGCCTTCAAGGCTGTAGAAACGAAAAGTCATACACCTTGAGCAAATGTCCTAATTACACAGAGGGAGTTTAGACCAAATGGAGAAATTCTCTCCGCAAGACATAGATCCAGAAAACTCATATACTCATAGTCTGAATGCACGATGCATAACATGACCATAATATGTTTATGAACCACCATGGTTATGACGTATCATCCACCAACCGGCATTGGGCCTGCGTGGTGGATTTAAGGGAACTTTATAGGCTAGTTATGATTGCACAACTAGAAAATAAAATTGATTATAATAATTTAGAATAGATAATTAGTTATAAAACTTTTTGCAAAAAAATAAAACCGACTTCCATATCAAAACACTACAAAGCCAAAAATAATTTCAATTTCGGTAGTCGGTGTTATTGGTTTTGTATTTTCTTTTTTTTCACACCGCCTTCCGAAATTAAAATTATTTTTGGCTTTGTAGTGTTTTGATATGGAAGTCGGTTTTATTTTTTTGCAAAAAAGTTTTTATGTTCGCGCTTTTTAGTGGGTCAATTTGTAATTAATCTAGTTATAAAAGCCAAAATGTTAACTACAAAAAACTAAAAACGCGCGAACAAAAAACACAATGCAGATTAAACGAAAAGATCAATGTACATAATTTTTTTAGACTTTTGTTGATTTTTCAGAAACGGCTTGTCCGATTTCGATAAAATTTTCATGGGACCATTTGGAAAGTATACCCTTTCCAACAAAACAAGAATTTTTCAAATCGGTTGGCAAGCGACGGAGCTACGCCCGAACAAACATAAAAAAAAAAACAAACAAACATCCGAATTGAGAACCTCCTCCTTTTTCAGAAGTCGGTTAAAAAAGGCGGGTTTTGCCCGCTCGCCTCGTCGCGCTTAGTGGCGCGTGCAACCGCGTGCGCGCAGGATACCGCGTCTCATCTCGTGCAGGATGCGGCTCGCGCTGTGTCCTACCGATCGTAAGGCGATCCATCTCACCAGGAGGATCCTCTTACTGTTGGCGTCATGTGTGGTTGGCTTAGAAGCTTTCTTTTTTTGTTCTGGTGATAGATTAGATGGTAGGTATATTTCCGTTGTGTGGTTGAAATGATGATGAAGGACTGAGTAAGATTTATTGAATTTGAATAAGGGTTTGAATTGGTAATGGATTTTATTATGTTTATGGATCATTATTAATAAGAGATTGTCCTATAGCTGGTAGTTAGGTTTATTATATTTTATAGATCATTTATTTATTGGAAACCACAAAAAAAAATTGTTTAAGTCCTGGCTGTGGAAAGGTTGACTGTTAGGTCAACTACAACTATATCAGATCGGCAGTAAGCTAAGACCGGTGTCTACAAAAGTTAAGTAGGTATTTATATGGGATCACGAACATAATCACACAGGTAGGGTGGTATCGGATTTTCAGGATTGTTCTTACGAGATACCGCGGCCCCGGAAAGCAAAGGCAACTGAAGGAGCTGGGTGGGTTTATAGTCAGTAGAAGTCTAACACTCCCTTCCACTCTACTCACAGTGGGAGGGGTCATTTGATGATTTTCCCACCCAGAAAAAAAGGGTGGTATCGGATCGAGGTACAAGGATGTTATGGGGGAGACCTCAGCTCAGTAAATAGATCTTCAATCTGTCTACCTTTCCCCAATATAGCTGGGGTCGTCTCCCAATCCAAGTGGATGCAGATCAGTTAATTTTTTATTTATTTAGTTAATTAATTTACATACAGAGGTATTACTTAAATCTAAACTCGCCAAACTTTTACGTTTGATGGCGAGAGGCGCTCTTTATACATTAACATTAATGTACCATTCCAATTAATTCTACACAATATGTTGCAATACAATCCTATATCTATAAGCTCACAGTAACAATATGTTAATTACTTATATGATTAGCATTCCAATATATTTTTTAGGTTTTTCTTTAGTGTTCCTTTACTTACTTTTATTTTTTCTCTTAATAATTTTATTTTGTTAAATACTTATTACATGGACTTACTATAATTACATGGAGTGATTGCCTACATTACCTTCACAAACAAGTAGCTCGGTAATAAAATAGCCCTTGACAATGCTGGTGCCAGATTTTCTGGCGCTTAACTAACCGTAATGACTGTCAAAGATGTACAAATGACAGATTGGACCACGAACATACCGTGCTTGTCGAGGCACGGAGATTTCTCGATAAGTTAAGACCCATCTATCAACCGACCTAGGAAAGCGTTGATTAATGAAATAATGATGTTTATTTTGCAAATGGGTTATAAATAACACTTTTACATGTTATTTTTTTCGTAAATGTAAACTAGATGAGGCCAGTGTTTCCTAACTGACTACTCTGAGAAGAAACACTGAAACAAGTCAACGTCTCTTTTAAAGTCCATACAATCTGTAGTGATCAAATCATATGAGAGCCATGTAGGTTTATGCCTGTGGCGCCCTTTAAATGTTGTAATGTTGTAGATCGTCCCGTGTGGTTGTTTTTTTTTATTAATAATAGGTTCGCGTTTGATCACCATCTCGCCTGATGGTAAGTGATGATGTGGTCGAAGATGGAGCACGCTTGCCTAGATAAACATATTAACTCTTGACTTAAAAACCCCCATTTTCTAACTACGAGCTTCTCGAGGTAAATACGCTTCGAACGACGCAATTTTTTGAGTACCACAGTACTCTAAGCTCTTGCAAAATAATAAGCCTAGTTCACAGGTTACATGCTGTTAATCTGTCCAGTACGCAAATGTACATTATATGATGCACATTGTTTTTCCGTCGCTGCTGCCGTGCCGGATGCTTCAGCCGAGGACGGGCTAATGGGCCCGCTTCCGACACGTGACGATGACGGGCCGGCTTCGAGCCGTGACGCACGCCGTCTTGTGTGCAACGTCAACGTGATGCAGTTTATGTAACCATTGTTTTTGTATATGCAAGTTAGAGTTAAGATGGGTAATTTGCGAGACATGAACGTAGTTTGTGTTCAAGCTGAAATCGGTGATGCAATGAGTTTATGAACGTTTCAGGGTGTTTTAAACTCGAGTTCATCACGCTGCCAACCCCACAGGTACTGGATTTGGCGAGAGATAAGACGACTTCATGAGTAGCAGAGTTAAAAGCGCATGTTAAAAAAATAAAATAAATATACCGGTCACAAAACCTAAGTCTAGCCAGCAGAGATATTATACAACGTGTAATTTAAAGGGTGTATACATACCAAGTGCACGGTTTCTTTGGATGATAATAAACGAAATGGCAAGGGTTTTATCAACCGACGACCAAAAGAGGAGGTTATCAATTCGACGCGTATATATATATATATATATATTTTTTTTAATGTATGGTCACCGAGTACTCGAAGACGGCTGAACCGATTTGGAAAATTCTTTTTTTGTTTGATAGGGTATACTTTGAAATTGGTACCATTTGTCACCAAGTCAGGATCTGATGATGGGATCTTGGAGAAATCGAGGGAACTCTTCAAATATTATATGCACACCTATGGCGTTTTGTTTGGGTATTCCTTATAGTAACTTGTGCAGTTGCTCTCAAAAAGTACCATTTGGGGAAGTGGAACTGATGATGAAGACCACAGATGGCCGCCGAAACTACTCAATAATAAGTATTTCGTGGATTGCGATTCGATTACTTGAATATGGATATTAAGCACTTGGTGCTCTTCACAATGCATATGGTGATGTATAGCTGATGGTGAAGTACCAGGAGAACTCCTCAAAAATTAACGGCCCAGTATTGGGAAAAGCAATATTTTGTAAAATGTTATAAGTAGTTGACATTTAGGTTCTTGTAACTAGGTAAATTAAAAATCAACCAACTAAAAAGAGTGAAATAAAAACTTTTTACCAAAAAATTAAACCGACTCCCAAAAAACACTGCAAAGTGAAAAATAACTTTTATTTCGGAAGTCGGTGCCAAAATCGAAAATACAAAACTAAAGACACCGACTACCGAAATTAAAGTTATTTTTCACTTTGCAGTGTTTTTTGGGAGTCGGTTTAATTTTTTGGTAAAAAGTTTTTAATCCTATGTCTACATGTGTAAAGTATAATAGAAATTTACAAAAAAAATAAATATTATTATTTATTTAAAATACCAGAGGCAGAATTTTCAAATTAAGAAGAACGAAGAGAATATCCGTATTATTGGCAAGTGACGAGGAAAGTTATTGATCCTCGTAGTACTGTGACACGTTTGTTATGATTGGTATTCAAGAAGCACATGAAACCGATAATTTGGAATCAATTCTTTGAGTCACTTATTTTGAGCTGAAAATGTGCATAGAGACTCCATACCAGATGTTGTCTTCAGCCCCTTTGGATAGATATGAGGTTTCCGTTACACGTTGTATACGAGTCATCCCGTATACTACCAAAAATAAAAATTCTGATATCATCATTTATTAGCCTCAGTTGGGCTATAAATACTTCATAGAAGTTTGGTAGTGCCCAGGAATGTTGTTCTCCTTCTGTGTGTATTTATTTTCTCCTTCTGTGTCAAATCTATTTGAAGGTAGTCAGTAAAAGATCTGCAAAAGATCGCTTTTAGCGATCACTGTTTTTCGTTGTTAACTCCTTATTTGATTATGTTAGGCGTACAATCAAGAGTATATCTATCTATCTATGTATGCAGGATTGATGATTGTGTTTATACGTATAATTTCTTGTTACTTTATTAATTGAACACACTTAAAGACCCACGAATTTAATCATTATAAATAGTAGCAGGTATTGTACTCACTGGCAGTATTGATAGCCGCGTCGGTCTAGTGCTCATGCGGTGCGCGGATGCTGCGCAGGCGCGCCGCCGGAAACGGAAGTCACGGGCGCGTTCGCTCGCTCATCTGTGGCAACAT
The DNA here is from genome assembly GCA_943138885.2 of Tholera decimalis. Classification (NCBI taxonomy): domain Eukaryota; kingdom Metazoa; phylum Arthropoda; class Insecta; order Lepidoptera; family Noctuidae; genus Tholera; species Tholera decimalis. Next base: position 34,228,429 of record OW964553.2, read on the forward strand.
GGCGGAATCATAGGTTGGTCACACTGCTCGTTATGTGGTACAAGTAATTAAATATTTGAGGTGGGTACCTACTGTTTTTGTTGGACTGGTTTAAGGATTTTTTTTTGGTTGTTTTCATTGGTTTGGGTTCTAAGTAGTGTTGCCCAAACGAGAGTCTCGGTAACAGAGTCTGTTACATTGTTCTGAGATCTCAACTACCGATTAATAAATAGCAATAGGATAATCGCTAATTGCAAGACTCTTGCGAGACTCTCGTTTGGGCAACACTAGTTCTAAGGCAACAAGAACATCGACATTGATTTCATAGCTATACCACAAATTGGACATGATCTTGTAGTTTGCAAGCCTTCCATGACATGTTAATAATCACTGTAATCTTTTCTTAGAATCATCAAATGTTACACATACACAGTCGCACACTATGCATACAGTCGCACACCATACACACAGTTGCAGTCTATACACACTGTCACACACTCTACATACAGTCGCACACTATACGGTCGCACACTACACACAGTCGCACACTTCACATACAGTCGCACACTATTCACACCTGTTTTGTTTTAAATAAGTTCAATGTTATTTTTATGTTTTTATTATATTAAGTCATTGGTAAATTATGTTAATGTGTTTTTTTATATATATCTTTTATAGAGTGATATTATTTGGTCCGGAGGAAGGTGACGCCATTCGTGATACAGGGTAATCCTAGTACGAATGCCAAAGCACTCGCCTTTGTTAAGATTCTATATTATGTACCTACAAATAAATAAATAAAGAAATAAACATGTCGCACTACTAAATGCATCTACAAACTAAGTGTATGTAATTTTATAATATTACATATATGTATATATATGATTCTCGACTCTCGTATTTACTGTTAGTGCAGAGAGTAATGGAAAAATAAAATAGACCTTACATAATTGTATTCTTATTTGTGGTATGGTAAATGTGCCACAAAAATATTGGTACCACATATCATATTACATAACCAGCCCATAAGGTTCCCACTTCTGGGACTCAGGCTTCCTCTCTATGACATGGAATGGGCCCTAATCCACCACCTGGACCCAGTGCGGGTTAGTAGATTAGTATCACATACATGTGCAGAAAATTTGCTTTATCTTATAAACTCCTCAAGTTGTGCAAATTATTAAGATCTGTGTAAATACATATTTTTACTTGGAAATTTATTCAGGTTTTTGTACGCAGTTGCAGTCATCTGACAGAAATATGGAAATTTTAGTAAGTGGTGAAGATATAAATGTACTTGAATATGGGTTGTTTAAATAGAAACAGAATTTATTAGCCTTGGTGTATCGCTGGGAGCTCGTGACAGAATAATAACAGCTGCACGGGTCAATTTTCAAGGTCAAGCGATGCTTGTCGAGGTCATTCCGCAGAGGGGTGTCCATCTTAATAAAATAGATTATGAGAAAGATATTGAGACTCCTCTCTGCCTCGGAAAGCATGTCAAATCATTGGTCTTGGCTGACATTTGTAAAGTAAAGTAAAAAAGTCTTTATTTTGGAAACATTAGACAGTTGACTACATTACAAAGAAAACGATGATAGCTACAAAAGTTTACAACTTTGTCGCAGCTATCAGCGCCCATACAAAAAAGAAGACAATTGTTCCAGACTAAAACTACAAGTAATTAAAATAAAAAATACATAATTTCAAAATAAAATAAAAAATGACTATGACTATAATGTATGTGTCTGTGTGTAGATGAGTATGAGGGAGTAGAGTGTAAGTGAGTATGTTAGGTCATTGTGTGAAATGTAGGGAATGTATGTGAGTGAGAGTTTGGGTGTGTGTGTCAGTGTTTGTGCTATTTAAGTATCCACAATTTTTCAGTTTCATCATATGACAGTGATTCCAGCCAATCAGTCAGCTTCCTCCTCAAAAGTGTACGGGGTACATGATAAATATATAATAGTATTTTATTTATTTTGTTGTAAAGCTTGGAGCTGATATATTTGTACATCTTTGACAGTCGTTACGCGTAGTCACGTATCGTGCCACCCAACTGCTGGAATGTGGGGGTTAGGTTAGGTTCGTTTTGTTCCACGCATTCTGAGAAGTCACAGGGGAGCTTATAGTATTTGTTATTACAAATACCAAATAACTTACGTTTTCTTTGTAATCATAATCCATAATTCATCCATCAAAACAAATATTTTCTTGTCATGACATTTTTTACGTCAAGGCTGACAAACTGTAATTTTTTCCTTCTTGTAGTCACTTAATGGCTAATAGACTAAAAAGGTTGTTCATACTTTTATTATATAATTGTTATTCACTTTTATCGATAGGACTAGCTTAATATTGTATACTATATTGTGGTTGTCTACTGATTAACGGCATTTTAAATTATAATTATAAATTTCTAAAACACACTCTCAGATTTTATCGAAGAGGTTTAATAAATTATGCTCGAATATAACTGGCTGATCAAATAACTGGCAAGATGGACTATTTTGGACTCTACAATTTGAATTCTGGTACAGAATGAGAATGGAATGGATTTTGAACGCTGAGCTGGGTATAAAAGGCGCTGGGGGCCATCTCCGGGGAGTTCAGTCTTAGACCAGTTTTTTGAAGAGTTTAGTTCTCGACGACTTTTGACGAAGAGGAAGTGCAGTACCCGCTACCCTGACTCCTTGCTGGGAGCCTGCTGCCTTGACTCCTTGCTGAGAGCCCGCTACCCTGACTCCTTGTTGGGAGCCTGCTGCCCTGACGCCTTGCTGGGAGCCTGCTGCCCTGACGCCTTGCTGAGAGCCTGCTGCCCTGACTCCTTGCTGAGAGCCTGCTGCCCTGACTCCTTGCTGAGAGCCTGCTGCCCTGACGCCTTGCTGAGATCCTGCTGCCCTGACGCCTTGCTGGGAGCCTGCTGCCCAGACCGCCTTGCTCGAGCTGCTGTACGACGAAGACATCTTGGAGTAGAAGGCGATCCTGGAGTGGTCTGCCAAGCCGTCCCGCAAAAGTTAATGGCTTTGGCGGCGTTGGTGGAATTGGCGGCGCGGGCCCTCGTGGTGTGTCTCCAGGAAGACCTTTGTTAACGGCTGCTGAGGAAGCCTCTCTTGTACCTCCTCCTCCGGCTCCTCTTGTGCGTGCCACAAAAGCTACACCTATGCTTATCGTTACAAGCTAAACACCTCACTAACCGGACTAAAAAAAAAAGATGGGGCCCGCAGAGGCGGGCCAGCACTAGTTGGGGGCCGCGATGTTTAATACTTATGTGTTCCCGCAGCCTCCGGCGCATGTGTACGAAGGAACACGGGGTGGTTTTAGTCAGTTAGCGTCTGACAGACCCCTTCGCCTGCCCCAGGGCGGAGGACATCCGTGAGGATTTTCACCTCGGAACAAAAAAAAAAGGTTAATAGGTAGTCGGTCCACGTAAAACACTAGTACTCACTCACATGCAATTAGAATGAATTCTGAGTGGTTGAGAAAAGGTTAAGTAGATGATGTATTAATTAGCATCGGTCAGTTTTATTCACAGTTTATGCTCATAGGTACAAAGGCGAACTTAAGGCATTCTCTACCTTGGTTGCCTGTTAAGGTTGATGAAAAGGTAAAGTGGCAATTGCAGAAATTACACGTGAAAAGCGATAATTAATGTATAGTAAAACTAGAAAAAATTTAACACAAAGACATATTTAATAAATCTATACTAATATTATAAAGCGGAAAAGTTTGTTAGTTTGTTTGTTTGTTTGTTTGCTTGAACGCGCTAATCTTCGAAAGTACTTGGTGGATTTGGATGCAATTTGGTATGGAAGTAGCTTGAAGCTTGAGGAAGGTTATAGGCTACTTTTTACCCGACTGCAAAAAAGGAGAGTTATGTTTTTACCGTGATAGAATCCACGGGAGCGAAGCCCCGCGTGAGTACTAGTTAAATATAGTTTTCACAAACGAGTAGTGAAAACACATTTTTTATTATTAAATATGATTCTAGGCATTGTAAAAATATAGATTAAGAACCGCACGCCTCTTGTTCTAGATATTGTTTGTTTATGGTTTCGCTAGTTGAGATATTTACTTTTTATTTTTTTTTTATTTATATACATACACACATCAAAAGTGTCTAGGGATCAAGCATTTTTATGCGGATTTCTTGAGATTGAGATGTGGCTTTGTAATAAATTTATGATTTTATAAATTTATATGGATCCTTTTTGGTGCATTTCATAATTTGAAACAGGAACTGTTAATAAAATTCGAGTAAAAGATGAAAATCAGCTGTCAATATTTTCCCTATAAAAACATACAACGCATTGAAGACATTATTAGTGCTACTGTTTCCCTACTACTGATTAAAACCAACGTTATTATGGAGCGGCGACGTCATTTAAGCAGGGAAGAAATGCTCAGAGCCGTGGGAATGATAGAAGCTGGTTCCCGGCAACGTACTGTGGCTTTAGCTCTGAATACAAGTCAGAGTGTTATCAGTCGACTTTGGACACGTTACCGAAGCACTGGTACCGTGGCTGAGCGCCATGGAGGACGGTATCGCTGCACCACACGGAGACAAGACCGATACATTCAAATCTTAACTCGAAGAGCTCCAACAATAACCGCCATGATGTTAGCCGTGAGGCTTCATCACTCTTCAGGGAACTTAATTAGCGACCAAACAGTCAGAAACCGCTTGCATGAAGTGAACCTTCATTCCCGAAGACCGCTACGGGTACCACCTATAGCAATGCACAATCGTAGGATTCGATATCAATGGGCTCTTGAACACAGAAATTGGGCAGAAGAACAATGGCGTTTCGTGTGCTTTTCTGATGAGTCTCGTTTTGGTATGAGACCGGATACAAGACGTATACGACACTGGAGAACCCCTGAACGCCAACAGCGATTAAAATCCTGCCAGGAAGTCCATCCTTATAGTGGTGGAACCATCATGGTATGGGCAGGTATTTGGATCGGCGGAAGAACTGAGTTGATTTGGATCAGAGGCAACCTCAACGCTCCAATTTATGCTGAGACGATTGTATCTGACGTCATCGTTCCTTTACAAGTGCAAATCGGTCCCTTATTTCAGTTAATGCATGATAATGCACGACCGCACACCGCAAGAGTTGTAAGACAGACTCTCGCCGCAGCTAACATCAATGTCCTGCTCTGGCCTGCTCAGTTGCCAGACTTGAACCCGATTGAGCATGCATGGGATATGCTACAGAGAAGAGCTCTGCCGAATATGGAGGGTATCCAGTCGCAAGAAGACCTTTTTTTGTTGTTGCAACGAACATGGGCGGCCATTCCACAGCGTGATTTGGATGAACTCATTTTGAGTATGCCAAACCGATGTTCTTGTGTTGTTAGTGTTCGCGGTAGAAACACGGATTATTAATTGTTTAAGTTACCCAATAAAATTTTAAAGAAAACTGTTATTTCAGTCTTTTTTTCGAACTTTAATGTTAGTGGTTCAAATGTCAAAAATCCCTTTATTAGGAAAATGGCAAATTTCTTTATTAATGCAAAGGTGACTTGGTTTATCGTTACTGTGACAAACGAAAACACTTTATTTGATGAATCCTTAAAGAAAATTTTAATTAATATCAATCAGGAGAAAAGTTATTGCAAAAATATATGTTGATCCCTAGACACTTTTGATGTGTGTATATACGAACAGCTGCTAAGAAATTTCAGATGGAAAGGTCATTAACACTACGTCCGATCCTAGAATAGAACCCAAAAAGTTAAAAAGAACCCCTTTATAAATTATCATTTTTATTGGATGTTTTTAAAGACAATTGCATCCTGCCTTGTCCACCCTGCCGGGGTTGCGGGAATGTTCTAACGAGATGCGGAACAACAGGAAAGAAAGAAATAAGGTGGGATTTTATTCATTAGAAGTCTGACCATCGTCATTTCTTTTATTGTTTATCGAGTTGCGTTTGACTAACCATCTTACCTGATGGTTAATCATAAATGTGAGTATTTGATAATTCTCCCCCAAAAATGCTCTATCTACTGCGTTTATAATTACGTAGATACTTACATTACCTACCTACATAGTACATACCAAAAAATACACACCTATGAATCATCGGACTGTTCGCCGTGCAAACTCACTTAACCTTCACCGTCACCCCCACTCTGTGTGGCTAGATATATACCAAAATATTGTTAACAAAAAAAAAAAGAAAAATAATGTCACCTCGTTCTGTAGGTACTTTCATTCCGTGAACTAATGGAAAGCGTCGGGAAGCGTGACATTAGCGGGCGTGACCCCGCGCCGTGACCCGTCGTCGCGCCGTGAAATCCGTCAAATCGCCGTGCGCCCGCGCAAAGCCATGCCCGTGGTTTACGGTCAGAGGAGAGGTGCGTTTAGAGGTTACGACTTTTGATATGTTGTGGAAAGTAAGTTCAAGATGTTTGTTTGGTTAGGAAATTGTTTCTTTTTACTGTACGTAATAACAGAATTTGTCTGGATTCACTGCTTACCAAAGGCCTTGAAGGGAGGGCATTTTTTTCAGTTCATAATCTTTGAGTTTGCTTATTTCAGTCCATATTCAGTTTCATTAACCACTTGAACTCGGAAAGACTTAGAAAATAATAGTAACTATGTCCTCTGATATTCCTTATTATTATTAGTTCTTAAAAATATATTATAAGAAACCACTAATTAGTAACTTCAAAAACAAAAATTTGACAATACTTTGAGGGATTGGCTGCTGCATGGTACAAAGTTTGTATGGCCTATAGTTAATTGTTACAGGGATGTGTCTTCATGAAATTGCACCTACGATATAGGAAAAATTTCGAGTATGTGGCAATGTTTGAAAAACAACTTTCAGAAAAGTGAAATAGCTCCAAAATCGAATCGTACCCTTAGTCGTATCGTATCCTCTAATCAGTTTTGATGGTGAGTTCGGTGACAAGCATGTGTGATCATTGAGCGGAGACTCTCGCACGCTCCTAATCGATGGGCAAATTAGGGATGACCACGCCACACTTTTCCGATAATTACGATAATAATGTATGTGACCGTAATGTGCAATGGCGTGAATTAATTACGGCCCTATGAGGTAGTTTCATCTTGTGATAAATGGTCCAATTGATTTCGTAGTTTATCGTCTAGTTCTGGAAGCATTTTCGCTACTTTTTTTAAGGTGTATATGGAGGAAAATGTGTTGGTATCTAAATTATAATTGAGGTATATTTCATTATGATTATTTATTTAATACTAACTTCTGCCCGTGACTACGATCACGTGGGATCGTTTTCCGCGTAAATCCAGATCCCGTGATAATTCCGGAATAAAAAGTAGCAGTAAAAGTATCAACTATCTACTTACCAAATTTCATTCAGATCCGTTCAGGTTTTTGGGTGAAAGAGTAGCAAAAATCTATATATCCATCCTCACAAACTCTCGCATTTATAATATTTGTAAGATTTCATTACTATTCGGTACTTGAAGCGAAAAAATTAATAAAAAATATATGGTATTTAAAACTTAAAAAATAAACATATAGTTTATTTTTTAAGTTTTTTATTGGGTTTAAGCAGATGGATAAGAGCCACCTATTAAATATTAAAATAGTGTGCAGTGGTCGCATATGCCGTTAGTGACATTAACAAACTTACACTCAAACCCAACATACACACTCACCTCCTCATATTTCATTTATAGCTGTGACTACTTAGTTACTCTCTTTAATATATGAAACTCTGTCTTCTTCCTTCTGAAGGAGGGCGTTAATAGCTAAGACATAGTTTCCTACTACAGCTATTATCGTATGCAGTCAAATTGTAATTAGATAGATGTACTCTTAATTGTACACCATAACAGAAAATAAATAAGGATTAAACAACTAAAAAAGAGTGATACAACGGGCGCTCTTATCGTTAAAAGCGATCTTTTACAGACAACCTTTGGATGGATATGACACAGAAGAAGAAAATAAATATGTGGGCAGTTGCGTTGTACTATTTACCTATAATTATACAATACATAAGCAATAAACTTTGTTCTGAAAACATATATACAGTATGTTAACTAACAGAGGGCGTTCCCATTAACCCGCAATAGTATAGCATCCATACATGCTAAAAAAACATTACCATTCGGAAACAAAATGTTTTTATTTTTGTTAATATTAAAATAGTCACTAAAAATTTTAAATTGTTACGTAAAAGAAACACTCTGTACACGCGTACTTAAAGGACGGCAACGTCGCAATTTATTTATGAATGACGGGCCGCGTGTGCGGCGATCTAATTGATGTGCTTATACTATTGTGGTTTAATGGGAACGCCCTCTATTATTTAATATACTGTGTATATATAAATAAATATGTTAAAAAAGTAAGACATGTATAATAACAACAATTTAAGCAGAGAGTTAAAGATCTTTGACCATGTTTTTTCAATGACGATAGAAATGATATTGTTCAATAAAGATTATTTATTAATTTTAAATTGACGAGTGACTCAGTTGTATGAAAGTATGGGAAGAGCAGCGTTGGTTATTTGAGGATCATATAAAGTAGCGTTATATCGTTCCTGCCTAATAACTTAGGGAAAAGTCTGTTACATCATTGGAAACAAACTCCTGGGAGAACTTGGCACACAATAAACATAGTAAATAAAAGCAGTTATGTCGGGAGGTAACTGCAAATCTACTAACAAGCCGCAAGCAAATACCTGAGTAAAACACACTCATAATCATAAGTGTTGCTAACAAAAGCCTGGAGTCTGGCTTGTTTACGATCTCTTTGTGGCATGTTGTTAATTTCACCCTGTTCAAACATAGCTATCTCGACCGACGCCATTTTGCTACTGTTGACAAGGTACTGCTTAAAAACGCAAAATGCCAGCGCGTTTGTATCGATACACACACGCGTTTGCTTCGTGTCTGTATCGCTACACACGCGCGTTTACATCGCATCTGTATCGCTACACACGCGCGTTTGCATCGCGTCTGTATCGCTACTCACGCGCGTCTGTATCGATTCAAATGCGTATTTGAATTTATACGTATGTGCAAAGGTCTACAGGCTGCGTCTGACTTGCCTGCTTATCGCATCAACGGCGCGTTTAAAAAACGTAGTATGCATAGGCCCTAAGCATTTCAGCAATAGATCCCGCAGTCGGGCCCAGCAGCACCATGTCGTCTACGTAGCTGATATTATTTATACTGACGCCATCCACCCGACATTCAAGTATTCAAGTATTTATTTGCAATCCATAATGTACACAAAAGCCCATTCTAATATTATAAATGTGAAAGTAGCCATGCCTGTCTGTCTGTTGGTCTTTCCGTTTGTTAACTCGCCGCGTTCTTACAGCCAAACTTCGTCATTATCTGCTTAATTTTCCAAACTGTGTTGGGGGTCAGCTTTCAGTTTAAACGGACGCCAACTGTGTATTAGTATTTTATATGGAGCGTCTGCCTATCTGACCTCCACAACCCAGTAACTGGGTAACACGATATCCCTAGGTAAGACCAGTGTAAGATTTTCTGTGTTCTGACCTCTTTGACAGTCGTTACGGGTACGACTAGCCTGCAATACATGTTGGCCGAGCGTTGTCGAGTGAAGGCCAATACCAACATGTAGACAGTATATTTGCCTTGTCTTGCTTGTGTCACTTGCCTAGTTGGCTGAGTGAAGGCCAGTGCCAACGTGTATAGAGCTCATTTGGTGCAACTTTTCTTCGCTCGCCGTTGCTCTTGATCACTTGCCTCACTTCGGATCGGTGTCGGTTTTTGGTCATAAATCAAAGGCGCTCGCCTGCGCTCGGGCAACGTGTGGGCAGCTCTACATACCCTCTTCTACATTGGTCGTCTGCATTGGCGTTCGACGAACTTGTCGAACGTGTGGACATTATTTCTTACCTTGTACCTATTTGCCACCGCTCGGCCAACATGCATTGCAGGCTAAAGAGGTACAAACCAAAGATTTAACATGGTTTCCGAAGTACAGAGGAATCTCGATATTTTAAGAGATGGTCACTAGGGTGTCCCGTTCATGTATGGGGAAAAAAAAAATGAGCTACGGCTACGAAAGAGGTATCAAAAGTTGCGTTTTGACACATATATTACGATTATTATAAAATTTAATTAGATATCCGGCATCTTGAGGCCTCTACCAGCCCTTGAAGTTTTTCAAATTTGCTATTTTTAGGGGTTCCTAATATAAACTATAAATCATACAAAAATAACATTTAAATGGTTTTTATTAAATTTAAGGGTACAACAATGAGTTAAAGCAAGGTTTAAAATAGTTGAAAGACAAAATAATCAATGGCAACTTTAAAAACGGAACTTGTTTTTGTGACCAAAATTAGGCATTTCTGAGTGAGATTTTAATCTGTTCCTAATAAAACCATCCCGAGCTGTAGCGTCCGTGACGCTTTGAGAAGCCTCCCTCACTAGTTTTACACATCTTTCCACTGACTGTGTGTGGCAGGGAAAGTCAATAATGTCGAGGATGTGTTCTTTAGCCTTAATTCTAAGTTCATCGTTGGAGACGTGTCGCAAAATTGGTGGAGCTGATATTTCACACTCTTGCCAAAATATTATATCGATGTAGTCTCGCGCACAGAAGTTAAGCTTTGGTGCTTTAAATACCCTGCGAGAGTTGCTCTTTTCTGCTTCTCTGGCCTTTAATATTTTGCGAGATGCAAGCTCTCGAATATGCTCTCTATCGTCGAATAACATGGCAATAAGCAAGTTTTCTGGGTGCGCAAAAAAAGCGTTTCTTTTGATCACCGAATTTACAATAGATCTCTGACTATCAGGCAAAAATCGAGAGTATATAACCATTTGAAAAATATGCTTGGCTCCATCTTTAAATGATGAGTTTTGCTTGATTAGGAACCAAACAGGAGCGTAAACTTTGACCACATAGTTCACAAGCAGCTGCAAATTATTTGACGGCAAAACAGTACTTACGTAAAGTCTGAGTATGCGATTGGCAGTAGTGAGCCATCTCGAATGCGCCATTTTTCCAGGTTGGCGGTTCGCTAGCTCAAGGGAACAGGAACCAGCCATCACAGCATGACACATTTCGTACAGATACTTTTGATCCGTGCTTAGTTCCTTCACAATATTATCAGGTAATACTAGCAAATTGCCAGACACTGCACAAAAAGACGCTAGAGGTTTACTTTCACAAGCCATAGTTCACAAGCAGCTGCAAATTATTTGACGGCAAAACAGTACTTACGTAAAGTCTGAGTATGCGATTGGCAGTAGTGAGCCATCTCGAATGCGCCATTTTTCCAGGTTGGCGGTTCGCTAGCTCAAGGGAACAGGAACCAGCCATCACAGCATGACACATTTCGTACAGATACTTTTGATTTGTGCTTAGTTCCTTCACAATATTATCAGGTAATACTAGCAAATTTCCAGACACTGCACAAAAAGACGCTAGAGGTTTACTTTCACAAGCAGCTAGCTGTTTTCCAATAGGTCCTGAATATTCTTTTGGCCCAGATGTGCTACCATCCAGAGACATGAACAAATGAAGAAGCGGTAATTCATTCGCGTGAAGCATACAAACACTCCATTGCAACGGTCTCTTTAAATAGTTTTCCAGGTATTGAATGACACCTCCCTTCCAACCTGTATTCGTAGCAGTACCATCGCACCCCACACAGATCACCTCTTCCAAGTTCAACCCTTGATTTTCTAACAAAGATATGATAGAAGAGACGATCCCTTTGGCAGTGCCACGACTTGGCGTCATATGTCCCAAATTAATAGATCCCGGCTCTGTGAGAACTGAAATGTGTTCTTGCAAGACTTCTCTGCGGTGGTACCGATCGCCTATTTTCTCGTTTATGAGTGTTTTGTCCTGTCGTCCATCAAAGTAGATACTTTTTATTACAATCGTACCAATGTCTTTGCTGGCCTTGGTCCGTGCTTTTGAAACAGCTCTATGAATTTTATTCTTATCAATAACAAGACTTAGATCTTCGGAAGATACCAATCCTACGTCAGCTAAGACCGCCGAAGCGACCGCAGCCGCAGATCGCGTTGATAGTCCATACCGATCACATACCTTAGCTACTGTTGGCAGCACCAGAGTGTTCCGATTCAACGAAGTAGATGGAGTCTCATTAACAGGCACGTCACTATTCGCAGAAAGCTCTGTAACAGGCGACTGCGGTCGAGGCGGCAACTCGCGCACCGGAACAGGATTGGTTTTTAGTGATGCACTGGGAAAACATGCGTGCTCTGACTCTTTCCGATTCAAATTTTCTTGTCTCTGATGTTTCTTTAAAAGTCTTGCTGTTTCTTTTGTGTCTATACCGCTTATTGTCATTTTTCTATCACTTCTTTGATCCAGTAAAAAGTCTCTTTCAGAAATAGGAACTTTCTTAGGTTTTATGCAGGAACAAATGTCAAACGAAGTGCACTTACAAGCAGCAATATCGAAGAGCTTGTTCGACGATTCCAAAAAGCACTTCGCTTTGCTTTCGTAACTATCATTTCTTTTATTTTTGGGATGTCTTATCAATGACAGGTATTTGTCGAAATATGATTTCAGCAATTGGGTAACTCGTACGTTGGAAACGATAGGAATCGAAGCTTTGGTCCAAATCGTATCAAGTTTTCCAGAAACGATTGAAAAAACTTCTGTGTTAGAAGGATCTTTCCCATTCTTCTGTAGTTTTAGTTCATTTTTAGTAAACAAAATGAATTTGATAACGTCACTTATCACTGGTAACTGGCGATCGTCAAGTTCTTTATATGATCCCAAAATAGCACAAGTAGTCTCACTTCGTCTTGAACCCATTAATATATATAACAAAAACACGTATTTTATCACAAGGAAGTGCAGAGCGACACCTTACAGCAATAAAACCGCAATAGAAATGAGACGAACTGCCTCACAGTAGAAGTAGAGAATTTAAGAAAAACAAGTCAAAACATGAATTTTGCGAGTTTGTTCCAAACCAATTCCTAACAGAAAAAATCCTGTCGTTGCCTGCAAATCATAACTTAGGGTTTCACTATCAATGAAATAAAAAATAAAATGGGAATAATGTACATAAAATAGAATAGACGACATTGACTGGAGGGTTATTTAAGTGATAAAAAAAATAAAAAAAAATCCCCCTCAAGATATTTTAAAGAACCCTCAAGATATTTTTTTATGTTTTTTTTTTATTATTTTTACGGTAATCTAAAACTAATAATGCAACTTTTGAGGGGGCTTAAGTAGCGAAAAGCGAAAAAAAAATTTTTCGGGACACCCTAATGTTCACCCATCCACAGGCTGACCTCGGCAAGCGTTGCTTAATCTTTAAGATCTATCCGTGCAGCTGTATTATTTAGCCATTATCTCCCTTACAGCTAAACGTACTTGGATGAAACTTGGCCAACGGATAGTCCATGACATGGATTAGCATAAAATCTTTTTCTTGAGACATAGTTCCCTTGTACTAAATTTTTGTTGGCACGCAGGCGAAGCCATTGTCAGAAGCTAGTTATATTTATAAACATTCAGCTGACCATTGTCCGGTCGGCCGGGGAGGGGGAGAGATGCTTGGAAAGCGACTCACGCGCAGCCGACACGACTCTATTGTACACCCGCAAATCTTTTAGAAATTCTCATCTAAAAGTAACTGTCGTTTTTAGATTAATGTTGGTTCCTATGGCAAATTAGGTTTTATAAGGAAGTTCCTGTTACAGTGAATTTTCAATATGTGTATGTACTTAATAAGCAGTGTTTTTTGGGGAACATTTTGTTTTGATGCAGCTAAAATATTGTTTATTTCTTTAAGAAATATACAGAGCGTGTATAATCCTCTAAAACTATACTTATGTCCATCAACTCCAAATTTTCATATCACGGCATAGTCATGAAAAAAGTAAAAACGTTGAATTTCTATGACTTAGTCAACAGATTTCTCAAAATGTAGAGCTAAATAGACTAATAGATAGAATAATAGTTTCTCAGTGAATTATACACATTATTTTTTATTTATTTAACATGTATGGAGGACTAACAGCTATTTATACACAGGACAATAATAAAGTAATTAAAAGATCTCACGGTTAGAGGCAGGAAAATCTTGAAGTTAACACTTAACATAATTATAATCTTAATAAGAACAAAGTCATTAAATGTTGAATATTGCTAGATATATATTCAGCAAGTACAGTGTTAAACTTGCATAGTTCTTTAAGAAATTATCATGGTATAGCTGGAACAAAAATTGTGTTGATCATCAACAATAAATGGTATGATTGGAAAAGATGAATGAAACAGAATTAAAGTGAAACCTTTACCCTCCAGGCTTATTATAATAATAATTTAGAAATAGTTTGGCTAGTACCTTAAGTATGCAATCGATAAATTAAAAACAAAACTATTCAAGCCATGTTTTCTTCTGAATGTGTATACTTCATCGCGTACTGCATTCCATGACTTTATTTCTGACAAAACAAGGAGAAACTATGATTGTGTTTATCGGTGTATGTAAATGTTATGACAATTAAAATATTATTTTTAGTATTCGACAGTATGTTATATCTCTAAAACAAATATTTTATTGAGTACTTTTGTAAAAGTAATAAAAAATATGCAATTTACGCACCGTGTATTTCACACTACAAAACAATAAAATACGAGTGAAAATAACGTATCAATATTTGCAAGTCAAATCACTTTGTGTTCACTCATAAATGCAGGCAAAGCGAGGTGGTGACGAACGGTAGATAATCTATAATATAGTTCATGTAGACTCCAGTTCTGACAAATTAATCTATCTAGCCAAGTTTGTACCACAGCTGAACAAATGCCTCCCTGCTTCATTGTCACAAATCTCTGACCTTTGCTAGAGCAGGTCCCTCTTTTCGGCTGGAGTTGAGTCCATCCCGTCTTATCTCCGCCGTGGTCAGTTGTGATGGAGATTGAGAGTGGGATCCAGTCGGTGGTTCCGAGGAATTCCACTGAATTTTTTAATACTGAATTTTAGTGGACTGTGATTACGTAAGTGTGGAAATTCCGCATAGTTTCCCGGAATAAAAAGTATCGAAACGATAACCTATCTCCGTTTCAAATATTATCCAGATTCGTTCAGATATTTGCTATAATATGATTGAGAAACAAACATACAAACTTTAGCATTTATAATATTAGTATGGCATTTTTTCGAATAATTACAATCAAGGAGGTTCTCAGTATTCAGTCGTAAAGTATAAAATATGGCTTACTGAAACAATACATTAGAGTTCAGCTGAACCAAATTATTAAGCTTTTATATTATAATTTTAATATGAAAATCACTAAAACATCCTGCATTATAACCAACTTAAGTTGTGCCTATTTAAATATACGAGTGATTCCTAAACATTTATAGTGCTGGCCGAAACCGTAAATAATAATCCACTAAAAATCAGATATAAAAACATGTAGGATAATTACTCGCTGGGAATGGTCCCATGGGGGCCAGGCATGAAGTACGGTAATGTTCTTTGAGCACACCGTTTAGAATAAATACGATACTTGATGGACTGTTTGTCATGGAAGCGGGTTTGTGCAAGCATTCACAGATTTTGATGGGGTAGCGGGTACTGTCGAGGCCAAACTTTTTCGGTTTGTTTATTCTTTGGTGGTTGATTTAATTTGCAGTTGCATTGTCTGTCTATGCAGTAGAAAGTCATATAATTTGTAAGTTAAAAGAAACGTAAGAAAATTTATTTTGTCATCCTTGCTATCCTAATCTACTAATATTATAAAGGGGTACAATTTGTTTATAAGTATGTATGAAGGGGGTAATCTCCGAAACTAATAGAAATAATAAGAAATAAGAAAGAAATAATAATAACTTTATTAACAACCAAATAACATTACAAAAGTCAAAGAGTACATAAATTTTTTGGAAGGGAAAATATACAAAGTGTGAGTCTGCTGACTCCCAAGCTAGAGTAATCTGTGTTATGGGAGTCAGTGTTCCTCAGTATAGCAGTGGCTAGCCTAAATTTTAATACATAATTATAAACTATTGAGTAATACAAAATTAACTATTTGTGTATAAGAGTATATACCTATGCTTGCGTGTTTGTGTTGTGTGTTTGTGAGTGTGTGTTGTACGTGTTGTGTATGTGAGTATGTTGTGAGTGTGGTATATGACTGTCTGTTTGTGTACGTGTCTCATTGGGTGTAACTGGAGATAGGTGTAGTAGAGGTGTCACCTGAGTATCAGCTTTTCAGTTTTATCATAATCAAGACTTAGCAGGCATACCTGCAATTTCCTTTTGATAGAGAATTTTGGTAGAGATACCTATATATAAAAATAGGTGTTAAATTTTGACGGAAAATCTTTCATACTGAAAATGAAAACACAGTATCATGACATCTACAAAAATCCTACGGCGCATTTGCCAAAAGTTTTATAACTAATTTAATGACTCACGTTACAAATATTTCTACGATTTCTTTCTACGAAACTCAAGGTAAGCTTATGAAACTATAAAACTTAAATGTTAGAGTGTACGAGAATATTCTCACAACAAATCTCAGCGCACTGTGCTCGATTGTACCGAGGGGTGGGGCTGGGGGGTACTATAGCAGGGGAGCGCACACCTGGCCGCCGCAGCTGCGTTAGCGGGCAAATCTCACGCGCCGGCGCAGCTTCCTTACCGCGCAGGCGCACATAGATACGTGCATATGCCACTCACACATACATATCGTTGAACATACAGCTGTAGACTTGCTGCGATGTATGCGTGTGTCTGTGTGTGCTGAAAATACATACCATACATGAGTGGACGCGATGCGTAGTTTAGGGTAACGAATATTTTTATTTTGTTGTGATGCTATGTGGTGTATTTTGATTTTATTGTTTCTGTTTTGTATGGTGAAGTTATGCTTAGAACAAAGTCAGGGCTTTAGTTTTGACGATTGGGCCGTCAATGAGAACGTAAATAACTAACACGCGTTTCGATATGCTCGTCACCGCTTTCTAGGCCAGACTCAGTGGGGTCACTTTGTGCCTAGTGATCCCTGAGCATGCGGCTGACATGACTAGCTCCATCACATTTTAGTGGCAGCCAAGATAAGGACTGTTTTGAAGTAGCTCGGGAAAAGAAGGATCTGGAATTATTCGGGAAAAGCCTTTACTGAGCAGTGGGACAATACCTGTAGGCAAAAAATCATTTTAAAGCGTGTCACAACCAGTGGGTTGTTACACCCAGTGGGGTGTATTCAATCACCAATATTTAATCATTTTGAATATTCCACATTGGTGCACCAAAGGTGAATTTAATAATATCACAATAAACAAGTATTTTCACTAATGAAACATCAAATTGAACACAAGAGTTTGTTATAAAATCAGTACTGTGATGTATCAAACTATCACTACAACTGTATTAATACAGCTCCTATCATTGTCATATCAGTTAAATTAGCCTCATTTTCTTTCACAATGAATTAATTTGCAACGCATTAGAGGACCCAACTATACAAATACTCTGTTTGATTTGTCACGATCATAGAATATATGATTGAAAATATTATGGGTTTTATCACGGTTATACTGATTCAATGCCAAAGAGGTTTGAGTATTCATTTTATCACATTGAACTAAATATATGAGCCAAGAGAACACTAGTAAATTCCTTAGAAAACTAAACCTAACTTAATGATAGACAACTTGCATAAATGTCATATCATATTGCCAGAAGATATATTCTGGAAAGACTTACTACAACATTCTAGAAAATTAAATCATCGGATTGAATCAGTATTTAAAATGTCGTGTATAATAAAGATGCCAAGATATCTAAGCAAACTAATGTTGTAGCTTTATATCAATAAAATAAATGACAAGACTTGAGTTAACAAATATATCAATAAAAGGGATGAGTTACGGAAACTCGCGCACACAATACTATGAATACCAATGAATTGAATTCACTTTCATGCAATTCATTCGATGAAGCGACGCAAGGCGACGCAACAGGTTACATTATTATCACAGATTTTACAAAACCGTAACATCTAATAGTTTCATGAATGGAGGATTCCTAAAAAACATTTCTTACAAGTTGTATTGTCTGTACACAATGACAGGCGCCGTCTAACAAAGAGTGTTTTACAAGTGTATAGTTCACGATAGCTCTTTATGATGCAGCCGTTATACTCTGACCTCTAGTCTTTCATCTATAGACCCTGTGTTCGCCCTGCATTGTTCAATGAACGGGGGTGAGGAAGCTCAAGTTATACCGGATAGGTTCTAAAAGCGTGATATTGTTGTAATATCAATAGTCGCAAAACTTTTTGTCGTCATGTGTACTTTTGTGAGTTAACACCGATTAATGTAATTATGTGCGCGGTTCTCTGTCGGACCACAATGGACCGATTAATTTAATAGTACAATCAGATGTTTAAACTGTTATTTGATACGATAAAATACGGCGTTGTTTGTATTACTAGTGTTTCTTAACGACTGTGTTAAATATTGTTCTGTTTTCATGACACAGTTTCTCTTTAAGAATGTTTGGAATACTTCTTCTGGTACAAAGTGATAATTCGTTGACTAGTGCTAATAAATGTGATTAACAAGTGTTGTGTTGTGTGTAATTTAGCGCTATAGAGAAAGATTTCGTCATTTGATGTCTATGTAGGATGATAAGTTTGTCACTGCGTTTTGAGTTTTTATTATAGATACCTAGGTTGACGACTATCACTTAAAGCTATGTTGTTTTATATTACTTACATTACTTTTGTCAATGGGTGAAAACCAATAAGGCTCTTTAAGCAATAATCCAAATTTAAAAATAGTAGGTACCTATATTAGAAGTATTTTTGATGACAGAAATCGGATTGCGTTCTTTTTAAAATAAGGTTTTTCCTTAGTGTTATAGATAGGTGAGTCCCAAGAAAGATGAAATTGAAAAGATTACTTATTATATGTAGGGAATGTACTTATGTTCTAAATTGCTTGAACAAAAAATAGTAAAAATTAAATCTAACCTAGGCAACCTGATTTAGAAGGCCACAATTAATGTCCCACGCATGTATATTTGCCCTCAAAAATAAACATGTGTGAATAAGTATATATCCCACGCCCCGTCACCGGTGTCCGGTTACCGCCACTTTTTTCCTAAAAGAGGCGGGATCCCGTTTCTTGCTGAAAGTCTACACCGCGTAACTGCACGTGCACGACTTTCTAACACAAAATGGCGGGTATATGCTTTTTAGCATTATGTATAGACTTTTGACTTCATGACTTGGCGCTTTTATTACATTTCATATTTGTGGTTGACATAATTGTCGAAATTTATACCCATAGCTTTTAACTTTAAGAATTTAACTTTAAAAGTTTAGGAATAAGGGAATAATCACATGATATTTCAGTGGTTCATGTATTATTTGAAAAAATCTTTGTCGTTGTTACTTCTAGGAAATGATATCCGCCATAGTTTTTCAGCTAACTTTATCTTCTGCGACTAATGACGGGAATGTGTCAGAAATGGTTACCGCAATATTTTTTATCCATCCATATTTTACTCATAAAATGCAATTTTATCGAAGTACTAGGTTCACTTAGATTATTTCCTAGATTCTGCAATACTTCTGTGATTCATAGTTATAGTATTTTCTGCGTAATCTGGGTAAAGTTGGTAAGTTACAGACTTATTTGAAATGCAGATCGAAGTTATGAAATACTAAGGTTTAGCATAGATTTTACGCCGTAAGTAGTTGGAGAAAGTTTGTATTTATTAACCGACTTCAAAAAAAGGAGGTTTACAATTCGTCTTGAACTTTTTTTTTTTTTTTTTTTTTATGTATGTTACCTCATAACTCGGAGACGGCTGGACCGATTTGAAAAATTCTTTTAGCGTTTGAATGGGTATACTTTCTAGTTGGTCCCATTGTTATGAAATCAGGATCTGATGATGGGATCCTGGAGAAATCGAGGGAACTCTTCAAATATTATAGGCATACTTATAGCGTTTTGGGTATTTCTTACAGTACCTTGAGCAGTTGCTTCCGAAAAGTACCATTTGGGGAAGTTGAACTGATGATGAAGACCACAGATGGCTACTGAAACTCCTCAATAATAAGTATTTCGTGGATTACGATTCGATTACTTGAGTACGGATGTTAAACACTTTATGCTCGTCGCAATATATACAAGTATGGTGATGTAGAGCTGATGGTCAAGTACCAGGAGAACTCCTCAAAAATTAACGGCTCTGCACCGGGAAAAGCAATATTTTGTAAAAGGTGATAAGTTGTTGACATTATGGCTTTTGTAACTAGATAAATTACAAACCGACCCACTAAAAAGCGTGAAAAAAAAATTTTTAACAAAAAATAGAACCGACTTCCATATAAAAACACTACAAAGGCAAAAATAACTTTAATTTAGGAAGGCGGTGTCTTTAGTTTTGTTTATATTTTCGTTTTTGACACCGCCTTCCGAAATTAAAGTTATTTTTGCCTTTGTAGTATTTTTATATGGAAGTCGGTTCTATTTTTTGTTAAAAATTTTTTTTCACGCTTTTTATTTGAATCTTTAGTTTCGTTATCTTATCTAAATTGAGTTAAATTATATTGAATTTAAATAAATTTTGTAAAATTAAATTTAAATTGAAATTAAATAAAAATACAATAAATATGACATCTAGGTTTTAAATAAAACTGGTTGCTTTTAAAGATTGGTTCAAAAAGCATAGGTACTCCCACGAGATAGAGCTAGCGTCCTACAAAAAATGAATCTTGGTTTTATCAATAAGCCAAACATTTAATTTCTTTTTTAATACGGGTTTCAGTAAGTACTTACAGCGAAGTCGGGCCAATCCTTTGAACAGCAATCCGCAGATACACAATAGGACGGAAATCGATGCTTAAGCCCAACCCGCTCGTATTTTGTTTTGGAGATTACAAATAATGAGAGGTTAGGATTTTTTCAACACATATTACACCGCTTTCAATCAAACGGTGTATGTTAAAACACGTGGTATTCTAAAACCGACATTTCGACATGCATTTGTCGGTACCAAACTTGAAACTCTGTAACTTTGACTTAGGCTATTACGTTTCTAAAGATGCAGTTCAACTTAAAGGGTTTGAAGACATATCTAACGGTAGGAAGTAGGTGATTATTGTGAAGGGATATCCGATAGGATGTGACGTATCAGGTAGGTTTAATTTTAAATGTTGAACGACCTTGTCGGATAACAAAGTGTAACGTAATATTTCGTCAGAGTTTTAATTCTGAATTAAAACTGTTGGGGACCGTTAAGCATTTTGTCTATGCGTGTTATAAGATTAATCGTACTGAAAATGAAATGATAGTAGAAATCAATTTATTTTCGGTAACATCAAACTTACGATGCTCCATATATTAAGTTAAAACCTGCCTTTGAACTGTGCTAACTTTCTTTTGATTCGGAACACTAATTCAAAAAAAGATTTTTTAAACTACCTATTTATAAAACAAATGCTTAGCTTAAAATCAGATTCTAAACTTACATACTAATTATCATTAATGTATCTCAATTATTGAACACAATATTGAGACTAAATTAGCAAATAAAATAATTAACCTAAAGTATTAAAACGCATCATGAGATTAAACTTTTTGTACGGATTAAGCCGGATTTTATTTGAGGCATGTTGTTTCAGTAATAAAATCTAATAATCATTTGGTTTTGTTTTTATGTCATATCTTGCAATACCAAATCAGAAATGACTACCGTGCTACAAATGAAGCATCACCTAATCATACATAAACATTATTTACCACAGCTCATCACACCGGAATTTAGAAAACTAAACTAAACCCAACATTAACACCACTAACGTTCAAACAAAATATCATCGGATCATAAGGAAAATTCTTCCAGCATCACTGCAGAAGGTAGGCAGGACAAATCGCCGAGTCACCGGCGCGGGCGCATCGGCCCGTGGGGGCGACTGCTTTGATGCGAGCCGACGTTCGACATCGCCCGATAGCCGACAAAACGACAACCACGGAAGATGTGGCTGAAGTCAGTGGTTGAAGCGATTATAGAGTAAAGGGTTAGCGTCGAGGATATTAATCATTTAGGGGCTATATGTGTATATGGGATGGGGT
The DNA here is from genome assembly GCA_943138885.2 of Tholera decimalis. Lineage (NCBI taxonomy): Eukaryota > Metazoa > Arthropoda > Insecta > Lepidoptera > Noctuidae > Tholera > Tholera decimalis. Next base: position 34,250,503 of record OW964553.2, read on the forward strand.
ACGACTAAGCACGTATTTGGCGTACGGCTAGGATAAATACATCATTCAAACCATCCCAGGTTATTGGTAGAAAGGTGACCGACATTAGTGTCATAATTTCGGGCCATGATATTGCTGGTCTGTTTATTCTGCACTCTAGTAATTTACCAAACCCAGTGACAAGGTCGGGTATGATTCTGATGTATGATCATAATGATTATGAACTAAGTTGTAAAGAAACCCTACAGGATTCTTTCGAAGACTAAGCTAATCAGCCAGAGCTATCTTCTTTTTCAGAAAAGTCACTGTTGTTTTCACGTGTGATTTATTTAAACATTATCGTCGTAAGCGTTCTTAAGAGAAAAGGCTTTTTAATCGCCACAAAAACCAACCAGCCCCTCTCTAAATCGTTCGTAGCATAGACCGCAATCTAAAAAACGACACCGCGATCCTCGGACACTTGCGAGATGATGGTGTGAATTGAACGCTAAGATGAATAAGCCCGTCTGATAAATAACTGCGCGAGGGCAGTAATTGGTCAGTATCGTGTTTGTAACCCAGAGATATTTTGTCATTTCATTACGGACCATGTACCCTTATCTTGGGAAATGTACCTAAATAAAGGTTGAAATTGATATGGGGAAAGAGATTTTGGGTACCCATAAGATGACCCGTCCACGGTCCAACTTTGCGATAACAATATGCGGAAAGATAATATTTAAGTATCCGTTTTATATGAAGGGTAACACTAGTAATCGCCGGTTACCCGGTGTTTTTTTATTAAGTATTCTTTTCAGAAACAAAAACGTACCAATTGGTATGAAATACAGTCTAAATAAATATCTCATCTATCTTGTTACATAAAAAGTGTTTTTTTTTTTGTACGGAAATTCTTTGATAGTAGTACTTCCCGAACTGATTAAAAGCTACACTTTTGCTGAATGTTACAGGCTACTTTGAATCCTGAAATATCACGATTCCTGGGGATCACTGGTTTGAGCTCGTGATCTCCGAGAATCAAGTAGTAGTTAGAAGCCTCTATTATTTTGATTTTGTTGTCAGTACGTATCTATTAATTGACAAACTTTATACGTAAAGCAAAGTTATGAGCCTCTTTTTACGAAAATAACTAAGCCAGGGGTGTATGAAATTATTATAGTTACAGGTGATATGAAGAAGGAGTGCAGGAGACTAATATTTTTATATAAAATTGCATTTTAAATAACGTTAGAATTTTAAGTTATGATCGATTTTTGACCAATGGGTGACCACTAGTTAAGATTATTGCGAAGCTAACTTTAGCCGTACGAGAATGTACAGGTGCACACGTAAAGACGTCTTATCAGTATTTTATATAACTACGAACTGATAGGTAATTTAATTTAAGTGTTAGTGAATGTCGCTGAATATTTTTGTTATTCTTACTTTAGATTGGAAATCTTTCTTAGAAACTAGGAACATTCGAAGCAGCAGATAATGAAAGAAAAAACTTTATATATAATCAGTACCTACTATTGTGCAACATTGCCAGTGGCTGGACCATTCAAGGGAAATCAAATTGGCATGTCACTTTTTTCATCACGACTTTAATAGAAGTAAAAAGTTCTATTCGATTACAACAGTTCGCTTTAAGTGATATGTCGAAATGGAAGTCTGTAAATATCAAGATTAACTTAAGTTTGGAGACATCTGAACGTGTTCGTCAAATTACAAAATGTCGAAACTGTTTGGTCGAGTCGGGCATCAGTTTGTTATTGATGATATTTTACTGGTCTTGAATTTTATAACAGACAAGATGTGCCTACGATTTCGGTCGCGTGGGGGGTGTGTCTCGCGCAAACTCCGATCCCGTGGTAATTATAGGATAAAAAGTAGCCTGTATGCTCTATAGCCTTGTCATCAAAATCGGTTCAGCCGTTCCAGAGATCATTAGTTCAGATTAAGAGAAAAACTAAGAACTATAAATTTTATTTGCAGTGGTGGCGTGGACGTTTGAGACATGACGTAAGAGTTGTCAGATACATTACTTTGTGCAATTTTCATTCACACGACTGTTTTCAAACGATGAAGGAAAACATCGTGTGGAAATCTGCAAATCCTAGGACCGAAAATTCCGAAGACATGTGACGGACTAGGTGCATGTGACGGATCATTACACGACCATTCCCTCTTTGTTTTTTTTTTTGTTTTTTGTGTGTGGCATCTCGCAGGTCAACCTCTGAGGTTGTCGGCTGCTTAACCGGGCTTGCCTGTGGTTGCCTTAATTAATAAATTAATTAAAGCCTCCAGCCAGGGCTTATTAAAAAACTTACAAACTAGGCGACTACACGCTAAGGGCACCCCCTGTGGGGTACGGACCTCGGCTTAGGGCGTCGCAGGGGAGGGCAGCTAGGGACAGGCTGGATCATATCATTATTATTATCAATAAGGGAATTTGAAGCTACTGGCTCAGCGTTGCGGGCTGGCTCTGGCAAGGGTCGGGGTGGACTATTACGGGGACGTCGCGGCGGGCCTCGGCGGCGAGGACGGAAGGACGGTCGGTTTTTGTGTTTGTGTACCACTGTACTTGTTTCCCTACGGCTTTCTTGGAGAAGGGTGATTGCGTCATCGGGAGTGACTAGGGTATGCCTTGGTCGGCGAATCTTAGAGATACGCGAGGGTTCGTATTGGGCGGCCGATACGATAAGGGGATTCCTATGTTGGATTGAAGTTTCAAAGAAACGCTTGGAGACGCGTTTCATGAACTGCTGGATGGTGGGCATCTTGAGGTCTACGTGAAGAAGCTCATTTCGAACATAAAAGGGGGCTCCCGTGACTCTACGGAGGCATCGGTTTTGGAGGGTCTGCATCTTATGGAGGAGGTAGGGCTTTGCGTGTGCGAAAACAACGCAGGCGTAGGTCATGATGGGACGGATGACCGCGGTGAAAATACGCAGCTTGCACATGAGTGATAACTTGCTGCGGGAGCTAAGAATGAAGTGGAGCCTACCTAGAGCGAAAGCGGCGCGCGAACGTGCCTGCTTTATGTGCTCAGCGAAGGAGAGGTGTCTATCGAGGACCACGCCTAAGTATTTGGCTTGCTTTTCCCAAGGGATTGGCTTGCCGTACATGGTAATCGGACGGGGGGAGGGTGGGTTTATCCGCGGTTTAGAAAAGAGGACTGCCTGGCTTTTGTCTGGGTTGACTTCGATTCTCCATTTCCGGAACCACTTGGCCAGAGTGTTTGCGGAAGTTTGGAGAGTGCGAGCGATGGCATCGGGTTTAAGACCGGTATAATAGATAGCCGTATCGTCGGCGAATAGGGCTAGCTGGGTATTTTTATGCTTGGGAATATCACTAGTGAATAGCGTGAAAACGAGGGGGGATAGTACGGAGCCTTGAGGAACTCCTGCGCGAATGGGATGGGGGGAGGAGAGCTCCCCCTCAATTCGATAACGAAAGGTGCGATTCGATAAAAAGTCCCGTAGTATGAGCACGAGACGGTCAGGCACGCCGAGTTGGTATAGCTTATAGATTAAGCCATTGTGCCAGACTTTGTCGAACGCTTTCGCTATGTCGAAGAATAAGGCTCCCGTTATTGCGCCCCGTTGGAAGCCGGCGCTGACGTGTTCTACGATGCGGTGGACTTGTTGGATACATGAGTGTTCGGTTCTAAATCCGAACTGCTCATTGGGTATTAGACTCTTTGCTTCGGCAAAATCTTTGAGCCGCTTATATATAAGCCTTTCATAGATTTTACCGAGGACGTTGAGTAAGCTAATGGGACGGTAGCTAGACGGGTCAGACTTGGGCTTGCCTGGTTTGGGAATACCTATGACGGTGGCTTGTTTCCAGGTTGTAGGGAACATATTATTGCTCAATGCGCCATTGAAGATGGCAGTCATTAGCACTATAAGCTGGGCGGGGAAAAGTTTGAAAACCCTATTGGTGATGCCGTCGGAGCCAGGGGCTTTTCGCGGTTGGAGACTTTTAATGATATCCTGGACCTCATCAGGAGTGATGGGGGCCAGTGGATTATCGGGATCTTCGATGGGCGGAAGGGAAGTTCTAAGTTCGACTTCGGCGTTCACCATATCGAGGTGGGCTTGGTCTACTGGTTGAGAGCTGGGAGAACACTGGGACTCTAGGCTGTCGGCTAGGCATTCTGCTTTTTCAGAGTTATCGAAGGCGATACTCTTATCGGGACGAATGAGAGGAGGCATTGTGGCCTCTTCAGTGGATCGTAACTTCCTCTGAAGCTGCCAGAAGGCAAGATGGGTGGGCTCAAGTTCGCTCAGCATCTTGTCCCAGCTCGCATTACGCTGCTCGGTAATGCGTTTCCTTACAGCACGCTGTAAGTTGCGCATGTGAGCTTTGTTTGCGGCGCAGGGAAAAGCGCTGTACGCGCGGATGGCTGCGTTCTTCTCGGTTATCAGATTCCGTACATCGTCCGGGAGTTTCCAGCGGTGGTCTTCCACTACAGGAACTTCCCTTGAACAATCGTTCAGGACGGATTGTACGTGATCTGTAAGCGAGTCGATCGCCGCCGTCGTGTCAGTGACTGAGACTATGTGGTCAGGAATGGTGTCCAATTGAGGCGACGTGGTGGATTTCAGTTTTTCACTTACTTTCCTCCAGTCGGTGATCAATTGGGTCGGAGGAGGTTGGGTAGGATCATGGTTACCCGAACGGGAACCTAGGTGTAGGATAACGGGACGGTGATCCGAGTTAAGCTCGTGAAGCGCTTCTATGGAGTGTAAACGGAGGTTTACATTCTTTAGGAGCGCCACATCGAGGACATCGGGCCTATGGTTGGTGTCGTGTGGGTAGTGGGTGGGAGTCATCGGAGCGATGACATCATAGTTTAGGGTCGCGCCTAGGTTATACACGATTCTGCCTCTGGCATTTGTCGTGTTGCTGTTCCAAGCGGGGTGTTTGGCGTTGAGATCACCCGCTAGTAAGACGGAGTCACTTAGGCCGAAGAGAGTCGTGAGATCGCTGGTGAGCGCGATAGGATCGTCTGAAGCAAGAGACGCGATCGATGGTGGGGGATGGTAGGCAGAGATGATGGTTATCGGAGGATGACCAGTCATGCCTAGTCGACAGGCAGAGTACTCTAGGTGAGAGAGAGGCGCGGGTGGGGTCAGAGGGATGCAGTATAACTCCTTCCTATAATAAATAAGGGTACCGCCGCCGTGGCAGCGTGTTCTGTCATTGCGAACTAGACGGTAATTCGCAATTTTGGGGTCAGCGCGGTGGGGTTTCAAAAGGGTCTCCTGTATAAGGAGGATGTCTAATTGGTGGTCGCGGAGGAATTTAGTTATTTCGGCGCGTTGGTTGAAAATGCCATTGGCGTTGAAAAAACCTAATTTGAGGGATCGAGGCCTAGTGTGGTTTGTGCGTTGGGAATCCATTGGATCAGTCCATCGCATCCATCTGGTCGAGGCCTAGCACGACATCACTGTGTGTGCTGAATATTTGGCTGTACATTTCCGTTGTAATTTTGCCGTTATTCTGCTGCTCGGCAGCCAGAAGGGCATCGCGGAGAGACCTGGCTTGGCGGGTCATAAATATTTTATAGTGGCGCAGTAGAGTCTGGGCGCAAGACTCGCCGTTCCCGATGGGTGAGGGTTTGGGCGGTTGTTTGGCTGCAGGAGCAGCAGTGGTTTGAGGCGCGGATTTGGGACTGGTTGTGGCCTCAGGAGCCACGTCTATAGGCAGGATCTGCGCTGCGATGGGTATATCCATCAGTGCCTGCAAAGGTTTGGCAGGGGCCAAGGGGGGAAAGGCTTTTTCGTGGTTTAGCCTGTTCCACGGGGATGGTCTCTGAGGAGCGAGACGTTGGGGAATTTGAGAGGAAGGTGCCTCTCTTTGTTGGCGGGTGTTGGCGCGCTTCGCTAATTTAGGAGCGAGTTTGGGGGCTTTGGGACAGCCGCGGTAGTTTGCCGGGTGACCGGTCTGGCCGCAGAGAACGCAGCTGGGTGGTTCCGAACAGAGGGTTCGGTCTTTGGGCCGAGGGCAGTCCGCAGTGCTGTGCTCGCCCAGACACTTGACGCATCTGGGAGTCGCATAGCAGTTGCTCTGCGCATGGCCATACAGTTGGCAACGGTGGCATTGTCCCACTGTTGCGGTTTTGTAGGGCTTTTCAATTGAGATACCGGATAGGGAGCAAATGGACTTAATCTTGAAAATCGGGTGATGACCTTCGGTTGGTTCACAAATGACAAGAACCATGTCGTACAATTCACCGCCTCTCGCTTTATGTAAGCGATGGACGGCGATCACTGGTATACCTTGATCGGCAAGGTCATCTTTAATATCCTGTACTAGGATTTCTTTAGGGACACGTTTAATAATAACACGAGTGGGCGTGTCCTCGGGGAAGGAGAAAGTGTGAAAGGAAATATTCCTTTCACGGAGGGTGCGATATAGTTCCCTATAGTCGTTCGACGTAGGGACGGTGACTTTAATGCCATTTTGGCAGGCACGGGCGTTTGTGTAGTTGATCTTTCGAACAACACACATCTTGGACACATCAGTCCATTTCCCCTTGTCTTGGATGTAAAAGGGGGGCGGAGGGCGTTGCTTCCTTTGGGCTGAGGAAGTTTGGGCTATCGGGCTGGGGGGACGACTATTCTGCGCGTGAGTAGAGGTAGTTGGGACGGGGCTAGCGGGTCGTACGGGCGTTTGAGTTGGGGACGGGGGCAACGCGGTGGTCTTTTTGGCCTTGCTGGCCTGGGAGGTTTTCCCTTTCTTCCTTTTGCCGCCGGTGACGACTTGAAAGTCGTCTTCCGAGGACGAGGGGCATGATGACAAATCATTGTCGGAGTTGTTATTGGACACAGGTTCGGTGGTGTCCATTTCAAGGAATTCAGGTGCAGCGCACACCTGCGCGGCGTCCATTGTTCTATGAACAATGGGATTAGTAGGTGGGCCGGAAACAATGGGTGATTTCGGGAATCGGGCGACCGGCACGACTTTGTCAGCGGGCGGGGGCAATAAAGGGCTATCTACCCGGAAGTCGTTCGTTGTTTGACGAACAATGGGATCGGAGTTAATAAATACTTCCGTGAATTGACCAACCGGAATGCCTTGATCAGCAAGCGGGGGAGATAATGGGCTGTCAAGCGCGTCACTAAAATCAGCGACGTTGGCTTCGGTAGCCGGGGGACAATTAGCGATTTCACGCTGGATTTTTCCGCCATATTTGGTGGAAATAGCAGGGTTTTCCCTAAGGATTTCTAACAGTATCTCCAAAATATTGGAGTTTGCCATGATTGGCGAATGGATTAAAAATTAAATTGGGAAATTTTGGAGATTTCTCTCCCGCGGGGGGCATATTTAAAGCCTAACTGGCCTAACTCCCCGGATGGATGGGTCCGGGGATGTGTAACCCTCCCAGTCGGGTAGAGACTGGGAGGTGAGTACCTAATGGTGAGCCCTAAGCTTGTAACCGGTCGCCAGTCTTATTGTGCGAACCGGGCCCTATTGGGTCTAGTGCGAAGGGGTAGACACACCCAACCGACACTAGGTGTGTAGCTGAAAAAGAAACTCAGTAACTAGGTTTGACTAGGAGATCCCCCAAGGCCAAAACCTAGCACTCGACTCCAATTGACTGCTTCACCCTGAAGGGGATCAGCGGGTGCGTCGGGTCAGCACCCCCTTGGTATTGTTGACACCGTGAGGTTTCCAACCAAGGACCACGAAACTGTGGTTTTACCCTGAAGGGGCCAAACCAAATTGTTTTTGACGATACTCTGTTATAGAAACAGGATATCCTTCACCGCCTCGAAAAAGGCGGATCCGGACCAGGCGTCGTAGTCGGCGACTACGAGTGACGTCACAGCGGGCGTGACGAAGCGTAGCGATGACTCAGGCACGGAACGATCGAGAACGCGGAGCGGTACGACCGTCGCGGGCGAGCGTCGGAAGCGGAATGATGACCATTCCCTCTCATAGATAGAAGGCCTGTGTCCGAACATTGGGACGTTATAATCTGGTTATGATGTGTGTTTTAGTACCATAAGCATTAAGCACTGGAGAAAACGGAGTTATTTGACATCAGAGGCAGACGCTTCAATTTTTTTTTATATATAAGGTGTAACAGAATAAGCGCAATACCTCAGACAATCCAATTAGAATATTAAATTATAAGTCTTAAACAACATCCGTAACTATAACTCATGCACGTTAGCGGCCGACATGCACACGAACGCATTTCCTTGAATTAAGGATAATTTGTCATGATACCGTGTTTCCATTTTAAGTTAAATGAAAGATTTTTCCGTCAAAATTTAACACCTATTTTTTATGACCGAAATCGATTCAGAAGCCGATTCTGAACCAACTACTTTCAGGAATTGCGTTTAGTCTATTACACGTTGCGTTGTATATAGAAAACAATTCTCTGTTTTGCATAAGATGAAGGCTTTCCAAAAAGATACACAGATAGGTTCTTTACGCTATATAGCTAAAAAGTGCATCGGGAATACCACTTTAATCACATAATTACATTTTCCGTGATACCGTTTGTTTCCTCAAATTCTTGCATTACCATCAGAATGCAAGAATTACCATCGATCTATTGAAACGGTTCCACGACACTTCGTGAGGTTACTCACGTGCGGGTTTGTCAGCCAGCGTGTTTCGTGCGTGCTCTTCAAGTGTGCACCGTGCCTAATGTCAACACGCAGATGAATTGTCATTATAATGATTCGATCTTTAGAGATGGTAATTGGGTTTATGGTGATATTTATTAAAAACTGACCTGAATTTCTTTGAATCCTTACGGCCATCAGGGAGCAGTATAATTTATCAATGTAATAGGGTAGTTTCCTGTGTTACAAAATAATTATTTTATTTGGTCCATTAGGTAGATTTTCAAAAAATATTGGTCACGTATTTTTTGCTTTTTCAAGTCCAGAAAAATTCACATATATGGAAAACTTCAAAGTACAAGAGTGGGGGCTGCTGACGTCACACATTGCTAAGAATTATACCGAGGTGTGACGTCACGCGAAATTTCAACTCACTGTATCGTCTTAATTTTTCAATTACGTGATTAAATAAAAAATACGTGTCCAATGTTTTTTGTTAAACTACGTGACGGACTAAATAAAATATTTTAGGAAACTACCCTATTCATCATTTGCTTAGTCTTTTCCCAACTATGTTAGGGACGACTTTCAGTCTAACCTGATGCAGCTGATATTAGTATTTTACTTTACTTTTTATTTTACTTTTATTTTATTTTACTTTATGCCTATCTCAATTTCTGGCTTCTTATTAAGGCTGGGAGGCAGGGATAGATATCTATACTAATATTATAAAGAAGAAACCTTTGTATTTTTGTATGTTTGTATTGAATAGGCTCAAAAACTACTCGACCGATTTCAAAATTTCTTTTACCATTACTTAGAGGGATTCTTCCGAATCCGTATAGGCTATATTTTATCCCGGAAAATAGATAGGATTTTTCGTGGTAGTGAAAATTGTGAAGTAAGGCGTCGAAAAAACTGCCGTACGTTAACGATTCTCGCGAACGCTGCCTAAATGGTTAGAGATGTATGGTTGACTTCTATAGATTTTTTTTTTCAGAGAGCTTAAAAAATAAATGTCCACCCGTGCGAAGCCGGGGCGGGTCGCTAGTAACACATAAATTGATGGATGATACTGATTATTATTTGCAAATAATTAAATCTATAGATTTAACACGTTCGCTGACAGTACGTCGTTAGGCGGGAAATTAAAATTGTGCGTTATGACAGTACGTCGAGGGACGGGCCACTTATTTTTAAGAGTACGTCGTCTCACGATAATTTTTCCTATAAGTATTATGAAGAGCAGTATCCACTGTCATATTATGAGCAATTTCATATTTCTTACTGCCGTAATACGAGTATTTTGTGGGTAGTTTCATATTCCTTGCTTGTGCATGAGTACTACGTTGATTTGTCATTTAGTATGGAAAATTCTACTGTCGTAATGTGGTGTCAGGGTAAGTGCTCACTGTCAGCGAACGTGTTAAGCTACTTACACACCAAGAAAGACAGTTGTGGCACCCACACTACCAAAACACCAACGCTACCCAAGTAGCTGGGTAGCACGCACCCTTGGCAAGACTGATGTCAAATTTACTGGCTTCTGAATACCCGTACCGACTGTCAAATATGTACAAAATGACAACCGAAACCTACGGCTTAAGGTACTTTCCGAGACACGGCGAAATTTTGATATGTTAAGATCCCATCTACAGACGGACCTCGTCAAATCAAGGTTAAGCAACCTTGAAGATCGACCTATATGCGGCTGTTATTACATTTTATTGACTTATATGTATTCTTTTTAGTCGACCTTTGTATAGGCCTTATTGCCTCTAATATTATTATTTTTCTTGTCTATATGACCTGGGGGCACTGCCGTGCTCCCGCCAGGTCGAGCGCGAAGCAAACACTGCCGTACCATCCTTTTCTGGAACCATTTCGGTATATTTTCATGCCCCTATTTGAGGACTTCTGGATAGGTTTGGAACGCCGAAATTATCTTCAATTATCGTCATCTAGTAAGCTATAAGCACAAAATTTCATATTTGTAGCTTATTTATTTCCTAAAGCAAAGTTGTGCTAATTCGATACTCACTGACTCACTGACTCATTGATCGTCAAAATGGAACTAGTACTTCCCATAAGCCTAGAAAGCTGAAATTTGGCACAGAGGTAGGGTTTAGTGCCTATATAAAGGAAAAAACTATCAAAACTAGGATCATAGAAGATCTGGAGTACTTGATAACCCTGAGGAGAAACCGTAATAGACCAGCCAAATGATTAAAGTTATCGATATGCTGTGTTCACAAAAGTTATTAAGCGTGGTTAGCCGTAAAAAAATTGAAGGTCTGGAGTATCTGATGAAGAACCCTAAAAGCTCAGCTGAACTATGGGAGATATGGAAATGCGCCTTGACAAAAGTTATTCAGTGTGATGAGTGATTCAGTGAGATATCTATTGATGTATGTGAAACTAGAGACTAATGTATTTAGACAAAGAAGTCTAATAAGAAAATCTAATGATGAAAGGTCTGGAGTGTATTACTATAAAACTAAATCAAGTAAAAAATATATTTCTGCAAAAAGAAGTGAAATCCCACCAAAACATCCTGTAAAAAACTAGCCAAGTCTCGATGGAGCTGCTTGTTTCTCTATAAAAACTAATATAGTAATAGTTAGATTTTATGTGACTTGGCCGTTGACTTGGATGTGTCAACAAGTAGTCAAACTTCCAGAGCACTTTGACTTCTTAAACATACAACACCTCCATATCGAAGAAACGTTCTTGTAATCTTTTAATGTATAGTACTGATGACCATCATCGCCAATAAGAACATTGCCGCCCTTTCTTTTAATCATTGTTATTTTAGATTCAGCTGTTTCATGGCTGTTTCACACATTTTCGCGGAGTTGATACAGCACCATCTACATTTGACCTTTGCTAGAAAATTGTTTAGCTAATTCATTTCAAAATAATTATTAATGCATTATGAATCTTGAATTGGAATGATCATAGATGATACATAGGAATGATCTAGCACAGCAAATGACATGTGTAAACAATTTGAACTTGTAATGTCACCAATATTATTTTCTTACAAAAGGTTTTACAAAAATAAATAAAAATCTTAGTAGTACCACGGGTAAATTATTTTTGCCCGTAGTACTACTGGACTGCTTGGTAGTACCACGGGAAAAAAAAATTGCCCGTGGTACTACTGGTAGTACCACCGGTAGTACCACGGGCAACAAACGGAATGTTCAACGGCCGGTCACATAAAATCTAACTATATTAATAAAGAAATCGCAGTAAAGACTTGGCTTGGCTTTGCTAAGAGATTTCATTACTTTTTATAGAGAAACAAGCAGCTCCATCGAGATTTGGCTAGTTTTTAGGGTTCCGTAGTCGAATGCCAAAAAACGGAACCCTTATAGTTTCGTTATGTCTGTCTGTCCGTCCGTCCGTATGTCACAGCCATTTTATTCCGAAACTATTAAGACTATACATGTGAAACTTGGTAGGCAGATGTATTCTGTGAACCGCTTTCTGATTTTAAGAAAAAAATAAAACAATATTTAAAATAAAGGGGGGCTCCCCATACATGGAACTGAAACTGCAATTTTTTTTATTTTTCATGAACCCTATACGTGTGTAGTATTTATAGAAAGGTCTTTAAAAAGTGACATCGAAGTTTCTAAAACCACTTTTTCATAAATTCAATTGCTTAAAAGATATACGCTTCCAAAGTGGTAAAATGTGTGTCCCTCCCCTCTAAAAAAATATATGCTCTAGATCTTAATGTAAACTTTCATCAAAAATTAGTTTGAACGAGATCGGGTCAGCAGTTTTTGAGACAGAGCATATTTTCTAAAACCGCAATTTAAACTTTGTAATTCATACAAACACAATAAAAAACAAAGTTATTTGGCGTAGTTACTATGGAACTCTTCATGGGCGAGACTGACTCGTATTTGGCCAATTTTTTATTTACAGGTTGTTTTGGTGGGATAGTATTTTCTGTTAAACTGTCATAATAATTAAATAAGGTTTAGCAATCAATACGCAAGCAGTTGTTTTTATTATTTCAAATGATTCCTTAGCACATCGCATCTGAGTCAACAAACATGTTACAAAGCACACACACACTATCAAACATTTGCTTTAACATGTGTAAGTAAAGTAAAGTAAAGTAAAATTTATTTCATCAAACTATGAATTATACAATATCCATGTTAGGACATACCTTTCAGGAATACCTTTTAAGCCATAATTGGCTTGTGATAGGTAGTTCCGCTCTTCCAGTGATCGTTGACAATATTTTGATTCGAAAAGTAAACAGTAAACTGAACCACAAGGGAAAATAAAATTAAATAAAAATATTTGTAAACTAAACTAAATACATATAAACCAAAGAGAAAAGGAAACTTATTATAATAACAGAATTGATTAATTAAAACTTATTAATTAAAACTCGGGATATAAAACGTTATATTGCAATGGAAATATTTTTTGTTGTCTTTACCTGCAGCTGAAGGTGGAGGTAACTGGCTTTCTGGGCATGCGAACTTTGATATGTAAAGATCACCCAGGTGACCCATCCACGCACTGACCTCCTCATGTGTTGCTTAACCTTGAAGACTGACCAGTACGTGGCTGTTATTATTTATCCACGAGCTCCTCCTCCTACACCAACATGTAATAAAGTTTAAGTTGCAGGGTACCATTCTCACTTGGTCTATACAACGTGTAACGGAAACCCCATATCTATCCAAAAGGGCTGAAGACAACATCTGGTATGGAGTCTCTATGCACAGTTTCAGCACAAAATAACTGACTCAAAGAATTGATACCAAATTATTGGTTTCATATTTTTCTTGAATACCAATCATAACAAACGTGTCACAGCACTACGAGGGTCAATAACTTTCCACGTCACTTGCCAATAACACGATAATTCTTTTCGTTCTTATTAATTTGAAAAATTCGGTCTCTGGTATCAGTGTATTGGAATTTGTAATAAGTTCTACACACGTAGACTTAGGATTACAAAACCCTTGCCATATCGTTTGTCATCATCCAAAGAAGCCATGCACTTGGTACGTATACGGTATACAACGTGTAATTTAAAGGGTATCCATTAAATTACACGTTGTATACCGTCTTGTACTAAGCGATTCTCCTCTACATTTATTGTGCGCACGGACAAGGTTTAAAACTCTGCCAGCTTCTGTGTTTCCTTCCACACATATGACCTGTCCACCTTCAAAGCAAGAATGAACAGGCACGTTTTGGGCTCGCTCTCCCATCGTAGACCTCTTCTATCACTTACCATGAGTCGCGATCCAGGTCAAGTAATTTTAGGTCAATAAAAAAAATAGTTGAAGTAACTACAAGTATTACCTATACTTATCTTCGTGCTAGATGACGATCATTGCTATGATGTACCTGTTCTGAAAAGTGAGAGTCCTGTTCATCCTGTACGTAGTACATAGAGCGCCATCTTTTTCTTACAATGGAATCATTATCTCACTCACCCATCATAGTAGAAAAGTTGAAGTTACAAATCAGATAATTTCAATCTATTGACACCAACTCGATTATCGACATTAGTTATACGAATTTTAAGTAATTTTTTAACTGACTTCTTTTCTCTATAATAACTAGGTAACGGATTTTGGTCTTTGTCGTGTTTGAAATAGGATTTAATGTTAGAAAATGATTCAGTTTTCTCGAATAAATCATTTAAATATACGTAGGTATTACTTAATTAATTTGAATTTAGTGAAAAGAGGTAACAAGAGTTTTTCAAATAAAAAACTTAGAACTAGCTCTAATTCTTGTTATACGTAATTATAGTTATTAGTAGTATTTTTCCCCCCAAACGGTATTTTGTCTACTATATCAAGAAATCACTTGTTACATTAATTTAAACAAAAGAGTTAAGCGCTTTGTTATTATATCTGCAGGAAACAGAGAATATCTACAGGTTTTATTGTTCGTAACTGTTTCTTGAATGGCAGTATTATACATCGAGCTTTGAAAGACTTGGAATAATTGATTTGAGCCTTTGTATGGCTTGTTCCTTGTTTATATTACATAATTTGATAATAATAATCTGTTATTGATCTTGCCTTTTATTCGTTCGTTTTAATGAAAATGAATGAGTTGTGTGGTTTTGTTTAGGAATGTAAACACGTGGTGTTTACTGCTGTTGAAGAATATCGTGTTATTTTTATACTTAGCTGTAAAAATCATTAACAGCCGCACGGGTTGATCTTTGAGGTTAAGCAACGCTTACCGAGGTCGGTTTTTAGATGGCTGCCCATCTTAACATAGGTATCGATATCCCTCCGTATGTCGCAAAGCACGCCTTCAATCCCAGCTGCCATTTTTGCATCTTTGACGGTCGTTATGGGTCAGACGCGAGAAAATTGATTCCAGTCTTGCTAAGGAGTTATAATAATGAAATAATGATAATGAAATAATGATGTTAATTTTGCAAATGGGTTATAAATAACACTTTTACACGTCATTTTTTTTTCGTAAATGTAAACTAGATGAGGCCAGTGTTTCCTAACTGACTACTCTGAGAAGAAACACTGAAACAAACTCAGAGGTCAACGTCTCTTTTAAAGTCCATACAATGTGTAGTAATCAAATCATATGAAAGCTATGTAGGTTTATGCCTGTGGCGCCCTTTAAAGGACGGAATCACACAGATTTGAGCAGGCCCGTCCAAACAGTGCCAGCATTTGTCAAATATCGCGTAGCTCAACTTATATCTTAAGGAGCTATTTGAGGAGTGTCTTGTTAACCAGCTACTGGGTGGTGGAGTTCAGAAAGGTAGCCTCATGTTAAAATACTGGTACTCAGCTGTATTCGGATAAACTTGAACCTGACCCCAACATAATTGGGAAAAGGCTAAGCAGGTGATGATGGATTTACTAAACACGTATGTTGTCACTATACGTTGCGGAATCTAGTGGCTTCGTAGCTGTTTTTAAAGGTTACTCGATGTGTACTTGGTACTTTAAAAAAAAAATAGTGTGTCACTCGGGGACTGCCGCGGTAAAGCTATTGCATAGCATTTTTTATCAACTTATGCAATTATAATTATTCATTTATTTTATTAATGCAGTATTTTTTTTTCTTTGATATTAATTCAAGTTACCCTTTTTAGCGTGGTGACCAACAAGAAAACAATACTTTTTCTTTTATTGAATACATGAGAAGTTAATATTGTTTAAAATATTTTTATTATCTTACAATACATGTAGGTTATTCAGGAATTTTTATCATTGAAACTATAGGTTTATTAGCAGCTGGTCTACATGCATACGTCTAGTCGCACGCAGACATACACCGAGCCGAAGTCTGCCGAACTAAAACGACGTTAGACGATGCACGGCTTTCAAAGCCGCGCGCCGCACTCGCTGTGCCGCGGCCGGTCGGAGAGGGGGGTGTTAGGTTTATTTTCGTTACGGAATTTCTTGATTCGGTCGCCGCGCTCAAAGCCCGCTATAAAAGCTATGCAATACCTTAAAAATATCTAATTCATTTTTGCTAAATGGAGTATTCACTTTTGAGTACCTATTTTTTGAACACCTGTGTACTTTTGCTACTCAATGTACCAAAAGTATTCTCATTTCAAACGGAAATGGTGGCTTTGGTGCTCAAAAAATTGGTGTTCAAACGGGAATACTCCTGCTAGTGTTGCCCAAACGAGAGTCTCGCAAGAGTCTTGCAATTAGCGATTATCCTATTGCTATTTATTAAACGGTAGTTGAGATCTCAGAACAATGTAACAGACTCTGTTACTTGTCCTGCTAAATTGCATAGCATTATGTTTTATTGGGTCGTTTGTTTGCCCAATTACTCTTCCCAAATAAAACACTTGAAAGTGGTGACAGTCGGGCGTCAATGGGAACTGTGTTCATGTATTTTGTTTTGAGATTTAATAACGTTGATATCTAACCTAGTTAGAATTCACTTTTGATTGATTTAACTTCTTTCATCTAGTAACGAAAGTCATTACATAATCAAACGATCACCTTTAAGTAACACTAAGTATATTCATAAATCATATTTATTAGAAAGCAAAAATAATCTACCTTTAGAGTACATTGCAAATTCCCGCATACAACGTAATTCATCAGGTAAACACACCCTTGTCTGTATAATCTGCAAAAAAAAAACACGGGAATATAATCCTTTCCGGCGTATGGGGTATGGGGCAGTTTCGACTTTCGGCAGTTTCGGCAGACTTTGTGTCGCCGAAAACCGAACGGCCAAATTGGTAATCGTTTGGCGGCAATGCAAAGGTATTCAGGTGGTTGTAGGGTTGGCTTGAATGGAAAATTAATTGTTTACTTTAGTATTTTGTACAGTCGCCAGCACACCAAGCTATCCGAATCTGTCAAATTTACCCAATTGAGTTTGAACCTTATCATGTGGTAATAACGTTGTAAATATATTACATTATTTTGACAGATTGGAGTAGGTTGATGTGTCGGCCACCGTACCATAGTATTAAAACGTTGATTGCGAAACAATGCTTATATAGCCTTTGCTGATTTATGATTTTCACCTAATAAAATAAACCTTGGACTGTTTTTGCCCTGTTTAAGTAGATACACAAGAACATATAACTTTCTTCTCAACAAAAGAATTAGAGGTACTAACCACTTAAAATCATCGAAAAGATTACTAAGGGATACTGCATTCATGTCAATTCTTACCCTTATTACGCTTGACATTTCGACATATCAAGATAGGTATGCGATTCGATCAAAAGATTACAAAGTATCATATAAGTATTGGCAACCCTGACTGGTTATCATTGCAGATCGCATATTCCGCAGAAGAGGATCACGAAGTTTGTCATTACTGATTTCTAGGAAGGTACTCTCAGGTAGTCAACATACGCATTCTTTGTCACAAAATTGGAACTGAAAAATCAATCAAACATGAACTCTGTTCGTAGTAAAATAGAGTTAAATATTGAGAAGGCTCAATTTTAAATAATTTGGTCAATTTATTTTCAATTGGTGCCAAAATTAGCGTGCTTTTCGTGTATATTAGTACCGTTATCTATGAATGAATGCAAGTAATTATGATTTTATGAATGGAACGCTCAATGCCCGATTTGGGGTTAGTTGGGTGGTCGGTACCTATATCGTACTGATTGTGAATCTAAAAATGTTTATTTTTAGATTAAGTGGTCAACGATTTAGTAGGCTTTTCACAGCACTAGTTTTAAAGACTTTCTATTTGTTTTCCTTTAATTTCGATATCATAATCCCGTCGTTTATGTTAAGTGCATCATATCTAAGTTAATTTAAATCCTATCAATCTTAAATACGGCTAATAATCTGAAGTTTTGAAGCCACGTTTAGCTTCAAAACTTAATTTATGTAAGAACCTAAGTAGTTCAGAAACTAGATTTTTCTGTGGTAATAGACTATGGCCTAGTTTCTGGAACGTGAGTTAATTTGAAAAATTGTCGAACGCGCGTTACTTGGTTTTATTGGCTGAATACATTTTAACAGCCAATAGTATCAGTTGTAAAAAGTATGTCAAGTGATGTGATTTCTTTTACATTAACATATTATTTTTTTACAGAAATCCATACTCATTCTAAATTGGGAAGGTGTTTGCGCCACTAACAACATCAAAACTAGGTAGTAGGTACGGTGTTTCCTTACAGTTTTGAGGAGTCGAAATACTTGGGTCATGAGGTGAAAACGCGTGTCCTAATCAAAGTCTAATTGGTACTTTTGGCTTTCTGTACGTAAAGGATTTTGGACGCATTGCCGTTCAACGTGGCAGTGCTGCCAGTCTTCTGGGTACGTTCCTGGATGGCATCAATGTGGAAGAGCAACGCTAGAGAAAGAGAAACTCGTGGTAAAATAATAACAACTGCCCGGGTCGATCAATGTTAAGTACCACTTGCCGAGGTCAGACCGTAGATGGGGACGGTTTCAACATACAGTATGTTTACTAACAGAGGGCGTTCCCGTTAACCCGCAATAGTATAGCATCCATACATGCTAAAAAAATATTACCATTCGAAAACAATATGTTTTCATTTTTTTTATATTGAAATAGTCACTAAAAATGTTAAATTGATACGTAAAAGAAACACTCTGTACACACGTACTTGAAGGACGGCAACGTCGCAATTTATTTATGAATGACGGGCCGCGTGTGCAGCGATCTAATGGATATGCTTATACTATTGCGTGTTAACGGGAACGCCATCTGTTAGTTAACATACTATATAGGGATTCCTTCGTGCCTCGCACGTTAAGCCGTTGATCCCAGCTGTTATCTGAACATCTTTCACAGTCTTTAAGGGAATTCCCTACCGCAGTCTGTGTTTCCTGGTAGCTATAACTGCCCAGGTGATGGCTACCAGAAAACACAGACAAGACATCTTTAAGTCAAGACTGAATCGGTTAGTTCAAGGTAAGCATAAATCTCTTCATCTTTGACCACATCATCGCTTACCATCAGGTGAGATGGTGGTGAAACGCGAGCCTATTCTAAATTAAAAAAAAAGGTATACGACAAAAGAATTTGTCACAGGCAAGCTGTACCACTGTAAACTGCCTCAAAACAAACCGAAGAGAAAGCAGAAACCATTGCTGCCAATTGCTCACTAGCTACTCATTCCTAATCTCTAAGAAAGGCCTAAGATACTGACCTTGGGAGTAGCAAAGACGTACCTACTTTTGATGAATCAGCACATTCCGAACAAATCTTACCAAACGCCGCTATAAAGAAATTATTTGACAGCTCTCGTGTCACAATAATAAGGCACAATATTAATAATATCTAATGAATTCTTTCCAGCCAGGAAGCATCGCGGCATACCTCGTAGAAGATGGCGATCAGAGCTGGACCAAACTAGCGATCATCGGCCTGTTTTAACCCTGAGGATTTCCCTTAAATAGTTAATTCAGTCCGTCGCTTAAATTACCAAAAAAAATTGGATATGTATTTTTTCTTCACGTAATAAAAAATGAAGACAGTACAATGGCTTGAAATTCCACGTGACGTCGCGCCGGTGTTATACTTTTTAATACTATGTGACTTTATCTTTGTAATGTTTTATTAATTTGAACAAGGCACAAATATGTGTATTGTACATGCATGTTTTGAAAATCTAACATGTAATTAGTTTTCATCATCACCATTCAAACCGAGAGTCATCCACTACAGTTCATAATTATCTGCCCCAACAATCCCAGCATCAATTGTTCACAGACACTACAAAAATTGTACTTTAGTAAGTTGTCAACAACATATAAAATGCAAGGGCGAAAAAAGAAACATGGATATCATTTCATTAAAAAGTAAAATTAGTTACTTTTCATTGAAAGTTGAGACTGCATTAAATATATGATGCTGGTTGCACTTTCTAAAGCGTAGTACATCACTATTTTGTCACACATTTGATACGAAATAACTAAACATCTTCGTATCACAATTCTTTTCTCACCACACCAAACTAAACAGTTCCGAATAAATTAAGTTATAACTCCTCCACACTTACGAGCTAACCGATAATTAAATTTAACTAGAAGGTTACTAAAATAAATGTAAAGTCCCGCCTACGATTGCCAGTTAAAATTCCTTGAAGACAGTGTAATTACATTACACTGTGCTGCATCTAAAACCGAACGTCAATCATTTGGTGGAGGCAGCGACACGTTATTACTACACGAGGTTAGTATTATAGTTGTCGAATTGTACAGTCAGCTAGAGTGTTTGTTATTTTGAACGCCAGTGTAAAAGTTTTAAGATGCGATCTAGCGTTGAAGTTGTGTAGTGTACTTGCGGAACTGAACTGAAACTTGCGGCTGTTTTATTTTCACTGCGGTGATCAAGTTATATTACGTACCTACTAGCTATTGCCCGCAACGTCGTTCGCCTGGGAGGTTTTTCCCGCAAAAATCACGATCTTATGAGAACTCTGAAATAATTGTATCCTATGTGTTATTCCACGATTTTAGGTATGTCTATCAAATTTCATGTAGATCCGTTCAGTAGTTTTATATGTATACATCCATCCTCTCAAACTTTCGCATTCATAATATTAGAAAGAAAGATTATTTCAGATTCTAGATTTGCCAAGAGTAAATAAGAACAAAAGTTAATAAATTTAAGGTTTTAACACTTGGAGCTTTTGTAGTAATATTTATATTTATTTGAAAAGTACTCGGCTGCATCTGGAACCAGAAAAATCCAGCTTGCCAGCACTTGGCAACGAGACACTGGTCGAATCAAAGCTCCAGCGCCTTGAGCTTCGGCGACGTATTGCAAGCCTATCGGTTCAATTTCAGGGAATGTGCGCTGGAATTGCACAATCTAATTCCACCAAGCCCGTTTTATCATCGGACTACAAAACGTAGACATCTTACCGCATACGCACAAAATGTTTTGGGAAATCTTTCGTTGCGCGTTCAGCTAAGGAATTCTCTGCCGAAGTCTGTGTTTCCTGACTGCTATGAACTGAGGATCTTTAAATCATGAATACTTCGAGTTCGAGGTAAGCGTGCTTCATCTCCAACCGCTTTTTATCAGATGAAACGGTGGACAAACGCGAGCGTATAAACAATAATCATATCATTATATCTCATATATATCATATATCATATCTCGTTAGCCTTTTACAAGCCATGTCGGCTCCCAGTCTAACTAAATGCAACTGAGTATTAGCATTTTACATGGAAAGTCTGCCTGTCTGACCTCCAAAAACAAGTAGCTGGGTAGCACGATACTGTTCGGTAAGACCTTTTTGAGATTTTTCTGGCTTCTGACTGTCAAAGATGCATAAATGACAACCGGGAGAATGGCTTAACGTGTATTCCGAGGCACGGAGGAATTTTGATGTTACGATCGTCACCCATCCACAGACACCTCGTCAAACATTGCTTAACTTTGAAGATCAACCCATGCAGCTGTTACTATTAAGCCACGAGCTCCTCGAGGTCAAACGTGAACCTATAATAAATTAAAAAAAGAATGAGATATCCACCAATCCGCACTGTGCCCGCGAGCTGGAATACTGCCCACCACCTCTCATAGAGTGGAGGCCCAACGTTATAAGTTGATAATGTAATGTTATTAGTTTATAACTCAAACATATAGGTGTAATACTAAATACTGTTCTGAAAATATTTATTCACCAGATGCTGTGTTTTTATGAAAGTTTACCCAGTTACTTTTAGAAAGTTTACTTTTACTGTTTCCTATTGCGACGTTAGTTTAAGTTAGGTTAATTGGTACGACGAAGATACGTTTTTTTGTAGTAATTATTATTCCTCTTTAAATCCGATAGGTGTTTAATTTGTCAATCAAGCGCAAATCGGTCACAAAATATTTTGCTGCTGACTGTACCGTTGCAATATGAGATCTTCGGATGAAATGAAAATTGATGATTTTAATGAATATATGGATTTTAGCAATACCTTGGCACGACGTCAGTATAATTCCAAACGAGCCACAATATTGCGATAAAAATGTTTTAATGAAGTCAGTACTTACCTACTATAAAAATAAGTCAATATACTTATTTTTACATAATATAAAAAGAGTTTTACAAAAATATTAATTGGTAAGACCGTCTTAATGAGGTCCTTTTTTTAAGGATGGGAAACCATCCAATGACTGCCTCCCGATCTGGGCGAAGCGGGAGGGTGTGTCAGACTTTTACTGACTAAAACCCATCCGTGTTGCATCATATGTCCTTCGTGTACCGAGACCGCGGTAAGGCTGTGCGCGCACTGCCTTGCGGTGGCCGCAATTCCGGTATTTATATTTGGTTCATAAGATTTATATTTGGTTTGCGCAAATATGATCACGTATCTGAATTTCGTACGAAACTCAAGTGGCTTCCTATACGTCTTCGCCGGAACTTACACATATTGTCTCTGCTTTACAGTATTCTGTTCAATCCTAAGACCCCTTTTTATCTTAAAGAACGTTTTAAGTTCCTCCGTGACACACATGCCAAATTTCTGAGGTCATCGGAAAACTTGAGGCTAGAGGTACCGAGTCACTCCACCAATTTCTTTGGTAAGTCGTTCGTAGCTCAAGCAGTACGACTGTGGAATACTCTTCCCGTGTCAGTAAGACAAGCACAAACCCTTCCTTCTTTCAAAAACATGGTAAAAGATCTCTATCTCTCTCTTTAATATGTTACTATTTTTATTTTATTTTTTATATATCTCAGCTTTGTTATTTTTATGTATATATATGTATATGTGTATTGAGTATGTAGGTTATTACTTATTTATTGTATATAAGTAAATAGTACACCGTGGACTACCCGCGAATTTATTTTCTCCTGCTGTGTCAAATCCATCTAAAGGTTGTCTGTAAAAGATCGCTTTTAGCGATAAGACCGCCCATTGTAACACCCTTTGTAGTTTTTAAGTCCTTATTTAATTCTGTTATGGTGTACAATAAAGAGTATATCTATCTATCTATCTATCTATCTACCGCACCGGTAGACTGACCGCAGTGCGCGCACTTCTATGACACTCCATACTTCACAAATTTTGCGGTGCGGTAGAACTACCGGAATTGCGGCCACTGCAAGGCAGTGCGCGCACGGCCTTACTCTTTCGAACAATTCCGCAACCCCGGCAGGCAATAGCCCCCTTGTGGGCCCTGACAATTTTGCTGACACTTTTTGATGCGCGCGTGGACCACTATCCAAAAGGACTGAAGACAACATCTGGTATGGAGTCTCTATGCAAAGTTTCAGCTCAAAATAAGTGACTCACAGAATTGGCACCAGATTATCGGTTTCATATATTTCTTGAATACCAATAATAACAAACGTGTCACAGCACTATGAGGGTCATCA
Source organism: Tholera decimalis (assembly GCA_943138885.2). Taxonomy (NCBI): domain Eukaryota; kingdom Metazoa; phylum Arthropoda; class Insecta; order Lepidoptera; family Noctuidae; genus Tholera; species Tholera decimalis. The sequence continues at coordinate 34,273,882 of OW964553.2, forward strand.
CTTTCCACGTCACTAGCCATGACACAACAATTCTCTTCGTTTTTCTTAATTTGAAAAATTCGGTCTCTGGTATCAATGTATTGAAATTTCTAATAAGCTCCACACATGTAGACATAGGATTTCAAAACCCTTGCTATATCGTTTATCATCCAAAGAAGCCGTGCACTCGGTGTGTATATACTCTTTAAATTACACGTTGTATATGTTTTGAGAACGTTATTTATTGTTTTGTATTTTATATAGATAAATAGTACACCGTGGACTACCCGCGTATTTATTTTCTCCTTGTGTCAAATCCATCCAAAGGTTGTCTGTAAAAGATCGCTTTTAGCGATAAGACCACCCATTGTAACACCCTTTTTAGTTGTTAAGTCCATAATTTTGTTTTTACTGTTATAGTGTACAATAAAGAATATATATATATCTATCTATCTATCTACCTCCACTGTGTGTTCCACCGTGTCCTCAGGGCGATCCTCGCATTGGTGATACCCGGGCGTTTCGTCTCGCCGAATCCGACACAACTAACTCCCGAAACAACAGTGTCCGGTGAGCACCTGCGTCAGGTGGAAGGTGAGGACACCATGACGCCTCGTTAGCCACTCCTCAAAAAGGGGACTTACTGCTGCTATTGTGGCGTGCCCAAAGGAGGGCCTAACAGGCCTTCCAAAGAGCCTGTGGAGCGGTCTCCTAAGACGACCCGGGGCTTCCCTTCATGCTGTGATGATGACCACTGCTGATATAGTTTTATTGAGGTAACTACCCCACACTTTCCAGAAGTCTTATCCCAAACGACGTCTTTTAAAGGTTGCCCCGAAGACAAAAAAAAAGTTAAGTAGGTATGGTGGACATCCTACCCATACGCACAACACATTTTAGGCATACTTTCTCTTTGTAAACAGCTAAGGATTGGAATTTCCCACGGAATAGATGAATAAGGTATTTCCTGCCGAAGTCTGTGTTTCCTAATAGCTATAACCTCGGGGACTTTAATTAAAGAGTGAATAAGTTACTTCTAGGTAAACGAGCTTCATCTTTGACCACATCATCGCTTACCATCAGGTGAGTGCCAAAAACGAAAATACAAAACTTAAGACACCGACTACCGAAATTAAAGTTATTTTTCACTTTGCAGAATTTTTCGGGAGTCAGTTTAATTATTTGGTAAAAAGTTTTTATTTCACATTTTTAGTTGGTCAATTTTCAATTTACCTAGTTACAAGAGCCTAAATGTCAACTACTTATATTTATTTACAAAATATTGCTTTTCCCAATGCTGGGCCGTTAATTGTTGAGGAATTCTCCTGGTACTTCACCCTCAGCTTCACTTCACTATATGCATTGTGACGAGCATATTGTGCTTAATAACCACATTCAAGTAATCGAAGCGGAACACATGAAATACTTATTATTCCTACTTATATATTGAGTAGTTCTTTGGCCATCTGTGGTCTTAATCATCAGGTCCACTTCACATATAGTGCTTTTCGAATGCAACTACACAAGTTACTATAGAAAATACTCAAATCACTATAGGTGTGCCTATAATATTTGAAGAGTTCCCTCGATTTCTCCAGGATCCTATCATCAGATCCTGACTTGGTGACAATGGGACCCTTTCAAACAAAAAAAGAATTTTCTAAATCGGTTCAGCTGTCTTCGAGTAATCGGTGATCATACATAAAATATATATATATATATATACGCGTCGAATTGATAACATCCTCCTTTTTTATCGTCAGTTGAAAAGATAAAAGTAGTTAGTGTTCCTTATATCCTTGAGGCTTCTTCTTCTCTCTTCTCCTAGATCTGATTAGCCACCCGTACTGCTGGATAGTCCCAGTTCCTATTAACAAGATTAATGACTGATATATAAGATAGGCATAGATGGCTGACATGTCTAAAGGTGGATAAATTGGACCCAGAACTATGATAATTATAGCTAAGAATAAGTCATGTCATATAAATATTTACTAGGGGTCGTCAAGTGGTCGTAATTCCGTCATACTTACTTAGACTGTATTACATGTACAGAATGCTATTTTATCTAATGCAGTCTGCATTAGATAAAATAGCATTCTGTACTCCTTCTTCATATAAACTTTAACTATACCAAACTTCATATTCTACCGTTCGCGTAATTTTCGTGAAAAGAGGTACAACATATTTTACTTCAAGTGTTAGGTTTAAAGAATCTTTATTTCTCAAAAAGAACATTGTACAGTTCACTTATATGAGATTTATGTTTTAACAATAATTTCATCGTCGTCTAATGACGCAGCATGCAATAGTAATAATAAAAAAAGTACATTAAATTTACGTTTAAACATAAGATGGAGAAAAAACAATTGTAAAACATTAGAAGGGTAGGTCTATCTAAGGTTTGAACTCATAGCTGGCCAGTTAGAAACCAATTACCCTCAAAACTACGTTCTAACTATTTAAAACGTCAGGCCAAATGTGTCATGTTTGTGTGCGTAAACCAGTATAGTCTCGGAGATCAGCAACCATTTATTTTTCTCATGTGTTTTATTAATTTTAATTTAGTGTAGATAAAATACATATTACATAAAATAAGTATGCAGTAACTACAATGTAAACAAATAAATATAAGTTTATTGATCCACAATACAGTCAGCACACGCACGTTCTCCCAAATAATTACATACAATATTATGCTTGTATAATTACATTCATGAGGTGTATATAATTATGTAATGTTAATACATGTATAGTTAATAATGTATGTATTCTTTATCATTTATATACATGTATATATACATATATATTTATATATATACAAATGCGGAAAAGTTTGTTTAAATGCACGAGTAAGGTTATAGGCTACCCGACTTCACAAGAAGGAGGGTTATGTTTTTATCGTGGTAAAGTCCATGGGAGCGAGTTTTCACGTGACTGCTAGTTAATTAAGAGAAAAAAAATGTTTGTTTATATTTGTATGCAGAAAAACCCTCCCACCCGCAATAATATTCATGTACTTACCAATGCACATGCAGAAGGTATCATAATTCAATATGCAACCAATACCTATTTTCAACAAATATTTCGCTCCACCACGGACCGTCCTCCTCAGGTGATGTAAATTCTTCGTTTCTCTTTATTACTAAACATGTTATGTTTTAAACACTGCATAATTTATCTATCATTTTGAAAATGAGACCTGTTTGGGTCCAACAAAAATAAAACAGAAATCTTTGAATAACCACAGGTGACAATACAATTCATTCTAAACTAAACAGATGACGTATCGTGAGAATTGGGCCAAACTCTCAGCGTATAAAAAAGTCATTTGTTCCCAATAATTACTACAGCGATTATCATAACTGTCCTAACGTGTGTTGACGTATTACTGTTAAACGAATACCTCCCACAGAGGGGGAAAAGGAAATAAAATAATATCATAAGTTAGGTAAGCTTGTCCGTCATGCAAATCGATCATTAGGACCTAATATCCCTTTTGATTTTAAGTAATTTATATGAAATTATGTGTAGAAAACTTTTGGAACATGAGGAAGCCTGTTTTTCATAATAAATGTTCGTTTTCTAATCGATTATGTGAGCGATATGTATCGATACTGAATGATCGATTACGTCATAATCACTTTTAAAACCGTATCATGGGATCTAATGTACGTAAATATTATTTTTGTTGTAATCAGTGTGTACATAATAACTATTTTAGTGAAAGTATCGGACGGAGTAAGGGTTTTTGAGATTGTTTGATTGTACTTACATGTTTGCAGATTTATTCACAAAATATGTATCCGTATGTAATTGATTCAAATACTGATAATATGAAGACTCTAAATACAAACTCTTTAATCCTAGAAGCCCAATCATATTTTGCTATCCAAAACTGCCAATCATAAGTCAAATTTACCTACATACATAAATAAATACACTTGTAACATAGCTTATTCTGTTCAATTTATGTATCTATTTTATTATTTATTTGTATTAACTATTTAGGAAATTAAAAAAACACGTACAAGTACACGTAAAAAACACATAAGTTGCTCTTTATTATTAGATACTTGTTGTGGCAATGAATATTATAAAACAGCCATAGGCCACCGACGAACACTATTTGTTGATGGAAGGAATCGACGCCTCCTTTTGTCTGATGATTTATCTTTTGGTTGAGGCCTTTGCATTAGTGTGGTCCACTACAGCATCTTCATCACATAAAGATAGAGGTTCACCATATGATTGGGATCATAAGACACTAGGGTCAACGGACAATCAAAACCAAATATAGATGAAACACACACACAGGGTGAAAGCACATATTTTTAGTGCTTCTGAAATTTCTATTTCTTTTCTCTTATGGTTCCTGTGGGCTCTTGGCGGGCACCAAGTTGGTTCGATCAATCACGGCAATCGAAAGAAGAGTGCGAAAGAAAAAGCAGATATTTGTTTGCTTATAGATAAAAATGACCTAGATTGGGCTTCTAGGGTTAAAGAAAATCTTAATAAAAATCTGCTTATGATTATATATAATAATTATTATGAAAAAGCTCGGTTATTTGGTTTAATTGCCTGCTAGTTTAAAGTGCCTATGAAAATAACGCAATATTTTTTTATATTACGTAGAAAGCGACTGACAAAAACATATTGGCTAAGGAGTGTAATTCCCTGCCGAAGTCTGTGTTTCCTGATAGCTATAGCCTGGGGGTATTTATGTCAATAGTGTAAAGGTTACTTCTAGGTAAGAGTGCTTCCTGTTCGATCACATCATCGCTTAGCATCAGGTCAGAGTACACGAATACAGCTGTATAGTAGCATTTATTTCAAAGCGACGAGGTGGATCTCTATTTTGCAAATTGATTGCTTGTAATAAAGTATCAAAAATTAAAATTAAACTAAAAAGACAAATAACAATAAAATAAGTAACACTTCTGCACATTTTTTGTAAATTCAAAATAGATGAGGCCGGTTGTTAGAGAAGAAACACCGAAACAATATCAACATTCTCTTTAAAAGACCATACCAGACCACAGATATTAGTTTAAGCTATTATTTTGCCTCGCAAAATAATAAATAAACAATATGAATCTAATAAATGAACAGGTATCTAATATTGCAAAACTTTAATTTGAAATGCCCTTATAAATTATCTATCTTAGAGAATAGACATCATAAAACGTAAGTAATGCAGTTTTAATAAAAATAAACAATTTGACATTGACTTTAGCGACTGGTAGTCATGATTCTTGACAATCTGTAATGACCATCAAAGATCTACAAATGACAGTTGAAATCAAAGTCTTTTTGTCCCATAGATGATACATGTTTTGTCCTTTCTGGGGAATAAAATATCGGTATGTATAAGAAACACTAAATTAAATACATCATAAATCTTATGAACGTCAAAAAATATGAACCCCATTTGATTCCAACTCACGTAAAGTCACTATCATTGTATTTGTCTCTCATTAATAAAACAAAGAATGACAGACCCAAATTATTTCATTATTCGGGCCCTACTATTGCAGTTATCGCGGGATCGCCCCTAATTTATTACTAGCAACACTATAGAAATTATTGCTTACGTATAATCATTTCTTTATGCTTATGAACTTGGGAAGGTGTGAAGTGGTTTCATTTGTGCGGAAGTTATAGTTTAGAATTAGTTGTTGAACAAAATGGTGTGTTTTTTTTAAAGGTTTTTACTAAAATAGGTATACAACGTGTAATTTAAAGGGTATATACATACCAAGTGCATGGCTTCTTTGGATGATAACAAACGATATGGCAAGGGTTTTGTAATCCTAAGTCTATGTGTGTAGAACTTATTACAAATTCCAATACATTGATACCAGAGACCGAATTTTTCAAATTAAGAAGAACGAAAAGAATTATCGTGTTATTGGCAAGTGACGTAGAAAGTTATTGACCCTCGTAGTGCTGTGACACGTTTGTTATGATTGGTATTCAAGAAATATATGAAACCGATAATTTGGTCAGTTTTTTCCGATAGTTTGAGTCAGTTATTTTGAGCTGAAACTGTGCATAGAGATTCCATACCAGATGTTGTCTTCAGCCCTTTTGGGTAGATATGGGGTTTCCGTTACACGTTGTATAAGGTGTTTTACTAACAAATCTGTTTGGATTTTGATCGAAAATTGCTCCTTAGTCTTTCCCAACCTTCGTTTCCAACTGTATTGGGATCGGCATCGAGTCTAAACTGATGCAGCTGAGTATTAATGTTATATATGGAGCGACTGCCTATCTGACCTTCCTAACCCAGTAACTGGGTAACACGATACCCCTTGACAGGACTTGTGTCAGATTTTCTGACTTTGGACTACCCGTAACGACTGCCAAAGATTTACAAATGACAGTCAACGGCGCGATGTCCATTCCAATACGCGGTCTTGACACTGGGAAGTGTTTACTAGTAAACCAATACCAGCTATTAGTCCATTGAATCCCCTGATTCTTCAGCTGGCTAACCAGAATCAAAATCTCACTGAAAAGGTGTTGGTTTTTAATTTACTTGCAAACAGTAGTTAAGCAGCCGCAAACTAATTCTGGAATTGAATTTTAAATTTCGAGCTCTTTTCTTATGATTCATTGAGATTGGTTGGATTCATAGTTAAATTTATTTTTTTAAATAAATTTAATTCAAAGCGCCCGTTCGCTAAGTCATACACACGAGTAGTAGTAAGTCTTAACTTTAATTTCAAGCATTTACTGGATAACTAGACCAAGTTATTCTTTGTCCTCAGACGAGGCTTTTAGCCTACGACAATTATTAAAATATAATTTCAACACCATAAATAACATGTGACACGTGGATTACGTTGAAAATTAAGTACCCCCGTATTTCTGAATTAAGTACAAACGACACGATTATTGTACGAAATGGGTTTTCATTAATGGATACAAGTGTTTTTAATATTACAACACGTTCCCTTATTTAATCGTCGGTAGTTGCGTGAGAAACGCGAACCGCCAGTAGCGAGTTACTTTTAAGCACTCATATAGTACAAATATTTATTTTTCATTGTTATTTTCGTATCCTGAATCTTATTGGGGTGAAATAAGGGTTATTTCGGGCTGTTTTTTGAGTTTGCGTAAGTTGGTGGACATCAGCTAGGCGGTGGAAATGTGCAAGGAGCATTAATCACAACAGAATTAGCTTTGGCGATCCGCTCGCAACTGTCCGCGCAGAATTTATACCGCTGTCTTGGACACAGAGGGATAAGTCGCTATTAATATTTTTTGGGCTTACTACATATGAGCTGAGCTGTAAGTATTTCATCTGTCCGTTTTTGCATTTCAAATGCGAATCGTAGTCGTTAGTTCTCTCAATATTTTTACAGGAAAGTTGTTTCGAGCTTATTCGTTCTGCTTTTTTCTTTAGCATTGTTTCAATATCTTCTATTTAAAAATGAAGCATGATATATGACGATGAATAGGTACATGCTTAAAAGAGTATTTAAGGGCAAAAGTCAAAAATTAAATTGAACAACTTAACCCGTATCACCGCTCGCATCAAGTTGATTTCGCGCCCAAACCACCTCCGCGCCGCTGGGGACCGCATAAATACTACTTAACGCTCACGACACTCCAAATTTAAAAATAAAAAAGAAAATCCCCAAAGAAGCAGCAGCCAGTGTCAGAGCGAAACTTTTAAATAATTACCGGGAGACGCGTCGAGTGGCATCCCTAATGTGTGAATGTGTTACCCTTTACCAAAATAATTTTGTTTTGAACACACTTTTTATAGATTCCGACGTTATTTATTCGGGCAACCCCGTTTAGCGTTGGAGTAATAAATATGATGGTGTCATTTAGTCTCGTTAGCATTATGAAATAATAGCTTGTTAAAGGTTGCACCAATAAAGGTCAATGCTTCATGTTGTCTCGCGGTTCATAAATAAAGTTGTAGAAGTGTCGTACTTGAATATACTCAAGGCTGATGAAGAGTTTCAGTTCGCAACCTGTGTAGATCTTTTTGTTAACCCAAAACTATTTGTTGACATCGATATTCCAAGATCCGATGACAGCCAGTAAAACAGCGTAAGATTCAGAAAAAAATACTGTTGTAACCTTTCAAGACATCAATCAAACATTCAAGGAGAAACCTCAAACATAAAAATTTAATAAGACAGCCTTATCAACGAATTTTCATCACTGACTGTCCTTGTCAAGCGCCCAATAGACCGTGTTGCAACAGTTAGATTTTACACGTACAGCTACTAAAGCCTATTTAAGTAGCGTGGTACCGAGAGTGGTATGTGACACCAAAACGTCACGGCAATTAAGGAATCGGCAAGCTCTAACCTCGCTGTCGGCCGACCTGCATTGGGTACGCGGTTGATTGACACGGCGCGGCGTTAGCTTCGCTGGATGTGGCTTGTGTGGCGGTTCGAAAGAGTGCTGGTTCCGTGTTTGAGGATTTAAGGTGTTGGAGGTTTAAGCTGAAGTGTGCGCAAAATTATGCCTAGCCAGGAAGATTTTAAGTTGCTAGATTCTAAGGCTTCTTGAATAAGACTTTTGACTCAACTAAAAGGTTAGGATAGATAGATTTTTTAAATCTTTATTTACCATAAATGTCATCGCGATAATTGAGTACAAACTAAGTACATGTTTAAATAATCTTCTCGCAACAGTAAGTTTATTATAATAATCTGGAAGAGAATTCTTGCAGGCTTGCGTTTGACCACCATCTCACCTGATGATAAGCGATGATGTGGTCAAAGATGAAGAGATTCATGCTTACCTTGAACTAACCGATTCACTCTTGACTTAAAGATAGCAGTCTGTTTCCTGGTAGTTATAACCTGGGGGGTTATAGCTACCAGGAAACACGGACTGCGGTAGGGAATTCCACTCTTTAGCTGTACCTACAATGAAGGTATTCCCTAAACGATTTGTGCGTATGAGTGGGATGGCCACCATGTAACGATGACGCATCGCCGTTCATCTTTTAGTCCGATGATGGAACTGGCTTAGATTGTGCAAATCCATAGCACACTCCTTGAAATGTAACCGATAGAAAACCGATGTTCAAGGCTCTGATGATGGACAGGTCAAGTTACTTTTATAAAAGCTTATATCCATAATATTGTTTCCAAAGTTTGTCCCTTTTTGTAGCACAGTCCGAACACGTACAGATAAAATGTGATGACCATCTTCCACAAACCTACATGCTGTAGTTGGTTACGTAGTTGGTGGCGATTTGTCTTCTAAGTTTGTTCTCTTGAGGATTGTTGTTAAGACACATAGACAATGCAAAAAACCTATGAAAAAAAAAAATAAGTAGAAAAAACCCAGATCATACGACCTATTTTTTAGGGGTTAAGTCATCAAATGATTTCTCCAGCTCTAAGTGGAGCGGAAGAGAGTATTCTTCTGAATAAAAACCTACCCTGTTCCTTCAGCTGTCCTTACTTTCTGGGGTCGCAGTGCGTCTTTAGAGCATTTCCGCAACCCCGGACTCTGCCTGACCCTGGAAATCACGCAATCTAAATGTAACAATGACGTATACTTACAATGAAACTTACAATTAGTAGATTGCTTTTTATTCCTTTAAACGTCCAACACTTTTTAATTCCAATACTTAACAGTAAACTTGGTCCTCACTTCAACCACACTACAAAAACACATGTTATTAGGACGGCTGCAGAATTATATGCGATAACGTCACACATAGGTAGACATCCCCGCACAACTGCTAATATGAACTATACCATATACCTATATATCTGTGGAGCGCGTACCACTAATTACTTAAACGTAAACAGATTGATACTCACGCCTTTAAGCTTGTTTGCTTGTTGTCATATTTCTATGAACGTCCGACATATCTCAAATCTTTTATACACTACTAATTTTTAATTAGTACAAAAAAAAATGGGGCTCTATCCGTACCCTTTACTGATCATATTTATGTAGTCAAAAGTAAAAAAAACGAAACCCCAAAATTGTCTACGAAAATTTGTCATAACTGGTAAACTCATAATTGAATCAATCATTCATAACAATTGCTACTAGAAAATACTACGCGCAGTGCTAGTCCAGTTAGATCGTCATTCATAAATCCCGGCAAACTCGCGTCTAAGCTCAAGCCACGCCCCCTCTGGCCAGCGGTCCTTTTTACAACGAGTGAATGAACAAACAGTGTCAATTTGTTAGCGGAAGTGTGCGCGTGCTTTTTAAACATAAGTTGTTACGTTTTTACTGTCGTGATGGCTTACCAGTTTTCATCTCGGGAGTACGTGGCTATGTTGCGTGTGTACTTTTGGTCTGGTGGCCGCTGTTCGTATGTACAGGGAAGAGTACCCAAATGCTCGCTAGCCAAAGGTTCGGACTGTGGTAAATGTTTACCAACGTTTACTCGACCACTGATCATTCCGCGCAACGGCCCATCGCCAAGGACATGGAAGACCGGCCCAAAACCTTTACGACGATGTAGTGGACTACTTTGAAGATCCCCGGCGAAGTACGAATGACGCAGCTCGTCATTTTAATATCAGCCAGTACTGTGCATAGACGATCATTAGTTCGTCTGGATTTCACCCATACCACTAAAGAAAGGGTCAAGAATTGACTACTGTGGATAATGAACCAAGGATGGAGTTCTGCAGTTGGATACTGAACAACACAAGCAAATGGCCCAATTAAAGTATGTAGGTAAAGTTTGAATTTAATAAGTGCCTATTATTTTTCGTGAACCTTTTATTTTACTTTTTTTTTAATTCGTAAAGCTTAAAGATGCGTCTAAGCTACCTACAATTACGATAACAGCTGTTGGAGGCGGGGCAAGTTTGAGCGAGACCGCGTGACCGCGACATCACGATTAATGAATACATGAATGGCCTGTACAATATGTCCGTAAATTGAGTGACATTTTGGGATATAAACAAACGCTAATAACTTTGCTATTTATCAATATTATATAGTAAGACTTTACATATATAATAACAAGACCTTTTCTAATAAGCCCTTTAAGTATTTGTACTAATTAAAAATTAGTAGTGTATATATGTAACTACAAATGGCTAACAAAGACATAGAACTTGATGATTTGACTATATCCGAGTCTGCTGTGTGTAATGTTGCTGATTGTTGCAATCTAATTTCCCACAGTAAACCAAACATTAAAATCATAACGCAAAATATACGTAGTATTTCTCGTAACTTTGATGAACTAGTTGTCCTCTTGCAAGCACTTAAGATGGAATGTGACGTTATAATTCTCACTGAATGTTGGCTATCATGCAATCTTACTACCCCAACTCTGCCTGGATACAAGTCCCATACAACAAAACATTATAAAAACCAGAACGATGGAATAACAGTCTACTTTAAGGAATCCCTAAATGTCGATATAATTGAACCATCTTTTTCAGAAAGCAACTGTTTAATTTTAACAATTAACAATGACACCGCTATAGTTGCACTGTATCGATCACCATCCTATAATAATATAACGCCTTTTTTAACATCCCTCAGCTCTATTTTAACTAATTTAAAAAACATCAAATCTGCCATTATAATAGGCGACATAAATATAGATATATCACCGCATTCCCACGATGCCAAAGCATCTGAATACCTAAATACTGCAGCCTTTCAAGGATTTTTACCAGCCCACACTTTTCCCACCAGACAGGGAAAAACTTGTCTTGATCATGTTCTTCTTAAAACTAAATTAAAATCACATACCTTTGTTTTAAATTCAACCATTACGGACCACAACGCGGTCTTACTCTGTCTTAACCATTTTCAAAATCAAAATCATCCACAATCAAGCGTATCTAAACTTAACATAGCTGCTATTCGTGAGCAGCTGAGCAATTTGAATCTCAGTACTATCAAGGAAATAAAAGAACCTAATGAGGCAATGGAAAAATTTGTTTGTATGTTACAAGACGTGGTCAATAATAATGTCACTATTGTCAAAATTCCACGTAAAAAACGCACAATTAGACCCTGGATCACGCCAGGATTACTAAGATGTATTCAGAATAGGGATCGCCTCCACAAAATCTCACAAATGTCACCTGATAATGAAACTCTAAAACTAACTTACAGCCGATATAGGAATTTTTGCAATGCGTTATTGAAAAGACTGAAAAGACAACACGAAAAAAATGAATTAGACAAAAATAGCAGCAACAACAAAAAACTTTGGGAAGTTATCAAAAATATAACGAATACAAGCAAAACGAAATCAGCTACCACAGACCTACTAGGCGATTCCCCTCAAACTTCTGTGAACCAAGCTAACGATTACTTTGTTAACGTTGGAAGTTCCCTAGCTACTAAAATACTCAACTACCCAACAGTCTCCCAGAATATTATTGATCCTCTGTTACCAAACCACACTACAAATAACTCGTTTGTACTACTGGACACTGATGAAAGCGAGATTCTATCACTTATAAATAGCTTAAAGCATTCTCAATCTGTCGGACATGATAATATATCTAACAGCCTGCTTAAAGCTACAAAGGATATCATTACCCCACCGCTCACTCATCTATTTAATGTTTGTCTTAGTCGGGGTGTCTTCCCAAACGTTCTAAAAAAAGCTATCATTGTCCCTATCTTCAAGTCGGGAGATAAACACCGTGTCTGTAACTATAGGCCTATTGCTTTACTACCAGCTATATCTAAGATCCTGGAAAAAATAATTAATGGTAGACTTGTTAAGTACCTCGAAAGCATTAATATGATTTCATCCGGTCAATTTGGTTTCCGTTCGGGGAAGTCAACAGAGGACGCAGTACATAAGCTTACTGATTATGTTGTTAGAAATCTTGACAATGGAAACAAACCACTTGCCATCTTCCTCGACCTTGCCAAGGCATTTGACACGGTGTCTCTCCCGCGACTTCTACTCAAATTAGAGCGTTTGGGTATAAGAGGCCTGCAGCTGAAATTATTCCAAGACTATCTAAGCGGTCGTAAACAATGCCTGAAACTAGGTTCCTACATTAGTACTGATTTATCTGTGACTTTTGAGTCTATAGGGCACTTTGTCAATCGCTTCTAACTTATTGCATTTCTTCTTGGGGTGGAGCCTCTAAAACTTCTTTACTTCCTCTTGAAATAGCACAACGGGCAATTTTAAAAGTCAGCTCTTTTCGGCCTATTGACTACCCTACACATCTCCTGTATCGATCATGGAACCTACTGTCCGCCAACTTTACATCTTGTCTACAGTACTTAAACAGCATTCCCTGACCCCCCTCGACAAAAATAATTTATTTAAACGTCGTCGCAATGCAGTCGTCCCACGTTCACACCAATTCAAACATTCATTTACACATAGGTTCTTCTGCTTCACCGGTCCCTTTCTATATAATAAATTGAATTCACAACTTAATATATACACGCTAACCGAACAAAATGCAAAACAAAACTTTTGGACTATCTTCTTAAATGTGATTACACTACTACAGAAGATCTACTTAAAGTTTTAAGATGAAATCCATCCACAGTCACACTACACAAAAGCATTCAATACAAAATACAAAAAACACTCCTACATTACACAAACCAACACTACATTACAACTTACTATACACTATACCATACTTTCTGTGTACTTGTAAGTCACACTACACTAAAACACATTATAATGATGTACATAATATTATATTGTAACTGATTGTTCATTCCTATTGTAAACTGCGTCCTGAAATACAGGCTCGGCCTAGCTCAGGCGCAGTTGCTCACTTTATTTTTATTATTATATAAATTCTGTGCTTTAATTAATGTTTATTTTTAATGACTATTATGCTATACAAATGTAAAATGTTATAAGCACAATATGGTGCAAAATAAATTAAATTAAATTAAATTAAATTAAATTAAAATTGCTGGTGTCTCTAACGAGCACATTCCATATTACTAAAAGTCTTCGTCCATTGGCATCTACAAGTAACATTTATCATATATCATGCCAGTTCGACGTCTCTCTGACGTTTTCTCTTCCGCGGTTGACAGCACGTTAGTTGGCCGAGGACTTTATTGTGTATCTACTGTAATGGAAGATGACTGTGCCAATAATCAACGAATATATCCGTGTAAATGTGTACGATAAGATTTTTGGTTGTGATTTGTTTTTGTTGTTGTTGTTTGTTTCGATCTGGCAGGTTGGATTTTTTGAATATGGAAGATGTTTTGAAGAGGTTATTTACGTATGTACCTGATAGAGTTTGTTTTGTTTGACTGTAATGTCATTCATGGCTTGTATGTATAACTCAGATGTTAACGTATTATCAATGTTTTCGAAAGCAAGATTTAGTTTCAATTCTCATTTCATCACTGTCTATATCTTCCGAAAACGAATCAAATGATTCAATCATTCGTTTTGAAACTTAAAACACGAACATATTATTTTCAAAATCATAAACTAAAAACATAAGCGCTAGGATACATACTATATAATTATGTTATTAGTAAAAACTTGTAATTGGCCATATTGTATTTATTTTCCTTATTATTTTCTCTGTCTAGCTGTAAGTTTTCCAAACATCATAAAATAAAATAAAATATTATAAGTCTACCTTGAAACAATAAAGGCATGATAAAACGTCAAAACGGACCAAGTTTTTCACTACCATCTTTTCGATTACCATCCCCTTTTTCATTGAGCTTCTAAATAAATTACGAATAATAATGTCATTCATAAAACGGGCAAATTCCTCGAAACCTTCCATCTTTACGATGTCTAACTTACCCGACATTACTCACTTTAATGCGTCTAGCCGGCTTTGCCTGAACACTTCAAATGTAGAATCAGAATCAGAATCTAGAACGTTTATATACAATGTCATCGGTCACAAGTCGGCTACAGTACTTTCTAAAGTACATATAACTCGTAGGCGACACTGCGTGATTGGCGGCCGACATACTTGCAATCCGTCCCGTTACACGCAGAGGCCCTACCATTAGTTTCCAAGAGGTATTCAATATAAAGAAAAGAGAAGAGAGAGGGGAATAGAAGAGTTCTCTCTTCTCGAACTCCGTTTATGGTGTCATAAAATGTGACCCGGGAATTGATTCAATCTCTTTCTGTCAAAATCTCTCTTTCTTTCTTTACTGCAACTATAGCGTATGCTAGAATGTATGGTGATGGAGATCATTGAACTCTGAACTAATTGATTGAACAAGAATGAGAAGGAGAAGCGACGAAGTTCAGTTTAAAAAAAAAGTTGCAATATTTCTATTAAATCATCAAACTGCATCCATTTCCCTAGAATGTGGAAGTCATGCTCTCAAATCAATTGTTATTAAACTAAGACAGCTTTCGTGTGTTCGGTTTTTCCCAATTGATATTTTTTGTCTTTCAAAAAGTCCCCGAATGAGGAATGCACCGTGACAGACTTGTAATTTATGACTCTTTATTGTGATCTTCTAAATAATGATTGCTTCATAGTTTGACAAGTTTTTGTTATAAGTGCCTTATGCTTGTTTGTATTACAGGTTCGAGTATGTCTGATTTAGCAATATGTTTTAATATTTTTTTTTTATATTCATTTCATTTTAATTTGACTTTAAATTGCAGTAATTTCATTAGATATATGCATCAAGGCGTGTGAATCTTTAATATATTTCTAAGTCTATCTAGCTGCCCCTGGATATATTGGCTACTGTTGACCTTGACTAAGAAAAACGATTAAACAACAAGTAATTACAATAATCATAAAACTTAAAATTAAAACGCGCGAGAATTGCAATTCATGAGCGGTAACGATGTAATAGGTAATTTTGCATAACAAAGTTTTTGCGATGCGATATTAGAGTGGTCTAGCAAGTATCTACCGATTCAATCACCTTTTCCTTATAGAGTAGTTCGCCGATCGATACGTTTCAAATTTGCACGTCTGACACTCCAAACCACATTTACAAAATGATCGATACCGGTAAATTCGCAATCGGATTATTCACGCAAAATATATAATGTAAAGATTACGATGCGAAGAAATCGATTATGTTATCTGATTGTAAACTCGATTTTTTGGTTTTTACAATTGTAATTTCGTGAACAAATGGTAGAGGCGTCGAGTTGGACTGGACCACTCGATGTCGTCGATGTATTGTTACTCGAGTGACACTCACAAATGTTTGCCACTTAACAAAAACAGGGTAGTACCGGCTTGTGCTGAGTAAAATAATACAAGTGCAGTAACTTGTGCTATGTTCACGGTGCTTCTTCTTTGTAGGATGAGCAGGAGTCTCGACGTTGCAGGCGGTGGTTCTTGCAGACTTCTTAGATTTGCTGGTTTATTGTGCTTCAAGTAGCATCAAACACATAGTAGCATGACAGGAGCTGAATCTGTTAAATTTCCTGTTAGGTTTTTACCTTAAAAGTTTAAAATGTACATATGAATAATCTTAAGAATTGCTGGTCTTAGAATATTTTCGTGTGAGATATAAATATTTGAGCTAAGTATTTACGATATCTGTCAAGTTTAGCAGCTCTGGGTGCGCTTGAAACTAATTTTATGACTGTACTTTAAGTAGCGTTTGAATATGACTGCCAATCGTATCCAACTGTAGAACTAAACGTAATTTAGAAATCGTAATTTCAATATCAAATTTTACTAATTTAACAACAAACACTTTTACTTAATGGTACCAATAATAAATCACCTAAGCATACGGCAGCTGGAATGCAGAACTGGCATAACTATCGAAGAATTATTGCGGTTGGCTTCAGTAAAATTATTTATCGTTATACGTGTCTAATCGGCCAGTAAACCTTGTAAATGGAACTGTTTTTTAATGAATAAAAAATGTAATTGGTCGCCGGAAGCCATATTATTCCTATTTGTTTCGTTGTTTGATCTGCTTCGCCCATCAGACCTGAACTCGCTGAGGACAATGATTTTTTTTCTCCTATTTCTAAGATTGGTACGGTTATCGTTTCGAATGTATTATTATAGTAATTCTAACTGTGATTAGTGTAAGTTTTACGGTTTGTTTATTTGTGAAGTGTAGGCGTTCTATTGTTCTAGTCTACAAAGGAGGGGAGTTGAAGGCTGTTGTGTCTAATCTTTGTTTACTTTGAGTTTTCTCGTTGCGGCAAGTGGTACTGTTTAAATGCTGATGTTCGCTTTAGTGAGGATTACCACCGTAAAAATACTGGTACTATTCTAATAGATTTCTTCTAAGGTTTATATGTATAAGTACAACGCCATCATAAAATGTTCTTTAGATTTGATGTCTACATCACGGGTCTTCGTTGTTACGGATATCAAGCAACAAAACGATGCGAATTACTGCACTAACATACTAGATATACATCAATATATGAACGCAGACTTGTATACAACATCGTCACATTCCACGAAAGACACACTGAGGGCGCGATTAGTAACGCCAATACTGCGCGCTATAAACTGATCCACCGGTTCCACACATGTGCGATACATAATAGGCCCATCAAAGAAACAACAACGTTTAAGTACCTAACACCACCTATTACGTATACGTTACTTGTAGTTTATCGACTCAACGACGATGTCCTTCGGGGCTCCTCCAAACTTTCTTGCGTTCGGTCACAGCAGCGCGCGTGCCCAGAACACTTTTTGCTGTGTTGGGTGCCGGCACCGAGATATTGAAATAATTGCTTTTTCAACGGCACGGCGTGCAAATGACATTCGAGATGGAGGTCGTTTTTTTAACTGAGTGTACGAGATGGAAAATTGTCTCGTGATGAAATGTTTGGTTTGCCGATAAAATGATAAGTTATCAGTTTACACGTGGATAGCTTTTGTTTTAAGATGAAGTTACAAGTACCTACGTATAGTATTTTTTGTTGTATTTAAGGTACACGTTTGAAGTTTCTAAGCAAGAAGTTTATCTTAAACAAGATCCCACTGCTAAATTTTTAGTAGTAAATAAAGCTGCTTTACCTCATTAAAAATACTTAGTAACTATCTACTAAGTGAATATTTATATTCCGTTTCTTCAACAACTGCTGTAGTATTTTCAATAATTCGTGAAGATAATAAAATGATTAGCGACATCTTGGGAGCCGGGCCTGGAGCCCCGGGCCTCGTGACTTAATGAGAACCGACGCAGTGGCAGCTTAGTGTTAAAAACCTAAATTGTGGTGTGAACTTTCACAGGCAGCGGTCGCCGCGGTTTTATAGCTCGCTATGGCTGTGCTTATAGCTTTGCTTGCTTATTTATTTAAATGTAACATATTTAAACGCTTTGTGATTTCGCTTTAAGGCTGGCTTTGATTTTAATAGGATCTGTATTTATTTTGGCAGTGACCTCTCGCAGGTCAACCTATGAAGTTGTCAACAGCTAAACCGGACTTGACTGTGGCGGCCTTAATTATAATAATTAAAGCCTAGATACGTAGGGTAGACACCAATTTTCTTTAATATTTTTTGTCATATACCAAACTCCATCAAGAGATGTATGATGAAGTACATATTTGTTGAGACACTTTTTTATGATTTATCATCATTGCCTGTGTCACACAAAATCTATGAAAGATCGTTTGTAGTAACGGAAAAAAATATCACGAACTTGTTAACATTCGCAGAAAGATCTGACATTAAAATACCTTTTTTTGCAAGTTTAATATCCAACCAACAAACAGACAATAACAAAACACATATTCTACTATATATATTAACAACTAAAGTTAATACGATCGAGAACAGAAAGTGTTTAATTTTGTTTTTTTTTTGGTCAGCACTTAGTCGCCATAGCTCTGAGATGCCATCAGCGTTTTGTGATAGCACGTGCTATCTCACAGTGCATCTACAAGATTTATAATGGCTTTGTGGTTGGTTAATTCATACCCTGTTTTACTTACCATTGTTACGTGGTGGACATGACACATATAGGTATGATCAATTTTTTTGGGAATACTTTCATTGTGCGTACAGCTAAGGAGTGTAATTCCCTGCAAGAGTCTGTGTTTCTTGATAGCTGTAACCTAGGGGTCAGTTACTTCTCTTAGCGTGCTTCATCTTCGACCACATCATCGCTTACCATCAGGTGAGATAATGGTCAAAGGCGAGCCTAATACCAATAAAAATAAACCATTACTTTGTAGTCACGACCAGGTGTAATCAACTCACTTTTCCGTTGCAGAGTACATACCTACTGGGACATCGTATGCTTAGTCTTATACCAAATATGTTAGGCTCAGCTTCCAGCTTTAACCTCACGCAGCTGAGTGTTAGTGTTTGACATGGAATGACTTCCTATCTTACCTCTACAACCCTGCTAGGTAATACAAAAGACCTTGGCAAGACTAGTTTTAGATTGTCTGGCTTTTGACTACCCGTAACAACAGTCAAAGACGTACAAACGAAAACCGGGACAAACGGTTTAAGGCATTTTCCCGGGCACGAAGGAATATTGATACGTTTATATGATCAAATTTGTCAAATTAATTTGGAGTTAATTAAGATATTTTATTTAGAAGTAGGACTTTGCCCTACCTTTTCTGATTTCAAAATTGTTTTATAGCCTGTAGCGCTCGCAAACGGTGTAACATTTCAACCAGTGAATACATTTTTAGAATGGGATAACTACTTCTAAAGAATACTCCCTGTATACAAAATTGCAACCAAATTTGTATGTGTATAATATTAGTATAGATTTAAGTACTTACAATTTTTTTTAATTATTTTACCAAGAGTATATCGCACGCTTAATCCAATACTGTCACTATCCAAAATTTTGCCAAATCGACTTTTTAATGCCATCTGTTGGAAAACGTAAACTACGCGTAATCGCACTTAGGCCGTGCGCGCACTGCCTTGCGGTGGCCGCAATTGCGGTAGTTCTACCGCACCGGTAGAATGACCGGGGCCACCGGTGACTCTACCGCACGCGTTTATTCCACCGCAGTGCGCGCACTTCTATGACACTCCATACTTCACAGATTTTGCGTTTCCAAAACGCAACGCAGTGCGCGCACGGCCTTACACTAGTCTAAAAGTAACAAAAACAACCGCTATACGGGCAGTAGTCCGCTTCGTCACTAAACAAAAATGTTCCCATTCTCATTCCATTTTTTGCCTCTCCTGAAAAGTTGACTTTTTGGGATAGTGACAGTATTGGAATAAGCGTGCGATATTGCTTGTGGTGTTTGCCTGTAATTGGTTGTGCAGTTATTTTTAAGACACTAATACATGTTTGTTCCTATCTGTGTTATATCTGTAACAACTGTTGGTGAACCTTAATTAAATAAATAAATAAAAGGCAGTGCTTGACCTTGAAGATCAATCCATGTGGCTGTTATTATTTAGCCACAGAAAAGGACCCAGAAACGAAGACAATAACTTTATGAAAGAAAAAAAAAATATAAAATGAAGGTTGAAGTCCACCATATTGAATGGATTTCCCCAGCGGAGTATATTTCCTGATAGGTACAACCTGAGGCTCCAGACAGGTGATATTCTAGCAACGGTACTAAATGTATGGGGTTGACAAATACTGTGATCAATCCTTTATATTTTGGTATTTTAAGTCTGAGGTTCTATACTACAGGATTTAATAGGTAACTTCTAGGTTATGATAGTGGTTAAATAAATTCCTATCAATAAAAAAAATACAAATAAACTAAATAAGCCAAAGTGAAACAAAGAAATTCTTCTTTGTTTCGAGTCTATGCTCGAACATCCTTGGACCAATATGTATCTGCATACGTCCAAATATGTCCTGCACATTTATTTAATTGGTCTCGTTCAGATTCTGCAAGGTGCAGGTAGCCGTGAACGATAGATATGACAAGAGGTGAGCCATATTTGGTAAAGGGGCACCATGCTTCCAAACACCATTTGGCTAGATTATATTTACAGCGGCCAACCTGTGCCTGCAATCGATTAAGTGATTTCCAGATTGGCCACTGCAGTTCGTGTCAGAGCAACGTCGGTAAAGCAGAGTCTAGCTGTCTAATTCTTTTACCACGATGACTCAAATTCAAACAAAGATGAAAAAACCTTAATCAAAGTCTCTTTTGGTGCTGCTAAATTGTTCAGGTTACCAATTTATTCAATTCCCAGGTAAGCTCACACAAGCTGTTAAGTAAACAGTTATTTTAATAGTGTGTCTAATGAAGGAACTTGAAAGCTATGTGTTAAGTACAAGTGTCGTATCGGTGACTAGTACCGATGAGGAAAGTCGAATCGTGGAGGAATGCTTACATAACACCGGTGGAGGCAAAAAATAAATTGGATGTTAAGACAAAAAAGAATGTATTTTGACACACGACTCGTTTTATTTCGGTGTTGACTGGGAATTATGTTGCTAACCTAACCATTCTAAAGTAAGAATGTATTTGCATCTTAGGTGAAAGCAAATAAAGCAAGCATTAATAGGAAAAGTTGGAGCAGCGCCTTGTACCATCTAGCGTTTCTAGATAGATAAGATCATTTAGTTTAAATTTACAAAAAAGACTTGTAAAAGTGTTATTTAATCAACAATTTACAAAATATACAACATGTATCGTAATTAAGGATCACTTTCAAATACCCCCTTATGTTTTGATCATACTACAAAAACTGAATTTGTAGTTTTACTCCATTGATATACTAAAAACCCAAGATGCACACTCAACGTCTCAAAACCGTCCGCATAAAATGAGTGCTTAATTCTAAATTATGCGCTCATTTCAAATAGTATCGCGTCACTCGCGTCTAGGTACACACGTCAAAAATGCCAAAATTTTCTTTGTAAAAACAACCTTAAACAATTGTCATAAGATAGAATTTGCAAAAACATATTTTGTACTTATAGCATATCTTTTACTACGTAGGTGGTGAGTGTTTGGCGACAGTTTCGAGTGTCACTTTTCTTCGAGACTGTGCATCTTGGGTTTTTAGTATATCAATGTTTTACTCGTATAAACAGTCTTTCAAAGGCCTTAGTTTCATTTGTCTTTAATTCGCACTAAGTGACGAAATTTGTATAAAATTGGATTTTAAAAAAGTTCTCACTTTCGTTTACGGTCCCTTTTTTTTAGACTGTACAGCGATCGTGTATTTGTAATTTATGTAGTTTCAATTAATTTTTAAATAAAAAATTACCTTGTATTGAAAATCGATTCTGAATAAACTAATTTTAGGATGTGCTTTGTTACACGTTGTATCTAATTTTTCATAAGAAAGTGCTGAAATAGCAGTCAATATTATGCAAGTGGCAAGGAATTATTTCTGTGAAAAACTTTGTCTGCATCGTCATTAATATCATTCAATTTAATTATGTAGTTAGCAAAGACTTTGATTTCGCATCATGTTTCTGGAAACATGATGCGAAATAAAAAAAACAAAATGTTTGACGACACTTTTGGCGCAATGGTTGAGTGATTTTCTGCTGCGCTGTGTCTCGTAGGTTCGATTCCCACATCTGAACAAATGTTTGTATGGTCAATTTGTTGGTCCGGGTTTTAGCGTTTGTAAATATACACCCACTATGCAGGATAAATTCTTAGTGTGTGGCAATGATTAAAAAAAACCGATTCCTGTTATTTTTTTACGGCTCACTCCCTCTCACAGAGCTTGTATCTTATCTCATATATTATTAACATAATCAATACATATAATAAAATAGAAGAAGTGTATCTTACATTGATATATTTAAAATTTTGCGGCGCTTAGAAACAGTAAAAGAGCAGGAACTTTTTTTAAATAAAGTATCTGTCTGTTTATCTGTTTGCCTATTTGTACACGCTAATTGAATAAGACGGATTTGAATGAAACTTTTTTATTAAATTCATCAACAGGTTTTACCACTATGTAGCTGACCTATCCCTCACCTGCGTGGTAACAACCCGATATTGACACGTAGTTTTACGATCGATCCTCGTGTCAAATGATCCAGTCCGTAACACATTGCACATGTCTGCTGCAACGTAGTCCAGAGATTAACCGCGTATATAAATCGCCGAGACAATCCTGCGAGACAAAAGGCGGTCCGTTTGTCACGCGCCGTAAATATTTTGGACAGAGCTTTACGGACCCCGTAGTTTTATGAGGCTTTTACGCTGACACCATTGTCTGGACAACGCCCGGCTGATTAGCCATGCTCCAACCAAGGGACCTTCACAAAATTTTTACATTTCTCTAAATCTGAGGCTCAATTGTTTTATTTCCTTTCTTGACACATTTATCGCTACATAACAATTTGTTGATATGTTTACGGTTGATGCTAATTTATGACATGGTTAAAAATATTGGTCTGTCGTTCCTAATTGCAGCTGCATACGTACTCATTAAGGACGGTGCATATGAGCAAACAACGGCGGCTTTGTGTTTTAAGAATAAAGTGACTCTCGAAAGTGCCGATGCATTTAAAGATCGTTAAAAAAATAAATTTCATAATTCTATTGTGAGGTTTTGTTGGAAAAGTTCACAGACGTATAGAAAATGAGGCTGTGACGCGTGCATGGACCTCGGAGACAGACTTTGATGTTTTTATTTATGACAATACTAAAAATATTATTTTATCGTTACGGGTTTTACTGGAACCGATGAACATCGGCTGGTCAAGTGTAGCGCTGCCCTAACATTGAAACAGTACATTAAAGATGTAATAAATCGAACCTTAAATATGCTAAATTCTAAAATAATGCCTTTTTTAATTTAACTATTGTTTATGCAAATATGCTTTTCCCTTGCTATGGGCATCTTTTTTTTTTTTTTTTTTTTTTTTTTTTTTTTTAGGTAGGGCCACTTGTAGATCAGCACACTAAGGCTGTGAGTCTACTTAACCGGACTTTCCTGTGGTGACCTCTAATAAATTAAAGGCCCCCAGCCAGGGCTTACAAACTAAAATATACTTAAAAACTAATGACCGCACGCTAAGGGCACTCCCTGTGGAGTACGGGCCTCGGCATAGCGGGGTCATTTCGGGAGGGCAGCAAAGGGACAGGCTGGGTCATATTATTTACGGGAGTATTTATTGCTACTGGCTCAGCATCGCGGGCTGGCTCGTTTGGCAAAGGTCGGGGAGGATTTTCATTACCAGTACGCGGACGTCGCGATGGGCCTCGTCGGCGAGGCCGGAATAAGGAACGCGTTCTGTATCTGTGTCTTCTAAGAGTGCTGGTTTCCCTACTGCTCTCTTGTCGGATGGTGGTGGGGTCGTCAGGCTCGTCTAGGATGTTACGCGGGCGACGAACCCGAGAAATCTTGGAGGGTCTGTATCGGGCGGCCGATACGATCAGGGGGTTAGTGTGGGTCTCAGCAGAGGTGAAGAAACGCACTGACATGCGTTTCAACACTTGCTTTATGGTCGGGAGTTTGAGGTCTACGTGGAGATCCTCGTTCCTACAGAACCAGGGCGCGCCCGTGGCCTTTCGGAGAAAACGGTTCTGAACGACTTGCATCCTATGGATCTGATTGGGACTGGCATGAGCAAACACCGGACAGGCATACGTCATGATGGGACGTATGCATGTCGTGTATATTCGGATTTTACATTTAAGGGAGAGCTTGCTGTGTTTATTCAGCAGGGCGTGGAGCCTACCGAGAGCGAAAGCGGCTCGCGAGCGAACCGACTTTATGTGCTCACTGAAATTCAGGAACTGGTCGAGGATCACACCTAAGTATTTGGCTCGCTTCTCCCAAGGGATTGGCTTGCCGAACATAGTGATCGGGCGTGGGGGGGTGAACTTTTTATGCTGGCGAGCCCTGCGAAACAGGACTGCTTGACTTTTGTCGGGATTTACCTCAATCCTCCATTTCCTAAACCAATCGCCTAGTGCGTTGGCTGAGGTCTGGAGGGTATGAGCGATGCTAACGGGATTATGTCCCGAGTAGTAGATGGCCGTGTCGTCGGCAAACAGGGATAACTCTACTGGGGGCTTTTTGGGGATATCGCTAGTGAATAGCGTGAAGAGTGGGGGGGAGAGCACGGCGCCCTGAGGGACGCCGGCTCTGATAGGGCGGGGAGTGGAAAGCGCTCCTTCGATACGATATCTGAAGGAGCGGTTTGACAGGAAGTCTCGAATGATGAGCACGAGACGGTCCGGCACACCTAGTTGGTAAAGCTTATAAATTAAGCCATTGTGCCAGACTTTGTCGAAAGCCTTTGCTATATCAAAGAATAGGGCCCCCGTCACCAGACCGCGTTGAAAACGGCCGCTAATGTGCTCTACGATGCGGTGGGCTTGGTGGACACTGGAATGATGGGCTCTAAAGCCAAACTGTTCGTTAGGGATTAGGCTCTTGGCCTCGACAAAGTCCTTGAGCCGATTAAGAATAATCCGCTCGTAGACCTTGCCGAGGGCGCTGAGCAGACTAATGGGTCTATAGCTAGTCGGGAGGTTCTTGGGCTTTTTGGGTTTTGGGATACCTATCACTATAGCCTCTTTCCAAGCTTGTGGAAACAAGTTGTTGGACAAGGCGCCATTGAAGATGGCAGTCAGTAGGACTAAGATCGTACGTGGGAGGAGTTTAAGTGCCCTAGTGGTCAGTCTGTCAGTCCCGGGAGCTTTCCTAGGTTTGAGTTTCTTGATGATCTCCTCCACCTCGTCCTCCGTGACGGGGGGGAGGGGAGCATCAGGGTCCTCGACAGGGGGTAGGGCAGATCTACGTTCGACCTCAGCATCCACGTGGGCAAGGTGGGCTGGGTCGACTGGTTGGGAGCTGGGAGAGCACTGTGCCTCCAGGCTGTCGGCTAGGCATTCGGCTTTGTCTTCGTCGTCGAAGGCAATGCTTTTGTCCGGGCGGATAAGGGGAGGCATTGAGGCAACCTCAGTGGCGCGCATATTCCGCTGAAGTTGCCAGAAGGCATGGTGGGTGGGTTCCAGTTCGCTCAGGGTCTTGTCCCAGCCGGCTTCACGCCACTCTCTGATGCTGTTACTTACTTTGCGCTGTAAGTACCGCATGAAAGTTTTGTTATTCTGGCAGGGGAAAGATCTGTAGGCACGGACTGCTGCGTTCTTCTCAGTCAGCAGGGCCCGTACATCGTCCGGGAGTTTCCGGCGCCAGTGCTCTGACACCGGAATCTCCTTTGAACAGTCGTTCAAGACAGATTGTACGTGCTCCGTGAGTGAGTCGATCGCAGCCGTCGTGTCGGCGGCGGACTGGATGTGGTCGGGGATCTTGTCCAGGTGAGGAGACGTGTTGGATTTCAGCAATTCGCCTACTTTCCTCCAGTCAGTGATCACCTGTGTGGGAGGGGGGCGGTTAGGGTCATAGGGACCCGATCTCGGAGTTAACTCCAAGATCACCGGTCTATGGTCAGAGTCAAGTTCGTCTACCGTCTCTAAAGAGTGCAAACGTAAGTTCACATTCTTCAGGAGGGCAATGTCGAGTACGTCGGGCAAGTGGGATGGCTCGAACGGATAATGAGTAGGCCGCATAGGACCTATGATATCTATGTGGAGAGGTGTGCAAAGGTCGTATAGTACCTTCCCACGGGGGTTGGTAATACGACTACACCATGCGGGATGTTTGGCATTGAGATCCCCCGCTATAAGGACGGAGTCACTCATGTCAAGAAGGGCTGTAAGGTCGCCTCGTAGTGAGGCGTTTATCGAAGTATTTGAATCTACGTCGCTGTGCGGTGGGAGATACGCGGATACTATTGTGATAGAGGGATGGCCCGTCATGCCTAGCCGGCAAACGGATACCTCTAAGTGGGCAAGGGGCGGCGGATCCATAGGGATGCAGTGCAGGGAGTTCCTATAATATATTAGAGTGCCACCTCTGTGGCATCTAGTCCTATCGTTCCTAACTAGCCGGTAGTTGGCTACCTTGGGATCCCTAAGGTGGGGTTTGAGGAAGGTCTCTTGGACCAGAAGGATGTCGAGACTATGATCGCGAAGGAAAGTCGCGATCTCGTCCCGTTGATTAGTGATGCCATTGGCATTGAAGTAACCTAGCTTTAGGGATCGGGGCTTTAATCTTTTACTAGCCGTGTTATACATTATGGCTGTTTAAAGAGGTTGTCAAAATGGCTTTTTACATCAGAATACTTATAGTATACCTGAATCAGGGATTCAATGCTTTTGCAGGCCACGACCTCCTTTGCCATTTGGATGGCGCGGGGGGACTGGAAGAAACTGAATGTTTTCCCAAGGATGAGGAACGCATCGAGTTCCGGCTCATCCGAGCGAGGGAGTGACTGGGGAGGAGGTGGGGGCTGAGAAGCCACAACAACCGGAGCGGAGGGCATGATGGGTTGATCCATCAGCCCAGGGACTTTCGGCCTTAGTGCCGGGAAGTTTTGGGCGTGATTCGCCGCCGTCCAAGGAGTTGGACGCTGGGGACTGAGGGTCTGGGGGAGCTCAGACGAGAGTGTAGGACACTCTCGTCCCTGGCGTGCGCTAGCGCGCGTTGCCAGTTTAGGGGCGGAGGTTTTCGGGGCTTTCGGACAGCCTCGGTAGTTGGCGGGGTGGCCGGATTGCCCGCACAGCACGCAGCTGGGCGGGTCTGGGCACTGGGACCTATCTTTTGGGCGACTGCACTCCGCGGTGCCGTGATCGCCCAGGCACTTTACGCACCGGGGTTTGCCGAAGCAATTCCGTTGCGCGTGGCCGTATAACTGGCAACGGTGGCATTGGCCTACCGTGCCACTTTTGTGTGGCTTCTCAATTAAAATTCCTGAAAGACTGCATACAGTCTTCAGCGCAAAGATGGGGTGGGGACCTTCGGAGACGGGGTGGCAAATGACGAGGACGTTGTTAGACGCCCTGCCACCTCTGCCGTGCATACGGTGCACCTCAATCACCGGGATGTTCTGTGACTCTAGGTCGCAGACGATCTCGGTGGTGGGGATCTCACTGGGGATCCGGCAGAGGACCACCCGAACGGGCTTGCTCTCATGGAGCGTATAAGTGTGGTGGGGGATATTTCGAGCCTTGAGTAGCTTCGAAAGCGCGCGGTGGTCGTTAGCTGTCGCTAACCCTACTTTTATGCCGTTCTGAACGGCGCGGGCATTCGTGTAGGCGATGCGTTGCTCGCCACACGCTTTGGACACGTTTGTCCAAGCCCCCTTATCATGTATGAAGATGGGTGGGGGAGGGATGGTCTTGCGCACTGAGGCGCTGACGACTGGGGTTTGAGTAGGGCTGGGCCTAGTGGCCGAGGAAGTGGAGGGCTGGCTCTGCACTAAGCGTGCTGGCTCGGGAGGGGAGGGTTTCTTGGCCTTAGGGGCCTGGGTGGAGGACGAGGCCTGCGACCTCTTCTTCCTCTTTCCCTCGACGAGGATAAACTCGTCGGAGGAAGAGGTTTGATCGGAGGAGGAGTGCTCGGACTCCGCTCGCTCCGAGCGCTCAGAGTGTATGCTCTCTGCGCGCTCCGAGCGCTCGCCTTCCGAGCCCTCTTTTTCTTGTTCCTCCTCCTCAGAGTCCATTTCGACGTCTGGGGGGGAGGGGGACCTATCTGCGTTGGGCGCGGGGGTGGGACCTAAATCTGGCTGTGGGGCGGGAAACACCGCGGGGGGTAATTTTACTATCTCATCTTTATACTCCCTTTGTAGGGCGGGGTTTTCAAATAGGATCTTTCCTAATAAATCGGTAGTTAGATTTAATCGAGCCGATAGGGATTCGACTTTGGACACGAGATCCTCAATCCTGTCCTCCATATTGGAGGCGACAGAGGTGGGCATCCTAATCTCCTAACCCTAACATAAGCGCCTCGAGGAGACACGTCAAACGTGAGCTCCCCGAGCAGACGGTCCCCAAAGAGCCCTGCCCCGGAGTTTCTCCTAACACTTCGCTACCGAGAAGAGAAACCCAGACAAACTCGGTAGCTGTGTTACCGTCTGATGTGGCCTGAGGGGCCCTATTTGCCTAACCCTCCGGGTGGGAATGACCCGGAGGTGAGTTCGCTCCCTGCGGGGATAGCAGGGAGGTGTGTGCCTAATGGTGTGCCCTAAGCTTGTAATCCGGTCGCCAATCTCAATGTGCGTACCGGGCCCTATTGGGTCTAGTGCGAAGGGGTAGATACACCCAACCGACACTAGGTGTGTATGCTGTGAAGAGAACTCAGTGACTAGGTTTGACTAGGAGATCCCCCAAGGCCAAAACCTAGCACTCGACTCCAATTGACTGCTTCACCCTGAAGGGGATCAGCGGGTGCGTCGGGTCAGCACCCCCTTGGTATTGTTGACACCGTGAGGTTTCCAACCAAGGACCACGAAACTGTGGTTTTACCCTGAAGGGGCCAAACCAAATTGTTTTGACAATCTCTGTTAGAGAAGCACGATATCCTTCACCGCCTCGAAAAAGGCGGATCCGGACCAGGTGTCGTAGTCGGCGACTACGAGTGACGTCACGGCGGGCGTGACGAACGGAGCGATGACTCAGGCACGGAACGATCGAGAGCGCGGAGCGGCACGACTGTCGCGGGCGAGCGTCGGAGCGGGAATGATTTTGACCGGAACGGAGTTCGGTCGCAGTATGCTATGGGCATCAATTTAAGTTCCTTGATATATGATGCTAAGTAACCTCTAGTTAACCTAGAAGTCGACCCCGACACACTTGGTAAAGGCTTGTTGGAACTGAAACAGTAAAAAAGTGATCCAGTGGTTTCACTTACCTCAGACAGACATTTGATGACTTCACTTTCAAATGGTGTCCGATAACAGTTATCATAATCGCTCAGAGTTCGCCAGGCCATGACTCACTTACCAGGCATTTAGAAACCGGAAGATGTTCGCACTAGAGATATAGTATTTAGTACAAAAAGTTGGTTCTGAGCCGGTGAGCAATGTGGGCCGGCGTCAAGGCTGCGGCAACCTTGCTGTTTGTGGAGCGTGACGGCGAGCGACGTGTCGGCACCCACGGCGTGACGTCACCCCTCCCCCGCCCCTACCCGCCCCGGAGAGCCAGGTATGCAGCCAGAGTTGCTAGGAAAACTGCTGAGACAATAGGGTTTGCTCAAATGATGACACTGTTCAAATTTCGAATATTGCAGGTCCTACTACCGGCCAGTTTTGCATATCTTTTTTAGCGTTGCATGCAATATAAATGCTGAACCTATGACGTAGCAATATGTTATTAGATACTATAGCAATAGAAATTCCTGAGAGCTATGACTTGGGGGTCTTTAAGTCAAAAGTGAATAGGTTACTTCTTGGGAGGAGTGATACATCTTCGATCACGTCATCGTTTACCATCAGATGAGATGGAGTTTAAAGGCAAACAATTTTTTTAATAGGTACTAAAATTTTATGATTTTCTTATTTTCTCGAATCTGTATGTATTGTAGATATATAAAATATTAAAATTTTAACTATTTCAGAATGTAGTCACTGCTGCTGAACACTTACTTTACTCGTATCGTATTGAAGGTCACGAAGAACGAAAAGTCATTAAGCTTTGTCACGAAAACACTTTTCCGTAAGATTGAAGTCTTAAAATAAATCAAACTTGAGAATAACTTCTCACTTAATGCAGTGTGAACGTTATCTATTTGAAGATTACAATGATTGAACGCGTTTTAAAAAGAATCTTAAATAAGTAACTATACAATAACAATAATAAATTATGTATGTAAGTGTGTAATATAAAAGAGGGCAGGTAAAGAATTCATTGGTTATCTAAAAATACGTCAACTTTTCTGCCAATGGGAAAAGTGCTAAAATCACCAGCAGCACACTTCCGAGTTTGTTTCGATATTTCTTCTCAAAGTAGTTAGATAGGAAATGATGGCCTCGTCTGATTTAATATTCCGACGAAAAATTATTTGTAAAAGTGTTATTTTACCAATTTGCAAAATAAATATAATTTATCATCACCACTTTGGATGGTAACATAATTACAAGTACACAACCATAAAAAATGCCGGAGGAATCTAGGTTCTGGGGCATCCCAAATTGCAAGTGGATTTAGGTACCAGAAATAGTTTTAAATTAAAATATGAGTTGGTTGTGGGTGCTACTTTCAAAAGTCGGAGAATTTCTTTCTACCTCAGATTATAATCTGAGGTTTCGGCCTAAATGTAGTTTGAAAGTTACAAAGTCTATTTCAGGCACACACTTTTATCTTTTTGTAGTTTTTCCCAATACCTTCAAGCTCATGTTAGTACCAGAAGCGCGTGCAAAAAGCCCATTCCCCCACATAATTATAGAATTAAATATAAACAGGTGTGAAATTAACTTCAGTTTTTGCTCACCTTATAGATTGCTGCTTACTTCTCAGCCCCGTCCACTTACGTAATACCCTTTCATTAAAGCAATACAATCACCTAAACGCCGTATTTAAAACACTATAATTTTGCACTAAACAGAATGATTTGGGAGTTTCGTCTCGTTATAAATTTTCTACTTTTGTTTTTTACTTACAAATTATGGCGGCAGGGTTTAAAGAGAGTTTTTATAGAGCCAAACGGTTGATTGATGGGTGATTATTTTTGGGACGATCTGGAGATGCTTCCGAGTTATTTTGTTGTTCAATCTTGGTTTTTGGGAGGCTGTTAGCGTTACGTTAATCTTTATTGTTCAATTAGGACTTGCGTTTTATTGTAATTGAATTGCGTAAGTGTTAAAATGCTTTTTGCCTTATTTTGCGATGCATAGTTGTTTTTGTTTTTCACGGTTTCAGCACGATGTTCTTTTGTTTATTATCGTAATTGGCTGCTGTATATGAGAAGTGATATAGTTGTATGATACCTAGGTACCATATAATAGGCATATATTAGTAGATCTTATTTAAACGTTAATCCCATCATCATCATATTCTATCAATCAATCTAGTTTAGCCTGGGGAAAGACATACAAACCAACAAATAAACATTTTTTTATGGAGGTCTGTGTTTTAGTATCGTGTAAATAACTAGGAGCATTTCAGAAAACATAACTGTGTTTTCTCAAACTGAAATCATATACAGATTTTGTTTATATGTAAGTAATATGTATAGATTCCGTAGGTATACCCAATATTGGCCAATACTTCCGTAAACTTAAAGTTATTGACCGTTTATGACGATAATAATAACTCCAATACCTAGGTACTATGTTAATCGAGACGGTGTCTGTCTTATCTTCTATTTCAATTTGAACTTGACCGGTTTCTTGTGAGATTCCGCGAATTTGTATTCAATTTAAAATTTCTGAGTACCAAAAGTTTGTTGCTCGAGGCCGAATTGGTTACGTTTTTCGGTAACTTGAACGTAACTGTTGATCTAAATTTGATTATATTCATCTCGCATTATAAATATAGTTTAGGTACAAATTAAGAACGTCATAATATAATTGATTGCTATTGTTATTGTTAATATCATGCCATTTGAATTATGAAATATTATTATAAATTAAAACCTAACATTATTCTATGTAAGACTGTGAAATAGTGCATGTGATATTAGCCTCCAAGTAATTATTGCACTTATATGTACATGCATTTTTATGTTTATATTTTAATAGAAATGTTTAGTGCAAACAGTTGTAGGCCAACCTAAATAAATAAGTAATTGGTCGCGCAGGTACATGGCTCAAATTAAGGGGGGGGGGGGTCGTGGGATCTTAGATTGGGGTCCCTGTCCACCCAATATACTTATTGGGTGCATATGACAAATGTCTTCTCTGACGTTACTACGTCAGAGAAGACATTTGTCATATGCACAGCGTGGATCAAAGAGACACCTTTTTGGTCGAGAGATATGCTCCGAACCCATTTCCTATCAGGTCCCAGGGCTTTCGTCTATGATGGTGACTACCGGGGCGGTTTTAGTGAGGTAAAAATCATACACTCTTCGATACCCAAAGACAAGGTCTTATGAACGTTTCCCCCCGATTGCAAAATAAGGTCGGTGGGACTCAAAGCATGTCTTGCAAAAATAATAAGCCTTACCGAGGTTTGTGCTATACCTATTTTCTGTTCTATACCGATGAATTATTTTTTTCAGAGAACAAGAAAGGCTGTACCGCGGCTTCAGTGGAACGAAATGCATCCAACACAATGCTGTAGAACCGCGAGCTTTTGCAACCATTTCACGGTGACGCCGGCAAATATACGCCAAGACGAATCCGTTCGTGGTTGTTTGCTAAGC
The DNA here is from genome assembly GCA_943138885.2 of Tholera decimalis. NCBI lineage: Eukaryota > Metazoa > Arthropoda > Insecta > Lepidoptera > Noctuidae > Tholera > Tholera decimalis. The sequence goes on from OW964553.2 coordinate 34,306,848, forward strand.
GTTTGACCCGGCACCGCTCGCGCCCACTAACCCACTGTTCGATAAGAAACTCCTGCATCAATCACAACATTTGATTCTGACACGTATTCGCTCCTCTATAAAGTGCAATGTCCGATCACAATACCTATTCATCTCTTTGATGTAATGATGTGTAGTCAGTATCAACTGTTTATTTACTGCCTGCTGTGTTGCGTTTATCTGTCGTATGTTGGTTTGTTTGTAAGTTGAAATGAATTCTATTGTCGTTGAGTTGTGGTCGGTTCTGGTTTGTCTGTGTTGAGTTCGTTATGTTTCAGTGTTGGTCGTGAGTGGATTGTGTGACTGGCAGAAGAGTCTTCAGCGGTACCGTTAGCGGACCGTTCAATAAATTAATTTGGTAACAGCCGTTGCTTGCTAGGGATAAACTTGGATTACATGACGTTGCCTTACGAGTAGTTTGTGATATAAACTGCTGCATTAATGCCCATGTAAATATTAAATTAACGTGACGTTAATGAAAGTTTTTAAAGGTTTTAGCGGAGTACTGTGAACAAAGTTTGTACGCATTATAAAAATCTCAGGGGATTTGTGTGCATTTATAAAAAGAGTTTTTCTCTCTTTGAATGAAATGGACCATCTACAAAAGTGTTCTGGGTATAAATAAACTATTACATTGTTATTAATGAAATCAAAACAAAATACTAATGATTAGCGAATTGTGAATAATACAAGCGTGGCAATAATTATACGGGAGAAACGATAATTAACAAATATTATAATATATATTAATACCCATATTAAATATGAATACGTTAATTATATAAAAATATATTTACTTATATACTTAACCATAGAAAATGCTGCTTATTTATTGTGAAAGTATGTTCCATTTTCAAAATTCACATGCAGATGTTCGAAGGCTCGTGTGTTCTATTTAGCGCCTTGTCCGGGAGGCGCCATCTCGTCTCATCTTCGTGGAGGGCGCTCAGCACTCCTTTGCACTCTTCGGCAGCACTCGGCAGTACTCGGCACATAAATTGAACAAACACTCGAGTCTATCTCTGGCCTCACGCAACTAATGTGATTTTGTTTTAAGTTTGTAATATTTGTAGGTACTTCAGTAGACGCGTGTGTTCGAGAAGGATCTGGTTCAAAGTAAGAATTTTAATTTAGATTAGAAAAATATAATTATAGTTTATAATATTTCTGTTCGTTTCCTAAGAAACGTGCTCCTGCTGAACATATGCCTGCAGGGAACGTCACCACATTAACCGTTTCTATGTTTATTACATCCAGCAGATTTCAAAAATCCCTAAAAAGGGCATTCAATCTTATGGTATTGAGAGTTAAGCTTAATATAATAAATATCTTTATAATGTTCCTAGTGGAATATTTTATATGGCTTTCTTAGCCAATGGGTATATACGCCACAGCACTCCCAGATATAATAAAGAGTGTACACCAAATACTTTTAAAAATTACAAGCATTACAATCATCGTAACATCTACTAAATTCTTAAAACTTTTGTATCTGATGGCAGCTCACAAACATTTTTTTGGCGAATTATGTAATATAATTATTCGAGACATAAAGGTATAATTGTGCGATGACATTGATGTCAATCGTGGTAATCACAGTATTTGAAATTTGTCAGCAACTTGTGGTTTTGATTTCAGTACAGCCGTGTCAAAACAGAAGACGACCGAATGTTCAGCAAAATGCTAGGACAAGACCATTTGGTCAATATCATTGGTGCCACGTATGCAAGAGATCTTCCCTCTTTCTAAGACTTTGAAGTCTACTTAACCGGAGTTGCCTGTAGCGACCTTAATTTTATCTTACATCTTCCTATCTTCTTACTTATTTCTTAGTGATATTATAAATGCGAAAATTTGTGAGGATCGATGGATATTTGTTATTCTTTAACGCAAAAAATTCTAATTAACTATAAAACTAAACAACTACACGCTAAGGGTACTCCCCGTTAAGAGGTACGGACCTCGGCTTAGGGAGTCGCTGGGGAACTGCAGTTAGGGGCGGGCTAGATCATAGGTCCTATAATTATTTAAGGATGAATTTATGACTAATGGCTCAGCGACGCGGGCTGGCTTGGGCAAAGGTTGGGGTGAAAATTAACGAAGAGATCCTCTACTTTGAAAACATAAATTATGACTCAAATATGACGGAAAATATTCGCCTTTTGCAAAGTGAGACGTCGGAGCTGCCACCTCATTCAAATTATTTCAGAATACTTACATATACTATATGCCCGTGATTTCAAATTGTTCCGTATAATTTGACAAACATGCATATAATCCTAATAATATACATGTGTGTGTTTGTATTTCAATCTCTCAAATATGGGCTAAGACATTTGAAATGAACTTGGGACATAATATATAGTTTACAATAGTTTTTGTTTACCTAGTATAACACATAGTAAGCCACTTTTAATCCCGGGAAAGTGGTGAAATATCGACGCGTATTAGTTTCCCTGTATTTTAACAAGTTCCTAACATTTAATTAAAGTTTTTTTTTAATAAAGGTGACTAGCAATGTGGGTAGAATTCACATTAATAGCAATCTTGTTAACCCCTCCAACTAAGCTAAAACTTGTGTCTGGAGTGGGTTTACGGCAATAGTGTAAAGGGTGGGATTCGAACTCGTGACCTTTCGATCACAAGTCCGACACCTTATCCATTAGGCTATTGACGCTTTTTTTTGTATAGGTAAGCATGACTGCTGAGCAGTAGGCATTGGGTTCGATCCTCTGGTTGAGCCGGGAATGCTATAGAGATTTTTTATTAAATTTTTTTCAGTAGTAGCCTGGAGTTTTGATGTTGGTACTGTGTTACCCATTCATCAACGCCTTAGACAGCACGTAAACCGTTAGTCCCGGCTATTATTTGGACATATTTGACAGACGTTAACACGTTGAACGCCAAGAAAAAAAATGCATCTTCACGTTCAGGCCGCGTCGGTCAGTGCTGGCCGACAACTAGACTTGCCGTTCGCGCCGCGTCGGTCAGTGCTGCCCGACGTTTAATATCTCCATAATTAAATAATTAATGACTAAAGTTGACTTTTGTTAATGAAAACATACATTTGGACATTAGATATAAGTATCTAATTTTTATAATTTTTTTTGAGGTTGCCTTCCCGTCAAACCAACAATTAAAAAAACATTTGGTCTTTTGGATAGAACTGTGATTTTTGCTTGGCCTGAAGGGAAAGCTCACTGTCGGTCAGCGCTGATGGCATTGGCGTTCAGCGTGTTAAGGGTAGTCAGAAGCCAGAAATTATGACTTAGTCTGCCCCGTGCCTTGGAAAGGAGGTTATGCCGCTGGTCCCCGCTGTCAATTGGATATCTTTGACAGTCGTCACGAATAGTCAGACGCCTGAAAATCTGACACTAGTATGGCCAAGTGTATCGTGTTACCCAGCTACTGGGTTATTGAGATGGGGATTAAGAGGTTCTAATTTTAGTTTTCAATTTAAAGTCAGTGTGCTAAATAATGTGTCCAGTGGTATGACATTTGTATGTGACGGTCGAGTGTTCCCCGCGTCGTGTGGGAGTATGTGCGATTTCACCTCCCACGTAACACAGACTCGAATCCTACACATGTGTCGTGGGGAAAATATTAACGTCTTTGAAGGCAAATTGCATATAGGCAGGCGTGATTGTTGCTATTGTATGCCTAGCTGTGTGGATGCAGAAATGCAAAATAAACTGTACTTCAGTCCAAATATATTTTTACTAGTACTCACGCGGGGCTTCGCTCCCGTGGATTCTATCACGGTAAAAACATAACTCTCCTTTTTTGCAGTTGCGTAAAAAGTAGCCTATAACCTACCTCAAGCTTAAAGCTACTTCCATACCAAATTGCATCCAAATCCACCCAGTACTTTCGAAGATTAGCGCGTTCAAGCAAACAAACAAACAAACTTTTCCGCTTTATAATATTAGTATAGATTTATTTATTTGTCCAGTTTACAACTATCCTTACCGGGTAACCAAATTCGATACATCAATTATGATTTTTGTAACAAATTACAAACAAAGCACTGCTTGTGAATTCACCCACTGGACAACACAACAATAAGGTATGTGTAACACATTAATTATTTTACTGCAGTAAATTAAGTTTTAGATTACCTAACTATCAAAATTAGTGTCCACTAGATGAGTTCTTTATAAAAAACAAACATCATACCGAAATAGTAACAAAACCAACTCACCAATTAAAAACCAATAACAAAACAAGCCCATTCCACCGCCCATTACCGAAATTCTAACAATCTAAAATAAAATCTTAAAATCCGTCTAATATCCGTGTAAGTTAACTCGAACTATTAAATAATATAAAAAATGAGCGAGCGATCGTAGCACGGATAAGGTAATCCGTGTCGACATTATTTGTTTTTAATTATTCACCGGCGAGTCCGGCCCTGGCTAATGACTCTATCATGCGATTTATGAGTTGCCCCCGGCCCTTTGTTTTTTATTCCTTACTGGTGGTTGATTGAGAACTACCGTGTGCCCGTGTGGGTTTTTAGTTTTATTGTTTTGTGTATTTTTTAATATTTTTTTTTATTATTGGTACGGTTGCGTTCGACCACCATCTCACCTGATGTAAGCGATGATGTGGTCGAAGATGAAGCACGCTTGTCTAGACGTTCACCCTTGACTTAAAAACCCCTATGTTATAGCTATCAGGGAACATAGAATCGTTAAAGATGATGAGCTGCATTCTAAGATATAGGTTACCGTCTAGTTCGGATTCAGAAGTTCACAAATATAATCAAGAAATAACCGTTTGGTTGGTATTACCTTTGTGAATGTAAATATTAAGAGAAATAAATCTATTTATTAAAAACAAATAATCATTCTATATCAAAAGGGTTTTCACAGCTGTATTTAAATTTGATGAAAGACCTTTATATTAAATTCTTTAATGACTTCTTCTACATCATTCCGTACCACATGAAAGTGTTCATTGAAAATAGTGTTTAAATGATGGTTGCTAAACATCGGGTCGTTTTTCGTGGGATTAAGTCGGTTAAATTCCCTCGGGGTGAACAGTACCCCGTAGTAATCTATTCACTCTTGACTTGAAGTCTCCCAGGTTATAGCTATATTTGACTAGTGTAGGTACCTACATACTTTTTGGGTCATATTGGTTGTTGTAAGACTGAAATAGAAGAGATATTCTATTGGCTAAGGTTTCGGATTTGATAGGACGCGGGCGCTCGAACCCCCACCCATTTCACTAATGTCGTGATTCACTTCAGACACATGCATATTTAGCTTAGTTGGAGCAGTTATAAGATTGCAATTAATGTGTTTTTTTTTTTTAAGATTACTTTCTATGTGGGTAGAATTCACATTACTAGCAATCCTAAATATGCTTGTGTCTGGAGTGGGTTCACGGCAATATAATGGATGGGTTAGAAACCGTGACCTCTTGATCATAAGTCCGACATTTTAGCTATAAAGGCTATTAACGCTTAAATAAATTCTACTCACATCGCTAGTTCTATTTAAAAAATAAACATTATTCAAGACTCTTATCATTCTATTCGAAATTAGACATATTCGTGGAAGTAAAATTAGGCTAGTCTCGAAGGCCACCATTACAAAAAGTTCCGGCATACCAAATAATTTCAGAAGTTATTTTGTATTTCTATAACAATAAATTAGAATACGCCGAAAACTTAATAATAGATGAGGGTGATGATTGGGTAATAGGCGAGAGAACAGTAATAATTACTATTATGTATATTAGTAATAATATATTACTATTAAAGTTAAAATAACGAACATTATTGGCCATCAAAAATATAACTTGCAAAAAAAAACAAGTCTCGCAACTCAGAACTTTTACCGTAAAAAGTTGTGAGACCCATGTAATACCAAGTCGGTTAATTTATTCAGTCCCTACTTAACTTAAGAGTCCTTTTGTCTTAAGTTATTATGTAATTAGCTAACCTAACAACATCTTATAGTGACCAAATCAATATTAAAAATCTTTTATGATATGAATAAAATTATTGACTAGTCAATCGCACTAAACCATCTAATTTAACATAATATATAAGTATTATTTGTGAAATTTGTAGTTATACATTGTGTTTTCATGCGATGGCCAAGTTAATCTATTTATTTAAAACATGAAAAATGTCCAATAATGATATGGTCACTATAAGATGTTGTGAGGTTAGCTAATTACGTAATAACTTAAGACAGAAGACTTAAGTAGGGACTGAATAAATTAACCGACTTGCTATTACATGAATCTCACAACTTTTTACGGTAGAACTCAGTTGCCAGACTTGTTTTTTTACAAGTTATTATTTTGATAGCACCTCATTTATTTTTGTAGTTAGTGGACAGGTGTACACTGATTCATTACCTGCGAATGCAACTTTGTAATCCTATATACATATTATATACAACGTGTAATTTAAAGGGTATATACATACCAAGTGCACGGCTTATTTGGATGATAATAAACGATACGGCAAGGGTTTTCTAATCCTATGTGTACATGTGTGGAGCATATTAGAAATTTCAATACATTGATACCAGAGACCGAATTTTTCAAATTAAGAAGAACGAAGAGAATTATCGTTTTATTGGCAAGTGACGTAGAAAGTGATGACCCTCATAGTGCTGTGACACGTTTGTTATTACTGGTATTCAAGAAACATATGAAACCAATAATTTGGGGTCAATTCTGTGAGTCACTTATTTTGAGCTAAAACTTTGCATAGAAGACTCCATACCAGATGTTGTCTTCAGTCCTTTTGGATAGATATGGGGTTTCCGTTACACGTTGTGTATGGGACTAGCAGTTGCTCGCGACTTCGTTTGCGTGGGAAGTTTTTCCTGTCGAAATCCCGATTCCATGGGATATTCGCAAAATCCCATCTTAGCGAGCATCTACGTACTAAAAGAAACCCCCATGCAAAATTTGAGAGCCCTGCTACTTGTAGTTTCTGAGATTTCGTGATTAATCATGATGTGAGTGGTATTTCACTCTTTTATATGTATATAGATTACAAAGTTATATATGCAGTTAAGTTAGTGTTCCAGAAAACTGAACCGCTTTTGCAAAATATTTTGGATTTGCCTTGATTTATACACTAATTGTATTTTAAATTTGAAGCTTCTATGTCTGCTAAAAGTACCTTACAATTTTGACGATCGGTCAGTCAGTGAGTGACAAAATTAAGAAACATTAACTTGCTAAAATTATTAAACTACTGGTTCAAATTCAATGAAATTTGAAATATACCATGTTTATATATACTTATAGTGCCTGATTGGTTATTGAAAATTCAGGCTTCTAGTTTTATCCACAACAAAGTTATAAGGGGTCGAAAATGGCCTGAACTGCTTCGAGAAAAGGAAGTTACGGCCGTGCCACTTTTTTCCTTGACTTGGTGGGGGCACTGCCATGACCCCAGATTTGCTACATAAATGTAAACAGCAAGATAGCTTTTGAATGTTAAAGATCCATTTTTTTAAATCTGCTGTTGTGTTCCTATTCTTAGAAAACACTATGGTCTGGTGGTATCTGTTAGCTGCCTGTGCTGCTGTATCATGTACTAATTATCTTTTAGTCTCGTAACAACCCCACTATTTAATTAGCAGATTAAATTACAAGTTCTTATACAACATGTATCGTAATTAACGCACACCTTCTAACACCCCAATTAGAAAATTATGTTATTATCATAATATATACTCTGAAATTTTAGTTTTATTTGTTTAAACAGTTGTTTAAGACTTTAACTTCCTTTAAATGAGTTTCATTTTTCTGTAATGTGTACTGAATGACGGAATTTAAACAAATCTGCATTTAAAACATTACTACTTTAATTTACGGTCCATAGTTAGTTAGTTTTACTGTACAGCGAAAGTGTAACTTGTAATTTACGTAGATTTATTTGCTTTGGGATTAAAATTATGGATATTAAAAACGATAAAAATCAATTCAGTAAGCGGTTCTGAACAAACTAATTTCAGGATGTGCATTAATTATGTTACATGTTGTATATGTCAACATACAATAATAATAATAATAATATTCCACAACTTTCACACAACGCCATCTAGTCCCAAACTAAGCAGAGCTTGTGGTATGAGTACTAGACAACTGATAAACATACATATATATCTCTAAATACATACATATTATAGATAAATTACACCCAGACAAAGAACAAATGATCGTGCTCATCACACAAACATTTTTCCTAGGTGGGAATCGAACCCACGACCTTGCGCATAGCAGTCAGGGCCACTGACCACTATACCAACGGGCCTGTCAAAATACAATGCTATGTAGGTACAGAATTCTTAATTTGCACGATATTCTTAATACCTATTGTCCTGGTCATGTGCAGGCCGTCATTATTAACTTCGTATTGTTGGTGCTTTATTTTAGTTTGTAGTTTATTTAAGATTTAAAGGATTGCATACAAGTTAACCTGGTTGTTTCATTGTTCGCATCAACACATGACTGTAACATAACATATAACATAACGTAATCACGTAGTCCGTAGTCCATCAAGCGAGCTCAGGAACATACCAGACATGTACCAAGATTATGCAATCGGGACTACCTAGTATAATTAAAGGGGTACTTACCACACGAGTATTGTGGTACCAGCTAGTTACTTGTAGTTTTATAGAATACTTCATGTCACCTCATGCAGTTTAATAAAAGACAACCCGACTCAACCAAGGACAGATCAGGAGTGGTACCAAAGGTAGTTCGCGCTTTCCAAGGTATGGGGAGATAACACACCAACGATTTTCAATCTCGAGGCTGTAATTGACAAATTACAAAGTCGGGGAGGTGACCTGGTGGCCTGACATACAGGCTGTTGGCCTAGCTCAGGCACCAGGCTCCCACAATATGTACGGTACCAATTTTTGTAATACTATCTATACGTGTAATTTTAAGATATTGTGGTGAGTAAATAAAGGCATTTTATTGTTATGAAAAGCCCAATTACACTACATGCATTTCTTGTTGGGGGTAAAAACTTTCTGAGTGAAGCAAAAGAGAGTGTTAATAAACTCGTGCTATAAATACACCCATCCTTTTCCGTCAGTTGCACTTACGTTCAAGAGTCGCGGTATATCGTTAGAATATTCCCTCAACCCCGCGCAATATCAGACCCCGTCAATGGTGCTGACTAGGTACTCTTTGAGCCGCGTTTGGAATATGATACTCCGTCGACCCGGGAACACTGCATGCCTGACTCAAGAATCCAACCCAGGACTAGGAACCAGGAAGGCAATCATTAATTTTGCGATAAGAGAGCATGTATAGAATTTTATATATCGAATTATGTAAGTAAAAGTATTTTGTAAGAATCGAGTAGGAACTTGTAGCAGTTGGAGTCGCACATAAATCTAACATCTATACTAATATTATAAAGCGGAAAAGTTTGTTTGTTTGCTTAAACGCGCTAATCTTCGAAAGTACTGGGTGGTTTTGGATGCAATTTGGTATGGAAGTAGCTTGAAGCTTGAGGAAGGTTATAGGCTACTTTTTACGCGACTGCAAAAAAGGAGAGTTATGTTTTTACCGTGATAGAATCCACGAGAGCGAAGCCCCGCGTGAGTACTAGTCTACAATAAACAGCCCTAATCTTAATCTATGGCTTTCATGGGAACCTTCCGCCATTGCTTTCTACGGGAAACAATAGGAAAAGAGGTGGCCGCGCAGTTCCTGGAAAGGCCATCATTAGTAACCAACTGATAAGATACCTCTGATATCGCAGAAATTGTGTCGTTTCACCTATAAAGAATGTTTGAGGGTCAATGGTAGTGCATATTTTGAGGAATGACTAATGTCTTTGAGCGGAATGTTTGGGTCTACATTTTCTTGATAAAGGTAACATGAATAAATCAACACATCTGCTTGCCTATTTTACTGTTGTTTATACAACGTGTAATTTAAAGGGTATATACATACCAAGTGCACGGCTTCTTTGGATGATAACAAACGATATGGCAAGGGTTTTGTAATCCTATATTTACATGTGTGGAGCTTATTAGAAATTTCAATACATTGATACCTACCAGAGACCGAATTTTTCAAATTAAGAAGAACGAAGAGAATTATCGTTTTATTGGCAAGTGACGTGGAAAGTGATGACCTTCATAGTGTTGTGACACGTTTGTTATTACTGGTATTCAAGAAACATATGAAACCAATAATTTGGGGTCAATTCTGTGAGTCACTTATTTTGAGCTGAAACTTTGCATTCATTTGCTGAAATATTCCACAACTTTCACACAACGCCATCTAGACCCAAACTAAGCAGAGCTTGTGCTATGAGTACTAGACAACTGATAAACATACATATATATTTCTAAATACATACATATTATAGATAAATTACACCCAGACAAAGAATAAATAATCGTGCTCATCACACAAACATTTGTCCTGGGTGGGAATCGAACCCACGACCTTGTGCATAGCAGTCAGGGCCACTGACCACTAGACCAACAAGCCTGTCTAAGGTATTAAGAGATTATATATATAGATAGATATTGTACTTCGGCACTCGTCTAATTACGCTAAGAATTGTGCGCTAACCCGCATTGTTCGAACATACAACACTAATTACGCACAAGTAGATTTATTTACTTAATTGCATAAAATATAAACTCAAAGCACTTTTTATAAAAAAACTTAAATAAAGATAAATTGCAAACGACCTTTTACCTAATTTATAGAAAATATCTATTTTATTGAAAAATGTAGGTATGTTATAAGTTTTTAAGTTAACATTGTCACTAACAGTATCATTAGAACTTAAAATGAGATATTTAACATGTGTCTTTATTGTTTCTACTCGTAGTTTCCGATATTTCGGGACTGTTGCAAGTGCTATGATCGCGGATGAACTCGAAACAATAAATCCACTTGGTAAATGTTCTAATGATAAGATTTATGTTGTTGGTTATGCAGTATTTTTGTTTTTGGTCGTATTAAATCCGGTCGCAAGTTCTTAATTCATTCATATTAAACAGGGAAACCTGTTATTAGCCATAATTTTTTTTTAATAAACTTATACTATAACTAGTATTTGCGTGTTGCGCGAGGTGCAAGCACCTCGCGTGCTTGTGAAAAAAACTAAAGCATTGCCCCTCTAAATCAAGTATTTGCGTGTTGCGCGAGGTGCAAGCACCTCGCGTGCTTGTGAAAAAAAAAAGTATTTGCGTGTTGCGCGAGGTGCAAGCACCTCGCGTGCTTGTGAAAAAAAAAAAAAAAAAGGCGGGGGTTGATGGAGGGGTTTAGTATTTGCGTGTTGCGCGAGGTGCAAGCACCTCGCGAGCTTGTGAAAAAAAAATAAAAAATAGGTGATGGGGGGGGGGGGTTGCACAAGTATTTCGACTTAAGCATTGCCCCTCTAAATGAATCTGAAAAAAAAAATGTTCCAAGTCTCTTAGATTCCGAGATCCGCCTAAAGGGGGGGAGAAGGGGGGCGGGGAGGGGGGGCTTTGAAAAATGGTTTTTACTTTACCGAGCCTCCTCTATACGAATCCGTAAAAAGAAAAAATACGGGTCTCGTAGTTTCCGAGATACGATAGGGGGGGGGGAGAAGGGTGGGGAAAAGGGGGGGTTTGGCACTTTTCCCGTAGGTTTGAGAGTTACTTGTTTACGAATCTGTCAAAATATACCCACCTCCCCATCCACCATCTGGGAGAACAATTCTGTCAGTGAGTCAGTGAGTGGTAATTTAGCTTTATATAGTATAATTTATGGCTGTTAGTTTACTAAAATAAAAATAAATAGACTCATTTAAAGGCACACTATCTTATGTTGTGTCTCACATAACCTGTAGATACCGTTGTAAGTTACACACTTACAATATGTGCGTACCTATTTGCATGCTTACTTTAGTTATAAGTAGTGGTGTATAATTATATGTGCCCTCTGATAAATAAAGCAAATACAGATGGAAAATAAAATGTTGGCTTTGTATTTACGTCTTCCTGTAAAATTGAATTTCTCACTATTCTATTAATGGAATATCACGAAATCAACATGCCTCATACTCTAAGTTCCAACTAAAACAGCTTAACTATAGACATAATACACTATCTTCAACCATAACCGAATAGCAAATACTTACTTATACACAATAACAATTGAAGCCAGGAACACTTTTAATGTCGTAACAGTATTCATTTAACCAGAATTATGTAGTCAGCAACATAGCGTCTACTCGTTAATTAGTTGCCGGAACCGTTTTACAGTTATACCACATCAACTTTGGCGGTATTTCATCCCGAAGGCCACTGGTAGGTGTAATTATTTTTACAACATAACTCTATTGCTGGTATAACCCTTTACAGTCATAAAACTTTCCAAAAACATTTATTTTTTTATTGCTGTCGGACGGTCCTTTTGGTAAAGGCTGAGCAGTTGGTGGGTTCTACCTGCAGGACCATTTTGAAATTATTGTTCTGTTTTGCTAGTGGTACTGATAATGTAGTGTTATTGGTTTTTAAATGTAATGTTTGTTTTATCTAAAGTCACGGTAGCCATGAAGACGATTGAATGATAAAGAAAGGTTTTAGCATTTTGATGATGATACAATTTTTTGGTCTTTTTCATCCTAAATAAATAAATACTCATACGTAATTTTTCAATGAACACACATTGCAATTCAATACATTCACTGTTAATGGTATTCAAACTAAGTTTTACGATTGAAAAAAGTGTGAGTGGATACCGAATCAATTTGATTAAGTTCCTATTCGGAAATTTGAAAACCGTAAACAGTTACGGTCTTCAAATTGTTAAAGAAAATAAATAATTTTGCATCTTTAGCAGATAAAGGTGCACAAATCAAAGTTTGGTCACACTCCGGTGATTTTTCATAGACATTCCTTGTTTTGGTCTAACGGCCTTAGAAATCAACAGAGAATCAATTTCCGAATAGGTTTTTTTCAGTTCAAATCCCGTTTGTTAAAAGTGCAAATCATCGGTTGCACCTGTACACAATACATTTTGTATTGGAGGTGCGATTCCAATGATTTGATTTAAAACTGTTTTGGCTCGAATTCCCACACGACCGAGCCGCTACCTAACATTTGACACGTGTTATTACTAAAAATACAAACTTCTGTTTTTCAGGTACAAGTCTAAAATGAAAGTTTATGGACGCATAAAAACATCTAATACAAACTACAAATAGTTACAGACTGACAAAAACTACGTCGTGTTTAGCGTCATCTCGGTGTCTGAAAAAGGCGTCAGAAAAACGCATTCCCGACTGCACCGAGCCCCGAGTAACTAGCGAGTGCAGGCAACTGCAGGCCTACCTGAGGGAGACGCGACGTAAGTACCGTTACGGCAACTAACGATTCCGAGAAGGTCATGCACACTAAGCTAAGGCTAAAATTCAACTTAATTTTTTTTTGCCTCGTCCGCCAAACTGCTTATTGCAGCAACATTTGACCAAGGCTAAGTATTTATTCTCAGTAACGTAGGATAATGTGAACAGAGTACGGATCTGTCAAATTTTCTATTTTAAGATTCTCCTCTCATATTAATATTCCCAAGTCAAAGTTCACATAGCAACGCTCACGTTACCTTATCTGTTCACACATCGGGACGTGTTTGAACAAGCCTACAGCGCCACCCACTTTCGGCTCAGCGTATCGTCAACGAATCGGCATTTAAAACCACTTAATGACAAATGAGACCAAATATTGACAGCGTGCAACATAAAAACAAAGGGAAGCCGTAGGGGGCGGGCTGGTGTCAATCTCAAGAACAAATAGACGAATGTTTGACGAACGAATTACGTGACAACTTTAGTTTGGTTGTTTGTTCCGATGTTTACACTCCACCGCTGACTTGGACTTTGGGAAATTACATTGCGACATGGAAAAAATGTGGGGCCAAATGTGTCGGCGGATGTTCGTAGGTAGACGAAGCCAGGGGTGGCAGATGTATGCGCCGGTGTGCGCTTGTACGCCGCTCGTACCTACTGCCATTCGATACGGTTTTTTTTCTAAGAATATGATACCTTGCTATTTCGGTAAATTATTCCCTGAATTCAAACGTACTTGGGTAGTGATTTGTATATAATTAGACAGCTTATTTCCTGTGAGATTGATTACAAATTAAGAGAAAATGTGAAACGAAACTTGAACAGATCTTAATTTTGTTGTGCTTAATGCAGTAACATTTAAGTACTTTTGAATCATCATCGATCTAAGAACGGGGACACATCATACATGTAAGTAATGGCATTCAAAGCGATATTTACGTTGAACATATGTTGAGAAACTAGTGGGCCAGTGGCCCAGCAATCATAGCAATGACATGTCGCGAACCGTGAGAGGAAACAATGCCAGCTCCGTGGGAACGCGGCGTGATTGCCCACCCTCGGGTAGCGAGTTCGACTCCCAGGTCACGCCGCGGAACGGTGGGGTGCGAAACCAGAGTGCGCGCGTACATCCGGAATTCATATTTTTGTGAATGCGTTTTGAGTAATTTTAATAAATCTATTTTGGGGCAGAGCTTTGTTTTATTCGTTTAAACATTATTTTAATTCCTTATTCACGCCTGTTTAATGCGTTGGTGTATGTATGGTGGCACAGCGAGACTGTTTGTGAAATTCGTGATGCCATCCATACATCTGACACATCCGAGTCCCTTAAATAGGTACTTGTAATAGTTAAGAGAAGTAATAAACAATTCTTTCTACAATTCTTGATATACGAGATAAGTTTCAGGTTACTGTGAAGAAATAGAATACCCGTTAGAATTTCATAATGTAAATCGTATATGTTAATACATGTGTGATTAAATTATTATAATATATTTTAAATAAAAAAGCAGTCTGTAAATTTCACGAGGAAATATTCAATAGTTCAACTTAATTAGCAAAAATAGTATGAAACTGGAATATCAAGTATGTAAGGAGGCAAAGTAATGATATATTAAAATTAATAAATAAAAAAACAAACGACATATGTTTTAAGACAGCTGGTCCCGATCAATGAATAATTATTGTATTGCAATAATATTATAAAACACAAGTGAAGCGTTCCAAGGAAAAATGGCACTTAAATTTGTACTAAATAAAAAAAAAAGATTTTGTTATTGTTTGAAATAAATGAATTCTTTAAAAACTTTTTTTTTATTACTTATGAGCCCGCTCGATACTCTGATCACACCTGATGGTAAATGTAAGATGAGGTCTACGATCGAACGAGGGAGCCCAGAAAATGCCTATTCACTCTTGCTTTAAAGACTGACGGGTCATATGTGGCAGGGAACACAGAAGCCGGCAGAGAGTTCCACACCTTGGCTGTGCGCACAATAAATGTTGAAAAAAAGCGCTTAGTACGATAAGACTACCAGAGGAGTTCGTGGCTAAATAATAACAGTACGGGTTAATCTTTAAGGTCAAGCAATACTAACTGAGGTCAGTCCGTGCATATCCACGGCTCACACTAACATATTGAGATTCTTCCGTGCTTCAGAACGTTAAGTTGTTCGTCTCGGTTGTCATCTGTACTTCTTTGACAGTTCTGTTGCTGACACAGCTATTACTGGTTTATGTGCCACTCGTCGATTTGTTGCTGTCTCAACACATTTGTTACACACTAGCTGCAATAATCAAGAGTTTGTTTTTTGAGGTCGACCTAGTTTGTTATTGTTCCTGCTGACGCATTCGTTTTCTCATGATGTGGTTTTTAAGTAATTGTATTTAAGTTATATATTGTAACAAAATATAAGATTATTTTTTCCATTATGAAATTGTTAAATATTGTTTCAAACATCTGTTCTCTTTAAATTATAATGTTTGTTGGAGCTCCTTCCGCCTGTGATACAGGATTAATCCTAGTACAGGCATTAACATTGTAAGACTTACATAGTTTAATTAAGTTTAATTTTGTAATTTACCTGTTATGATTATTGAATAAAGATTATGATATTATATTATTATTGTCCTTTTTAAAGACATATCGAAAAGGCTTGTTGACGCTTCGCGACCCAAGGGCTGGCTATTTCTTTAGTCAACGGCTAAGCATTGCCATACAACGAGGCAATGCCGCCAGTATCTTGGGTACGTTGCCAGCCGACAGCGTTGAGGATCAATTTTTTGATACTTTATTCTAGTTTGTATTTTAAGGGCATTAGTACATAATTATGTATATTAGCCTCGGTATAGTATAGATATCATAAAAAAATATAAACTCCGGTTCAATGATTGATTTTTTTCGTAAATGTATGAACTATGTATAAGCCATTATATTATTGATTAAAGTTTAAAGTCGTTACAGGTAGTCAGAAAGTCGGATGCCAGTATGGCCAGGGGAATCGTTTTACCCGGCTTCTGGGTAATGGAGATCACTATGAGTGTGTGTAGGTACTGGAAACACTAGTACTCAGCTGCACCCAGTTAGACTAGTTAGGAAAAAGGTTAATCAGATGATAAATTATTTGATAACTAACATTAAATTGTGCAATTGGCAGGATTTCCTTTGCTGTTTTTCATAAGTAATTTTTTGGTCATATTACAAATCTAGCATTCGTTTTTGTTTCAAAAAATAAGTTATTGAAATAACTGTGTGAAATAACGGTATTGGATTCGTCTTGCTTGATCAAAATCGCATAAAAGCAATAATATAGAATAGTAGATCAATAGCAATATTTTGTTGTGTGATTATTTTACTGTATAGATTGATAGTGCCCTAAAAACGAGACGGGAGAAGTGCGTAAAAAGCGTGTACAGACAAAAAAAGAGATTGGTTACAGATTAACAGAACTTTTTGTCAATGATTTACTTTCACGGTGTTTTTCTTTTTTGAGATCATCGAAGTACCTTGTGGCTATTAAGTGACATTTATTTCAAGTCAACTAGAAGAGTTTTAAAGGGAAAGTCATACCTATAAGTGCTTCATCTAGTGTAAATTTATGAAAAATAAATGTGTTTTTTTTATAACCAATTTGTAAAAAAAAAAAAATCGTTTTGTTTAAATAATTTATGTTTTTTTTTTCTTTACATTATAACGGACCATTACAATTAATTTCGATATTAAATCTCATTTCCCAGAAATGTAAGTTTACTTTTCGAATTTCAAATAGATTTTGGCTAAACGATAAATAAGTAGTAAAAAAAATGTTTAATTTACTAATTACTGCGAAGACTTACTCTAGATTTTAGAATTTGAGCTTTAATTTAGTATGGAGACCTTGTCAATCATTGGCATTAAAATAGAATTTGACAAGTTTATAATTATAATACTCATTTCAAGAACTGGGTTAACTTTATTACCTTTTTCGAGTAAGTATAGAATTAATTTACAGTTTCCCACCCCTTTTTAGGGTTCCGTAGCCGAATGGCAAAAAACGGAACCCTTATAGTTTCGACATGTCTGTCCGTCTGTCTGTCTGTCCGTCCGTCCGTATGTCACAGCCATTTTATTCCGAAACTATTAGGACTATACATGTAAACCTTGGTAAATAGAATAATTCTGTGAACCGCTTTCCGATTTAAAGAGAAAATTTAAAAAATATTTAAAATAAAGGGGGCTCCCCATACATGGAACTGAAACTGAAAATATTTTTTTTCATGAAACCTATACGTGTGTGGTATCTATAGACAGGTCTTATGACATTAAGGTTTCTAAAATGACTTTTACATAAAGTTAATTGTTTCAAAGATATACGCTTCCAAAGTGGTGAAATGTGTGTCCCCCCCTCTAATTTCTATAATAATGAAGTGAAAAATCTAAAAAAACCATATATTGTAGATCTTAATGTAAACTTTCAACCAAAATTGGTTTGAACGAGATCGAGTCAAGAGTTTTTGAGATACAGCATATTTTCTAAAACCGCAAATATAACTTTGTAATTCATACAAATACTATGAAAAACAAAGTTATTTGGCGTAGTTGTAAAAAATGTAAATAAGCTAGTTTTAAGAAATTTGTAAGGTTTTATGTTTTTTTCTTCAAATAAATATATTAAGTATATTATATTTATTATAGTTACTACGGAACCCTTCATGGGCGAGTCCGACTCGCACTTGGCCAATTTTTTATATTAGGCTGAACATATATTTTATTTAAATTACAGTTTATGTTGCGAAATTAAAGTAGCCTCAATATCCAAGCTTTCAATTTCATTTTCAAAAAATACAACAAGCCGTTGCTCTGTTTTGACGTTATGAAGTAATGAGCTTAAAAATGAGCCTTAGAGTGAAAACCTCGTAAGTGAAAAAGGAGTAACTTTTCAGGAGGAAGAAAAATCTGCGTGCCATAAAATTTTTGTACGGTTTCTTTTATGTTTTTTTTTTATTAATTTAAATGTAAATTTAACCCGTTTTTATATCCAGAACTGTTCGATATTATGTATAATATGAAAAATATTATACATAATATCGAACAGTTTAGAAATGCATAAATCCACGGCCTGATTACGCTAAACTGACGACGCGATGCGAGTGTTTACGAGGTTCTCACTTCCTTTCATAGATAGCGTTTCGAGTATCGAATGAACATATTAGTGAGATCAGGATGTGCGTTGCTAGGATTGCTTTCTGGAAACGTAATAAAAAAAAAATTGACAAAAATGTACTTCCGAGGTTTTCACTCTAAGGCGACGAAATAACGTACGAGATAACGTAGCATTTTACTAACGAAAGAATTTACAAATTGGATGAGTAGTTTCGAAGATTACATCTACATACATACTCATTCTCAAACATTAAACCCTTTATATAGTATTAATATAGTTTTAAATCATGTAAGCCCAACACATTTAAGTAAATCTGCATAGAATATATACAATGCAAGTAAACTATTTGATCACAGCGAGACTAGTAAACACTTAAATTCGTTTAGAATGAAGTAAATCATTTTGCATAAACACCTACGGGCGGTACTTGCTAAGTACTGGGCCCTTATCTTAAAATTATTTCTAACTAGCTGTTGTCCGCGACTTCGTTCGTGTGAATTTCCTTTTTGGAAACTTTAATATCAGCTTTCCCTTTAAGGGATTCTCCAAGGGATGCACCCTGTTTTGAATATAAAACGTAGCCCATATCTGATTTCAAATTTTGGCATGGAAATAGTTGAATAGGTTTCACCACCATCCCACCTGATGGTAAGTGATGATGTGGTCGAAGATGGAGCACGCTTACCAAGAAGTTCACTCTTGACTTAAAGACCCCCATGTTATAGCTATCAGAGAACATAGAATCGTTAAAGATGATAAGCTGCATTCTAAAATATAGGTTACCGCCTAGTTCAGATTCAGAAGTTCCCAAATATAATCATGAAATAACCGTTTGCTTGGTATTACCTTTGTGAATGTAAATATTAAAATAAATAGATTTATTTATTAAAAACAAATAATCATTCTATATCAAAAGGGTTTTCACAGCTGTATTTAAATTTGATAAAAGACCGTTATATTAAATTCTTCAATGACTTCTTCTACATTATTCCGCCCCACATGAAAGTGTTCATTGAAAATAGTGTTTAAATGATGGTTGCTAAACATCGGGGCGTTTTTCGTGGGATTAAGTCGGTTAAATTCCCTCGGGGTGTAGAGTACCCGAATTCTATCAAGTTCTCCGAGGGATTTGATTAAATCCCGCTTCGCCCCTTACGTGTTGACAGTAATTGATTGAAATGCCAGCTTCTTATACCCATTAATATGTAAGCGTCGGTGTGTGATGCAATTATTGTGTGAGAAAAAGTTTAATAGTTTAAAGAAAAAAAAAAAGATTTTGGCTATGTTACTAATGTTATAGAATTCTTCCTGATTTGGGGAAATATGTATACCTACTTTTTAATTACTGCAGTTGCAAGCAATGATAGACCCGAGGAGTGTGTTGATATCATTAAAATTTTATTAAATAACTATTTAAAAATTTGCAAAAATTATTACAGTTAAGTTTAATTCAAGTTAAATTATTCAATTTATGTGTTTTAGTAGTAGAATGTTCCGTCAAAAAGCGAATATTTAAAATTTTAATATTATGTTTATACACAAAACACTATAAATTAATTGTTATTTGCAAATCTAAAACGAAATAAAGTTGCTTTTAAAATAGTCTTAAAGTAACCTTATTTAATGATAACTTTAGGTTACGAATTTGTGATAATCATTAAAACATTTAACACCTAACTAATCCTAATTGCTTTAATTAGATGTGGCAATAGAATGAAAATAATTCAGTTAATCCGTTGCGGCAAGAGAAGCAATGATAACTGTGTTTATTAGCTTCAGGTATTATAGTTACCTACTGAACCTTTGTAACGCATTCAATTGTGTAAGAATGACAATATTGTACACTGCGCCGACATAATAGCATTATTATCAATTATTATGAACTATTTATTAGCCAATAAATGAAGGCAATGTTTGAAATTCTAATAAATTACATAAACAACCACACACCTTGAAATGTATGAAATTACAGAAATTACGAATCCAAGAAAAGACGCGCTAGTGCATTGGTGCGTTGAAGTCTTTTCTACTAGAGAAATTAATATAGTGAAGCTTTTGTAGAATACTTCCGTTATCTTAACAAAACTTTCTTGATAAAACTACAAAAATTTTATGTTTGAATGATAAGGCAAATTATTAAGTAAATGTAGGGTGTTAAGAAATTAGTTTTATCGCCTTGTGTGTAACCGTGCCCAGTATAGCGGCTCGTGACGCGCTCGGCAGAGCAGTGGCGCGTCGGGGAACACTTGGTAGTTGGGAGTATACAACAAAACAGCATGTACAATTTTAACGCGTCGTTTATTGATAACTTCATCTTTTCTTCAATATACTTTTGTGTCCACTGACTATATAACACTCACTGTACATCTTCGTATTACAATATTTTAGTCTTTCGAGGATTTAATAACTTTCGATTCCATATAACAAATATTTTGTACAACGCACGTCGGGCGTACGAGAGTGGCGTCGTGGCACGACTTATCGCTATCTACCTACGCTTTACCAACTAACTCCAACTTCGTCTCTAGCCTTTAACACTATATTTACAAATTGTTCAAATTTTTTTGGTATTCAAATTACCTCGTTCACTACATCGTCTCTCACGCGACCACAGTCGGAACCCTAGCGTCCATCCGCACGACACGACTTAAAATATTTTAACTTAAACCATGAAAAAATACAATAATCATAATATAATACAAGATATTCATCAACAACATTAATTGAACGTTCAGCCGCCGGCGCGCGGCCGGCGCCGGCGCTCGCTAGTCAACAGTCTCAACACTAACAGCGTCGGTACATTACAAAACAAATAAATGGACATACCTAGAAGTATGTACGGCCGGGAGATAACGAGCACTGTCCTAACGCGAACCGATTCGCAACAAAGTCACTGGCAGATGCGGCGGCGACCGACAGCTCAGAGCGGCGGGATGTCGATGTCGCACGCGAACGGCACGTCTCAGATGAGCGGCATGGCGCGCTCGCCGGCCGCAAAGCGCTGCTCGTCGGGCACGTGGTACATGTTGATGATCTGGCTGAGCTCCTGCTGGCCGTACTCGCGCTTCAGCCCCATGTCGTGGTGGTGCGGGAACTCGCGCTTCAGCTGCGCCGGCTCGTGCGCGAACTCGCGCTTCATGCCGGGCGGGCCCGGCGACACCGGCTCCGACTTGGCGGACGAGCCGCTGGGCGAGTGCGAGGCGCACGAGGGCGGCAGCGCGTAGCCACCGGGCGAGCCGGGGCCCAGTCCGTACGCCGACGGCGACGGCGGCTGCGGCAGGTAGGGCGAGCCCTGCCCGCCGCCGTAGTACTGTCCGTAGCCGCCCTGCTGCATCTGCGACACATCGTAGCGCGGGTAGCCGTACGCCTGCTGCTGGTAGGCGCTGGGGTCGTGCATCATGTACCCGTTAGGCATGTACCCGTTGGGCGTCATCTGGTACACGTCGCGCGGCTGCTGCGACACCGGCGCCGAGCTCCTCTGTGCCTCGCCGCCTCCGAGCAGCGCTCCGCCCCCGAGCGGGTACTTCTCTTGTTTCTTGGCGAGGGTCTTCGTCTTCCTCCTCGGCCTGTATTTGTAATCTGGGTGTTCCTTCATGTGAACAGCGCGAAGTCTCTTCGCCTCGTCGATGAACGGTCGCTTCTCTGATTCAGAGAGGTCTTTCCACTGTGCACCTAGACGTTTTGATATTTCCGAGTTGTGCATTTTAGGGTTGTCGGATGCCATCTTCCTGCGCTGGCCGCGCGACCACACCATGAACGCGTTCATGGGGCGCTTGACGCGCTCCGCGTTGGAGTTTTTGCTGGTGTTGTTGTTGTTGTTGTTGGGCGGCTGGTGGTGCTGCGGCTGCGGCTGGTGGTGCGGCGGCATGGGCTGGTGGTGCTGGTGCTGCAGCGGCTGGTGCTGCAGTGGCTGCTGCTGTGGCAGAGCCATCATGCCACCGAGCGCGCCCAGCGAGCCGTAGCCGTGCTGCAGCGTGTGGTGCGGCGGCACCGTGGCATGCAGGCTGCCGCCCTTGAGGTCCGTCTCCATCGTCAGCATGTCGTCTTCCTGCGGCGCGTACAGCTTGCCGATCCTTCGTTCACCGTACACACGAGAGAACCGTCGGTCGCTCACATGGACTCGCGGCGGTGCGCGTCGTTAACGTTCCGCGGTACCGTGCGGCGCGGAGGCTACGTGCGTTGTGAGGAGGCTGCGGCGGCGGGCGGCCGCGAGCCGGGCCCCCCCGCGCGCGCCCGGCCCCGCCCCCCGCACCCGGCCAATCACCGTGCGCCCTGCGGCCCCGCCCCGCCCGCGCTCTCCCACCCGCCGCGGCCTGCATTTTTAATCGCGTGGCGAGCGAGCTAGCGTACGCCTCGCCGCCGCCTCATGCAAATCTCAATTTTGTTTGCCGACGGTGGCTGCATTCTCGGCCGTAGTCTATGTTATAGACTACACATGCACTGCCTGAACACTCATAGGTGAAAAACTATAAATGTCAATAAAAAAAACATCTACCGCAACCTCTATAAATTTTTCTAAGTCAATGTACTCATTTTCAAATCCAATTAACACATCATCTAGATAACCAAGAATCACTGTAATAATTTTATTTTCGTAAGCCTATTTGTTGACTAGACAGAAAATGTGTTTCTCAATAGTTACGCGCAGACACATTGTAGTTTGTTCAGCTGTAGCGAGTTCAAGGCCCGGGTGACAATGAGTGCTATCCACCTACTGAATGAGAAAGAACTTGGTGACATAAAAGACGTTACTTCGTACAATGATACGGGAACCACGCGGTAGTTCCACCACGATCTAGGACATTGTTTTAAGTACTAAAGGTTAATGTTGCTAGGTCCTTTAATTATCTTTCTTAGATTGTTTAATTCAAGTTAGTCTTCAAAGATTTCATACATGTTTAGTATAAACATTTTTATGTTCAAAATTAACGATTTTTTTCTAATTGATTGGGGGTATATAATGGATATGTTTATTTTGTTTTTTTTTTTTATTTTATTTTGCTTTGAGAGACTATAGATAGATTTCTTTACAAATATACATCGTATTATCTAAGTCTTGCTATGGAATCTTTGTCTGTTTCTTATATGAGTGTGTACATTAATTTTTAAATAACTTCAGTGCTATATAAATAGATATTTTCAGTAACTGTCCCATCTGGATGAGGAAAAAGAGTAAAAAAGTTGTTTTCCTTGTTTGTTGGATTGAAATGAAACAGTAAAATATTCAGGTGTAAATAACATTTGAAACGGTTGAGTCACTCTTATTCAATTTTGGTTTGTTATGAATTTTGTAATAACTGACCTGAACTTTTTCGTAGAAACAAATTTGGTGTATGGTTAAGATGAAAATATTAATGAGTTTAAGGTTTGTTACCTATTATAAACTTTAATTGTACACCTTACAATATTTACATGAAAACAAATAATAAAATCAATGCCAAAGCAATCTCTTACAGATAACCTTTGGATCTACCCTAGTAAATTTCACGTTTGAAATTATATGTATTTGTAACAACTTGTAAACTACATGAATGCAATAAATGATGATTATGATGAAAAAACTGAAAACTTTAATTAAAGCTTTGAAAGTCCTTTCAAAAGTTGTAACCATGGAATAATCAATATTGTTAAATAGGTGTGTTAAAATTTTGGTGTATAATAAAGTATTAATCTCTATTACAAAATACAAAAATAAGATGATAATGGGTTACATAACAGTCTTAAGTGTTAAGATTTTTCACATTACCTGGATCTTAAGTTCTTGGGACGCAGGACTCAAGACATTACCTATGTAAGACGAAAATGCTTATTTATGCTAAAGGGTTTAAATCTTCATAAAAAGCGAGTGACAAAAGGTTTTAGTAAACCAACACAGGTTGAAATAATGAAATCTATACTAACACTTAGAATAAGGAGGTAAAATTCGTTTGTATGTTAGTATGTTCGTAAGTTTGTATGTAGGGGGAGATCTCCGTAACTGATGATAAATTTATAACATTTTTTTCATTGGTAACTAGGTGTATTGTTTGTGAGTGCTATAAACTAGACCTAAGTTATTTTGAATGTCGCGTACGATGTGCTAGTTATATATATTTTGAATATTATAAACAAAGTCGATGATGAAACACTGAAAATTTTGCAATTAAAAAATTTTGCAAAGCTATTGCAGAAGTCTAACCACAGTCCTTCACTTCTTTTCAATACTTTGAAATATGTGGGCAACTGGGCAATGGTGTGAGTCACATGTTTATTTAGTATTTTAGCTTAGGGATTTTTTGTATTTTCTTTACGACACACCTGTTTTTTTTGGCCTCAATGAATTTATAAAAAATAACAAATATGTAAGGCAATAGAAATTTTGTTGCTATAATTTTATCGCATATACCTTTAATTTATAAGAGTAGACATGGGTAAGAAATAAAAACAAATCTTTTTTAAAGGCAATTTTATCTTTATCTTTTTTTAAGATTTTATCGCTGAGAGAGAACATTGTAACACCAATGAAATAATTTCCAACTTACGCCATTTTAAGAGGAAAAACACTTCTTAAAAGAAAGTTGTTGCATCATATTTAGGATTGCATATTAATTTTCTATTGAAGACGAAGAAACATTTTATAATGAAAAACAACACAATGAAAGGGGAAAATTATGACGAAATTCTAGAATTATTTTCGTACATTTCTTGAGAAAATAACTGTTCAAATTTACCCCGAGTTCGGAAGCGGTGACATTATATCACGTAACTCTTTTTTATAATAATTTAATTTGGTTTGTTATGCTCTGTTCTAGACCGAATTTGTTTGTCGTCAATGTTATAAGATTTATTTTTAGAAAGAGAACTAGTAAAGTGGGTAGAATTCACATTACTAGCAATCTTGTTAACCCCTCCAACTAAGCTAAATATGATTGTGTCTGGAGTGGGTTCACGGCACTAGTGTAATGGGTGGGGTTCGAACCCACAATCTCTCAATCACAAAGCCGACACTTTAGCCTTTAGGTTATTACCGGTAAGTAGCTAAGCTCTTATAACTGTCTTGTCATATAGGTTATCTCTTTTCTTGCTATAAGGAGGGGCGGGGGGGGGGGGGGGTGTTACCTTTTAAATCATCTTGGTTGGCAGCCATCAATACTGGATGGAGGCCACAGGTCTTCTGAGGACACCGCTTCGGAACATACAGGTCCAGCATTGGACTACAAGACGAACGGTGATGCGCCATCGTTACATGGTGGACATCCCAAAGTATTATTTATTGTGCATACAACTAAGTGTAATTCCCTGCCGAAATCTTCGTTTTCTGATAGCTATAACCTGTGCGTCTTTAAGTC
Source organism: Tholera decimalis (assembly GCA_943138885.2). NCBI lineage: Eukaryota > Metazoa > Arthropoda > Insecta > Lepidoptera > Noctuidae > Tholera > Tholera decimalis. The sequence continues at coordinate 34,332,677 of OW964553.2, forward strand.
AAGAGTGAATAGGTTTCTTCTAGGTAAGCATGCTTCATCTTTGACCACATCATCGCTTACCACCAGGTGGGAAGGCGTTCAAACCTAAATAATAATAAGTTGTAATGATTCAGATGTCGAAACCAGACTGATGTAATGTATATCAAAAGTGATAGCAATAAATATATCTAATTGGAGTGTGCTCGGAACGGCTACTCCGTTCTTAACGCGAGTTATTTTTGAAGGATTATAAAATAAATAACATTGAAGTGGGTATAATCCAATCAATCTTATCTCTACCCTCTTCGGAGATTATTAAGAAGTTGTGCCATTTGATTATGGTCCTACACAAATAACTCGAATTCTTTAGCTATTATATAACTTTAAGTATATAATATTATGAACTAATACTGTATAAGTAGGTAGTAAGTAGCACATGTCTTTGAGAAAAGCCCTTAAACAAAATTAGATTTAAGAAATACATATATTTAATTATTAATGTTATTATTAGCTTTTGCCCGCGCCTTCGCTTGCGTGATATGTTTTTTTTTCAGTGTAATAAAGTAGCCTGTTTCATTTTCAGCCCTTCAACTATGTCCACGCCACAAATCTGATTTTAGTGTGAGAAAAGACGACCCATTGTTCATAAGATTTAAATTTTATTTTATTTTTTATAATTTTATTCTGTAAATATTATAAGGTGTAGATTGTGCGTAGAATCAAGTGTACAATACATAATTTATTTATGCAACACAAAATGTACAAAGGCGGACTTAATGCCATAGGCATTCTCTAGCAGTCAAGAAGAAGAAGAAGGTGGTGAAGAGATAACATGGCAGGTGCAGGTAATAGGTAATTTATATCATTCGGTATAATCATCACTACAATCTATCAGCCGCTGATGACTATATTTTAGGTATTAGCTACTCAAAAATAGACTAAACAGAATCCTATTTTTAAAAACAAAGATTATTCTAGGTCATCTGCCATTACCTAGAACTGAATCTGAAACACGTCCCTTGCAGAACACAGCCCAAGTATCTCAAGTGTACATTGATCTGTCCTAATCCCTTTCCACGTCCCTCACCTGATTACTTGGAGGCCTGTTAGAGCCATCCACAGCATCTACGACCCTTTAGGTGATTTCATCTGCGAATGTTATGTCCTGTCGTCTGTCTCTGTAAGTCTGTAGATTAAGAGAAACGTAATATAAGTCTTCAGTTATTTTTGTATAAGGAACACTCAGCATCATGTAACTAGCTTTAAGTTGGTGTGACTACTTACTGGCTAATCGGCTTATGTATGACGAAATTTTAATCAGTTTATTCGCAAATAGAACAAGTAATTTGAGGAGGTATAGTGAAGTTAAGAGCACTGTTTTTATGGGCCCGATTTGAGAGTTGCAGTTCGTGAGATTGATCCCATGACCTGACCCAGTCGGGCAAATTACTTTGTGTAATTTATACCATCACTGTAGCTCTTAAATCGGTGAAAAGAAACATCGTGAGGAAACTGGGATCTCCTGGGATCAAAAATTATTGGACATATAACATCCACCAACCCAAGGCCCATATGGTGGATTATGGCCCATTCCCTCTCATAGAGAGGAAGCCTGTATCCCAACAGTGGGGATGTAATAGACTTATATTAATGACTAGCAGTTGCTCGCAACTTCGTTCGCGTGGGAAGATTTTCCAGTGTAAATCCCGATCCCGTGGGAATTTCACAAAATCCCGTCTTAACAAGCATCTACGTACTAAAAGGAACCCCCACGCAAAATTTGAGAGCCCTACTACTTGTAGTTTCTGAGATTTCGTGATTAATCAGTGAGTGGTATTTCGCTTTTATGTATATTATATAAAGTGCAGTTATAGTGTAAGAGTAGAAGTAATGAAAAGAATGGCATTCAATACCATCTCATTGTCATTACAACTTAGTTCAGTGTTTGAACAAGGGATATTAACCCCAGTTATTACTGTGCTCGTAAAAAATGTCCGTAAGGATTGAGGAGCCACTTTTTGTATCAAACAGTAAATATTCAAACAGTAACTAGTCCTTTAAATAGTTTATGCAAATGTAGCATTATTAGTATCAAGTGTGTCTTTGATGCTACCTGATTGTAAGTTTTTTGTTGAGCCTATCAAAGACTCGCGTTTATCCACCATCTCGTCTGATGTTAAGCGATGATGATGTGGTCGAAGATGAAGCACGCTTGCCTAGAAGTAAACTATTCACTCTTGATTTAAAGACTCCCACACGTTTGGGTGAGGGACCTGTTTGAGCATATCTGATATTTGCTTCTATTACCTACTAGCTTTTGATTTTGGGTCCGTCTGCATGATTATTAAAGGTTAATAGGTATCAAGGCAATATACTACTGTCCAATGAAATCCCATGCCTAAAAAATGGCCTATGTAATGCCAAGGGTCATTGGAATCCGTTATCCACCGAGCCTTCTTGTGTGTGTCTTCTCGGCCCACCTGTGTCCCACAGTGGATACATTATAGGTTGATTTAGTAAGCATTTGAATTGGTAACAGATCGACATACCTCTATACTTTCGTATTCAGCACAACAGTTAGGATTTTTTCATTTTTTTTTTTATTTTTACTTAAGTTTAGTTCACATACCAATATTGAAAGTACCGTTATATTCAACCAAAAAAGCCCCAAAAATATTTTACAACCGACATTAATCTGCAGATTCCTAGAAAAAGATAATTTGTAAAATCTAAGTTGTATGTCATTACCTGAAGATCGCGTACACTATTATCAGTCTTACATTCCAAATCTTAATGGTCGTAATCGAATAACAAGAACTGTCGCCGAGACTTCGTTAAGTTCTTTTGTTTTAAGTTGGGCACCTTTTGTTTTTTCTGAGCCCCATAAACCTATGTCTGGTATCTTTTATTGGTGGTATGAGTCTATTTAAAGCTACCGAAAGTGGAATTGGTGGCACTTTCACTATTGAGACTACGGGTAGTTAAATAAAACACATGGTAATTTTTACATAGCTTTACTTTGAAAAAAATTTACAGTGTAACTGTTTACTTGAAAAGTACATGGTAGTGCAATGAACTGTGTACAGCTGCTCAGTGCTTATGTTGTGCGTTATACTTCTTATGAGTAATAACTAACAACTAGTACATATTTACAAAATTAAATATTATGTTACGTAAGTAAGCAACAGTTAAGTGTATTTTTTTTTTTTTACAAAGATTAATCACAAAGATCGCATATTTTATTTACTCGAAAGAAATTTATTTCAATCAGAGTGAGAGACATCCATTCAACATTTTTTTCACACTTCTGTCTGTTTAGTTTCAAGAACTTGAATAATTATTTAGTTTAGTTAGAGGGTTTAACAAAATTGCTAGTAATGTGAATTCTACCCAAATATATAGTTCCGTTAAAAAAAATAGACATTATAAGACTCAAAATAATGTAAACAAATTTATATGTAAATAAAGTGACAAAATACTTATTTGTTTGTTGGTCAATCTTTGGTTTTATTGGTAAATCTCAGGATTTACCTACATGAGTAAGTAAATGTAAGGATTAACAAAAATATATTTTTACCTGGCATTTACTACCAGAGTTTAGTACATGCTAGGTTTTACCAGTGACGTCAGGTAGGTAAATGTTAGTTGCGGAAATAAAACAATGAATATTTATTAATCAATTAATTCAATTAACTACATAAATCAGTCTTAACTTTAGATATTATTTTTATATGATAGTAGAGATTAATCATTTATATTATTAAATGTATTACTAAATAATCAAATTCTTAACATTTTAATTTGGTATTTTTATTTATTAATTTGTAACTATAACAAAATTTAAATATTTCTTAATATTAAAAAAGTAACAGGTATTTAAAAATATTTTTTCACAAACATAACGCTTAGGTACATTGACTACTCTAACTGAATCAATATTTGTATATTATTATTTGGTGTTTTACTAACAAATAGAAAAAAGCCAGTCAATTATCATTAGAAAAATGACTTGTTGCAACATGGAGTGCTCTATTGTGACTTGTTTTTTTCAACACATACCATTCCTAAGGGTAAATCCGAGAGTCGGTAGTAATATTCATAATTATAATTATAACTATAATAAAACAAATAATGTTATTATAAATAAAATTCTAGAATAGGTACTCAGCTAAAAAAATCAAAGCAAATCCTTCTATTCTATTATCCATATTATTTAATAGGTTTAATATCTATATTCAATATTAAACCTAGAAACTAATTCTCTGGATATAATAATAATAATAAAGCCTTTTTATTTCCATAATAAAAATACAATTTATAAAAAATTACAGTGCATGCAATTCAATTATGTATTAATAAAATTAAATTCTAAGATATTATATAAGATTATTAATTTGTTCTGATTCAATTAAATAATTACATTTATAATAAATTTATAATTCTCTGGATATATTAAACTTAAATTAATTTTAATATTTTTTTAAATATAAAGAAATGAAATCTGTTAGCAAGGTCACTAGTGTACATCATTTGTATGGATTTGATACTTAAAATTATAATTACTTTTTGACAGAAAAATATTGATTATTATTTTTGGAAGTACCTAAGTTAAACATTACTTAACTTTGCGTTATTGGGTCAACGTATTGATCACGTACGAAAACTATTTTCGTTCTAATTTGCATGCAATGACATATTAGTAGGTAAACCAAAATGGTTGTTTGTTCAAAGTGACACCAGAGTTCAAAACCTTGGAGGTGGTAACCATGAAGGTTACGTCTGGACTGTTATGTACTCAGCTGTGGGTTGCAGTAAACAAATGAAAACATAATTACATGGACATAAAACAAACACAAATATACCTTCTTGAATTAAAATAACTTAGGAGTACTTACGCAAGATAATGCTTAAAAGGTATAAGTGAGTACTTACCCAAACTAGGATCTACCATTCTGACGTCTAATAACAATTATGATGACAATGTAAGAGAGGGACAAAGCTATACAAGACATATGACGCTATCGCTTTTTCACAATGGAATTCTAATGGCATTAGTACGTACGTCATATTTGACTAGAAAATTGGTGGACTAACAGAAAATGCTTTGAAATAACAGTTTATAACCTACCTAATAATGATTATAATTAGCACCTAATATTAAAAAAATAAAAAGTTTCATCAAGATACGAACTATCGAAACGTATAGCACCGAAATAGGATGGCCAAAATCTATATTTGAAAATCCCTCTAGATCCGTCAGACGGGGAGCACACAAGTAAATCGCAGATCGCAGATAGGTTAGGTCTATTCTGCATTGAGACTACAAAACTGTCAGAGCGTGAAACGGCTCGCGCCAACTGGTGTCGACGCCATTTTGCTCCAGTTTCAATTTAATGAATCCCGGTTTGGAGTCCGTGGCGTTAAATGTGGGAATCCCTCGGAAACCGGCGATAATCTTTACTTGCCTCGACTCAGTTAAAATGATTCCGTATAGTTCGGAAGGAGGTTTGCGAATTATATTGCCTGTTTTAAAAGATTTTAGGTTGTAAAGCGACCGTGATAAATGGTTTGCTTTTTATTTTGATCGGAAACAGTCAACATTGTTTTTTTCATACAGAGATAATATCGTCAAGTCATAACAATAAAACAGCCAAAATAATAAAACCATTTTAACAAAGATTAACTGCAATCAATTTGTTAATTCCATCGCTAGGTGCCATAAACAACTTACAATTAACATTTCATTAAAAGAATCAGCGCTCAAACACTACAAAATCGCACTCTCTTACAAATGAAAACCACTAGAGGCTTACGCGTCGCGAGTCATTCAATAATTGCCGGAGTAACGCTTGTGCTAAATAAAAAAGTGCTCATCAAACTCCCTGAGCTTCGTAATTGGCGCGAGGTGTCGCTAATGATAGTCGCGAGTGCCGCTGCAAATTAATAATTATCGCGCATGGCAACACCGAGCGCGCGCCGCAATATGGCCGCCGCGCATTGTTGGCGGGAACTCGTCATTTTAATTTTCGATTATCAATTTGTGGCGTATCACACAATTATAGTTTAATTGTTTAACTAACAATGCTTTACTATGCGGTTTGTGCTTTTTATAGGGTATCAATGCATTACGTTATTTTGGTCTGGTAATGTCATAATTGCGTGAAATTCTTTTGTCAGTCAGTACAAGCATTAAAATTGATTTTAGTATTTTACATCCATACACAAGTTGCTATAATAACAAAACATCAGTTAATTAGTGGGTATCTGCCGTGTTAATTGGCAACCCCAGTAATTTGAGCTGTACTATTGAAGTCTGTAAAATGGATGAGAAGAAAAGTCAATTATCCCGTATTTGGAAATAAAAGAGTCGAAGCGTCTAGACCTTAATCCTTATAACTAGCCGTTTTAATATTCTGTCAACAACTTATCTCCGAGCTTGTTTTCCTTTACGGACTGAGGTAATCCTCGAAAGATGTTAGTAAAAGAGATGGATATTTGAAGCTGCAAAATTAAAAGGTCTTGTGCGTCAACGTAAGAAATCTGTGACCAATTTCTATATGCTATAAATTCAAGCCAATCAATCCTATGGAATATTCTACGGAATATTCTCAAGCTAGCTATGCATCACAAGTCGGAATCCAAGGCTCGTACGTCATTATGAAAGCCCAATATTAGGCAGGACAGTCTGGACACAAACAAGACCGCATACGTAAGAGGGAGCTATCATCTCTCCGGAGAAGAAAGGGGGTGGGTTGAGGGAGGCACAGAGATATTGAAATCGAGAGAATTGTTCGAATACAGATATTGCAGGTGATTGTTTAGATGTGGCTGGTTTTAAGGGTTTCTTCTTGAGGTGATCTTATAAAAGCTGCAAGTCTTGGCCTTGAAGATAAGAATCTTATTAGCAATGGCACTACGGCTTGGAGTTTTGGGCAGTTGAGCAAAAAAGGACACGGATTTTTCTATCAATCCAATCACGTCGCTTAATAACTTTCCCTAATTAAACGACAAACCAGGTAGGTAACCACTCGGTCATAGCAAAACATGTTTATGTAATGTAGGTAATGGTAGATACTCTTTATCAACAATAAGTAGTTACATAGCTAAACAAAAAAAAACACACACCATCTAAACATTAAAAATAATTCATCAAGAACCTCCGTCTCCATTCAACGTCGACACTATCAACATTTTAATACCTCACCGTCACTCTTGAATAGGCCTAGTACACACTGCGTCCAGTGGGGTGGCCCCACCGGGGGAGGGTCCACTTCCGGCCGCTGTCTCCGTCTCATCAGGCCTATCTTGGCCGGCCCGGCCGCAAATTAAATAGTAACGTGCGACCAACCATTCATGCGTGAGTACCCAGCCTTATATATAGCCTAGTCGTATTCAGTAACATCGGATAGGTATTGAAATATAGTTCTAGATTAGTTTGTAGTATTGATGTCGGAGCTCGCACTTGACAGTTGTGGAAATAGAAATGTGGATACGTAGGTATATGTATATTGGATGAGTTTGGAATAGTTTAAAATTAGTTTACCTAGTATACCTACCTACGCATGGTTCTTTGCGTAATTTAATTTATAAATACATACTTAATCTCAAATTTAATAGTTTAAGAACTGCAAGTAAAACGGTACAAAAATTAAAAGTCTTTACAAAAACAACTCAATCATAATGATGTACAAATACCAATCTAATATCAGTAGGTACCTAATAACATTATAGTCTGACTAAATTAACTTGACCATCTAACCAGTCAAGCGAATAGACATAAAACTTAATATACCTAACTAATTTTACATTCAAAATAAAGTCTCATCATTTTCACATAACTCATTAATCATAAGAACAAAATTGGACATCGGTAGATTATTTTAATAAAATTAATATGTAAAAGAAAGTTAATTCAAATTTCCATGTCGGACCTCTGACACTGGCAATTACATACATTGTCAGTTGTTTTATAAAATTACAAAAGGCCGACCACAAACATGTTTATTTGTTGATATCGACAGGGCCTAAAATTGTATGCTGATCTGCCGAATCATCTATACATACTTAATATTATAAAGAGTTAAAGTTAGATGGCAGAAATCTCTGGATCTACTGCACTGATTTAGAAAATTCTTTACCCACAGTTTTGCTGAAAAAAAAAAAAAAACATTTTTATGCGGGTGAAGTCGCGGTCAGAAGCTAGTTAACTATACTCAGCTGTACTTTCTAAGCCAAATAAGTGAACAATGCATGAAGTAAAACTTAGTTTTTTAAATGCCATTTGAGATGATTGATCTTATATATTTCAATTCTTGTGTAGTTCAATTCATATGTTGCAATTTTGTTTTTGTTTTATGCATTGTTTACATCTTTTAATCGTTGGTTTCATTCCAATGCATGGATATGTTTACCTTTTATATGTGTTTTTAATAACATTTACTAATTACGAGATTATTTACGATATAACCCGTTGAAAATAAATTAACACATCAATGAAAACAATACGTAAAGCTACTGAATTTCCACGGTACCTACTTACGATCGTAGAACATATGGTTTCTAAAACGCTTTTCTATTAGACTTCAATATATATCACTAATTTGAAAGCATATTTGCCCCATTGCGTCTGTAAATTAATTGGAGCGCACATTCATGAAATTTAGATTTGAGTGTGTTATGTAAATAGGTTAATAAAAAATTTATTACATATTCCTTCTAATATTATTAACCAAACACATGATCCTTTGTTTTGTGCAGAACTAAATTAGAAGTAAGTATTAAATATTACATTAATTATAAATCAAAATCACTTTAATTTTGTCTCTGAAACGGTGGATTTTTAAAACAGATTAGCCTTGTTGCTTTACAACTTTTGTTTGATCCATCCATGATCCATATCGACGGTTAAAAGGAAATAGGGTATAAGCGACAAAAAAGAAATTTTCAGGAGAGTCGTTCAATGTTTAGAATTTTAGAAAAACTGATGTATTTTTTTATTAAAACATCGTGAAAACTAAAACAATTTTTAATTTTCCAATCTGGAAATATGACAAAATAAAAGATAATAGAACACAAGAAACAGTCGGTTTTCAAAACAATACCAGTTCAAAATGTCACTTATACCCTATTTCCTTTTAACCGTCGATATTAATCCGTCAGTTTCAATATGCAGCGAGTTGATTCATAACATATTAATGAATTATCCTCTTAAAATACTGCCTGCGACGGGAAACCATTTTTGTTTACGTTAAATCTGAGTTTTAATAACGAAATTTCCACATATATGTGGTAGTATATAAAGGTAGCGTTTCTATAATAGAAATAAAATAGATGAAAAAAGAGATCCAAAAATGTAAATCAATCTAATAAAGTTTCTTAAATATTCTAAAGAATTTGCTTTTAAATTGTATTCTTTTAAAACAGATGCGATACTAATACTGCCCATGTTATCAAAGTATTATAATTCCAATAAGAAATATTGAAATTGGAAACTTATAGGAAAGGCAAAGCCGACGGTATACAAGCTTTAAACACCGCAGTTTACATAAACTTCAAATATACCTGAGAATATGTTTATATCAGAGCATTACACAAATACACAGGCACTAGTAACTTAGTCCAAAACACTATTGTCAATACAGCAGCACACCTATACATACACACGTATAGGTAGGTGGGTACGTCAGACAGCTGACAGGCAGTCGGCACCTCTCACTCGGCGGCCGGCACTCTTCCGTGCGCGCGCACAGCACAGCACGACGAACACGAAACACACCGCAAACAAATTTCCGCGAGGAAAACACTCGTTTTCCGCGAATGAACGTGCGAGCGACGCGCTCCCAATGCCCAGACTAAACGCGAGCCGTGAAAAAGCACCGCCACAACGTCGACCGACAATGGAAAGCGGTAAAGAATCATAATAATAACAATGACAACAATGTGAGATGCTATAATAAAGAGCTGCGGCATTGTGCTACGCTCGGCGTTCGTTCGAAGGGTCGCGGAGATCGATACTCGGCGGATTGTCTACGCTGGCGTGCGTGAGTCTTTGTCGGCCGCGGCGCCCTCAGCTCGGCCATTCATCGCCGTCGCCAGCGCTAATCAACTGCGATTCTATCGAACACTTTCTGTCGCCGAATACGAAGCTCTTTTTGGGCACCCGCGGAGCCTAACAATTCCTAGCACGTTTGAATCTTGAATGAGACGTACACATCTATTTCTTACTTGGCATAATGCTGGACTCTGAGAATGGCAACTAATTCTATATATTGGTCGGTAGGTACATAATGCCATGCAACACTCAAATTAAATATCAAAGTATCCAATTTAGACTCGCCACTATGGCAAGTAAAGCAAAAAGTTACAGAGCTGTGTAAATTGTTTGATACTCGTCAAAAATTCTAAACACGTTTCGGCAATACAAAAAGAAACAAATGAAGGCCGCAGCTAGTGTGTCGAAGCAATCAACAAAATTTCGCCAAGCGAAGGTGTGAAGTGGTGACGGCGGCATCGTCGATAAAACATCCAAGTTTAATGTAATAATCCGTCGATCGGGCGTTATCATTAGTTGAATCGCACACCTCCCGCGGGCCCGCAGATTGCCTTCCAACACACTCTTATTATGGATATAACTTATTTAAAGATGGTGTAGGAGAATCGTGACCACAGCCGCGTACTTGAAATTATCGTGGGGTCATTCTCAGTTTTTGTATGTGATTTTTAATTTGATGGCTTGTGAAGTTGTGACGTTTAAATGTCAGCCGTTTCGTGGCTAACAGTACCTAAGTTTCGAGATGTAAAGATGTGTTAGTAATTTTCTCAAAATATATTTCGTTATGATCACATTTAAATTTATTGCTTTGTTATTGGCTAATTAGAACGATCTTATTAATATCTAAAAGCCAAATCCATACAGATCTAATGGGCGGCTCGATTTAATTGGTGCGGTTCGGCGCGGGCGCAGCAAAGAGCGCCCCGCAGCGCGCGTCGATCACCGAGCTCCGCCGTCCGTTGCGTGTGCGCGCCGCAATTAAACTCCCTATCGTTACATCGGACTAATCCAATTATGTAACCATCTAACCATTTGTCTTTGATCGATAATTGACTGATACTAAAGATAATGACGATAGCTCTGATTGTGATTTGTATTGAAACAAATAGAATGTACATTAGAGCGACAGCAGAGCTTGTATCCGTAATGAACAGGGATCGGTCAAGCAACGCGCAACATATATGCAGATCCAGAACTCCAAAAACGAATGCTCGAAGTGTCTGCTCTGCAATTATGTTCGCAATTTCTCTAATGGCTATTATCAGTATCAAATATGACTAGTTGTTTTTATTTGAAATCAAGGACTTAAAAACTAGATCCATTACTGATTTAGTTTAGCAATACGCATTCTTAATCAAATATAAACAATGTTTAAATTTCGCACATCGAGATCGTATCAAGATTCAAGAATTATGGTATAAGACACAGGTCTAAAGGTTAATGAAATTAAAAAGAGTAATTATATCGATGCGAACGTGATGCCAATAAGTTTAATTGCCTAGAGTAGCCGTGAACGTATTTGTCAAACGTGATCGTTTCGACATTAGCCATCAGTCTCAAGCAGTGCGGCGAATATGTGTGATGTTGGAGTTAACACCTTATTTGATTGATGATTAAAAATAACGCAACCTCGATTGCCCAGTAATGTGACGTCCATTCCATGTTCAGCAAACTGAGACAAGATTGCAGTAACAATAGACGTAATAACTACACTACATGTTAATGATGAGACTCTCGAAATTTGAAATTATAACCGTTAATTTTAAGCCGCCATTTTTAATTAAACGCGATGACTAAGTGCGGGGATCCATCACAGTCGGCTCTCGATGCCGATCTATTATTAATTATTATTTTGATCGATCACGCTCCGTGTTATTTCATTAGGATCCGATGTTAAGTTTTTCTTAGCATTATTAATTATACCAACGCTGATACTCCTTGTGGAATCTTACTTATTTTCAGCCAGGTGTTATGGTTAAGGTTTTGGTTTACGAAATATATCCTAACCTTTCCATTTAATTTATTTTTAGGTTCACGTGGAGATGTATTAATACCCAGCGAAGGAATACTTATTGGTAAAATTGCGAACATATATTTAAAGAACAAAATCTCCGGAGCACTTCAGGTAATTTTTTCTCGGATTACCGAATACGAGATTGCGATATTTCTGCCGAAATTAGAGGTGAGTTTATCCCTCAACGAGTAATTCGTTCCCGGCCCGTAAAGGTACATTATCCTTACGGCCCAACGACTTTTCGAAGAAATCAATAATCCGAAGCTTTTTTAAAGATATTCTAGCAGAAACAAATATATTTCTATGTTCGTTCAAAGCCGGAGTCAAAGAGGCCGCGGATTAGTTAACTATTTTTTGTTGTGTGTGTTAAATTTGAAACGTTTCTCGATTAACGAGAGATTTGGCGCGTCCCGATATTTTGGGAGTTTCGTGAACAAAGGGCTTCCGGGGACCGAAGCTCTCAAAGTATTGCGTGTGGGGATAAGCAGTTGAGATCAAGTTTTTCACAGAAATCGTTGTGTTCCGTTTTTATCTTAGATTATGATACTTATGCAAAAGCACGAGCGATTAAACTTTGGTTTCGTGAAGTCCTTGTTTTAAAATAATTTTGAGGGAGGAGATAATTCTGGGGTATGCTGTTTACAGCTTAGCAAGTTCTATTGGGATGAGGATTAGTAACTTAGAATTACGATTGTTGAGCCTGCCTGTATTCACTAAGCTTGCCTTATCTACAAAGTTGAGCGTCAACTTTTAATTTCTTCAGGAAACGATTTTATTGGATATTCACGACACTGAAAAATCTTTAACGTATGACTAGTCTGGTGGTCTTAGGCCCGTATTACAGAACGAAACTCGAGCACTGATCTCTGTTTAAAACTAGTTTTGAGTAGAGATTTAATCTAAAGCGTCAATAGCCGAATGGATAAGGTGTCGGACTTGTGATCGAGAGGTCACAAGTTCGAACCCCACCCATTACAATATTGCTGTGAACCCACTCCAGAGACAATCATATTTAGCTTAGTTGGAGGGGTTAACAAGATTACTAGTACCTAATGTGAATTATACCCACATTGCCAGTTATTTAAAAAAAAATAATTGAATGTACCTCAAGTACATATTCATTGAACAGAGTTCAGCCGGGTACGGCTTTATTCTAGATTATACTCAGTTGTAGATTCATCACCCAAGTGTGGTCGACACCACGCTTGAGCAGAGATTTCCTTGTCAGTTAACGATTACTATAAGCTTTTCAGTATATTATTTGATTTAAAAATGGTAATTTTTGGCGAACAATGATTTGAATATAAGTCTGAACTTCAGCGTTCCATGTGAAGGTCCCATACAATTTTGATAATAATTTTAGGAAATGGTTTAGATTTTCACAAGATGTGGTAAAATTTGTAATAATGCCATCTATTGCCCAAGATTTGAAAAAAATATGCATTTCTGTTTTGTTTTAACTATAACTTTAATTTCTATTGATAGTTTTTTTCCTAAACATTATTTATCTGAATACTATTTATTATATGTATAAACAGTATGCAGTGAGTAATTTATAACAACACTGTCACAGATATTAAGGATCCACTTCGTTCCACGTACGAGTTACACTTGCTATATTTTTACATGTTAGGAAAGCTTAGTAGGAAAGATTGTCCTAAAACCTTCAAGAATTTGCTTTTACCACCACCACCAATTGAATAATTTCCGATCATTCGTAGATCGGAACAGCAGACACGAAGAAAATAAAACGTAAACGAAAACAGACTGATGCATAGATAATAGATATTCTCTGCTTGAGGCTCGATTTGAATTTGAGTGTAGTTTGATTACCGTTCTGGAATAAGACCAATGCCCCAGTGCAGATTCCATATATTCACTAAGATCAGGTGAATTAAGCTCAAACTGGACTTGAGTAACGTTCTGTAATACGGACCTTAGTTCATGTAATATTATTGCAAAAAGAATTTAATGAGTCCTTAGTCACAAATTATGTAGGCTGATCTATTGCTGCACGATGTATGTAAGTACTTACCAAACGGTTAATTAATGCTCGTATTCAGAATATGTCATCCAAGCATATTTTGTACTGGGGTTGCGAAAATGTTCTATTGAGATACCACGTTACCGGAACGCAATAGGAACTGAGGAAACAGGGTGAGTTTTGAGTTAGTTGAAGCGAAACAGTCCATTTCGCTCCACCTAGGAGGAGGACTCCACGTAGGAGTCATTTGATCGTCTTCTTCTTCTAAGCGTCTCGATGGCAGTTTAAATGGACTACTCAGAACTGAACAATAAATGGGATGATTTCTCCCCCGAAAAAAGAGCATATGTAGCTTAAACACGTTTAATGAAACCAGCACCATATTAAGCTTAACCAGTAAATCTATTCCAAGAACCATAAACCTAACACCATTAGCGAATGCAATCAAAATACCATAGCGGAAGGAATATTCTGACTACAGTCCGACACCTACATGAGGTCAGCACATTTGCTGTACGATCGCGGCATGATACCGCCGCATCGATCGTATCGCAGTGACGAGGCTATATCGGCAACTCTCCATGAACTGTCCGGCAAAGGAAAGGGAATGCTATGTTACAACGTGTCCGTATTTAGTTTAGTTTTTTATTGTTGCATTTTTGAGGCGTGATATCATCTTTGAAATAGAAAGTTTTGGAATTATCTTCAGCGGTGTTAACTAGTGATTGCTCATCTATAATTGTTAAGTTTAACTTGTGCAATTGGATCTGAAGTAACTGTTTGATATTTGCTGGGAAAAAATTAAGTACTTATCTCTGTTAAAGACATCTGTTGATTAGAAACTTCTCAAATCTACCTCAGTGAATCCGAACTTTAACAATTTTCAGTTGCGAATTCTGCTGATTTGTAAAGCTAAGTTGCCTATTTATTTCATTCTACTTGAAAGATCTCGTTATTAGATATTTTGGTGTTACTGTACTGCATAAAAATACAGTTCGATAGTAAATAGTATACAGAAAACACGCTGCAGAATCTATATGTATTATTGGGCTATGTATGGTTTACATGTAACGAATTGCAGTATTTGCGGAGGCTATAAATAAAACAAATAATTATAAATATTTCACGAGGTAACTCGTCAGAAAATTCCCGCAATCTCGGCACTGATATACAATTTTGGTCTGTCTTAGCCAAAGGCCTAAAGCAACCAGCTCGGTCCCACATAAATAACCACACCTTCCAAGGACTTCTTCACCGAAATATGGACGTTAACATCAAATAAGAGCATGGCACGTCACCCATCGATTCAAGTTACCGAAAAGGAGGAATTCGGAGTATTTGTAACGATAACTATCTCATGTGCTACCTGCTAATAGTTCTATCCAGAATGTTTACTTCGGTCATCAATTTCGACGTAATTTACTGCAAAGCGTGAGAAAAGGACTTTTTTGTGTTCGAATAGGTAATTGTGTAATTATGGTCGATTTTTCGGAAGATTGTGTCGCAGCAGCGATTATGTTTGCAGTGTTATGTGAGTTCTACGTAGGGGTTAAATAGTAGGTTGTGGGTAAATATCTGGTTTTGAGTCTTACGTGACTCAAAGAGTATTTATGTATTTCACATCTCTGAGTCTGATTTCGCTTTTTATATGTGGTAAGGAAATGTTAGTTTTATTAATTTCTAGGAAACGTTATAATAGTATCATAAATTGAAAATTGCGAAAGTACCTTGAAAACACAGGTTACATACATTATGTACGACATTAAAATTATGTATATCATGCCGTAATGGCCATGAGTTAGAAAATGTACCAACTAATTACTTAATTTTAATGCTAAATTAAGTACCTAGCTAAAGTGATAAAGATAAACTTTTCAATACAGCATTAAAGATCCTTTTTCATATATTTCATCCTACGAATATATACTCCAAAGTGCTTAATGCTTTACTTTTTAGGCGAAAATCCATTACCAGGTACATAGGTACCCTTCTAAATCAAAGTGACAGGTAAGCAAATAGAACAAAACTCACGTCTTCTAGGAATCCAGAGAGTCCTTTGGCCCATAAATCACCGCAGTCCTGACAAATGGATTCTACGGCGTTTTTTTTTTCTCTCACTCATTTATTAATAGGGCAGGGAATGTTTCGGAAAACCAATAAAATCTGCCCCGTCATATACCTGTCCATCCAGACAGCGTGGCTTTTGTTCCTTCGCCGAGGTTTTTTTTTTTAATTTTGGACGGCTCCGAGCCGAATGTGAAAGACTGGAGTCACGGATACACAGTAATTGTACTTACTTATAGTAATAAAGTTATTACAACCAACTTTCGGGTTTATGATTATCGTCATTAGAACATTTTAATTGACGTCTTTCAATTTTGGAATGATTTTAAACTTCTTTTGGTTGGTTTTTTAATTTAACCTTTAATCACTTTTGATCGATTTGAAATGTCAACGCGAACCCTAATTGTATCTTATCTTACTGTATTAGACATATTCTAATCCCACCTGCAACACATGAATGAATGGACAACTCAGAAATCAAAATTGATGTCACCGAAACCCCTTTGTGCAATCCCAAAATCGATTTTCAGTTTTAATCGTTCATAAATACAGTTAAAAATCATTCGCTTCATCTCGAAGAGCGTTGCGCTCAAAATTCGCGAGTAACCTATTTTTGTGAATGGACATATTTTTTGTGTTGCCGCACCATATACAAAGGGCTCCTTAGTCCTACGAGCTATTTTGCGCGTGTGAAAGAGCTTCCATTCTCTCCGCCCTCAAGGATTGGAGCAAAAATAATTGTCATTTCCTGCGGCACTGAGACATAAAGGTGTGTGTATATTGTTATAAGAATGGCATACAGTGAAATGTCTCGATGAAAGTCGAGTCGTGATTTTCCGATCGCCGTAGTTTCTCGATGATTGCATGCGACTTTAATAGACCTAAATGACTGCTCGAAGTGTCATGCGTATGTGTCTTATATGTGTTTGTATGCATCGTCGTGATACTGCATTTAATTCGTTACGGCTCTGAGACAGTTCTGATATGGTTGATAAAGATATAATTCAATGTGTTCGCAGCGCTGTACTTTAACCCTCAAGCGGCCGCGTATTCATTTAAAACACCAATTAATTAATAATGAAATTTTATTTATGTCTAACCACTACCTATTTTTGACCAAGGGATCATTTTTTTTTAAATCAAAAACAAACTTAGTTTTTGACATTCCTTCTCACCGCACCGGGTTTATAGCCTAGGAATTAGCCAATTCCTATGCTATTTCTAGTATTAAACTCTGGAACATGCTACCCCTTGACATCAAGAAGGCCGAGTCTAAATTCTATTTTAAGCGTAAAATGAGAAACCTCTACTTAAAAGTCTTAATTCGGTTTTTCATTCTTAATTCGGTTTTCGCCATAAATATATCTATTTATTGTACTCACAATAATTATAAGAATAATCTTTCTGACTAAGAGAACTCTCTCTTAGTCAGGAAGATTATTATAAAGCAGCGTATTTATTACTCTATTATTTTAGCATATGTATCTATTTTATTATTATTATATACATATATTTTTTAGAAAATGACATTTATTTTACTTGTACACCTACTACATTGTGGTCTTTTTAACCCAAAGGTTGACTGGTAGAGAATGCCTTGTTGCTTTAAGTCCGCCCATGTACCACTATTGTACATAAAGTTTAAATAAATAAAATAGTCCGCTTTCATTTGGTTAGTATTTGTAATCGAGTATGCACGCCATACCAGAGTTTCGTTGCTTTGGAAGTCTCATATGTGTTTTCATTTTTATTTTTATAAGCTATACGAAATTATGATACAGAATAATAAGTTATTTAGTTTCAACTTAGGTAAGGTATAAACAGTAATGCACGTGTAGTCCTTGCGACACTTGTTGTGCAATTTAAACAAATGCATTTTCTTACACAAATACATCTACTCTACATGCTCAGAGAAGGAGGGAATGCTTAGTTTTCAAACATAATGAGTTAATGATAGTCTTTTCAATATAGGAATACCTGTGAACATAAATCTGAATGTTTTGAACGTTAATGTATCGAGTGCGGTCGATTCGACACCGCGTGGCCGGGAGACGGTTAATGAAGAACGTTTAAATCGTGATATGAAAGTAATTTCATTACGTTCGAGGTACATTTTCAAGTTTGCCCAGCTGAAATGATGATGATGAAAGTGCAGCGTAATTACTGTTATTTAATGGTATAAATTATTATTTTATGAATGTATGTTTTTATTTAATACAGATTTTGCGCTTCTTTCGTGTAAAACAAAACAACTGCTTTATAAAATGGGCAAGACAATGTATTATAATAGTGTTGTACGATGTTATCACGCTAAAATGGCTGAACGGATCTGGTTAAAATTTGACACTGTAAAAGGTCATAGTCTGGAATAGCACTTAAGCTACTCTTATCCACCGGGGTTGCGGGAATGTACTAACGAGATATTGCGGCTCTGGAATGAAAGGGCAACTGAAGGGACAGTTAGGATTTTTAGTCAGTTTCTACTGACTAAGCGACTGACTTACTGACTGAGCGGAAGGGAGTGTCAGACTTCTGGTCTTCTGACCAGAAGTCTGACACTCCCTTCCGCTCCACCAAGAGCGGGAGGAGTCATTTAAAGATCTTCTTCTTCTTAGAACTGGGCAATAAATTCGATAATTTTCCCCTAAAAAAAGCTATTTTTATCCCGCAAATGTATACGAGTCTCGCAGGGAAAATGGTCAATCCTATACATTTATGTTGCAATTATGACGTGTCACAATCAGCTTTGCCATGCTACAGATATGTGACACTTTTAATTATTACGACGACGTTAATTAGCAAGGAGAGTAATCTAATCTAAATTCTGAACACAAATTCAGTTAGGGAATCTCAAGTCAACATCTCATATATCCATATATCGAACAAAACGATACAAAACGCGACATATCGATACAGTGTAATCGACACTCACTAATAACCGATGTCGATTGTCAAACTATGAAATGGAGTGCGCGTGCCAGTAATCACGGAGCAAATGACAACTTTTGGGTCAATATGAGTTTGCAACTTTACGAAAAAATTCGCGCAAGCAAAAATTACTTCTATTCCTTTGGCTGCATAGTGTAGATGGAAGTTTTTCAGTTGCAAAGTTATGTTGGCGTACTGCCAAGTTGTGGAGGGTAAGTTGGAGGGTAGGTGGAGGTCAGAACGTTAATGGGTGGTTGTGACAGGTAACGCGAGACGCTAGACAAAGTGCATCCCAGATGACGTGAGCACAGAGGAGCCCAATGGAGGTTAATAATATATCTTCGTGTAACACATGCCGAACTAGTTTGTGTTAATTGAGTTTTGCGGTTAGTTTGGTGTGAGGTCAGAGTGGGGAGTTCCTGACTTTGTTAATACAAAGCGTAAGGTTCTAATATTTGGATGCAACCAATTTAAAAGCTTTTGAGAAAGGTTCCATGTGCAGGTAGTAATGAGATATAGCTTGAACTTCCATTAATTGTCCACATATTATATTAAAACACAATCTTAAAAAAAGATTATGCCTGTTGGTATTTCTGTCTTTCTGTTTGTCTGATATAATCTCGGAATGACTTAACTGGTTTTAATGGGACTTTCATTGAAAGATTTAAGAGTTTATTGGGCAACATATTGGCTTCTATTTATCACGGAATTCTCACGAGCCTTCCTACGCGGATTTTTTGGCGATTTAAATCCGCGTAGGTAGGTAGGTAACATCGATACCCACTAGAACGAAGTAGGTAATGGACACAGTTAGTTCTAACAATAAAGCCGATAAAAATCAAACAAAGCCCTGTAAACAAATCTGATCGCCGATCTCGTAGTGTGGCGAGTTGTTCCTCCGTAACCCAACTCCTGCCCGCAGGACACCTGTGTAATCCCTTCAACACACATAATATGCCCTTAATTCCATTGATAACGCATGACAACTAACGCTTTTGTACTCTTTTGAACCTTCTCCCTCCTCAATTAAAGTTATCCCTTTGTTTCTTGACGAGAGATGACACACTTCTTTAAGTTGAAAACTTTTTTCATCATGTAGAAGTCGTGTTTTGAATAGTAACATGATTTAGTAGGTTGTGTTATTGTTTTCACGATTTATTGGAGGACGGTGTCAACGAGATGAATATTGTGGTTTTGATATTAAAAGTCTTCTTGTGAATGGGATGAGGGTCGCTTTTATAAGAGATGTAAAAAATTGAATCAAATTTATAATTGAATTTTTTTGATTTTGAGTTAACAGGTTAAGCAGGGCGTAAAATTACGGTTTCGTAATATGTTTCTTTGTATTAATGTTTGAATTGTCAACTTTGGGAACTTTGCGATTGACCCGACCTTGGAACATACAATCTTGGAAGTTTTTTCAACCTGACAAGTTGAATGGTGGAAGCTTTATATTGGTAAAAGAATGAAGAAACTTATCAAGCTAAGCGTTTGGCTTCAAACTTCTGATATACCTACTTAATAACTCAATTATTACTTAGTTTGTTATCAGAGCGCTCATTTGGGTAACATTTTTTGACGTCTTACGTCTTGACCAAACATATTTGCCATTATGAATAGCAGCCGCAACGATGACGTCGTCATTTTGCTTTTTAACACGCTTTTATTAGGTCAACCTGTATGTAACTAACTATGTTGTGGAATCTAAGGTAACTAATTTAACCATCTTCCAAGGGTCGCAGCGTAATGAAAATTGGCAGCTGTATGTATCTAATTCCACCAAGCCCGTTCCATCATCGGACTACGAGACAAACGGCGAAGCGCCATCGTTACATGGTGGACATCCCACCCATACGCACAAAACGTTTTGTGAATACCTTCATTGTGCGTACGGCTAAGGAGTGGAATTTCCTGCCGGAGTCTGTGTTTCCCGATAGCTATAACCTAGGAGTCTATAAGTCAAGAGTGAATAGGTTACTTTTAGGTAAGCGTGCTCCATCTTCGACCACATCATCACTTACCATCAGGTGAGATGGTGGTCAAACGCGAACCTATTTTAAATAAAAAAAATGTAGTTCTGATGACAATAAAATAAAATGGTACTGTCGAACTGATCTGATGATGGAGCCGGAAGATATGAACTGGAACTTTATGATGGAAAATCGTATCATGGCTGTTTTGGATTTCTTAGAAAAATCTTGTAATGAACTTTGCCCACGATTAGGTTTCAAGGTCTGATGATGAAGCCGGAAGATAGGCACTGGCATTCCATGATGGAATATCGTATCATAGTCGTGTTTATACTTGTGAGAAAGGCCACGTAATGGACTTTGAACACGATCAGGTTTCAAGGTAAAACCTAAAGAAAATCCGTTATCGGTTTTCTTTACCTTTTTGAATTACCGCGTAATCCATAGATTTATTTTATATAGATGTCACTTTCAAATCCTCTGGGGGATCTACCGTTTAATTGTTCACTACTCATGGGAATAATATGGCAATAACTACAAATAAAAGGAAAAGCGTGAATAATTTTTCGTTTTTACGTGCTTTTATAGAAGCGTGTTTTTCAAGTGATTTTTAAACTATTAATTTATTTTGAACTTAAAAGGGCATTACGAATTGTAGTTCATGGGTTCGAACCCAGCCAGGCTCATTCATCTGCTTAGCCTTTTCCGAACTATGTAGGCATCGGCTTGCAGTCTAACCGTTGCAGCTGAGTATTAGTGGTTTACACGAAGCGACTGCCTATCTGACCTCTAAAACCCAGTAGCTGGGTAACACGATACCCTTGGTCATACTAGTGTCAGACTTTCAGGCGTCTGACTATTCGTGACGACTGTCAGAGATATCCAATTGACAGCGGGGACCAGCGGCTTAGGCTGCGTTTCCACCAGAGATGTGCGATGGAAATGTGTCGTGCGAGGATGTCTAGCTGTGCTGTGAAAATGTGTGGGCGTTTCCACCAAAGCTGTGCGATGAAAATGTGCCTACGAGGATGTGTAGCGGAGCTGTGAAAATGCGCATTCCTCGCACACATCCCTCGCTTGTTTTGTATGCGCAAAAATCTAGCTCCGCTGAGCCGTTTCCACCAGAGCTGTGCTGACCGAGGCGAGGTCAATGAAGCGATTCTATTGGTTCCTTACAAACACATCCCTCGCTACGCATCCTCGCACATCTCTGGTGGAAACGCAGCCTTAACCTCCTTTCCAAGGCACGGGGGTATCACACCACCAATTTCAAACTCAGGCTTGTACATTAATTTTCACCATCATCACAGCACAGATACCAAAACATTGATGAAAAACATAGGGAGGAAACCGAAACGTTCTGGATCCGAAAATTCCAAAGACATGCGATATCTACCAACACACTCCGCCCATTTCCTCTCATAGAGAGGAGGCCCATGTCCCAGCAGTGGGACCGTTATAGGCAGATTATTTTATGTTATATCATTTATGTACAGTGTGCATATATATGAAAACTAAAGTATAAATAAAAACAAAAGAGCACAAAGTTGTTTATTTCAAAAGAATGACAAAAACAGTGTATATAAATACTGTTACGCCAGTCGCTTAGCGAAGTACGTCGAGAAAGTTCGACTGACTTCTAATACGTTCGGGACACTAACGCTATCTAGCGGCGAGTAGCAGTACTGAATATCTCGAGTAGCTTCTGGAATATTCTTGGCAATATAGGCAGTGAGTCGATTTTACATGAATGTTCTAGAACTTATAGACCGGGGTATAAATAGATCGCAGAGGAACGCAGACCAGACAAAGTCTTATTTCAAAATACGAAACAATATAATCGAAGCTTTACAAGTGAATTTCGGTGCGATTTAAGTGTTGAGTGACAAGTATTGTACTGTGAATAACTGTGTTAATTTTTATTTGGTGTTTATCTAAGTAAAGTCTTAATTTTGGTTTAATTGGTGTAAATTATTTCTATCCCGAACCTCAGCTCGTAACAATACTAAGTACGTACATATAAATATACTTAACTAGTATTCTACTAAAAAAAACAGTGTTTGTTATTGAAGTCCTCCGAAACGGCTTCACCGATTTTTATGAAATGTTTTGTGTATTAGTAGGTCTGAGAATAGGTCGCAGGCTATGTTAACTATGGACACTCCGCAATCGCGGCGATAAGTTCCCTCTTTGAGGAGTGGCTTGAAGAGACGCCACGGCGTCCTCACCTTCCGCCTGACGTAGGTGCTGACCGGACATGACTGTTTCAGGAGGTACCTGTTTCGGATACAGAGGACACGCCTGGGTGTCATCATTGTGAGGACCACTCGGAGGACCCGGTGGAGCATACGGTCGAGGTGTGCCCTGCTTGGGCGGACGCCGCCAATCGCCTCCATGAGGGCACCGCCGTGTCCTCATGGAGGCGATTGGCGGCGGTGACCTCTCGCGCCCGGCCCTTGTTCAGACCATGGTGCGGGGCGAGAGGAAAAAGGATGCAGTCGCCTCCTTCTGCAAAGCAGTCATGCTAGCGAAGGAGGAGGCTGAACGCGCGAGGGAGAGGCAACTCTCTTCTTCGCGCCCCAGCTGCCGCAGGAGATGCCCCGGGCATCGGGGATCGCAAGCTGATCTCCGGCCACCGTAGGCGCGGGCTTGCGGACGGCGAGCAGGGGTAGCTCACCGTCCGGTTAGGACCAGGCCCGGGTCGGCGGCGCGTCGTGTTCCACGCGCTCCTCATAGAGTCGTCAGCACTAGTGACAGAGCCCCATAGGGCTTTTAGTCAGTAGAAATCTGACACTCCCTTCCGCTCCGCCCAGAGCGGGAGAAGTCATTTGATGATTTTTCCACTCAGAAAAAAAGGCTATGTTAACTAAAAATAATGTATATGGCAAAACAATGTTTGCCAGGTCAGTTAGTATAATCAATTATCAAAACACTACAATCTAATGAAGTAATATATTTTTGGTGTTTCAATAAATAAATAAGAAACGAATAAAAGTATTACTACTATGTATTCAGTATAACATCAAAGTTGTGATGAACTAAATAATACCCAAAAGCTTATGAAACTCTTGATTCTAAATTTCCCCGATTCATATTGTTATCTCAGTATGATAATTTACATGAATCTTACGAATTTTCATTTGATTGGCATATTGAATAGAAGTATAAGTAATGCCCCCTTCTAGTAGATATAGAGGGTGTTCTCGCACTCACATTATAAGTAATTCGATATACTCCTGCCATAGTATTTATTTTTGTTTATTGCGAGAACAAATCATATTTGCACTGATTATTGTATTGTTACGTCAACCATCAGGGGGAAGTCACAGCTTGATTTTGACAATTTGGGAAGTCATTTCATAAGAAAATCTGAGTTGAGAAAATGAAAATGTATTTTTATTTGTATATCAAGAAGTCTTGGTATATAATAATAGTTCTTAAAACTAAACAAATCACAATTTATGAGGAAATTGTCGTTATATTCGCTCAATCGATTCAGTCTCCATAGTTGTAGTAATGTAATGATTTGTTAATTTATTATTATTGCTGCATAAACTCAAGTTTTATAATAGAGATAAAATCAGTTGCAGCATTAAGTCCTTCACGGCATTGAGCATTCGAGATTCAGACAGATTTCAGTGAGAAATTCTGTAATTGGTAATGAGCATATTTTTGACCATACTTCGTTTTCTAATAAGTGGTTTATGTTAGAAAGTATTTTTTTAGGATTCCGTATCCAAAGGGTAAACTGAACCCTATTACTAAGGCTCCGCTGTCTGTCTGTTAGTCTGTCACCAGGCTCTCAGGTATCTCATGAACCACACTAAAAAATAAATAAAATAACTATTTAAGGGGAGACCCTCTTAAATATTTATTTTATTATTGCTTTTAGCATACAAAAAAATTGATATTTTTGCTCGATATTAATAAAGGCAACGGGTAGACACTCGTAATATTCACTATGGTACGGAACCCTTCGTGCGCGAATCCGACTCGCACTTGGCCGTTTTTAACTACTTCTAAGACATTTTCTGTTCTATTTCTAATTTCCACCCTCTATAACAGGTTTTAAGCGAGAACGAAACGTCGCAGAGGCGAAGAAATTACATTTAGACTGGAGCGAACTTGATGCAGTCAGCCAAATGGAGTCTTATTTTTGTGAGGATCAAAGCGATCGCGGCGGTACGTCAGTGACGTCACTTCCGCAAGATGGCGGCGGCGCACGGTGGGCTGAAAAACGGCTTTCATAGACTTAGGCATTTTATTTTGCAAGTGCCAGTTTTTGTGCCGGATATCACTTCTATTTGTTATAACAATATACAAAAATGACACCAGAATTGATTCTGCACAAAAACGAAGGAATTATAATTTTTTTAAGAAAATTTTGTATGGAGCTAGTATGAAAAATCAAAATATCTCTGAAACGGCAGCGATAACCGTAATATCCTTATAGGAGGTTTTAGTACTAATTATTTATGATTTTTTGACATACGTTACATAATGGTTGTAGATGCCTTTTTTTTTTTAAAAAATCGTCAAAATATTTTTATTTATTTTTACATATTAAACGTTCCTTTTAGTGTTTAAGTTGAAGAATTCAGAGCTTTAACAACTCTTAACATAAAATAGCATCACCCCTATAGACCTGAAGGACTAGACAGAGGTGTGTAGTATCTTGTTGATCTTGTAAGATTTCCAACAATACCAAATAGTTGAATATCAGTGTCAAAGTGCCCATGCTGTCGCTTCTTTTAGAAAGATAGGGGAATGAAATTGTTAATTGATCATACCCTAAAAGTATGATTACAACATAACCGGACACATAATAATATCGACACAAAAGGAATTTTAAAACCTTGCATACGTTCAAAATACAAAATAACATATTGTGTAGTCATCTAATGAGTCTGATGACAAGTAATTAAGTAATTAGAATGATGGTTGTAGTCTTCTGATTCTAATGAGCCTATTAAGTGATTAAATGATTTGAAATATCTCGCAACAATACCAACTAAGAACTGCATTCACCTTTTTATAATTAGTGAGCTAATGTGATTTGCTAATGTTGATTAGTTCTACTATGAGTTCTACGAAATGTTTTTGACGATTATAAATTTTTATTATCATATCTTTTATAACTTTAATGAGGGTAGTTAACTAATTATTGACTTTATACAATAAAAGGGCTATAATTTTGTTCCATAATTTAGATTGTTCACAACCGTGTAACTGCTAACACTAAAACTATTTGCTTTGCGACTACAAAATCTTAGAATGGAAAGTTTAATCACCAACTTAGATTTGTTTGTTCTTCTAAAAAGTGAGTGTCCTTCATTTAATCATGAAGTATTGTTTAGTGCAATTGTGTCCCGCATAGGCGATTGCCTTTCTGCCGAAGATCAAGTAACTCTCAAAGAATTTTGCCGGAGATTCACGCGAGCTGCTTTAAACAGGTGGCAGAAATCTAAACGATTCTTTGATAAGTTTAGAAATACGTACGGAGAGTGGTTGCAAGCAAATATTGATTGGCCGAGTTGCGTGCAAACTTTAATAAATCAAGAACCAACTGTTGATGAGATACCAAGAGCACGCTCAGTCTCTCCAGAACCTTCGACATCATCGACTGTTGGAACAATGACAAAAAGGTCCCGAAAACCATTCAAAGATCTGGGAAGCAAACAGAAAAAGAGAAGATCTAGTGAGCACATAGGCGAGGATTCCTGTGAATTGGCATATGCAGCTGCAGCACGTTTAAAAGAAGAAGGTTATGAAGATATCGCATCTATAATCAATTATATGATCAAAAATCCAGAAGCTGCCGTTAAAATCAAGGAAAGCATTAAGAAAACAGTAATATTTACACCAGAGAAAGCACTTGGATTGCTTCTTTCACTTAAGCTTTCAAAGTGGCAATATATTACGTTGCGAGAGACTGCCATTCGGGAAGGTGCTAAGGATATTTACCCATCCTACTATAAACTGCAACAAACTAAGCTTGCATGTTACCCTCCTAATCAATCAGTATCAGTTACGGATTCATCAGCTAGAATTACACTTCAAGCTTTACTTGACATCACGGTGAAGCGGATTCTTCAAAGTCTTTCTGATAATGTGGAAAATAAGCAGTTAAAGCTGATATCGAAGTGGGGATTTGATGGTGCTTCCAATCAAAGCCGATACAAGCAGAAAATGGACGGCGAGCATGATGATTCAAGCATTTTCATGACCTTCAGTTCACTTTTGTAAAAGAAAGCCATGCAGTTGTCATTGATAACAAAAGAAAAATGGATGAGGAAATTGAGGCCCTTAACCCCACAGAGTGCATTAATAGTAACAGGGTGACTCATAAACTAATGATGACAATGATCGACGCAAAAGTCTGCACGTACCTTTCTGAAGCTAGATCAAATGCATCATGCTACCTGTGCTTAGCAAAACCAACAGAAATGAACCACTTAGATGCTGTAACATCAAAAACTGTGTGTTCTGACATATATGAATTTGGCCTATCATCCCTACATGCCCGTATAAATTGCATGGAATGTCTGTTACACATTGCGTACAGACTTGACTTCAAACAGTGGGCAGCAAGAAGTAATGAGCATAAAGATATGTTACAAAACAGAAAAAAAAACATTCAAAATAAATTTAAAGAGGAGCTCAATCTGTTAATTGATATCGTAAAACAAGGCTCGGGAACTACCAATGACGGGAATACCGCAAGGAAGTTTTTCGAGTTTCCCAATAAAACTGCAGCTATTACTGGGTTGGATCAAAACCTGATAAAAAGATTTGCTGTTATTTTGCAAGCAATAACATCTGGTGAGAAGATCGATGTCATCAAATTTAAAGATTTTGCTCGCAAAACAGCAGAAAAGTACGTGGAATTATACGACTGGTACTACATGTCATCAACCGTACATAAACTATTAATACACGGAGCTGACATAATCGAAAAAAATGATATTGTCCCGATTGGGACTCTCTCGGAAGAAGCCTCAGAGTCTCGAAACAAAGATTTTAGGAGGTTGCGGGAACATCATTCGCGGAAAAGAAGCAGGCAAGATTCTAATCAAGATATCCTAAATATGCTTGTTGTTTCTTCGGATCCTTTTCTAAGTGCACAAAGGCCGAAGTTAGATGCCAAAAGGAAGACAACCTTTTTTGCTGAAACTCTCGACCTAATACAGTTTCCGGAAACTGAGTTCGAGTTTGTAGGTATATCCGATCTGGATTCTGACTCGGAATTGGAGTCCGACAACGAAAGTTGTAAAGAAAATTTGTAAAATTTAATTATTTTTCTTTATGTTCTTTTGTTATTTATGTTAGTTTATTGTACCAATATGTTTAGTTAATAATTTCATAAATTATAGTTTCAAATATGTATTTTGTATAATTGAATTTATTAGATATTATTTTTGTTACTTCTGTTTTATTTAAATTACCTATCAATAAAAAGTTTATATACAGTCTTTTTTTTTCACATATTTTTAATATTTGGGGAAAAAGCATGCTTCCTAACGATGTTCTTAACTTTGACACAGTTCATGGATCGTTTTGAACAGTTTCATATGTTAAAATAAATAATGTTAGTACTATAATCCCCTATAAGGATATTATTATTATTATGTGTCCGGTTATGTTGTAATCATACTTTTAGGGTATGATCAATTAACAATTTCATTCCCCTATCTTTCAAAAAGAAGCGACAGCATGGGCACTTTGACACTGATATTCAACTATTTGGTATTGTTGGAAATCTTACAAGATCAACAAGACACTACACACCTCTGTCTAGTCCTTCAGGTCTATAGGGGTGATGCTATTTTATGATAAGAATTGTTAAAGCTCTGAATTCTTCAACTATTACACTAAAAGGAACGTTTAAATATGTAAAAATAAATAAAAATATTTTGACGATTTAAAAAAAAAAAAAGGCATCTACAACCATTATGTAACGTATGTCAAAAAATCATAAATTATTAGTACTATAACCCCCTATAAGGATATTACGGTTATCGCTGCCGTTTTAGAGATATTTCGATTTTTCATACTAGCTCCATACAAAATTTTCGTAAAAAAATTATAATTCCTTCGTTTCTGTGCAGAATCAATTCTGGTGTCATTTTTGTATATTGTTATAACTAATAGAAGTGATATCCGGCAAAAAAACTCGCACTTGCAAAATAAAATGCCTAAGTCTATGAAAGCCGATTTTCAGCCCACCGTGCGGCGGCGCGATTGTTTGATGTGCGAGTAATGAAGTGTGCCACCTCTCCCCGCTTCCTGGCTGTCGGGGTGTCAAGATACGGGCAATGACAACTGCTGTTTGCATATTAGATGGTGCTTTTGCCACATTTTCATGTGTTTTTAGAATTTGTCTGATGTTTCTGCATCGGACCTATAGCAAAGTATCTAAGTCAAATAATAAAATTGATAGAAATTTAGGCCATGCTTAAACTATTTTTTATTTATATTTAATTCTGATATTATTAATTTTTATTTTTTTATATTGACATTTAGTTTGATAGTTTGACATTGTATAACAGGATAAGTTGTTCTCACTCAATCACCTTTGTATTTTTCTTTTAAATCTGTTTACTCGTCTAGTTATGTTATTTTGACATATGGAATTTATGACTGTAAGCAATAGTAACATGATTATTTTAATTTAATTTTATATGGGTCATGGACCTGCAATAAATGTTTTTTTTTATTTTTATAAAGCAATAAAACAAAAACAAATCCAAAAACACAAAACCGAAAACAAAAACAAACCAGACTAAACAAAAATCAATCTAAAATCTGCCACTAGTCACATTGCCCTTGTATTAATTAACAACTCCCAATCAGTCGTCCCGTGGAAACCTTTATTATTTAGTAGCGCTGTCATCAACGCAAAACGGATTTAAATTCAATTTCATATCGGTTCTCGCATATTGAGTTGTTATATAGAGCATAATCGCGTTACCCAGTCCACTAGTGGGGATTACGACCGTGCTTTTTAATAAAGTCCCCAGCAGGGGGCGACACGGGACATTTTTATACAAAGAGGATTACTTTGGACGCGTTTATCTGAACCTTACAGGGAGACTTAGCCTTCTAAGTACTTTCAGTGAATGCACACCCGTTTTACGGGTACGTTTTACTCTGTTAGATAGTAGTAGGTAGGTATCATTTTGATATTTTGTGGTTTGGATGTTGGGAAGGGAGAAAGGTTTGGTGTCTCGCAGAAAACGCAGCTTGTTTGCCAATGTAATGCCAATTTTTAAATTCAGAACAAAAAGAAATAAGCTGGTTTTTATACTTGTTTTTTTTTTTGTATTGAGTCCCGTTTTACTGGTGAAGTTTGATAGGTTTTCAAGCTTATGATATGTTAGGAAAGGAAGAAGAAGATTTAAAGTTGTCTGTAATGTACCAAAGTTATCATGCACAGACGACGACTTTATCGATCTTATTTTCAACCATAATACACTCAGACTTCTGCCGCTTCAATCTGACCGTCCTGTTTAAACTGGACACAATTAATTATGCAGTCAAGACCAATTGCAATAAAGACCCATCTCAATATCTACTTACCATTCGCAAGCAAGCCAGCAAATTAGCCAGCATGACTCATGCGTCCGCCGATCCGAAGAAATCACTAACCATCCCAAGATTAGCCTCAATACATCCAACGAAACAACGTCTGCTGCGCGGGAGTTGAATTGGATAACGACAGTGTAACCACACCTAACAATGGAAGCTGGCTGCCAGTGCCCGACACTTCCAATTATCTCGTTGTGTGTGCATTACGTGAGCGGTGGGAACTAATATCAATGTTCCGGGGTCTGAGGTCTGGGGTCTGGCGTACGCAAATATTTAACCTAGATTTTTTTTAAAGAGAACTACAACGTAGGTAGTATCCACATTACTAGCAATCTTGTTAACTCTCCAAAAAAGTTAAATATACCATTAGGTTATTGACTCTTCGAATTGATGGTATCAAGGAGAAATATAACGAGTGTACCTATAACGCTACGCGGTTGGCTATTTTCGAGAACGGTTGTCTGCGTGAGGCATTAAAAATGTCGGGATTCAAATTCAGCTTTTAAGGTCTTTTCTGGGTTTAATATTGTCTCAGAATAATATCTCACTGCGACTAATCTTCGTGGTTCTCATAATATGAAATATGTGACGAATGTGAGGACTAGTACGGCGTAATTACAACGGATTGAGTCTATAGTGTCTTGTTTTTCGGTAAGAATATCTAATGACTCCTCTTAATGGAAGGACTGACAGACTTCCATTGACTAAAAACCCTTAAAGTTGACCTTGTGTTGTTACGTGAACGTTCTCGCAAAAATGCATGATGTCTAGGTCATGATGTGTAGGTACTGCCTACTCAATGTGATCGAATCGTTGTGTTACTTAAACTTCTAAGTTGAACTACACAATAGTTGAAAAATATTTATTTATTATTTATTTATTTATTATTATAATTGCATAGACATTAAAAGCGTCATTGACTTCTGTGTTTATTTTGACGTTTTTTCTTACCATTGATCTAGCTTTATTTGTCAAAACAAAATGGATGACGTTAGTTGTAAAAATAAATATCATTTGACCACCATCAGAAAGTCTAATTAAGTACCACCTTAGATTTTTAATCTGCCATCAGACCACTTATTCGAATTTCTAAGACATCGAAGACTTTCTATTACACCTCGCTCTCCTCATGTCTGTACATGTTATGATAATATGTAATAGGCCTGATATTCACAATCATCATATTCTTCATTACATGAGACACAGATGTCCTTAGGCTTCCTTCTGGTGACTTACGTGGTAGCCACTTCAGAACTTTTGGGCACCACCGACTAGGTGAACAGGGCACATAGACCGCTACCACTTGTTTGAAAAAAAATCGGGTTTGTCGGTAACCTTAATTTGATATGATTTGTAAACGTAAACATACTCCGAGAATAGTCCTTTGGGTTAATATAAACCTTCAGATAAGGTTGACTGTGAACACGTTTAAGTCTTTCTCACCAATAATAATTAAACTTTCGGAGGTTCTTGACCTACATTATTTAAATTTCTTGTTCAAATAAACGGTAAAGTCAAATCACTATTCACAAATAAAATAATGTCCTGATAACTGAGTGCATAAGCATAGTTTATGCTTACAAACGTACGACCATAAACGACGCCTGAGTAACGAGCAATTGTTTGCACGACTATTAGCGAAATCGCAGTAAAACAAAAATGTAAACAACAAATAAACTGGCGGTGGTCCCATATGAATATCAATTTGTTTGCCTCCGCGACAGCGTCATTAAATTAGCGGCCAAATTGAATCACAACTGCGACAACCTTGCCGGTGCTACGTCCCGCGAAACTTTTCCTCCTATTAATTTACAAAGCATCTCCTTTCACTCCGACCAAACAAATCTAACCCTTCCCAACATCTATTCAAGACTTAACTTCGCTCGCACAGACCCTAAGTTTGTTCATTATTTTTACATGTCATTGTGCAAGTGACGTGACGATATACGATTCGAAATGAGACTCTATGTCCCGGAATTAAGCTCGCTATTCCTTTTAATGTGATACGAGGGTGTATCTGGTGAAATTATGATGCAGTCTTTATTCGTGAGCCGTCGGGAGCGGTTGCAGTAATCACCGCGTATCTCCATCCAGGGGTGGGCTGTGAATAGAGCCCTAATGAACTGGATTTAGGAGTTTTTGTGCTGGCGACTCGTCAGCTCGGAGGTGCAGCCGAGCAATTATGACGGACTAAACAAACGTGGCTTCAGCTCGTACACGGCCTTTCAATTACTGACTTGCAAGCGAACTGCTTACTATCGACCACTTCTTTGGGTAATTGCTTTTACGTGTACGGCGGGTTATTCTGTGAGTTTTTAAGCTTTAAGTTCTGGGGCGGTCAGTGATCGATCTGAGGGACTCTGCAGAGATTGATGGGCCATTCTCTAAGCCGTACCTATACCTCGCTATTACGGTACGTGGCGGCGAGTACCGACCTTCTCCGAACATCCAATCGTTCTTAATCTTCTTAGAGCGGAGCGAGCGGAATTATTTGGAATCTAAGCACCTAATATGCTTAGATAATAAAAGGTTTCGCAATTGTGGCAGCCATTGTTGGCCGCCTTCTGTTCCTGCCGTAACAACGTCTTATGGATGTATTATTTAGGTCCAATTACGATTTTGATCGTATTAAAAAAATAGAAGCAATTCCAGTAACAATTTGTGTATCTTTCCTGTAATACGGTTTCCTTTATTGGTGTAACCTTTTAGTTGCGAATTAGGAGAACAAATGGAGAGATTTTGCGGACCTATCTAATCTAATCTTATTGAACTCAGGTTTCATATAAGAGAGTTCCTACTTAATGTTTTTATTGGACATACTGATAGTTGTTACTCTGAAACTTCATCTATCACATTGGTCTAATCCTCTAGCAGCTTATCGTCTCTTTTAAAATATGTGCCGACATACTCATATCAACGTAGTCATAAAAAGAACATCAAACATAAGTTTAAAACTGACGAACACATAGCTACAGATTTATTATACCTAGCACGGCTATTATCTACACATATCCAAAACATATGCATAGTTACCTACGCGCTCACTAACTAAACCGATAACTTTAAAAGAACTTAACAACCAGTGTAGGAAAAAGGAATGAGAACTTTAAGCGGATGTTGAAAAGATTGGTATTTGTTTAGCAACGTCGGAACGGCTGTAAAAGATGAGACTGTTCTTATTTATTTACGACGGTGCGGCGAGCGAAGTGGAGCGAAGATGATATGAATGATAAATGACCCTCTGAACGCCCCGCTACCCCCCCAGACCCCTCTCACACGTGAACACACGAGGTGTTCTCTAGATGCCTACTTAAGTCTCCGCCGTGAATGCCGAGAAGTGATAACCGTTTGAATGAAAAAGAACTCGTGACGAATATTGATATCGTAAATGTATTATGTTAATAATGCTGTCAGGAGCACGTTGATGGCTCTGAAAATTTTGTGAGTCACCGCGGGGCCAAAAAGAGGATGATTCACTTAGTAAGTACCATCTAGAACCAATGGAAATTAGTGTGAGACAAGATAAAGATATATCCATACACACACAAAGCAGTCACTAGCTAATTGTGATAATTTAGAAGATGTAGGTAGGTAGCAGAATTTCTATAAAACACCAAAAGTTAAGTGATTCTGTCTGACTCAAGTAAAGTTCGTGAAAGATCAACTTAGCTATAACTTTATAAGGAACGATAATAGCCTTAGTTCAGGATAGTGCACGAAACGGTATCTTATGTAAATAAAGTCAAGTAAATACCGGTCTCTGGGCGCATCAATCTCAACGTCTAGCCGGACTCATCGGAGCTAAACGGATTTTTTCAAGCCAATAGCCGCGCATCAACACGCGTGACGCCCCGCGCGATTGGCCGACACTTTTTGTTCCATTTTCGAATCCTTTGTTTTTATTGGTTGACACTTAGCTAAGACAAAGGGGCGATGCTATGTGTGCGTGAGATTTAGTTGTGTTGTAGCTTTGTTGGTGTGTGTTAAGGAACGGTTTCCTGCATGTAACGAAGGTGTGGGTTGACGCGCATGGGTTGAACGTGCTTGGGCTCCTGATTTTGATGTAGGTACGGCCCTTCGTCCTATGTGAATTCGAGTGGACTGTTTATTTTTATTGATGCTATTTACTTTGTATGGGTAGGTCTGTTTTGCTGCTGGTCATTCACTGTTTCTTTGTGTGTTTAGGTATACAAGAAAGACTTTTTAGATAGGGCAAGTATTTTATTTTTATAAAGTATGTATATAGGAGTTCTATGATATACAATAAAATTAATTAATTAATTTCACATTAACGTCTACACTGAGACCGAGAGAAATAAATCTCATTATTATTCATACAAAATTCTTCCCTACCTATGTTTCCTTGATATTTACTGCTTAACAAATTTGAACATTGCTCCATATAAACACATCTTAAGTATTGTGTTGTATTTGTTCCCGTGGGGTGAGGAGGACCTACTACAAGTTTACCTACCTAAACCTTATCAGTCACCAGTTTCGCACAATATTTGATATTATAATGATACTTTTGATTCAATCAATAATATATATACCTACACTTATAGTAAATGTACGTTATTATTTTGTGAAGAGAAATAATTTATTATTATTTATTATTATAGCAGTGGGGGCCCAGTAGGTAGTGCAGGTCTCGATCGACGCCATCTTGCTACTGTTGACGAGGTTCTACTTAAAAACGCAAAATGCCAGCGCGTTTGTATCGATACACACGCGCGTTTGCATCGCGTCTGTATCGCTACACACGCGCGTCTGTATCGATTCAAACGCGTATTTGAATTTATACAGGTGTGCAAAGGTCTACAGGCTGCGTCTGACTTGCGTGCGTATCGCGTCTGTATCGCTACAAACGCGCGTCAACGGCGCGTTTAAAAAATGTGGTGTACATAGGCCCTAAGACTCATTTCTTTGTGTATTTTATATCATCACCACTGCTCTCAAATCTGTGAAGGAAGACATATGAGGAAGCCGACAAGTCCGAGGACCAAAAATTCGAAGACGTCACGTCTTCGAATTTTTTCCCAGTGCGGGTTGGTGAATGTCACATGTCACATGTGACATTTACCAACCCGCACTGGGTTCGTGATGGGGATTACGGCCCATTCACGAGAGGCGGCCTGTGCCCCAACAGTAGGATCCTAATGGGCTGAATTATTATTAGTTATGGTCGCCACTAGGTAGGTGGTTTCAACTAGGTACTAAGTTGAAATTTTACTATAATTTAAATTAATTTTAAAGCACTATTATATAAAAAAAAAATGCTTTCTGCATTTCTTCTCCATGTAAACTTTAAATGTGCCAAATTTTTTACTCCCCTAACCGAGTAATTTTCGTAAAATGGAGTTCAAAGTTTTAGCTGCACGTATTAATATAGGTACCTACCTATACAACGTGTAACGGAAACCCTATATCTATCCACAAGGGCTGAAGACAACATTTGGTATGGAGACTCTATGCATAGTTTCAGCTCAAAATAAGTTACTCAAAAAATTTATACCAAATTATCGCTTTCATGTTTCTTGAATGCCAATCATAACAGACCTGTCACAGCACTACGAGGGTTAATAACTTTCCACGTGACTTGGAAATAACCATGCAATAACACGATAATTCTGTTCGTTCTTCTTAATTTGAAAGATTCGGTCTCTGGTATCAATGTATTTAAATTTCTAATAAGTTCCACACATGTAGACATAGGATTACAAAACCCTTGCCATATCGTTTGTTATCATCCAAAGAAGCTGTGCACTTGATATGTATATACCCATTAAGTTACACGTTGTATATACCAACCTATATACTTATTATTATCAAACTAGTGTGTTTTTTTTAAAGAGAACTAGAAATGTCGGTAATATTCACATTACTTATAGTAATCTTATTAACCCCTTTAACTAAGCTAAATATGATTGTGTTTGGAGTGTGTTCACGGCAATAGTGTAACGAGTGTGGTTCGAACCTGCGACTTCCCGCTCACAAGTCTGACACCTTAGTCATTGCCCAATGACTAAGGTGTCAGAGTCAAAATTGATGCGTCAATAGCCTTATTGACGCATCAATTTTGACTCTACCCTATCCGAAGTTCCAACCATGTAGCTGTATCGGCCGTCGATCCAAGACACAAACAGTCACAAGAAACGACTGAAAATAATTCAAGTTCACCTCCAGACGGGGTGCTATGATTAATGACTAGGATTATTCAATTAAAGACTCGGCAGGTGACGCAGGGGGTAGTAGGGGGTGAAAAGGGGGAGCTTTATCTTCGGTGGCTAATCGAGGGGATGAATTAGCCTGGCCACACGTTTCCAGATGATAGAATGTTTGTTTGCCTTTTTGAAATTGTTGATGTTGTTTTGATGTTTTTTTTTGTGAAGAATGTGTATGATCTAAAAGTTTTTTTAGCATTTCTGTGTTTTAAGAGCTTTGAATATCGAAGCGTTATTTTTAATTAGTTTTAACCAATATTTAAATAAGTCTCGATATTTTTCTTCTTCTAAAGTAATCTTGATTATAGATTTGAGAATCAAGAACTTCGTCTGTTTCACTGGTAAGTAGTTACCTATTACTATGTAATAGTTCCGAAATCACTCACCAACTAAAGACACCAACTATTTACCCAGTCACAAAACGTAAGTCATTAAATAAATTTAACATTGAATATAATTTTTGAGTATGAAACAATCCTAAAATTTCAAATTAGAAAACTTAGTAGTGCAACCCACTCTACGATTTTGTTACTTTATATTGGAAATCACAGATGGCGTTACATGTCGGAAAATTAACCACGAGGAAATGATCTATGCAAGTTGATTCTTCCATTAACGTTTTTAGTAGTAAAAATAGAAATTTTATACTTATCTATTAAATCAAATTCAATATTTCTGTGTTTGTCTTCTTTGGGTTCTTAAATCAATAATTAGTATATGAAACATTAGCAGGGTAGTCTTAAGATGCGCGATAGGTTTTTGTGACAAAAATCAGTGAAACACAAAACACTTTATTACTTTACGTGGCATTGCAATAAATACAGCTAGTAGCTTATATTTATAAAATTTTATAAAAAAAAGTTTTCTGTTCTATAATCATCTGTTCTCTTATTATTGTCAACTTATTTGATAATACCTACATCCTTACAGCGAGCACTATTTTTAAAGTTTTAACATAGTATTGGCCTTTTTTTATGTTCTAATAGTTCTAAATTTAAAAGTAGAAAACTTTAAGATTACGTGCCGGCTGGACACAATTCATAATTTAACCTCTTACCACCACATTACCCTAACGAAAAATCTCCCACATATCTGGTTATTATCTCCGGTACACATAGGTACTAGGTAGGCATGAATGTGCAGCGATGGCACTCGAAGGGTTCAAGTGGACTGCGCTGAGCACCATCCAGCCGAGTGCTGGTCGTGTCAATGTCGATGCTCAGCAAGGTTGGCCTACTGTGTTGTTTATAATACCAACCTACCAGTATTTTACATACATTGTACTATTTGAATTTGGAACAGTATGATTTGTGTTCGGATATCACTTGTGCAACTTTGACAGTCTTTACGGTTAGTCAGAATACCAGAAGCTAGAAAATTTGATACTAGTGTTGCTAAGGGGTATCGTCTTGGAATGTTCTAACGAGATACCGCGGCCCCGGAACTTAAGGGCAGCTGAAGGAACTGGGTGGGTTTTTAGTCAGTACAAGTCATATTCCCTTCCGCTCCACCTAGAACGGGAGAAGTCATTCGATCATTTTCCCACCCAGGAACAAAGAGGTATCGTGTTGTCGTGTACTATTGGGTTGTGAAAGTGAAATAAACAGTCGCTCCATGTAAAAAACCAGTACCTGCTCAGCTGCAACCGCTTAGACTGAAAAGTGACCCCAAATTAGTGGGGATATGGCTAAGCAGAGCACCTATGTGATATTTCGAGCCCTTTTAAATAAAAAGAATGCATAAAAAATATGCATAACATTATGAGCTGAATTTGTTACCTAGGTAGATTGATAGGAGTTATATAGGAGATGTTATTCTGATTGTAATAAACATAAAATTCAGAGGGGATGTTGGGGAACCTAATGTTGTTAGGAAGGTTTTTTGAATATGACAATAAAGATGAAAAGAAAAGTCAAGTGAGAAAAAATAAGTAGTAGTTCAGTTGCATCAGTTGAGTAAAGTTGAATATGGTCGATCATGTGTTTTAGATTTTTAGAGCTGTTTTATCAAGTTATACCAAACATGTATTGGATCTATTAAGCATTTTGTAAATAGTTTTAGAATGGAATAAAAGCAGTGAAATGATTAAATGAAGCACTTTATTTGCATAAAGGATCCCATTACAACATCTTGGTAAGAACAATATTTATATAACTTCAACAGGTTATGGGCCCAGCACGCTTCCACTGTTTATTTATTGGACAAATCTCAAGTCGAATTTGGAAAACATAATATAATATACAGCTCCTCACCTACCTACATAATATTTCGTAATATATCCGGCAAAATTTACAAAAGCATTAACACAGAATGCATCTTACTATTCAAATTATCTCATAACAGCAACACATCAAACAGAAACCTGTAAACTAACTAAAAAGCCACAAACACAACTTTATCAAACAACTAGAAAAAAAAAATAACTTTACTTTTTTCATTTTGTGAAATGTCCGCGTTCCAGTCTACCTTTATTTACCCGATACATGACTAACATGGACTGAGCCCGAGTGTGTTCCACTTACGGCATTTCCACCCGGTCTAACTTCGCTTAGTACAAGTGCCTACCTATGCAAATCTGAACAGCGAGTAACGGTTAAAAATTAGACTGAGTTCAAAATTACTGCTGTTTTTAACCTAGTTCTAGATTAGGCAAAAAGTTTGGCTTAAATTCCAAAAAAATAATTGAAAGGTAAATAATTGGTTGGT
The DNA here is from genome assembly GCA_943138885.2 of Tholera decimalis. NCBI lineage: Eukaryota > Metazoa > Arthropoda > Insecta > Lepidoptera > Noctuidae > Tholera > Tholera decimalis. The sequence continues at coordinate 34,372,185 of OW964553.2, forward strand.
TAGGTACATACAAAGGGGTAATACTCGAAATATAAATGTGTATAGGTTTTTCAGAATTCCATGGAAGTTTCATTCGTATGGATCATAGTGAAATAATCTTTACCTTGTTATAAAAAAATAGATGTATGCAAGCCTAAATGTTAATAAATGTATTGAAATGAAATTCAGCACAGAGATAGACTTTATTTTGAAATACTACATAAGTCACTTATATCCCGGGAAAATGTACGGTGTTTCAACGCGTACTAAAACGTAGGAAACATCTTGTTACAGTTGTTATGTCTATGCGAAGTCATTAAAAATGTGTTGTGTAACAGAAAAATAATAACAAATATTATTCAAGTTGCTTTTTAGTTCAACATTAATTACCCCTAAAAATAATGACGGCAAATCAATAGCCACCACACTTAACGGCATAGTAATGATAGCTAGAGGCTACCAGCGCACCGGGCCCGGGGTGGCACTGTGGCAGTCGGTGGCAATGCGGCAGGGGATGCTAGGGTTACGTTGATTAATTAATTATTTTTGTACCGAGTGCGGGGCGTCCCGGGAACTGGGACACAACGGACTTTCAGGTCGATAAGACAATTTCTACATTCTGCCGGAAACGGTTCGTAGAATTTTGTGAACGTTTTTCACTGAGCTGACACTTTTAATTAATATATTAGGAGGTTCATTGTGCGTACGGCTAAGGAGTGAAATTCCTTGCAGGAGTCTGTGTTTCCTGATAGCTATAACCTGAGGCTCTTTAAGTCAAGAGTGAATAGGTTTCTTCTAGGTAAGCGTCATCTTCGATCACATCATCACTTACTTACTTACTTATTATCAGGTAAAACGGTGGTCAAACGCGACCATAATTATCAATAAAAAATTGGCCAAGTGTGAGTCAAACTCGCCCATGAAGGGTTTCATAGTAACTACGCGAAATAACTAAAAAAAAAGTTATATTTGCGGTTTTATAAAATGTGCTATATCTCATAAACCACTGACTCTATCTCGTTGAATCAAATTTTTCATTGAAAGTTTACAATAAGATCTATAGAATTTATTTTATTTATATTTTTCACTTTATTATTATAGAAGCCATTTTACCACTTTGGATGATTATCTCTTAAACGACTATTATATATATTTTAGGAAAAAAATATTTTAGAAACCTTAATGTCATTTTCGAAGATCTATCTATAAACACCTAACACGTATAAGTTTGATGAAAAAAAAAAAAATTTCAGTTTCAGTTCCATGTATGGGAGCCCCCATTAGTTTTATAATTTTTAAGTTTTTGTATAAGAATCGGTAAGCGGTTCATGGAATAAATCTATCTACCATGTTTCATGTGTAGTCCTAATAGTTTCGGAATAAAATGTCTGTGACATACGGACGGACGGACAATCAGACAGACAGAGTTGACGAAACTATAAGGGTTCCGTTTTTGCCATTCGACTACGGAACCCTAAAAAGGTAATGACGTAATCATTTTATTTTGAAATTTGGTTATAAATTAATTATTTTATAAGTACTTTTTGCGGTTTTAAGCTAAACTTGATGAGGCCAGTGTTTCCTAACTGACTACCCGGAGAAGAATCGAAATAATTATTAGATTGCTCATTTCATTTTACATACCCGCACTACCAAATCTCAACAGAGTTTAAGAGATAGAGAATATGGGATTTTAGTGTCCCTATATGCACCTTAGCAACTTAACAAATACACTTAAATATTAATAAATGGAGGGTCACGTCTTGCAACTTAATTTTTAATTAGGTATTTATTTTAAGATGGGGCAGAATAACTGAAAATATCCCAATTTTGTGTTGTTTCTCTGGTGGTAAGTGATGATGTGGTCGAAGATGGAGCACACTTGCCTAGAAGTAACCTATTCACTCTTGACTTAAAGACTCCCAGGTTAAAGCGATCAGGAAACAAAGACTCCGGCAGGGAATTCCACTCCTTAGCCGTACGCACAATGAAAGTATTCCCAAAACGTTTTGGGTGGGATGTCCACCATGTAACGATGGCACATCGCCGTTTGTCTTGTAGTCCGATGATGAAACGGGCTTGGCGGAATTAGATTGTGTAATTCCATCGAAATGTAACCGATAGAAAACCGATAGACTTGCAACTCGTCGTCGATGTTCAAGGCGCTTTCAAATCTTTTTATATTACCGACTTTTACGCACTGATAGCCCCATCATACCTTTCTTTTCGTTAGACAAAAGAATTTCTGTTTTATGATTAGTTTCAAATAAATGTGAAACGTGATGTCACTTGTCTTAGTTGGTAATGTAGGTACTGCTATTCTTTAATTTTTAGTTAAATATTAAGAAAGTTATTGCTTATAATAACATTTTCTTTAGATGCTCCGCGTCATAAAATAAACTATAAATCTATGTTATTAAGTATGGTCCATTAAACTTTTCAACTCTATGAGCAGATCGGTAGGTGCACCCGTGGCTGCTAAAGTACTTACACAAAATATTTGAAATACCGACTATTTGAAAATCCGGAATGTACAAAGGCTAATACAATTCCACACACGCATTCTATAAAATAAATCTAGGCACGCAATATATTTTAGTTCAAGCCTGTTCGTATTACATTCACGTAGGAATTCTAAAAATTCACGCTGCGTAATCAAAACAAAACACGAATATAGATTGGTGCATACATACTATATTGTAACAAAGCATAAAATACGGACTGAAAAATCATTCCCTTCCAAAAGGTTTAACAGAAAATCGTTAGAGTAAAAAAAAAATGTTTTTCTCGCAAACAAAACGTCCATTAAACGCGAACTCTCAACCCCATCCCTTCCGCGGTATTATAATAAATGGCGCAATAATGGCACAATATAATATTAACACAAAGTTAAACGCGTTTTTATTTTCCCGCCGAAACTTCAGTGCCGCTCTGGTGAACATGGCGTGCGACGCCATTTCTCCTCTTTACGGGCGCGTTCTCAAAAAATGGCTCCAGGAATAAAATAAATCACAAATATTTATCAAAACGCAGCCCCGCTTCGGATGCGGGCCAGGGATGTGTCGATGTGCCTAATGTGGGACGTAATGAGGGTTTTAGTACTTTTTAATACTTTTAACGGCAAACTTTGCAGTTCGTACGTGGATAGGATGCCGTGGTGTACAAGTAAAACGAAACTCAATATTTGTCATCAACAAATAAGCTTCAGTCAAGATTTATAGTGATGTTTACGACATTTATTAATTTACCATTAATTTTATGGAGATCTCTGGGCTGGACATTGGGCTGTTATAGTCTAAGATCATTAGTTGTCGAATGCTTTATCGTACAAACTACTGTAAATCATAAACGACAATAAAACGCTTTACGCATATCTACTGCTTAAATGAGGCATACTATTCAACTTCGTTCGTGTGCATATAATTGCATGATTTTTATATCGGCGCAAATGATTCTATAGATATCGGTACAGCGAATGTCCCATCACTACAGGGTCGACAGGTTGCACAGGGCGGACATTTTGTTTTACAGCGCAGGGTCGCGTCGGGCCAGCCGAATTATGAAAATATTACATCGACTCCCTCTGAAACCCGCTTTGACATTTCGTATCACGGTAATAAGTTGTTTTTGGCGAGTTAACTCCGTGTTTGACACGAGTTTTAGTTCATTTTGATTTTTTAATCACTTATCATTTCTGTTTTCGCTGCACGTAAAATAAAATAAGGAATGTAAGTGCCTTTACGTTTATGAAGAATAAGAGTTAAGTGGGTTTTTTATGCTGAAATTTCGGTGAATTACGAAAATGGTTTTCCTTATTCGTCAAGACTAAATACTTCGCGGTTACACTTTTGTTCCTCTTATGTTAAATGTCACTGAAGTTACTGTACGTACTAAACGGGGAATTACGTAAATACATATGGTTTCATAGTGTCACACATATTGTATATAGTTGAACAACAATCAAATGTAGGCTAGTTACACGTATCTACCTAACAAATGAGGTGACGACACAAAATTATTATCTTTAGATTTTTATTTTTAGAAAAGCTCGTAATTAATAGGATGAAGACAAAAAAAGATATCACTGTAAACCCTAAATCAAAATATCGCATGGAAACATTTAAAACTAAACTTTTAAACAAAATGCCATATTTGTCAACTAATGGTGACCCGAACAAACATTATAATGATTTTTTTAACATGTACTGTAAACAATTTGATACCACATTTATTCCCAGGTCTTTATCAGTAAATAATAACACTTCCTTTAGCGACTGGGCCACCGTTGGTATCCATAAAAGTAGAAAACGGCTTTATGAACTGTATGAGGAACGGACTTATATCAACACAGTAGTATTTAATTTATATGTTAAGAATTATTCAAAATTATTTAAAAAAGTGTGCTATATTGCCAAATCACGTTACTTGAATTCAAAAATTAAAAATAGTAGTAATGTAATAAAAATGACTTGGAATATTATTAATAGTGAAACGGGCAGGTCTTGCAAACGAAATAACGATTACAGCCTTGCTATTGATGATAAAATAATTAAATTAGATTCGCAAGTTGCCGTGGCTTTTGAATCGTTCTTTGCTGAGATTCCCATATTGACAACCAGATCTCTGAATGCGTCACCCATTGCTGCAGAAACTTTACTCAAAGAAAATGTGCCAGTTTGTGGCTCTGAATTTCAATTTCAATATGTAACTTATAATGATATAATAAAAACTTTTAAATCTCTGAATGTTAAAAAGACTGCAGACCTATGAGGTAATTCAGTTGATGTTACCAAGTCTATTATAAACATTGTAGCACCTACATTAGCTGTTATTTTTAATAAATGTATTGATCATGGTGAGTTTCCTGATCTAATGAAATATAGTAAAATACTACCATTATTTAAATCAGGTAGCACTTCAGACCCCACAAATTATAGACCTATATCAGTGCTACCTACTTTTAGTAAAATTTTTGAAAAAATTATCTTAAATCAAATGCAGAGGTATTTTAATAAGCACAAGTTACTGCATCACAAACAATTTGGTTTTACTAGGGGTCGTTCAACAACTGATGCCGGTGTTGAACTTTTAAGTCATATTTATAGTGCATGGGAAGATAAGTGCGATGCTTTGGGCATATTTTGTGATTTGTCGAAGGCGTTCGATTGTGTTCTCCATGAAACATTGATCAGGAAACTACACTACTACGGAATCCGGGATACCTCTCTGGATCTTCTTACTTCATATTTAAGTGATAGGATTCAAAGAGTTGATGTGAACGGTAAAACATCTCCCGGATCTATAGTCAAAATGGGGGTCCCCCAGGGCTCAATTTTAGGTCCTTTTCTATTTCTTATTTATATTAATGACTTGCCATTCCTCATAAAGGATAATCATGATATAGTGTTGTTTGCTGATGATACTTCACTTTTATTTAAATTCAAACGTCAGCAGATGGTTACTGACGATGTTAATAGTGCCCTCGCAACGGTAGTGAATTGGTTTAATGTCAATAATCTTATGCTTAACGAGAAAAAAACTAAGTGCATAAAGTTTACATTACCGCATGTGAAACAAGTAAACACAAGTGTGTCAATAAAGGGCGAAAGCTTAAAACCCGAAGACACCACAGTGTTCTTAGGCATTACTTTAGATGCGAAGCTTCAGTGGGGCCCCCATATAGATAAATTGTCCAAAAAACTTAGCTCTGCAGCATTTGCCGTTCGAAAAATTCGTGGCCTAACTGATTTAGAGACGGCCCGTTTAGTGTATTTTAGTTATTTTCATAGTGTAATGTCATACGGCATTTTACT